>CAMGYJ010000009.1:21529579-22129579 GCA_946122785.1 Linum tenue
GGTAAGTGTGTCAGCTTTTGCGAGTAGCTGACTTTCATGTACTTCATTTTATCAAAAACCTGCAGTAATGTAAATGGAAGGTTAATTTCTAATCGCCGATACTTGGTTTAACACAAATGTTCAAGCGAGTTATTGATGTTCTTCTAGACAGCTAAAGTTGTACCTTGTTTCCTCTCCATAAATTCTTCAAGCTACTGAATGACAGGTTGAATTCCACGAGGTTGCGTGGGTAAAAGTTCGCAGGCAAGGACTCAAATGGATACCCGTGCCAGTGTAGGCTCCTCAGTTCATTTGAAAGAGCTGTCAACTTACTTGCCATATGCAACCTAGAAGAGCCTTCTGTTGTGGTGTCTATTACTCTAAGACTCTCCAACTTACGAACAAGAGGTTTGAACTTCCCAGAAAGCTGAGCATCATTTCCCCTGTTTTCATCGATGTCAAGGGATGGTTCTTTGTTGAGTACGTACTCAGAACCTCCAGAATGGTGAGGATAACAGACTTTAAGCAATCTGAGCCTATTCATCTTGTGGAAAGCTCCACCTTTGAGAGACATGTTTTCCTGAACTTTGGAAAGATCAAGGACAATGCTTTCAACATCTTTCGTACCCTGTACCAAGTAAGTACAAATAGCCACCACTTCAGTATTACCGCTATGTGCAAAGCATACGGTAGGTAGGTTTGTAAAATTTAACGCCTAATACCAAAATAAGGCAAAATCTTATTTGCTTACCGTGTTTTGCACTAGTACATCGAACACATCCAGATGATTCCACAACCTGCTGCGCATTCCAACCTCATGCAAAGACTCTTGTCGGACAACTTCCCATGCCATCTGCTGCAACAGATCATGCATCCAGACTTTGTTGTCTTGGATGGTTATGAGAGATTTCAGGAGGAGGACTTTCAGTCCATAGCGTGCAGAGGAACCACAACCTTCTAGTATGCTCACAACATACTCCTCATCCTCCCCTTTAAAGAAACAAGCAACATCGAGGAATATGTTCTTCTCGGACCTATCAAGCACATCAAAGCTTTGTCTCAGGATCTGGACTATGTCCTGAGGTGGAAATTCTTCCAAGACCTTCAACTTGCTCTCCCAATCACCTCTGTCCATGTTGAACAAAGAAGATCCCAAAACTTGCAGAGCTAAAGGAAGACCACGAGCATAGTTCACAACACTCCGAGACAATCCCATAAATTCCTGCATCCTCGAACGCTTCTTGAAAGCATGTTGGCAAAAGAGCTGAAGCGATTCCGACTCACTTAAAGGCTTAGCCTCATAAACTGAATCCACCTCATGTTGCTCCAGCAAGTGCTTATCTTTACTTGTGATGATGATTCTGCTCCCTGGTCCGAACCAATCGCGATCTCCTGCTAAGCTTGTCAATTGATTTACGTTAGAAACATCATCAAGAACAACAAGGATACATTTGTTGCGAAGCCTTCCCCTCATTAGTACATCCAAATTCTTGTCCAAAATCCTCAGACCATCTTCAGCAATCAAAGCAGAGAGGAGTTTTCTGCGCAGATGATCGAGGCCACGTTTCTCTGCAACATCTCTAACGTTCTTAAGAATGCAGCAAGCATCGAATTTATGAGAGATGTGGTGGTAAACAGCTTCGGCAAGAACGGATTTACCAATTCCTGCCATCCCCCAAATTCCAACCACTCTAACATCAACCAAACCTGTGCTTAGCAGCAACTCCACGTCCTTGATTCGTCGCTCAATTCCTACCAGTCCTGAAGGCTTGTTTGAGAATCGACGACCCAACTTGTTCACTACATCTTCCACAATCTCCTGAATAAGAGCTGGTTCCTCCCTAAGCAAACACAAAAGGATTGGAATCAACGCCTAACTTTGCAGTTCAGTTCTTGAATTTGGGTGCTGTTAAAGTAACAAAATCCGAATTGATGCTTACTTATGACGCGAGTCCCAGCCGCTTAATTCGGCGGCCTTCTTGAGAGCAGCCTTCCAATTCCGGAGCATTTCAGCATCATCGGGGAAATCCACCTCGTGTTGAGCAAACGAAGCCGCGTAACTGTTCCGGACCTCGCCGACATCCGATGGATCCACGCTGTAGAAGACCGGGATAACAGTGTGGCTCTTGTTCTCGTGCTCCATACACTGAATGATGATCTGGAGTTCTTCCAAGCACCATGGAGAGGAAGCATAATCTTTGGAGAAAACGACGATTGAAAACCTAGACAGTTCGATTACGCGGAGAATCTCCGGCGAAATCAGCTTGCCGCGCTCCAGCTTCTGGTCGTCCTTGAAAGTGCTGACCCCTTTCTCCTTGAGAGCGTTGTAGAGATGGCTGACGAAGCCGTAGCGAGTGTCGGATCCTCTGAAGCTCAGAAAGACGTCGTAGCGAAATTGAGAGGCCGGGGAGGAGGAGGAGGAGGAGGCTTGGCCGGCGGCGGCGGAGGACATGGTTGGTTGAAGCGATGCACTGTTCCAATTTCCTGAGTCAACTATTCCGATTCGAGCGCTGTACTGTGCTCCTCTGGGCTTCTGGGATCTAAGAACAAAGGTTGAGAAGCTTGCCTCAGCGATGACCGGAAGGCAGAGGGAGACGATTCATGGATTCGAGCACCACCGTCGCCGGCTGGATATCACAGATTATTAACAACTCTTGCTTGTTTTCTCACGAGGAGTGGGAATCAGAATTTAGAAACTCCCAAGCAATGAAGCAGACGACCTGAACCAGGCCATTTGGGGTAGGGGCGCGTTGTAGGAAAGTGCCAGGAAAGCGTTGAAAATGGGGGAAAGTCAATGGACGGTAAAAGACTTTCCCGGGTTTATTTGAAAAAAATATATATTTCTTTAATAATTTTTTACAAAATGTATTCAGAAATTATGGATTAATTAGATTTGAGAAACACGAATAGGGAAGTGGTGATCAAATAAGGTAACAACCAGGTTGAACAGAAAACCCTACAAGCTTGTTTCTCTTTCATTTCAACTCTGCCTTATATAGGCTGATTACAAATAAGAAGACAACCAGCCCCACAATCTTATTTGGTAGCTTGGACAGGAAACAAAAGCCCTTGTGCAGAAAGCAATGGGCAAAACGAAAGTCTAAAACGACAGCGTTCAACAACAACACAGAAATAGAGCAAAACGACAGCGTCGGGGGTAAGTGACTCGTGTGAGTCAAAACGGGACCACTTCAGCCTTCTTCTTCATTGATCAAGAGATAGCCGTTGAGTTTGAAATTGGGGATTGGGAAGATTGCAAATCTGCATTTGCTACCCCCCCCCCGGCAAGTTGGTGGGCATAGATTATGCACACCAAGCTTAGAGAAAAGTAATTGAAATGGTGCAGGAGACAAGGGCTTGGTGAAAAGATCAGCTAATTGATGATTGGAAGAGACGTGGAGCAGTTTGACAACACCAGTTTGAAGCTTCTCACGCACGAGGTGGCAATCGAGCTCGATGTGCTTCGTGCACTCGTGGAACGTCGGATTCTGGGCGATGTATATGGCACTTTGATTATCGCAGAAGAGAGCAGCTGGCTTCGGATGGCCGATTTGGAATTCTTTCAACAGAAATAGCAACCATTGAATCTCGCAAGAGGTGTATGTCAGGGCCCTGTATCCAGCCTCACAAGACGAGCGGGAAACTGTCTTTTGCTTCTTGCTTTTCCACGAGATAAGAGAATCACCAAGGTAAACACAATAACCTGTGGTTGAGCGTCTTGTATCAATACATGCTGCCCAATCTGAGTCTGTGAATGCCTTCAACTGAAAAGAGCCTTTTGAAAGGAAGAAGAGCCCTGTGGCAGGAGCTGTCTTCAAGTAGCGTAGAACTCTTAGGACAACCTTGTAATGAACTGTACTAGGATTAGACATGAACTGGCTGAGTTGCTGAGTTGAAAAACTAATGTCAGGCCGAGTTGTAGTGAGGTAAATCAACTTGCCAACAAGAGTACGATAATGTTCTGGGTCTTCATAGGGTGTTTCAACCTGACCGGAGAGATGTATTTTGTAATCCATTGGAGTTGTAATACCCTTGGAATCCAGCAACTCAGCTTCTTCGAGAATTTCCAATGTGTACTTCCTTTGAGATAAATGAATTCCTTTGTTGTTTCTGGCCACTTCAATTCCCAAAAAGAACCTTAAATTGCCCAAATCTTTGATGTTGAACTCATGATGAAGGAACTTTTCAATCTTGTTATCTATGTGATGTCATTGCCTCCAACTAAGAGATCACCCACATAGATAAGGATGCAAGTATAGGATGAATCTGTTACCCTGAAAAACAAAGAGTGATCTGCCATGCTTTGAATGTAACCAAGTGTTTGAATCTTGCCTGTGAGCTTAGAAAACCACTGACGTGAAGCTTGTTTCAAACCATAGAGTGATTTCTTTAATCTGCAGACTGGTTTGTCAAAACCTGGTGGTGGATCATATCCTTTTGGCAATGTCATGTAGACTTCCTCTTGGAGATCTCCATGGAGGAAAGCATTGTTAACATCTAACTGGTGGATGTGCCAGTTTCTAAGAGAAGCAATTGCTAGAAATGTTCTCACAGTAGTCATTTTGATCACTGGTGCAAATGTATCCTGGAAATCCACCCCTTCCTGTTGTGAGTTGCCTTTGGCAACAAGTCTAGCTCGAAGTCTATCTAAGCTTCCATCAGATTCAAATTTGGTCTTGTAGACCCATTTGTTCCCAATAGGCTTTTTACCAACAGGCAAATTCACCACATCCCATGTCTGATTTTGAATTAAGGCATTGATTTCATGCTGCAGATGACTCACTCCTACTGTCACTCTAGAAAATGGCCAAGTGTAACCACTTCCTAAAGCGTAGTATAGCGGGTTTGGGTTTTAATGTCAACCCGGGTCCTAGATTTGATGACTACTCGGTGAATTCTTGTTATCTAGCAGTGAAACTTTAGTGCATGTCCAAATTAACAAACAAACAAAGCAAGTTAACGGTTGTTTTCAAGTCGAGAGAGGTCACCCGGATATGGTTCCCCCTAGACTGCAGTTAAGCCGGATTGCAATTTACCAAGTTCAGTTTTTATGAAAGTTATACTGCGGAAGGTTCTTAAACAGTCTGAAGTCTCGACTAAAGGTCTCCAGACCCTCTCAATCTGAGTCTCCAGCGGGCGACTAACCTCCACCGGAGTAAACAGATTGAGGCCCTAACGAACCAAACCTCCACTACCGAATTGAATTCGGTACATAATAGCGAATTGGCTCCTCGACTAAAGTCGCCAATTCACTACCTTCAATTAAGGATGCTCTATCAACCTAGGAAGATATTCTCATTCTAGGTTAAAGACGAAACAACAGGAATTTGATCAGGATTCAAGTCATTCAATCATTCAAGCCTCAATCGAATATAATCAAATCATAAACTCTGTACTTAGGTTCATACAATCAGACCTAACATACAAATCTAGGGTTCCCCATACCCAGATGAATGGGGAAACTACTCCATGGAGAGAGAAGCAAAAGCAGATTCAGACGCGGAAATCATACTGTGAAGGATGAGTTTCTGCTCCTGGTTGTCAATCGGTACTTCTCCAAGCTCAAGCCGGGCTCCAATGGTGATGAAGATCAAGCTATGGCACTTGGGAACTCTGGTTCGTCGCTTTCTCTCTCTAGGAATCGCTCTGTCTCTCTAAAACTCGGAACCTCTTCTCCATTGGCTCAAATCTGCCTAAAACCCCGATTCTGGGCGAAATACGGGCAGAATTACAGTCGTAATCTTGGTCTGCCCGTAAATCGCCCAAAACGCGTGTTTCACTTTACTCTGATGAGGGTGGAATTACGACCGTAATATATAGATTACCGCCAGTATTTACTCAATTACGGTCGTAATTTGTGGGACACTTGCCCGTAATTCCACTACCGAGAGGAATTCTGGGGAAATTAGGCTCGGCATTGCTTTTACGGGCATGCCTGGACCAATTACGCCCGTAATTTGCTCTGTGAATTGCCACCTGACCTCCAAATGACCCGAAACTTGCGCCTATGCACCTCTTTACTTGCTAGGACCTGAAATACGACAAAACAACACAACCTAGCGTAAAATAGGCCAAGGAACAATCAATTCGAGCTAAAATGGTCAGGAAACAAGAGTGAAAACATGTGCAAATACGACGCTATCAAATTCCCCACACTTAACCGTTTGCTTGTCCCCAAGCAAACCAAGTCAGATACAAGGTAAGCTCGAAAAATCTCAATCATGAACCCCTCGGGGACATATCACATAGGCACGAAACATGAGAATCACACCGGCTTTCAAACATCAACACATGAACAACTTCAACTGCAACCTGGACAACCACCACAGAGGACATTCGAGTGCAGCAAAATCGAGTAAAGGAGGAGTCTCCTTTCTGTTCACCAACCAACCTAGACTTGACTCAACCACTTACTCAAGACAGTCACCTCATGCACAAAACTCAAGATATCATAATTGAGACCGAGCAATATAGGTCCTCACCGGGGTATAGAGTATAGATAATATGAGAAAATGAATCGCTCACTCTCGACCAGTGGGGTCAGGACAATTTGATGTGAAAAATGCGCATGCTTATTCTCTCAATCCCTAACGTCTCTTCACCATGAAGGCAACCTCTAAATGTTAGAGTTCACATATAGGGTGTCACCACTAACTAATCCGGAGGTCTTAGACACAGGTTCAAATGACTGGTTAGGGTCTTGGACATGGGGAAAAGGCTTTTTAGGTGGTGGAAATATTCATAGCACAAGGTTCCACAGTTCCCAATCCAACACAATCACAACCAATCAAACCAGTATTTCCTTTCTGCCATTCTGCATTACTCAAATTCTCTAGAGCATAAGAGCGAAGGAGGTTATATAAATGTCAGCATTTCCAAGCCAGACTGCTAAGAAAAACTACTTAATGGGCACTATTCAGATTTTTGGTAGTGGCTCTCTTTCTCTTTCCTTTTTTCTTTGTTTTTCTTTCATTCAATTTTTTTCATTTCTTAAGAGAACCACCACCTCTACACATTTTTCAAACACATGCCCCATTTTGTAAGCACTACCTCCAACCCTCACATTATATTTAGCAGAAGCAACAGAAAACATGTAAAAACCACTCTGTGGAACCTTCTAAGAGATGCAAAAGGGTGATTTTTTTTCATTGTAGACCGAAAGAAAGGATAACACACGGCTCAAAGGGGCTGGCTAGGGGGTATGACACACTAGGACAGTCAATTTGGTCGTGGGCTAATCCTATGCCTCCATCATCCTAGCTAATGACAACGTGAATGCTGCACATCATGGAAGAGGGAACTATCACACAAGAAAGAAACGAGCAGGCTCAAATCTCACATGGCTACCTATATGCTCTATCTCTCATTCTGATTCCCTAAACTAGGTGCATAAACGACTTTCAAGAACAAGTGATCAATCCAAGTCACAGTTGGTAAGCAAACAGTTGAAAGACCGAACCCCTACACAATTCTACTGCACAACTCAGTCATCATTATAGGTTGTCCTAGTAACATTCAAGCTGTCATGCATTGAGTCGAAAGCCATTCAATTCACCAATTAAAACCACAGTGCCCATATGATCAAGCAAACAGAATTGCTTGGTGCCCTCAAATCACGAGATTTGGACAGCGGACTAGGCTCCAAGCACACTTTTATACGTTCCAATGAATACAAAGAACCCCCCCACACTTAAATGCGACAGTGTCCTCAATGGAGCAGAGGGAAGGGGAACGATGTTACCGTGAAATAGTGGTCAGGAACGTTGACTGGATGGCGGACCAGTCAATAGCAGAGGACTGGACAAGGACCAGTCCAACGGGCACAGAGCTAGAGGCAACAAAACACACACACATTGGGTGAAAGAAACCATAGTTCCAAGTCTACAATCCACACAACTAGGACAAGAAAAAGAAACAAACACAATACAGTCTAAGTCTGGAAAGAAAGAAAAAAGAAAAGCCCAACTCAATGGGCAGCAAGTAGAGCCAGCTCAGTACTCATCGCCTCCGTCACCAGCTGGAGGCGGGTAGTAATCCTCATGCCCCGGGGACACCTCCCAAGGGTAGCTAACAGCAGCAGGATCCATGTCCCAGTAGCTCATCATGTAATGTTGAGCCGAAATGACGCGGCGTCGACCTTCGCGCTCACGGTCGAGTCGGGTGTTGATGTGCTCCTAGCCAGCAAGGATCTGCTCATTCTGGCGGGAAATGGCTCCCAGCTGCTCAGCAATGTAAGTGGTGGGCGCAGCAGCAGACGGGCCGGCAGCGGAGGTGGAGGCAGCCAGGCGCAGAAGGAGTGGTCCGACGATTCGTCCGACGAGTGGTCCGACGGGCTGCAGCATCACTCGCCTAGGGGAGGTCCTCACCCTCTGGTGCACGAGGAACAGGGCGAGGAAGTCCCCGGATCTAGGTCACGTCTCCGTCGCGCTGCAGTATCAGCTGGCGCCGTAGGGTGTCCCTTGAGAAGGGCGTCGGTGGCAGTATGAGAGTGAACCCGGAGAGGTCGATGTTGAAGTACCGTGCCAGGGCAGTGACCACCGACCCACACGCCAGGGCTCGACCACACCGAGAAGCCTTAACGACAGTCCTGGCGATGAGAGAGGACAGATGGAGGTTGTCTTCCTCCTGGCTGATAGAGTGCAGGAAGTGCAGGGTGCGGAGCTGAAGATGACTTGTGGAGCCATCGCTGGGGGTGTAAGATTTCCCCAACAGCTGGTTGAGGATGCGCCACTTTGGGCGCAGCTGGGTAGCCGTGGTGTAGTGATAGACCAATAATTACACATGTTTTCACCCCATTCTGAAGCCGTTCGTGGTGAGGAATCTCGTGTTTTAAGCCGATTTCACGCTAGGGTATGTGTTTATGTCACATTTCAGGTCCCGGCATTGGAATCGAGGCGGAGGAACGAGTTCCGGGTCGAAAGGAGCGAAGTTGGGACGAAGGAGGCTGTTGGACCAAAATGCCCGGCCAAAAGCAGGAATACCCGACCGGGTATTGTCTGGCCTTGACCGGGTATTTTTCACTTCGGGCGTCCGTGAGAAGCAGAAGGGGGCCCGGGCAAATGCCTAAAATCCCCGGTCGGGGATTATGAGGACAAACCGGGGATTTTCCCCTTAGTTGAAACGGCGCGGTTTGGGAAATACCCGGTCGAACCCCTAAATACCCGACCGGGTATTTCGACCGGGTATCGCGATGGCAGCTGATAAAAGGAAAAGAAGGCCAATTTTCAGGGGGTTCCGAGTTTTTGAGAGAGAAAGCGATACCTAGAGAGAGAGAGCGACGAACCAGAGTTCCCAAGCGCCATAGATCGATCTTCATCACCATTGGAGCCCGGCTTGAGCTTGGAGAAGTGCGATTAAACGTCCAGGAGCAGAAATCCATCTTCACAGTATGATTTCCGCGTCTGAATCTGCTTTTGCTTCTTTCTCTATGGAGTAGTTCCCCCATTCATCTGGGTATGGGGAACCCTAGATTTGTATGCTAGGTCTGATTGTATGAACCAAGGTTGTCAAACCGGTTTATGCCAGTGTGCCGGTTTAGTAAGTGGAATGGTTCAAACGGTGGCACATACCGGTTTGTGCCGATTCATGCCGGTCAATGTTATAAATAAAATTATAAATACTCATATTTAAATATGACATTTAACGTCAATACCTAAACATTTATACTTGAATCCAACAAATAACATCAATATTTAACTTTTATATTCATAAAATAAATAATAACATAATTTTTATCAATTAAATTCTCTAAAATAAGATAATTTTACTTAGAGATTCGTATATCGATCATGCCGGTCATACCGGTGGTGTCACGCCGGTTTTATGACCGGTACCGGTTGAACCCGGTACAACCGGTGGCACGCCGGCCGGCGTGACAACCATGGTATGAACCCAAGTACAGAGTTTGTGAATTGATTATATTCGATTGAGATTTGAATGATTGAATGACTTGAATCCTGATCAAATTCCTGTTGTTTCTGCTTTGACCTAGAATGAGAATATCTGCCTAGGTTGATAGAGTACCCTTAATCGAAGGTGGCGAATTGGTGACTTTAGTCGAGGAGCCAATTCGCTATTCTGTACCGAATTCAATTCGGTAGTGGAGGTTTGGTTCGTTAGGGCCTCAATCTGTTTACTCCAGTGGAGGTTAGTCGCCCGCTAGAGACTCAGATTGAGAGGGTCTGGAGACCTTTAGTCGAGACTTCAGGCTAATTAAGAACCTTCCGCAGTATAACTTTCATGAAAACTGAACTTGGTAAATTGCAATCCGACTTAACTACAGTCTAGGGGGAACCATATCCGGGTGACCTCTCTTGACTTGACAACAACCGTTTACTTGCTTTGTGTTTTTGTTTGCTTGAGTTGCACTAAAAGTTCACTGCTAAATAACAAGACTTCACCGAGTAGTCATCACATCTAGGACCCGGGTTGACATTAAAACCCAAACCCGCTATACTACGCTTTAGGAAGTGGTTACACTTGGCCATTTTCTAGAGTGACAGTAGGAGTGAGTCAAGTTTTTGGCGCCGTTGCCGGGGACGGCTAGGTTGTTGAAGAAAAGTGATTTCTGTTACTTTAGCACTTTCATTTTCGCATTGATTATTTTCTCTTTCCCACTTGTGCCTTCACGGGTTTGCATTGCTTGATTGTGTGCAGATAGTGCATGACCTGTAGCCAGTCGGGAGGTTTACTGCCGTTGAATCCTGAGATTGAGCGCACTTGCAAACAACTTCGGAGACAACAACGAGCTAGACTGGCTACGGTGGAGCGCAGAGGCGGCCAATTGAGCAGCGACTCCGAGGACGAGTACGAGATGGAAGGCGATCAGAACCCACCTCCTCAGAACCAGATCCTGGGGAACGACCCAAATCCCCAGGGAGCTGGGAACCATCATCATCCACCACCACCGGGTCCCACCTTGGAATACTACTATACTCCACGGATTGCTGACATCCGCCCGGTCATCCTCTATCCACCCATTCCTGCAAACAACTTTGAGATCAAGCCATGCTGGATTCAGCTCATCACATCCTCTATCCAGTTCCATGGCTTGAAGGATGAGGAAGCCCGGGTACATCTTTCCCGTTTTCTGCAGCTGACGAACGGGTTCAAGCTGAACGGTGTCCCGGATGACGCAATTCGCCTTCACCTCTTCCCCCATTCTCTGGCGGGGAATGCTAAGAGGTGGTTGGAGACCCAGCCCCCATTGTCCATCACCTCTTGGGACGATCTGGCTGACAAGTTCGTGCACAGATATTATCCGGCATCGAAGACCACGGAGATTCAGCGGGAGATTACTCACTTTCGCCAAGAGCCAGATGAGTCACTTCGTGATGCATGGGAGCGGTACATGGGATACTTCTGGCAGTGTCCCCATCATGGTTTCAGCGATGCTTTCACAGTGGGGAACTTCTACAGCGCCCTCACTCCAGACAGCCAGAGGGTGATTGAGTCTCTATGCCCAGGAGGGGATATCCTTACTAAGACTCCACCCGAGCTGAACCAGATGATCAGTACCTTGGCTGCTCGAGATCATTCTTGGGGATAGAACAACAGAGGCAGGAATTCCCGGGACCGGGGTGTGCATGCTATGGAGGCCAGGTCCGGGTTAGAGCAGCAGGTGGCTGAGTTGGTGCAGACATTGAAGCAGCCTAACAGTCTCCTTCCGGGCCGAGGTGTAGCTACGCCTCCAGTAGCTCAGTGTCAGTGGTGTGAGAGCCCAAATCACCTGGTCGAGGATTGTCAATCTATGAGGGAGTCCTCTACTCCCGAAGAACAGGTGGACTTCATCGCCAATGCTCGGCGCCTGGACCCGTACAGCAGTACCTACAATGAGGGATGGCGCCATCACCCCAACTTTGCCTGGAGCAGCAACACCAACAAACCACCTGGTTTCCCAGCACCAGCAGGTGGTTTTCAGCAGATGCAGCCCTTCCAGGTTAGGCAGGGGCCCCCACCACAGCAGCAGCCCTACCAGCCTAGGCAGGGGCAGTGACACGCTAAAACACAACACCTAACAATGGCCAAGTGTAACCAATGAAAGGGACTGCAGTATAGTGGCTCAAGTAATAAATATCGAATCCACGGGTCTCTAGAGTTACTATTACTCAACTTCAGTTCATTATCTAGCAAAACAGATTAAGATGAAAGAACTAAAACTACTCTAGCAAACTACAGTTAAAGTTAATCTAATTACAGGTTGGGAACTCACTTAGGTATGATTCCCCCTAGCCACTAGCCAGATTAACGATTGATGATCTCTAACTTGTTTCACTTTCATTCACAATGCGGAGAATCCTTGACTAGACCTTGAGTCTCGACTAAAGGAACAAGGCCCTCTTGAGTCAATTGCCTAGAGGGACGTATCCTTCTCTAGAACAATCGATCAAGGCGTACTGAACTAGACTCCCTCTATCGAATGAGGTTCTCAATCGATACAAAGCAGTGAATCAACCCTCGACTAAAGCAATTGATCCACTACTATCAATCTATGGTGCTCTATTGACCTAATCAGGTATTCGCTCTCATAGGATCAAAGCAGAATCAATAATCTCGACTAAAGCAGAATTGAATCATGAAAACATGCATAGATTGAATATGAACTCAAGATTATCAAGTCAAAGTACTCATACAATCATCCAATCAAACAGACATAGCTAGGGTTCCTCAAAACCTAAGTGAAGGGAAGTTACTCCATAGAGAAGAGAGAGACTGCAGTAAGAATCTTCAGATGATCAGTCTTCAAGTCCGGGCTTGTTCCTCGAGCTTCCAAGGCGAAGAAATCCTCCAATTCCACTCCAAGAATGCCCTCAAATCGTTCTCTCTCTCTTTGGTTCGTCCCTTGGGTGTTTGGGATCCAAAACCCAGCTCTCCCTCTCCTTTGGCTCGAATTTGGGTTAAAAAACCCGATTCTGGGCAAAACACGGTCGAGGGCACGGCCGTGCTTTGCCTCAGCCCGCCCGTGTTTTCAGCTCGAGTTGGTCAAACTCAAATCAGCTCTCGGCAGTAAAAACACGGTCACAGAACACGGTCGTGTTCTGAAGGCCTACTGCCCGTGTGTTCACTGCCGAGCCTGTTCAATGCTTCGTTTCTCCCTCGTCCGGACTCCGAATCAGTCGCCGTTTGATCCCAGACGCTCGTAGTCTCGTCCTCTTTCATTTCATAACAAGCTTGCATGATTCTTTGTTCATGAAGTGAGGTAGAAATCCATTCTTCTTCAGGTCATACCCGAGTTTCTTCTCCCGAATCGTCAATTGATCTCTGATTGACTTGAACTTTGCGCCTATGCTTCACTTTATGTGCTAGGACCTGAAATATGACAAAGGAACACAACCTAGCATAAAATAGGCCAAAGATGTGATAATTAAAGCTCAAACGATCAAGAAACACAGGGGAAAACATGTGCAAATATCGAGTCATCAAATCCCCCCACACTTAACCGTTTGCTTGTCCCCAAGCAAACCTAACTCAAACCAATGCAACTCTCCAGAGCTCTATAGCAACATACAACCCCGATCGTCGGTAGAGGATTTCCTAGATCATATAGCAGCTTACGAGGTCAACTGGTCTTCTAAGACGTTCCCTATCTCTCTCAATGCGAGTACTAGACTCAAGCCAGGATCATGAGAAAAAGTAGAAGTAAGACAGTCAGTTCATGGATAAAGGGACTCACACCATTCACAACCAAGGACTCGTTGTACCGGGGTGCTCTTTCACTTCATTTCACCGTTGGAACCCCTTTTTCACTTTCATTTTACTTACTTTTTTTTTCCTTTTTATTCACTTAGCGGGGGTTCCAACTGCAGTCTTTTGCACGGTCGACCCTTATTAGTCGAGCAAGAGCAATTTCTGTACATCTGGCGCTCGCCAGAGTACTTCTTTTAACTCCTTTTCCTCAACTCGTGTGGAGGGTCAATGAAATTAAGGGGGGTCGGAAGCTCTATCCGTGCCCTTAAAAACACATCCTCGAGTAGGCAAACCGTTCAACGGGTGAAAATTTTACTTGTACTAGAGACAGCTTAGCTTCACCTTGTAGGAGTACCCCACTAAGGATCACTAAAATCTCTTCCAAAACCCGATTTTGTGCAATGAACGGTGCCACACACGTTGGGCTTACCCCATGTTTAAGATTTCAATGATTTCGACATGGAGGACCAACTGCTTCCCATTTTCTATATGAGCACCCTGTTCGATACACGAGTCCAAAACACAATCCACATAGAGTCACCATTACCACATGAATTCAACGGTCCTAGCTCCACTAATTCACAAAATCAACTGGCACAACAAAGAGCTAGATAGGAAAAATCTTATACTTCAACATCCTCCATAGTGCTACACTACCTCCCTAGGTTGCACATTACTATAGAGACTGTCAATTCAAAGCATACTGAGCAGGCAATTTGCAAGGAAACACGTACTTGGAGCCCTCAAATCGAAATTTGGGCAGTGGACTAGGCTCCAAGCACACAAACAGCCAACCATTGACACGCATACATAATCGAACATCCCCCCACACTTAAGCACGACATTGTCCTCAATGGAGGAAAGATAAGGAGGGTAGAACGAAGTTACCAGATCAAGGGTGAATGATGGTGGACGGGGCAGGCGATGTATTCCAGGAGGAGAGAGTAATCAGAACACAAACACCACACAAAATCTCACAAAGGTTGAGTTATTGACTCTAAAATCAAAGAACAAAACTGACTCAACCGAAGAGTAATAGGGAAAGAAATGCAAACCGAATGGTTGGGTTGCCTCCCAACAAGCGCTTCTTTCACGTCGTGAGCCGGACGATGGCTCCTAAGTTTCGGTCCACCCCAAAACCTCCTTGAAGTTGAGGTTCTCGTCGATGAGGTGGAGTCTCAAGTCACGAGCATGTGGTGCGGCAGGTGATGAAGGCTCGTGCACTTGATGCAGATGAAGTCTCCACCCTCGAGACCTCTTCTTCTCTTCTCTCGTCTCATTGCCCCAAACCAGATATGACAACATCGATTGACCACCATCGCGTCCACCAAGAGGGACCGATGTCGATGTGGCCTTGGTCTGGCAAAGAGACACTACAAATGGGTCCTTGCTGAGCAATTCCTCGAAGTTTGGTGGGGATATCACAAGTAACTCATGGCCGGTGCAAGCCTCTTCCACCTCAACTCCGTCCTCAGCCTGGACGCCAATTGCTTCTTCAACCTCCCTTTCTTCTTCATGTGGTATCACCCCTGGAAAATTATCAAGAATTCCTCCTGCTTCGCTTTCGTCATCCTCCACAACCTCTTTCTGCACCCTTTCTTGCTCTTCTTCTTCTAGCACGGATTGGAGAGCAAGTTGCCAAGCAATTTCTTTCATGAGATCTTCTTGCATCTCCTCACTCATGCCCACCTCTTCAAAGCTCAGTGTGGGATGTGGGAAAGGGTGGCCGGCTACGACAGGACATTCCTGATCATGATCATCACGGGAGCTCTCCGTGACAACTTCTGTGTGCTCCACAATGTCCTTGTAGCCTTCTTCTTCCTCGTCCTCTTCTAGTATGGTAGCAGACGGGTGATCTTGAGCAAGTTGTGAGCAAACTTGCTCCACCCACTCTGTTTGCTTCGCTGAGCGTTGAACAGCCTCCTCCATATCATGGAGAAATGAGGGATAGGAAGAGGAAAGGGCTTGGATTTGAAGATCCATCTTGCGATTGCGTCTCTCGGAGTCCCGAACGAACTGCTCCAAGAGAAGCCTCAGTTCATAGTTTGGATCTGGCTGTGGAGTGTAGCATGGCTCTGCAGAATGGCCCGTGAAGGCCGCCATGGGTAACTCCAGCTCTGATGGCCCTTCTGGTTGTGGAAGAAAGTCTTCTTGGTAATGGGATTGTTCTTGATATACCCAGGGGTCAGATTGTTCTCCGTAGTAAGGGTGTTGGCACTGGAACCCGAATCCATAGTCTTCTCCTCCTTGATTGCTCCAGGGGGTCTCGGGGTAATACCACTCGGATGGTGGTGGATACCCCCAATGATTGGAGAAGCCATGAGGATCCATGATTCAGATCTGCACCAACAAAAACAAAAACACCCAAGTGAAAAGCAAGGGTGGAAAAGAAAAGAAAACCGCTAAAGTAACAAACTTCTGCCTTTCCTAATACTCTAGAAAGTCCCCGGCAACGGCGCCAAAAACTTGACACGCTAAAACACAACACCTAACAATGGCCAAGTGTAACCAATGAAAGGGACTGCAGTATAGTGGCTCAAGTAATAAATATCGAATCCACGGGTCTCTAGAGTTACTATTACTTAACTTCAGTTCATTATCTAGCAAAACAGATTAAGATGAAAGAACTAAAACTACTCTAGCAAACTACAGTTAAAGTTAATCTAATTACAGGTTGGGAACTCACTTAGGTATGATTCCCCCTAGCCACTAGCCAGATTAACGATTGATGATCTCTAACTTGTTTCACTTTCATTCACAATGCGGAGAATCCTTGACTAGACCTTGAGTCTCGACTAAAGGAACAAGGCCCTCTTGAGTCAATTGCCTATAGGGACATATCCTTCTCTAGAACAATCGATCAAGGCGTTCTGAACTAGACTCCCTCTATCGAATGAGGTTCTCAATCGATACAAAGCAGTGAATCAACCCTCGACTAAAGCAATTGATCCACTACTATCAATCTATGGTGCTCTATTGACCTAATCAGGTATTCGCTCTCATAGGATCAAAGCAGAATCAATAATCTCGACTAAAGCAGAATTGAATCATGAAAACATGCATAGATTGAATATGAACTCAAGATTATCAAGTCAAAGTACTCATACAATCATCCAATCAAACAGACATAGCTAGGGTTCCTCAAAACCTAAGTGAAGGGAAGTTACTCCATAGAGAAGAGAGAGACTGCAGTAAGAATCTTCAGATGATCAGTCTTCAAGTCCGGGCTTGTTCCTCGAGCTTCCAAGGCGAAGAAATCCTCCAATTCCACTCCAAGAATGCCCTCAAATCGTTCTCTCTCTCTTTGGTTCGTCCCTTGGGTGTTTGGGATCCAAAACCCAGCTCTCCCTCTCCTTTGGCTCGAATTTGGGTTAAAAAACCCGATTCTGGGCAAAACACGGTCGAGGGCATGGCCGTGCTTTGCCTCAGCCCGCCCGTGTTTTCAGCTCGAGTTGGCCAAACTCAAATCAGCTCTCGGCAGTAAAAACACGGTCACAGAACACGGTCGTGTTCTGAAGGCCTACTGCCCGTGTGTTCACTGCCGAGCCTGTTCAATGCTTCGTTTCTCCCTCGTCCGGACTCCGAATCAGTCGCCGTTTGATCCCAGACGCTCGTAGTCTCGTCCTCTTTCATTTCATAACAAGCTTGCATGATTCTTTGTTCATGAAGTGAGGTAGAAATCCATTCTTCTTCAGGTCATACCCGAGTTTCTTCTCCCGAATCGTCAATTGATCTCTGATTGACTTGAACTTTGCGCCTATGCTTCACTTTATGTGCTAGGACCTGAAATATGACAAAGGAACACAACCTAGCGTAAAATAGGCCAAAGATGTGATAATTAAAGCTCAAACGATCAAGAAACACAGGGGAAAACATGTGCAAATATCGAGTCATCAAATCCCCCCACACTTAACCGTTTGCTTGTCCCCAAGCAAACCTAACTCAAACCAATGCAACTCTCCAGAGCTCTATAGCAACATACAACCCCGATCGTCGGTAGAGGATTTCCTAGATCATATAGCAGCTTACGAGGTCAACTGGTCTTCTAAGACGTTCCCTATCTCTCTCAATGCGAGTACTAGAATCAAGCCAGGATCATGAGAAAAAGTAGAAGTAAGACAGTCAGTTCATGGATAAAGGGACTCACACCATTCACAACCAAGGACTCGTTGTACCGGGGTGCTCTTTCACTTCATTTCACCGTTGGAACCCCTTTTTCACTTTCATTTTACTTACTTTTTTTTTCCTTTTTATTCACTTAGCGGGGGTTCCAACTGCAGTCTTTTGCACGGTCGACCCTTATTAGTCGAGCAAGAGCAATTTCTGTACATCTGGCGCTCGCCAGAGTACTTCTTTTAACTCCTTTTCCTCAACTCGTGTGGAGGGTCAATGAAATTAAGGGGGGTCGGAAGCTCTATCTGTGCCCTTAAAAACACATCCTCGAGTAGGCAAACCGTTCAACGGGTGAAAATTTTACTTGTACTAGAGACAGCTTAGCTTCACCTTGTAGGAGTACCCCACTAAGGATCACTAAAATCTCTTCCAAAACCCGATTTTGTGCAATGAACGGTGCCACACACGTTGGGCTTACCCCATGTTTAAGATTTCAATGATTTCGACATGGAGGACCAACTGCTTCCCATTTTCTATATGAGCACCCTGTTCGATACACGAGTCCAAAACACAATCCACATAGAGTCACCATTACCACATGAATTCAAAGGTCC
The DNA here is from genome assembly GCA_946122785.1 of Linum tenue. NCBI lineage: Eukaryota > Viridiplantae > Streptophyta > Magnoliopsida > Malpighiales > Linaceae > Linum > Linum tenue. The sequence continues at coordinate 21,547,972 of CAMGYJ010000009.1, forward strand.
TAGCTCCACTAATTCACAAAATCAACTGGCACAACAAAGAGCTAGATAGGAAAAATCTTATACTTCAACATCCTCCATAGTGCTACACTACCTCCCTAGGTTGCACCATTACCACATGAATTCAACGGTCGTAGTCTCGTCCTCTTTCATTTCATAACAAGCTTGCATGATTCTTTGTTCATGAAGTGAGGTAGAAATCCATTCTTCTTCAGGTCATACCCGAGTTTCTTCTCCCGAATCGTCAATTGATCTCTGATTGACTTGAACTTTGCGCCTATGCTTCACTTTATGTGCTAGGACCTGAAATATGACAAAGGAACACAACCTAGCGTAAAATAGGCCAAAGATGTGATAATTAAAGCTCAAACGATCAAGAAACACAGGGGAAAACATGTGCAAATATCGAGTCATCAGGCAGCAATTCCAGCAGCCCCAGCGCCAGTATGCCCAGCCTCCAGCAGCCGCAGCTCCAGATACTCAGATGGCTGATCTGAAGAATATATTGCAAGCATTCATGACCACCAGTCAGGCGAATTTCACGAAGATGGATCAGACCATAGCCTCACTGGAGGCAGGCCAGAGAAACCTGGAGGCGGGACAGAGGAACCAGGGTGCTATTCTGCAAGATCTCCAGCACCAAGTCGGTGTCCTAGCGCGCCAGCTTACTGCTCGGGCCCCGGGGACGCTACCTGCCACCACCATCCCAAATCCACGGGACCCGCACGAGCAGCTGGATGCCATTTTCACCAGGAGCGGCAGGCCTACATCAGCTGATCCTGCCCCGACCAGGCAGGAGGAACCACTACCTGCTTCAGCACTTCCAGCCGGTGATGCAGAAGTGCGGGTGGAGAAGGAAGCCATTGCTCCCAAGCCACAACCAGTGGTGAAGGAGCATGTGCCCCAGCTTCCCTTCCCCACTCGCCTCCATAAAGATAAGCTGGAGACTGAGTTTGTCAATTTTATGGCAATGTTGAAGCAGCTCAACATCAGCGTACCATTTGTGGAGGCACTGTCGAAGATGCCCAAGTACGCTAAGTTCATGAAAGATCTCTGCACCAACAAGAAGAAACTTGGGGATCTCTCGACAGTGCTGCTGAGCGAGGAGTGTTTTGCTGTCCTGCAGAACAAGCTGCCCGAGAAGCGCAAAGACCCAGGGAGTTTTACTATCCCTCTTACTATTGGCAGCATGCATGTAGGGAAGTCCTTGGCGGACCTAGGCGCTAGCATTAATGTCATGCCATATAAACTGTTCAAAAAGCTAGACCTAGGTGAACTTAGCCCTACTAGGATGAGCATTCAGCTAGCTGATCGTTCCGTTGTGCATCCTAGGGGTATCATAGAGGATCTGCTTGTTGGTGTTGGTGCATTCACATATCCTGTTGATTTTGTTATCCTGGACATAAATGATGATGTGGATGTGCCTTTGATTCTGGGTAGACCATTTCTTGCCACCGCCAAGGCATTGATTGATGTGCATGATGGTAAACTGATTCTGCGTGCTGGAAATGAACAGGCTACTTTTTCTGTGACTGAGGTTGATCACTGTGCTATGATTGCTGTCACACCTGTGCATGCTATTTCTGACCAGGTACACGAGCCTGTCGTGTATCCTTCTGCACCTCCCATTTTGCAGGACCCCCCTCTCACTCCTTCGCCGCCGCTCCCTCCAGCCTCACCACCGAACAAAAAGCTCAAGGAAGAGTGGCGGCCGAAGCAGCAGGTTGCTAAGCCTGCACGGAAGAAGGGTGGGGACCACTACGAGCTGGTCCCACCCACTGCACCACGACCACCCTGGCCATCCGAGTACTCACTCGCCTGCATCTTGGCGGATTGCCAGGTCGAGCTGACCTCTGCTGGTGGTTGCAACCGTCGGGTGCACGGTCACCACCTGAAGCTGTATCTCAAGAGCGATGTGGATCCGCTCTTGGAGGTACCTGTTCCTGCACCCCGCTGAGTATCCACCATGGGCGTCCAGCTAAAAGACGGTAAAGAAGCGCTTGTGGGGAGGCAACCCCACCATGGTTTTCATCTATTTGTTTTGTTTCGAGTCGGATTGCGATTTGGTTTGTTTTTGGGTTGCTTTCTTTTGTTTTGGATGATGTCTTATTGGGCTGACATTGGACCTAACATATTGTGTTTGAGCTCTTCTGTTTCCTTTTAGCTGTGCTGTGTTCCCGACTGGTCCATTTCCAGTCTCCTGCAGTCCGTGCATACCGGTAACATCGTTCCCCTTTCCTTCCCTCTTCTCCATTGAGGGCAATGTCGATCTTAAGTGTGGGGGGATGTTTATCTTTTGACTGCATTAGCTCTGTTTGTGTGCTTGTAGCCTAGTCCACTGTCTAGTCCACTGTCCAAATTTTTAAATTTGAGGACTCCAAGTGCGTGTTCCTTGCAATTGCCTGCTCAGTATGCTTTGAATTGACAGTCTCTGTAGTGATTTGCAACCTAGGGAGGTAGTGTAGCACTATGGAGGATGTTGATTCATTTAAGAAGTCTCATTTCTTCTTCATATTGTGTTGGTTGATTGAGTGAATTAGTGATCTTAGGACCCTTGAATTGTGTGGTGTTGTGGACTCTCTGCCTGTCATGGACTCTTGTATCATGTTTTGACAATAACAGGTGCTCGAAAATGTGCTTTAAAATAACGTCTCCCGTGCGAATAGGGCGAAAAGTGTGTAAGGGGAGACGGGAATCCGTTCCCAATTTCCACCTACTACCTCCAGCCCCCTTACATGTCTTTCCCCCGCACGAGGCTCGAGACACCCGCTCCTGGCATGGTCGGTAAGAGCCGGGCTCCCGCAAAAGCTTTGCTAGGTGGGAGCCCCCGTTTTCTGCAGAAACAGGTTGGAACCCGTGGAAAAAAGAGAAAAACAGAAAAACAAGCAAAAAGAAGAAAGAAAAGGGTTCCAACCATGTTCAAAACGAAAATCGAGCACCTTGAATTAATGTGAGTCCATGATCTTTTGTTTTTGAGAGTCCCTTCATCCACGATTCATTTGTCCTCTGTTCACTGTTTGCCATGATGCCGAGTCGGGACTAGTGCTCTCGCCGAAGAAGCTATGAGATGACTTGTGCGTCGGTTGACCTCGTAAGTTGCTAAATGATTTAGAAAATCCTCTACCTACGATCGGGGTTGTTTGTCGCTATAGAGATCTGGAGAGCTGCATTGGTTTGAGTTAGGTTTGCTTAGGGACAAGCAAACGGTTAAGTGTGGGGGAGTTTGATAGACCAATAATTACACATGTTTTCACCCCATTCTGAAGCCGTTTGTAGTGAGGAATCTCGTGTTTTAAGCCGATTTCACGCTAGGGTATGTGTTTATGTCACATTTCAGGTCCCGGCGTTGGAATCGAGGCGGGGGAACGAGTTCCGGGTCGAAAGGAGCGAAGTTGGGACGAAGGAGGCTGTTGGACCAAAATACCCGGCCAGAAGCAGGAATACCCGACCGGGTATTGTCTGGCCTTGACCGGGTATTTTTCACTTCGGGCGTCCGTGAGAAGCAGAAGGGGGCCCGGGAAAATGCCTAAAATCCCCGGTCGGGGATTATGAGGACAGACCGGGGAATTTCCCCTTAGTTGAAACGGCGCGGTTTGGGAAATACCCGGTCGAACCCCTAAATACCCGACCGGGTATTTCGACCGGGTATCGCGATGGCAGCTGATAAAAGGAAAAGAAGGCCAATTTTCAGGGGGTTCCGAGTTTTTGAGAGAGAAAGCGATACCTAGAGAGAGAGCGACGAACCAGAGTTCCCAAGCGCCATAGATCGATCTTCATCACCATTGGAGCCCGACTTGAGCTTGGAGAAGTGCGATTAAACGTCCAGGAGCAGAAATCCATCTTCACAGTATGATTTCCGCGTCTGAATCTGCTTTTGCTTCTTTCTCTATGGAGTAGTTCCCCCATTCATCTGGGTATGGGGAACCCTAGATTTGTATGCTAGGTCTGATTGTATGAACCCAAGTACAGAGTTTGTGAATTGATTATATTCGATTGAGGTTTGAATGATTGAATGACTTGAATCCTGACCAAATTCCTGTTGTTTCTGCTTTGACCTAGAATGAGAATATCTGCCTAGGTTGATAGAGTACCCTTAATCGAAGGTGGCGAATTGGTGACTTTAGTCGAGGAGCCAATTCGCTATTCTGTACCGAATTCAATTCGGTAGTGGAGATTTGGTTCGTTAGGGCCTCAATCTGTTTACTCCGGTGGAGGTTAGTCGCCCGCTAGAGACTCAGATTGAGAAGGTCTGGAGACCTTTAGTCGAGACTTCAGGCTAATTAAGAACCTTCCGCAGTATAACTTTCATGAAAACTGAACTTGGTAAATTGCAATCCGACTTAACTACAGTCTAGGGGGAACCATATCCGGGTGACCTCTCTTGACTTGACAACAACCGTTTACTTGCTTTGTGTTTTTGTTTGCTTGAGTTGCACTAAAAGTTCACTGCTAAATAACAAGACTTCACCGAGTAGTCATCACATCTAGGACCCGGGTTGACATTAAAACCCAAACCCGCTATACTACGCTTTAGGAAGTGTTTACACTTGGCCATTTTCTAGAGTGACAGTAGGAGTGAGTCATGTAGCCTGGTGTGAACACGGTGCCTGCGAACTCCGGGAGGCAGATCCTCTCGAAGAATTGCTGGTCCCGAAAGATGGGTGAGTCGTTCTGTTCGATGGCCAGGTGGCAGGCGAATGGTGGCAGGAGCCCCAGTGCCCGACCGAAGTCATCATAGCTGAGGGAGTGAAACTCTCCGCCGAGTCGGAACTGGATGGCGTTGCTGTGCGCGCCCGCGTGGGTTCGGAAATGCTCGAAGGAGGAGTAGAACTCCCAGAGGAGCTCCTGATAGATCGGCTCAGCGAGGCAGAGGAGGCGGCGCCAAGAGTAAGCGCGGATGGCAGCCTCCATTGCCTCGCGAGCACCAAGCTCTTCGAAAACCCTCCAATCGAGGTAATGGTGCTGAACGACTTTGCGGCGTCGGATGTCGCGCAAAGTCTTCCTCTTGTCGGCGTCGAGCATGTTCAGGTAAGTTTTCATGGTCCTGCAGCCAAAAAGCAGCAAAAACACAACAACATACATGGAATTTTTTCAATGGTGAGTTCACAAGCAACCACACCCGGGGCCCTCGAATCAAAAAATTCGGACAGTGGACTAGGCCCCAGGGGAGGAAAGACATTCAAGACCAATCACCAACCAACAAAGATAAAACGTACTTGGAGCCCTCGGATAATAAACTCGGACATCAAATGAGGCTCCAAGCGGGACAATCACACACATATGTTGCACGGTAGGCCAACCAAAATAGTAACATCGAAGCATTTAATACCGGAGGCCTACCGAATTCGTTCAAACACGACCCAACCCCCGAATTCCCTCACTAAAAACCCATAATACTAATCCTCCACAATTCACAAGGAAAAAGAGAGAAGCACACCTGGAGGCACAAGAGGGTATCACAGGGAAGGTGAGGGAAGAGGGTGACTCCACGACAGTCGCCGGAAAACTCGCCGGGAGGCTCGCCGGAGTTTCGTCGCTGGCGAATTCCCCACCGCCAAAATGACCCAAAACTTTGGGGAATTAGGGCCCGGATGCCAGGAACTCGGTGGTGGTCGTGGTTTCTCGATTGGAGGTCGGAGGAGAGAGATCGGGCCGGAAGAGCACCGAAGGGTCGCGGTTTTTCGGCGACCCAAACCACCGCCAAACTCGAACCCACTAGTATAGACTTGGGGACGCCAACGAGAGGAGCACGGGAGTGGTCTCGGATTTCAATTTGGAGCTCCGATGAGTGAGTTATGGCCGGAAAACCACCGGAGAAGAAGGTGGGGCGATTTTACGGTGAGAAAAGAGAGAGAGATTGACCCGAAAAATGAGGAGAGAGAGGGAGATTCTCGACAGAGCGGATTTTTAAATTTCCGGGGGTAATTACGGGCACAATTACGACCGTAATTACCCCCCTGGCAGCCCGTAATTCGACTACCGAGAGCAACATGCCCCTCTGTTATAATTACGGGCAGAATTACGACCGTAATTGGTCCGATCCTACCCGTAATTCTACTGCCGAGCCTTTTTCCCTCTTCTGGCTTAATTACGGGCAGGGGGCATGAAAATTACGACCGTAATTTGGCCCCCCATGCCCGTAATTTCACTGCCGAGGGCCCTTTTCTCCAGTTTTTAAGCTGCAATTTCGAACAACCAAACCCAAGTGTGCCCCGGCTCGAAAATGGACACTACCATAGACAAAAATAGACCATCTGGGGCACGAGAAACATTCCAGAAAGACTCCAGACAGACTCAAAGACTCGAAAACGAAAAAAATTGAAAAGGAAAAAGGATAGAAATGCAAACCGTGGTGGGGTTGCCTCCCCACAAGCGCTTCTTTATCGTCTTTTAGCTGGACGCCAATTGCGGAACTAAGGGTCCGCGAGTTCCACTACCAACTCCGCACGTTCGACCTCATCTCCCAGGTAGAGCTTGAGACGATGGCCATTCACTTTAAACGGCTCAGTTTGCGGGTTGGCAATTTCAATTGTGCCATACGGGAACACCTGGGTGACCGTGAACGGTCCGGACCACCGGGAACGGAGTTTTCCGGGAAAGAGCTTCAGGCGAGAGTTATACAGGAGAACTCGATCACCAACCTGGAACTCTTTCGGACCCCGCAACCGTGCATCGTGTAAGCGCTTAGTGCGCTCCTTGTACAGCTTGGTGTTCTCATAGGCGTGGTAACGCCATTCCTCCAGCTCCAGCATCTGCATTTTGCGCTCAACACCTGCAACATTAACATCCAAGTTGAGAAGCTTAAGGGCCCAAAAGGCCTTGTGCTCTAGCTCCACGGGCAAATGGCATGCCTTTCCATAGACCAGCCGGTACGGTGAAGTACTAATGGGCGTCTTGTAGGCAGTGCGGTATGCCCATAGAGCATCATCGAGCTTGGTGGACCAATCCTTGCGGGACTGATCCATCGTCTTCTCCAGGATCCGCTTGAGCTCCCGGTTCGTCAGCTCTGCCTTGGCCACTGGTCTGAGGGTGATAGGCCACGTACACCTTGTGAGTTACACCATAGCGAGACAGTAACTTATCAAACAGGCCCTGGAAATGGGTGCCTCGATCGCTTATGATGGCTCTAGGTGTCCCGAACCGGGAGAATAGCTGCTTCAGAAAACCACAAACGTCTAGCATCATTAGTGGGCAAAGCTTGCGCCTCAGCCCACCTAGAGACGTAGTCAACAGCAACTAGGATATAGGTATTGACAAAAGATGGAGGGAAGGGGCCCATGAAGTCGATACCCCAGACATCAAAAATTTCACAAGTTATAAACACATTCTGGGGCATCTCATCACGGGCAGAGATGTTACCTGACCTCTGGCATCGGTCGCACCTGCGTGCGAAGGCGTCTGCGTCCTTGAAGAGCGTGGGCCAGTAGAAGCCCGATTGGAGCACCTTCCTTGCCGTGCGGTTTCCTCCATGGTGACCGCCAGTAGGTCCCTCATGACAGTGAGATAGAATGCCCTCCATCTCACTCTCCATAACACAGCGACAGATGATCCCGTCGGCTCCGATCCTGGAGAGATGAGGGCCATCCCAAAAGTAATGCTTCAGGTCGGAGAAGAACTTCCTCTTGGTGTGAGTTGTCATCCCCTTGGGCAGCTGCTGGCCCACCAAATAGTTCGCAAAATCGGAATACCAGGGGGTGACACTCTCCACCAGGCACATCATCATTAGTCTCTCATCTGGGAAGGAGTCGTTGATCTCCTCCACGAGGTTGTCCGCAGGAGGTGCGTCCAACCGGGAGAGGTGATCAGCTGCAATATTCTCCGCTCCCTTCTTGTCCCGAATCTCAATGTCAAACTCCTGCAATAATAAGATCCATCGTATGAGCCTAGGCTTGGCATCGGCCTTGCTCATCAGGTATCGAATCGCGGAGTGATCTGTATACACGGTCACATGGGACAAGACCAGATAGGGACGAAATTTGTCGAAGGCAAACACCACTGCGAGCAGCTCCTTCTCTGTGGTGGTGTAGTTCTCCTGTGCATCATTGAGGGTCTTCGAGGCGTAGTAGATAGGTCGGAAGTGTTGATCTCGCCTCTGCCCCAAGACAGCTCTAACAGCAAAGTCACTGGCGTCGCACATCAGCTCAAATGGTAGGGACCAGTCAGGAACAACCATGATAGGAGCTTGGGTGAGCTTCTCCTTCAAGGTTGTAAACGCCGCTGTGCATGCATCAGTGAACTGGAAGGGGGCATCCTTCTCTAGAAGCTTAGTCAGGGGCAGGGCGATCTTCGAGAAATCCTTGATGAACCGCCTGTAGAACCCTGCATGGCCTAAAAAAATCCGGATCCCCTTAACAGATGTAGGAGGAGGCAGCTTGCTGATGGTCTCGATCTTCGCTCTGTCCACCTCAATCCCCATCTTGGAGATCTTATGCCCAAGAACTATGCCTTCTTGAACCATGAAGTGACACTTCTCCCAACTCAGTGCCAGGTTCGTTTCTTCACACCGTTTAAGGACAAGCTCCAGGTTATGGAGACAGTGAGAGAATGAGTCTCCATAAACCGAGAAATCTTCCATAAACACCTCCATAATCTCGTCGACCAGACGTTCAAAGATGGCGAGCATGCATCGCTGAAAATTGGCCGGGGCATTGCATAGCCCGAATGGGATCCTCCGGTAGGCAAATGTGCCGAAGGGACAGGTGAGAGTGGTCTTCGCCTGGTCCTCCGGTGCAATAGGGATCTGGAAGTACCCGGACATCCCATCTAGGAAACAGTAGAACTCGTGCCCCGCCAATCTCTCCAGCATCTGGTCAATGAACGACAGGGGGAAGTGGTCCTTCCGAGTGGCGTCGTTGAGACGCCGATAATCGATGCAAACACGGTACCCAGTCACCGTGCGCATCGTGATGAGCTCGTTCTTCTCGTTAGGCACCACGGTCATCCCACCCTTCTTGGGTACCACCTGGGTGGGACTCACCCACTTCGCTGTCGGAAATGGCGAAGATGATCCCTGCGTCCATCAACATCACGATCTCTGCCCGAACCACAGCCTCCAGGTTCGGTGTCAATCTTCTATGCGGCTGTCTCACTGGCCACGTCTCATCCTCCAGCAGTATCCGGTGGGAGCAAAAGGAGGGGTTGATCCCCCGGATGTCTATGATCTTCCATGCTAAAGCTCGCTCGTACTGCTTCAGCAAGGCCACCAGTCTGTTCTTCTGCTCGGGTGTGAGGGTCGAGCTGATGATGACTGGTAGCTTATTCCCCTCCCGGAGAAATGCATACTCCAAATGAGGAGGGAGGGGCTTAAGCTCCAGCTCTGGTGGTTCCTCCAAGGAGGTAGTGATGCGGATGGAGGATGAGATCGGTTTGAACAGCCTTTCGCCCTCCAAGAATGGGCCACTCTCCAACGCGGCCAACTGCTCCACTAGCTGCGGCTCCTGCGATGCCTGCTCACCTAGCAAAATACAACGCTCAAGAGCATCATCAGTACCCGCACTCGTTATGGCGAGTGTGGTCTCAAAATCAGTAAGCACATCACAGTAATCTATGTCATCATGCAAATGAGAGTGTTTCCCATTTTCAGACACAGAAAAAGTAGCATGTTCATCACCAGCACGCAGGATCTATTTACCACTATGCACATCAATAAGCGCCTTGGCGGTGGCGAGAAACGGTCTACCCAAAATCAAAGGTACATCCACATCCTCATTTATATCCAGAATAACAAAATCAACAGGATATGTGAATGCACCTACATTAACAAGCATATCCTCAATGATACCCCTAGGATGCACAATAGAACGATCAGCTAACTGGATGCTCATCCTAGTAGCTCTAGGTTCACCTAGGTCTAGCTTCTTAAATAATTTGTAAGGCATGACATTTATGCTAGCGCCTAGGTACGCCAAGGACTTTCCTACATGCATGCTGCCGATAACAAGAGGGATAGTGAAACTCTCTGGGTCTTTGCGCTTCTCGGGCAGCTTGTTCTGCAGGATAGTAGAACACTCCTCGCTTAGCATCATCTGATTATCTGGAGCCGGAGCTGCTGCTGGCTCGGCAAACTGACGCTGGGGCTGCTGGAATGGTTGCCCCTGCGTAGGCTGGTAGGGGTGCTGCTGTGGGGCTGGCCCCTGTCGAGCTGGAAAGGCTGCCTCTACTGAAAACCACCAGCTGGTGCTGGGAAACCAGGTGGTTTAGTGGTGTTGCTACTCCAAGAGAAATTGGGATGCTGGCGCCACCCTTCATTATATGTATTGTTGTACGGGTCGAGGCGCCGAGCATTGGCGATGAAGTCCAACTGCTCTTGGGGAGTAGAATACTCCCTCATAGCCTGGCAGTCTTCCACTAGGTGATTTGAGCTCTCACACCACTGACATTGAGCTACTGGAGGTGTAGCCAAACCTCTGCCCGGAATAAGACTGTTGGGCTGCTTCAATGTATGCACTAACTCGGCTACCTGCTGCTCGAGCCCGGATCTGGCCTCCATGGCGTGCACACCACGGTCCCGGGAATTCCTTCCTCTGCTGCTCTGCCCCCAGGAATGATCTCTGGCAGCCAAGGTACTGATCATCTGGTTTAGTTCGGGTGGAGTCTTAGTAAGAATATCCCCTCCCGAGCATAGAGACTCAATCACCCTCTGGTTGTCCGGAGAGAGAGCACTGTAGAATTTCCCCACTGTGAATGCATCACTGAAGCCATGATGTGGAAACTGCCAGAAATACCCCATGTACCGCTCCCAGGCATCACCAAGTGACTCGTCCGGCTCTTGGCGGAAGTGAGTGATCTCCCGCTGGATCTCTGTAGTCTTCGATGCCAGATAGTACCTATGCACGAACTTATCAGCCAGATCGTCCCAAGAGGTGATGGAAAATGGGGGCTGGGTCTCCAACCACCTCTTAGCATTCCCCGCCAGAGAATGGGAGAAGAGGTGAAGGCGGATTGCGTCATCAGGGACACCGTTTAGCTTGAACCCGTTCGTCAGCTGCAGAAAACGGGAAAGATGTACCATTGCCTCCTCATCCTTCAAGCCATGGAACTGGATAGAAGATGTAATGAGTTGAATCCAGCATGGCTTGATCTCGAAGTTTTCGTTGGAATGGACGGATAGAGGATGACCGGGCGGATGTCAGCAATCCGTGGAGTGTAGTAATACTCCAAGGTGGGACCCAGCGGTGGTGGTGGATGCTGATTCACCGGGGGAACCTGAAGAGGATTCCCCAGGGGTGGGTTGTGTTCGCCTTCCATCTCGTACTCTTTATTAGAATCGCTGCTCAAGTGGCCGTCTATGCGCTCTTCCGTAGCCAGTCTAGCTCGCTGTTGTCTCCTAAGTTGGCGGCAGGTACGTTCAAGCTCTGGATCCAATGGCAGTAAACCTCCTGACTGGCTACGGGTCATGCACTATCTGCACACACCCAAGCAATGCAAACCCTTGAAGGCACAAGTGGGAAAGAACAAAAAATCAATGCGAAAATGAAAATGCTAAAGTAACATAAATCACTTTTCTTCAACAACCTAGTCGTCCCCGGCAACGGCGCCAAAAACTTGACTGACTCCTACTGTCACTCTAGAAAATGGCCAAGTGTAACCACTTCCTAAAGCGTAGTATAGCGGGTTTGGGTTTTAATGTCAACCCGGGTCCTAGATTTGATGACTTCTCGGTGAATTCTTGTTATCTAGCAGTGAAACTTTAGTGCAAGTCCAAATTAACAAACAAACAAAGCAAGTTAACGGTTGTTTTCATGTCGAGAGAGGTCACCCGGATATGGTTCCCCCTAGACTGCAGTTAAGCCAGATTGCAATTTACCAAGTTCGGTTTTCATGAAAGTTATACTGCGGAAGGTTCTTAAACAGTCTGAAGTCTCGACTAAAGGTCTCCATACCCTCTCAATCTGAGTCTCCAGCGGGCGACTAACCTCCACCAGAGTAAACAGATTGAGGCCCTAACGAACCAAACCTCCACTACCGAATTGCTTTCGGTACAGAATAGTGAATTGGCTCCTCGACTAAAGTCGCCAATTCACTACCTTCAATTAAGGATGCTCTATCAACCTAGGCAGATATTCTCATTCTAGGTTAAAGCAGAAACAACAGGAATTTGATCAGGATTCAAGTCATTCAATCATTCAAGCCTCAATCGAATATAATCAAATCATAAACTCTGTACTTAGGTTCATACAATCAGACCTAACATACAAATCTAGGGTTCCCCATACCCAGATGAATGGGGAAACTACTCCATGGAGAGAGAAGCAAAAGCATATTCAGACGCGGAAATCATACTGTGAAGGATGAGTTTCTGCTCCTGGTTGTCAATCGGTACTTCTCCAAGCTCAAGCCAGGCTCCAATGGTGATGAAGATCAAGCTATGGCACTTGGGAACTCTGGTTCGTCGCTTTCTCTCTCTAGGAATCGCTCTGTCTCTCTAAAACTCGGAACCTCTTCTCCATTGGCTCAAATCTGCCTAAAATCTCGATTCTGGGCGAAATACGGGCAGAATTACGGTCGTAATCTTGGTCTGCCCGTAAATCGCCCAAAACGCGCGTTTCACTTTACTCTGATGAGGGTGGAATTACGACCGTAATATACAGATTACCGCCAGTATTTACTCAATTACGGTCATAATTTGTGGGAAACTTGCCCGTGATTCCACTGCTGAGAGGAATTCTGGGGAAATTAGGCTCGGCATTGCTTTTACGGGCATGCCTGGACCAATTACGCCCGTAATTTGGCAGGGGCTGCCAGTAATTTGCTCTGTGAATCGCCACCTGACCTCCAAATGACCCGAAACTTGCGCCTATGCACCTCTTTACTTGCTAGGACATGAAATACAACAAAACAACACAACCTAGCGTAAAATAGGCCAAGGAACAATCAATTCGAGCTAAAATGGTCAGGAAACAAGAGTGAAAACTTGTGCAAATACGACGCTATCAGCAGACTTAGATGCTTCTTTGTAGGAAGTAGGATCATGATGAGAGGATATGTTGAGAACAAATTGTCTATAATGAGGGGCAAGAGAATCATATGACAGCATGGATGAAAGAGCAAACCTTTTGTCATGAATCTGTTGTAGACTTGACTAACTGGGAGTGCTAGACTGCTTGGCCATGTAACAATGGTAGTCTTTAACTAGATGGGGTGGTGATTTGGTATGTCTGACTATATTCTTAAAGCAACAGGTGGAGGGGGAGAATTAGAGGGTGTAGGAGCAGGAGAAGGAGGATTCAATGTGGAAGAAGAAGTAGAAGGAGTTTGAGCATCTGAAGGAGAGGTAGAAGGTGAAGAGGGAGGTGATGGGGAAGGAGAAAATGTGTTCAAAGGATCAGGAGTTGGCATAGGAGAAGATGGAGTAGGTTGTGGAAAAATTTGGTCAAGGGAATTGTCTGTATCATCTGTGAAAGTTGTTCTGTTAGGGGAAGGAAGAGGAAAAAGATAATCATGATCATTTGGATCTGATGAAGGTGGTGGGGTGGTGTCTGGATATTTGAAAGGGAACTCAGTTTCATAGAAGATGACATATCTGGAAGTGAAAATGTCATGAGAGCTAAGATCATAAATTCTGTATCCCTTAATGCCAACAGGATAGCCCAGGAAGACACCCTTCCTAGATCTAGGTTGAAATTTGGTTCTGTGATTCCCTAGGGTACTAGCATAACATAGACTACCAAAAACCTTTAAATTTGTGAGATATGGGGGATTGAGGTAAAGAAGTTCATAGGGAGTTTTGTTTTGAAGGACAGTAGAAGGAACTCTGTTGATGAGGAATACAACATGTTTAATGCAATCTCCCCAGAAAGTGGCTACGAAGTTTGCTTGAAATTTTAAGGCTCGAGCTACTGCTAATATATGTTGGTGTTTCCTTTCTACTTTGCTGTTTTGTTGAGGTGTTTCAGCACAAGACATCTCAAGTAAGATGCCTGTGGATTGGAAAAATTCTTCCATGTGGAATTCACTCCCTTGATCACTCCTAATTCTTTTAATGACAGTTGAAATTGCCTCTGCATTTGAGTGCAGAAAGCAATGAGCTTAGGTCTAGCATAAGATTTTGCAGAAAGTAAAATCACCCAAGTCATTCTTGTAAGATCATCCACAATGGTTAAGAAGTACTTGAAACCATCATAGGTAGGAACTGGATTGGGACTCCATATGTCTACATGAAGTAGTTCAAAAGCTGAATGGGTTACAGACTGACTTGAAAGAAACGGAAGCCTTCTTTGCTTTGCAAAGTGGCACACATCACAAGATAAGTCTCTCTGAGATCTTATGGAAGTACAAAATTGGTTGAGGAGTGGAATCTTAGAATGAGATACATGACCTAATCTAAAATGCCACAAAATAGTGGAAGGAGAGCTGACAGCTGAGATGTGTTTAGGTTGATTAGGTACTTCTAGGTAATATAGGCCATTGAGCAATCTAGCAGAACCAATCACTCTCATATGCTTCAGATCCTGTAGAAGACAAAGGTTAGAGTGAAAAGTTAAGCTTAGAGATTTGGTGGTGGTAAGTTTGCTGACTGAAATCAAGTTGAAGGTGAATGTGGGAACATATAGAACATCTAAGAGAATGAGATTGTCATTCAAGGTAACAGTTCCAGTATGTGTGGCCTGTATCTGCTCTCATGTTGGTAAAGTTATAAAGGCATTGAATAGGGATTGAGGATTTGTAAGGAAGTCAATAGAACAAACTATATGGTCAGAGGCCACTGTGTCAAGTATCCAGTTCTCTTTGCTGTGGGAAATAACATTCACCATAGGGCTGGATAAGAGACAGTTTGAAATGTTACCTCTGTTGGTGACAAAAGCAGCAGCAGCATGAGAAGATTGCCCTTTTTGAGATGACATGAGGTTCATTAATTTCTCATATTCAGACCTGGTGAGTTTGATTTCATCTTCTAGTTGGGGAGAACTAGCAGTGTTAGCATAACCCCTGCCTCTACCCCTGCCATATCCTGGATTTGGTGATCTGGATGAAAAATCTGGGGGGAAACCATTCTTCTTGAAACAAATATCAGTTGTGTGACCATGCTTCCTGCAAAATGTGCATTCAACCACTCTAGGAGGACCAGAAGAAGGAGGTCTAGTACCAAAACCAGGTGGCCAACCATGTTTCTGGTAACAAGTCTCCTCAGTGTGACCTTCTTTCTTGCAGAAAGTACAGAATGGTCTTTTTTGAGACAAGGTAGATCTTCTCATAGTAGTCTGCATAGCTAAGGATGTATTATCTGTTTGAATTAAAGCAACCATCTTTCCTGTTTGAGTTCCATACAACTGACGTTCATGCTGTAACATCATTTGGAAAACCCTATTAATATTTGGAAGGTCATCTCCAAACAGAACCTGAGATCTAACCCCAGAGAAGTTTTCATTAAGCCCTCTGAGGAACTTGATAACAAAGTTAGTCTCTTGATACTCCAAAACCTTCTTCATTGCTCGACAATCTAAGTGACTAGTTGGAGTACAGTCACAACGTAACAAAGGCTGGTAATTATCTAACTCATCTCTAAGAGTGATGACATGGCCATAATATTCTGTAACAGTTTGATTACCTTGTTTCAAGGTGGAAAGAGCTTCTTCCAGTTCAGCAACACGAACAATGTCACCAGATCCATACCTTGTTTGAAGACTTTTCAAGGCTTCTGCTGCTGTTTTGATGCTTAGAATAGTCTTTCTGATTTCTGACTCGACTGATTGTTGAATCCAACTCAATATCATGACGTTGTTCCTAATCCAAGCTCCATACCTTGGATCTGTTTCTGCAGGTTGTGGTAAGGTTCCACTAATGAAGCCTAACTTGTTCTTTGCTGCAAGAGCATTGAACATAGCACGGCTCCGGTCATTGTAATTTGTTGTGGTGAGGCGCTCTGCAACCAGGAGTGAGCCAGGCTGCTCTGAACCGTGGAGGAAGTAAGGATCTTCCATCAGATAGACTACGTGGGGAGCTGTGTGCTCATCATTTTGTGGTGGTGGCTGCGTGTTAGCAGCTTGATTTTTTGCTTGGTTTTCAGCCATGGTGGGCGGCGGCTAGGTCTGGAAGGATGGCTCTGATACCATAACAACCAGTTTGAACTGAAAACCCTACAAGCTTATTTCTCTTTCATTTCAACTCTGCCTTATATAGGCTGATTACAAACAAGAAGACAACCAGCTCCACAATCTTGTTTGGTAGCTTGGACAGGAAACAAAATCCCTTGTGCAGAAAGCAATGGGCAAAACAAAAGTCTAAAACGACAGCGTTCAACAACAACACAGAAATAGAGCAAAACGACAGCGTCGCGAGTAAGTGACTCGTGTGAGTCAAAACGGCACCACTTCAGCCTTTTTCTTCATTGATCAAGAGATAGCCGTTGAGTTTGAAATTGGGGATTGGGAAGATTACAAATCTGCATTTGCTGTTATAAGGCTTCAGCTCGTGCTGCTGTCGAATTTCTAACTGCACCTACCAATTTCTCAGATAGTATTGTTGGGGGTATTCGGACTTGATATAGCTTGTGGTATGTGGAGAAGCCTAATATGAGGAAGGTGAGTCTTAAGGAAGCCCAAAGAGAAACAAGGCCCGCCTAAAGAAGCCCAAAAGCGTGCGAAAAGAGGTCAGATAGATAGAGTCGGGAGCCTGGCCTTTCATAATAGAATAGGTGTTGTGATCGGGACGCGTGAAGAAATGGCGGCATGGACCGATGCTCATTAGGCACCCGATGTTGGGCACACGGTTAAGGGCATCAAACCAGGCGCCTAGGGCGACTGACTCACTCCTACTATCACTCTAGAAAATGGCCAAGTGTAACCACTTCCTAAAGCGTAGTATAGCGGGTTTGGGTTTCAATGTCAACCCGGGTCCTAGATGTGATGACTACTCAGTGAATTTGTATTATCTAGCAGTGAAACTTTAGTGAAGGCCTAGACTACAAAGCAAGCAAAGCAACTAAACGTTTGTATTCAGGTTAAGAGAGGTCACCCGGATATGGTTCCCCCTAGTCTGCAGTTAAGCCGGATTGTAATTACCAAGTGAAATTTCTATGATAGTTATACTGCGGAAGGTTCTCAAACAGTCTGAAGTCTCGACTAAAGGTCTTCAGACCCTCTCAATCTGAGTCTCTAGCTGGCGACTAACCTACACCGGAGTAAACAGATTGAGGCCCTAAGAACAAAACCTCCACTGCCGAATGCAATTCGGTACAGAATAGTGATTGGCTCCTCGACTAAAGTCACCAATTCACTACCTTCAATTAAGGATACTCTATTAACCTAGGCAGATATTATCATTCTAGGTTAAAGCAGAAACAACAGGAATTTGATCAGGATTCAAGTCATTCAATCATTCAAACCTCAATCGAATATAATCAATATCATAGAATCAATACTTGGGTTCATACAATCAAACCTAACATACAGAACTAGGGTTTCCCACACCCAGATGAATGGGAGAACTACTCCATGGAGAGAGAAGCAAAAGCAGAATCAGATGCGGAAATCATACTGTGAAGATGGATTTCTGCTCCTGGACGTTGAATCGGCACTTCTCCAAGCTCAAACCAAGCTCCAATGGTGTTGAAGATCGATCTAGGGCACTTGGAGACTCTTGTTCGTCGCTTTCTCTCTCTAGGAATTGCTCTGTCTCTCTAAAACTCGAATCCCCTCTCAATTTGGCTGAAATCTGCCTAAAAGGGCATCATTGGCCAAAACACTGTCGAGGGCACGACCGTGCTTTGCCTCAGCCCGCCCGTGCTTTGGCTAGGGTTAATTACACGGCCACATGTTGGTGAAAACACGGCCGTGCTTTTGGGAGAACACGGCCGTGCTTTGGGAAAACACGCCCGTGCTTTGTCTCGGCCCCGCCCGTGTAATCAGCTCATGTCTGCCAAACTCGGATTTGCTCTCGGCAGTAAAAGCACGGTCACAGAACACGGCCGTGTTTTGAAGGCCTCCTGCCCGTGTTTTCACTGCCGAGCCTGTTCCCCTATATTCAATGCTTCGTTTCTCCCTCGTCCGGACTCCGAATCAGTCGCCGTTTGATCCTAGACGCTCGTAGTCTCGTCCTCTTTCTTTTCATGTCAAACTTGCACGATTCTTTGTCCATTAAGTGAGGTAGAAATCCATTCTTCTTCAGGTCATGCCAGAGTTTCTTCTCCCGAATCGCCAATTGATCTCTGATTGACTTGAAACTTGCGCCTATGCTTCACTTTATGTGCTAGGACCTGAAATATGACAAAGGAACACAACCTAGCGTAAAATAGGCCAAAGAAGCGATAATGCAAGCTTAAACGATCAAGAAACAAAGGGGGAAAACATGTGCAAATATCGAGTCATCAAATCCCCCCACACTTAACCGTTTGCTTGTCCCCAAGCAAACCTAACTCAAACCAATGCAACTCTCCAGACCTCTATAGCAACAAACAACCTCGATCGTAGGTAGCGGACTTCCTAGATCATTTAGCAGCTTACGAGGTCAACTGACGCACAAGTCATCTCATAGCCTCTTCGGCGAGAACGCTAGTCTCGAGTCGGCATCATGGCAAATAGTGAACAGAGGACAAATGAATCGTGGATGAAGAGACTCTCAAAAACAAAAGATCATGGACTCACATTTTTCAAGGTGCTCGATTTTCTTTTTGGAGATGGTTGGAACCCCTTTTCTTTCTTCTTTTTGCTTGTTTTTCTGTTTTTCTCTTTTTTTTTCAAGGGTTCCAACCTGTTTTTGTAGAAAACGGGGGCTCCCACCTAGCAAAGGTTTTGCGGGAGCCCGGCTCTTACCGGCCATGCCAGGAGCAGTTGTCTCGAGCCTCGTGCGGGGGAAAGACATGTAAGGGGGCTGGAGGTAGTAGGTGGAAATTGGGAACGGATTCCCGTCTCCCCTTACACACTTTCGCCCTATTCGCACGGGAGACGTCATTTTAAAGCACATTTTCGAGCACCTGTTATTTTCAAAACATGATACAAGAGTCCATGACAGGCAGAGAGTCCACAACACCACACAATTCAAGGGTCCTAAGATCACTAATTCACTCAATCAACCAACACAATATGAAGAAGAAATGAGACGTCTTAAATGCATCAACATCCTCCATAGCGCTACACTACCTCCCTAGGTTGCAAATCACTACAGAGACTGTCAATTCAAAGCATACTGAGCAGGTAATTGCAAGGAACACGTACTTGGAGCCCTCAAATTCAAAAATTCGGACAGTGGACTAGGCTCCAAGCACACAAACAGATCTAATGCAGTCAAAAGATAAACATCCCCCCACACTTAAGATCGACATTGCCCTCAATGGAGAAGAGGGAAGGAAAGGGGAACGATGTTACCGGTATGCACGGACTGCAGGAGACTGGAAATGGACCAGTCGGGAACACAGCACAGCTCAAGGGGAACAGAAGAGCTCAACCAGAATATGTTAGGTCCGATGTCAGCCCAATAAGACATCATCCAGAACACAGGAAACAAACCAAAACAAAACCAAATCGCAATCCGACTCGAAACATAAGAAAGAAAGTCAAACCGTGGTGGGGTTGCCTCCCCACAAGCGCTTCTTTACCGTCTTTTAGCTGGACGCCCATGGTGGATACTCAGGGAAGTGCAGGGACAGGTGCCTCCAAGAGCGGATCCACATCGCTCTTGAGGTACAGCTTCAGGTGGTGACCGTGCACCCGACGGTTACAACCACCAGCATCGGTCAGCTCGACCTGGCCATCCGGCAAGATGCAAGCGAGTGAGTACTCGGATGGCCAGGGTGGTCGTGGTGCTGGGGGTGGGACCAGCTCATAGTGGTCTCCACTCTTCTTCCGTGCAGGCTTAGCTACCTGCGGCTTCGGCCGCCACTCCTCCTTGAGCTTTTTGTTCGGAGGCGAGACTGGATGGAGTGGCGGCGAAGGAATGATAGGCGGGACCTGCAAAATGAGAGGTGCAGAAGGATACACGACAGGCTCGTGTACCTGATCAGAAATAGCATGCACAGGCGATATAGAAATCATAGCACAATGATCAAACTCAGTCACAGGAAAAACAGCCTGTTCATTTCCAGCACGCAAGATCAGTTTACCATCATGCACATCAATCAATGCCTTGGCGGTGGCAAGAAATGGTCTACCCAGAATCAAAGGCACATCCACATCATCATTTATATCCAGAATAACAAAATCAACAGGATATGTGAATGCACCCACATTAACAAGCAAATCTTCTATGATACCCCTAGGATGCACCACAGAACGATCAGCTAGCTGAATGCTCATCCTAGTAGGGCTAAGTTCACCTAGGTCTAGCTTTTTGAACAATTTATATGGCATGACATTGATGCTAGCTCCTAGGTCCGCCAAGGACTTTCCTATATGCATGCTGCCAATAGTAAGAGGGATAGTAAAACTCCCTGGATCCTTGCGCTTTTCGGGCAGCTTGTTCTGCAAGATGGCAGAACATTCCTCGCTCAGCAGCACTGTCGAGAGATCTCCTAGTTTCTTCTTGTTGGTGCAGAGATCTTTCATGAACTTAGCGTACTTGGGCATCTTCGACAGTGCCTCCACAAATGGTACGCTGATGTTGAGCTGCTTCAACACTGCCATGAACTTGGCAAACTCAGTCTCCAGCTTATCTTTATGGAGGCGAGTGGGGAAGGGAAGCTGGGGCACATGCTCCTTCACCACTGGTTGTGGCTTGGGAGCAATGGCTTCCTTCTCCACCCGCACTTCTGCATCACCGGCTGGAAGTGCTGAAGCAGGTAGTGGTTCCTCCTGCCTGGTCGGGGCAGGATCAGCTGATGTAGGCCTGCCGCTCCTAGTGAAAATGGCATGGGCAGTCTCGTGAGGGCCGCGAGGATTGGGGACAGTGGTGGCAGGCAGAGTCCCCGGTGCCCTGGTAGTATTCTGGCGAGCTAAGTCCCCTATCTGGTGCTGGAGATCCTGCAGAATGGCACCCTGGTTCCTCTGGCCTGCCTCCAGGGTTCGCTGGCCTGCCTCCAGGGAAGCTATGGATTGATCCATCCTCGCGATAGTCGCCTGGCTGGTGGTCATGAATGCCGCCAAAACGTTCTTCAGCTCGGATATCTGAGTATCGGGAGCTGGCGCTGCTGCGGGCTCGGCATACTGACGCTGAGGCTGCTGGAACGGCTGCCCTTGCCTAGGCTGGTAAGGCTGCTGCTGTGGTGGTGGTCCCTGCCTAGCCTGGAAGGGCTGCCTCTGCTGGAAACCACCTGCTGGTGCTGGGAAACCAGGTGGCTTGGCGGTGTTATTGCTCCAGGCAAAGTTAGGATGCTGGCGCCATCCCTCATTGTAGGTGTTGCTGTAAGGGTCCAGGCGCCGAGCATTTGCTATGAAGTCCACCTGCTCTTGGGGAGTTGAAGACTCCCTCATAGACTGACAATCCTCCACCAGGTGGTTCGGGCTCTCACACCACTGACACTGAGCTACTGGAGGCGTAGCGACACCACGGCCCGGAAGGAGACTGTTAGGCTGCTTCAATGTCTGCACCAACTCAGCCACCTACTGCTCTAACCCGGACCTGGCCTCCATAGCATGCACACCCCGGTCCCGGGAGTTCCTGCCTCTGTGGGTCTGCCCCCAGGAATGGTCTCGGGCAGCCAAGGTACTGATCATCTGGTTCAGCTCGGGTGGAGTCTTAGTAAGGATATCCCCTCCTGGGCATAGAGACTCAATCACCCTCTGGCTGTCTGGAGTGAGGGCGCTGTAGAAGTTCCCAACTGTAAAGGCATCACTGAAACCATGATGGGGACACTGCCAGAAGTATCCCATGTACCGTTCCCATGCATCACGAAGGGACTCATCTGGCTCTTGGCGGAAGTGAGTGATCTCCCGCTGTATCTCCGTGGTCTTCGATGCCGGATAATACCGGTGCACGAACTTGTCAGCCAAATCGTCCCAAGAGGTGATGGACAATGGGGGCTGGGTCTCCAACCACCTCTTAGCATTCCCCGCCAGAGAATGGGGGAAGAGGTGAAGGCGGATTGCATCATCCGGAACACCATTCAGCTTGAACCCGTTCGTCAGCTGCAGAAAACGGGAAAGGTGTACCCGGGCTTCCTCATCCTTCAAGCCATGGAACTGGATAGAGGTTGTGATGAGCTGAATCCAGCATGGCTTGATCTCGAAATTGTTTGCAGGAATGGGCGGATAGAGGATGACCGGGCGGATGTCAGCAATCCGTGGAGTATAGTAGTACTCCATGGTGGGATCCGGTGGTGGTGGATGATGATGGTGCCCAGCTCCCGGGGGGTTTTGATTGTTCCCCAGGATCTGGTTCTGAGGAGGTGGGTTCTGATCGCCTACCATCTCGTGCTCGTCCTCGGAGTCGCTGGTCAATTGGCCGTCTCGGCGCTCCACCGTAGCCAGTCTAGCTTGCTGTTGTCTCCGAAGTTGTTTGCAAGTGCGCTCAATCTCAGGATTCAACGGCAGTAAACCTCCCGACTGGCTACGGGTCATGCACTATCTGCACACAATCAAGCAATGCAAACCCCGTGAAGGCACAAGTGGGAAAAACAAAAACTCAATGCAACAAACGAAAATGCTAAAGTAACAGAAATCACTTTTCTTCAACAACCTAGCCGTCCCCGGCAACGGCGCCAAAAACTTGACTCGCTGTTACTGTCACTCTAGAAAATGGCCAAGTGTAACCACTTCCTAAAGCGTAGTATAGCGGGTTTGGGTTTCAATGTCAACCCGGGTCCTAGATGTGATGACTACTCAGTGAATTTGTATTATCTAGCAGTGAAACTTTAGTGAAGGCCTAGACTACAAAGCAAGCAAAGCAACTAAACGTTTGTATTCAGGTTAAGAGAGGTCACCCGGATATGGTTCCCCCTAGTCTGCAGTTAAGCCGGATTGTAATTACCAAGTGAAATTTCTATGATAGTTATACTGCGGAAGGTTCTCAAACAGTCTGAAGTCTCGACTAAAGGTCTTCAGACCCTCTCAATCTGAGTCTCTAGCTGGCGACTAACCTACACCGGAGTAAACAGATTGAGGCCCTAAGAACAAAACCTCCACTACCGAATGCAATTCGGTACAGAATAGTGATTGGCTCCTCGACTAAAGTCACCAATTCACTACCTTCAATTAAGGATACTCTATTAACCTAGGCAGATATTATCATTCTAGGTTAAAGCAGAAACAACAGGAATTTGATCAGGATTCAAGTCATTCAATCATTCAAACCTCAATCGAATATAATCAATATCATAGAATCAATACTTGGGTTCATACAATCAAACCTAACATACAGAACTAGGGTTTCCCACACCCAGATGAATGGGAGAACTACTCCATGGAGAGAGAAGCAAAAGCAGAATCAGATGCGGAAATCATACTGTGAAGATGGATTTCTGCTCCTGGACGTTGAATCGGCACTTCTCCAAGCTCAAACCAAGCTCCAATGGTGTTGAAGATCGATCTAGGGCACTTGGAGACTCTTGTTCGTCGCTTTCTCTCTCTAGGAATCGCTCTGTCTCTCTAAAACTCGAATCCCCTCTCAATTTGGCTGAAATCTGCCTAAAAGGGCATCATTGGCCAAAACACTGTCGAGGGCACGGCCGTGCTTTGCCTCAGCCCGCCCGTGCTTTGGCTAGGGTTAATTACACGGCCACATGTTGGTGAAAACACGGCCGTGCTTTTGGGAGAACACGGCCGTGCTTTGGGAAAACACGCCCGTGCTTTGTCTCGGCCCCGCCCGTGTAATCAGCTCATGTCTGCCAAACTCGGATTTGCTCTCGGCAGTAAAAGCACGGTCACAGAACACGGCCGTGTTTTGAAGGCCTCCTGCCCGTGTTTTCACTGCCGAGCCTGTTCCCCTATATTCAATGCTTCGTTTCTCCCTCGTCCGGACTCCGAATCAGTCGCCGTTTGATCCCAGACGCTCGTAGTCTCGTCCTCTTTCTTTTCATGTCAAACTTGCACGATTCTTTGTCCATTAAGTGAGGTAGAAATCCATTCTTCTTCAGGTCATGCCAGAGTTTCTTCTCCCGAATCGCCAATTGATCTCTGATTGACTTGAAACTTGCGCCTATGCTTCACTTTATGTGCTAGGACCTGAAATATGACAAAGGAACACAACCTAGCGTAAAATAGGCCAAAGAAGCGATAATGCAAGCTTAAACGATCAAGAAACAAAGGGGGAAAACATGTGCAAATATCGAGTCATCAGCGACGGGAGCATTAATGCAATGATGACGTGGAAGCCCGTACGGTAAGGCCAGGATAGGCTATGAATAGTTATAAATAGGATGGTTGGTAAGCATTTACTCAATTTGGCTTCTCTCACTAAAATCTGGAGTAGCAAGCACTTCTATCACTAAGCGTTGGAGGATTAACGGGCCACAGGCCCGCCTCTGTTTGTGCAGGTCGATCCACGTAGGCGAGGGCCCGGTACGGAAGAGGACAGGGCAGATCGAAAGGGCTTCAACAATTGGCGCGCCAGGAAGGGGGCGAAGAAGAGTTCAAACGCAACCAGACAACAGTAGGCCGAAAGAAGAGGCGCCTTTGTTCCGATGGAAGGCGGCGGGAGCGAAATTGAGGAACAAGTCATAGGGGAGGCGTCTCAAGAGGTAGGGGAGCGAACGCCTAGCATGGAGGAGGGTGAAGGAAGTGAAGACCGGCACCTGAGCTCAGATGAAGCCTCAGTCACTAAGAAGGAATTGTTCAAAATCATAGCTGATCAGGATGAGGCCATCGGGATGCTACCGAGGGAGGTAGAAATGCTGAAAGAGGGGGCGTCGAGCCCAACAACAAGGAAAAGGGAGAGAACGATGGAGGCTGAAGGAGAATCCAGTTCACTTAGGCGCCTAGCTAGCATGAGGCGCCTGGCCGACTATGGAGACTCCGAGGGGGAGAGAAACATGTGGATGCAGGGGCGCCCGCGTCGCCAATTTGTGGTCAAGCAACCATTGGCCAGGAGCGTGCTCACTGAGCCCGCCAGTACCAACATTCCACCACTTCCCACCTATGATGGTACGGCGGACCCGGATGATCACCTAAACAGCTATTTCACCAAAATGCAGCTGTATAACAGTACTGACGTGACCTTGTGCAAGGTGTTCCCATCAACCTTCGCAGGCGTGGTCCTAGACTGGTACCATCAAATCGAAGAGGGGCGCATAGAATGGTTTGAGCAATTTGCGGCGATGTTTTTGGCAAAGTTTGCGAGAAGGAAAAGGTGTACGCTGACCGTAGGCGCCCTATTCAAGATTAAGCAAAAGGAGGGGGAAACCTTGAGGGAGTTCTACGAGCGGTGGATCCCGGTGTCAATGGCCATGAGAGACGTGCACCCCCCGGTACTCGGGGTCCTCCTTAAGGAGTGCACCACGAGTGAAGAGCTTTGTCGGGCGCTATCTAAAAGGGACGTGGTGTCTACGGAAGATTTGGATCGTAGGGTGCAGAAAGTTATAGTATTGGAGGAGACGTTAGCAGCGAGACGGGCCGATAGGCGCCGCCCAAAGGGTGAAGAAGGAGACGGGGCAAGAAGGCAGGCGCCCAAGTCCAGGCCTGTCTATGGAGGTACATCATTCGGATCGGTGAGGAAGAACGATCAGGGGCACCCTGCGCCTAGGTCCAACCAATTCACGGAGCTCAACGACTCGCCGAAGAACGTATTGCAATACATAAAGGATAAGGGGTATCACGTGAGATGGCCGGGGCCTATGAGGGGGCAGCCCAATCCGCCGAATTTGGATCGATTTTGCGACTTCCATAGGGAGCGAGGACATAATACGATTGATTGTTACCAGCTGAAGACTGAGTTGCAAGGGTTGGTGGACAGGGGCATGCTCAATGAGTTCGTCAAAAAACCAGAAGAGAGGGTGCACATAGCGTATGTAGCCCGGGCGGAAGCTAGTGATGATCTGCCCCCACCCCCATTTGAGCTTGACCAAGAGAAGGCGCCGGAGAAGGTGAGACTTACGGTGGAAGCAATCACGGGCACGATGGACTTGAGGGATAAGTTGGAGGCTAGCAGGCGCCTAAGAGCGGCATCGGTCGACAGGCAAGAAGGGGTGTGCATTAGCTTCAATAAGGTGCCTGACGAAGCCTATGGGATACCCTCCTTAGAAGCGCTGGAAATTCAAGGGATAGTAGCCGGGTGCACGGTGAAGAGGATGCTTGTAGATACGGGGAGTTCCATGGATGTCTTGTTCAAGGATACAGTAGCACGCATGCATTTGTCCCCTGACTTGATACGGCCATCGGATTCGGTGCTAGTAGGGTTCTCGGGGGCGCCGCCAAAGGTCATCGGGCGCGTGCGCCTCCCCGTCACCCTAGGCGACGAAGAGCAGCGGGTCACACACGCTATTGATTTCGGGATCGTGGATTGCCCGTCTCCCTACAACGTGATACTCGGCAGGCCCCTTTTAGCCTTGTTCAATGAAGTGGCGTCTATTTGCCATCAGACGTTGAAGTTCATAGCGCCGCGGGGAGTAGGCGTTGCTCGAGGAAGAGGCGCCCCGATTTATACACAGCTGAAGAGCGTGCGGCCACGAAAAAACCAAAGGGTGAATATCGTTACCACCGAAGAAGCGCCCAGGGCCGAGGCGGCCGATGAGGAGTTAATGGTTCCCCTAGATGAGGGCCGACCGGAAAGGCAAGTAAGGATTTTAGTTCAGGCGCCTCCCGAATTGGTTGAGAAATTGGTCGCCTTGTTGAGGGAGTTTGCGGAGCTGTTTGCATGGAGTGCTAAGGAAATGCCCGGGTGGCGCCTGAGACGGCCGTCCATAAGTTGGCAGTAGAGGGGGGAAGGAAGCCTGTTCAGCAAAAGAGGAGGAATCTATCTCAAGAGAAGGAGGCTATGCTCAGGGTGGAGGTGGATAAGCTCCTTGACGCCGGTTTCGTGGAAGAAGCAGCATATGTGACGTGACTGTCCAATGTGGTGTTTGTCCCCAAGCCAACGGGCGACTGGAGAATGTGTGTAGATTTCACAAGTCTCGACAGTGCGTGTCCGACGGATGCGTACCCGATGCCCCGCATTGATCTACTAGTGGACGCCACAGCCTATCACGAGATGCTTAGCTTTCTCGACATGTTTTCGGGGTACCACCAGATCCCCATGGCCGAGGAAGATCGATTGAAGACGGCATTCATGACGCCCTTTGGAAACTTTTGCTATAGGGTTGACACGCTAAAACACAACACCTAACAATGGCCAAGTGTAACGAATGAAAGGGACTGCATTATAGTGGCACAAGTAATAAATATCGAATCCACGGGTCTCTAGAGTTACTATTACTCAGCTTCAGTTCATTATCTAGCAAACTAGATAAGGATTGATTAACTAAACTACTCTACTAACTAAACTAAGTAAAACTACTAATTACAGTTTGGGAACTCACTTAGGTATGATTCCCCCTAGCTCCTCAATTAGGTCCAAGTTGCAATTACCTTTGGTTGATCTACTGATGATTAAACTGCGGAAGATCCTAAATTAGCTTGGAATCTCTTAAGCTGACCAAGCCCTCTCAGTCAAACTACCCGGCAGACGACTAGTCTTCACCAGGATAGAAAGCTGAGGCTATGAACACAAAACTCCACTACTAGAATGAATTCCAGTACAAAGCAGTGAATTGATTGACTCTCGCACAACCAATTCACCACTATCAATCAAGGAAGCTCTCTTAACCTAATCAGATTCTATCTATCATAGGTTAAAGCAGAAATCAAGAGAATTTGATCAAGATTCAATTGACTCAATAAATCATGCCTCGATCGATTATAATCAAACAATATAGCATCCAAAACTTCATACAAGAAAGATCCTAACACATGGAACTAGGGTTCCTCAAAACCTAAGTGAAGGGAAGTTACTCCATAGAGAAGAGAGAGACTGCAGAAATCTGATCTAGATCTTCAATCGCCATCTCCAAGCTTGATTTCCGAGCTCCAATGGCGAAGAAATCCTCCAAAATAGCTCCAAGAATGTTCCCAAGTCGCTCTCTCTCTCTCTCTAGGGTTCGTCCCTTGGGTGTTTGGGAACCAAAACCCAGCTCTCCCCCTTTCCTTTTGCTGAAAATCGGGTTTTAAACATCAATTCCCGACTCACACGGCCAGGCCACACGGCCGTGTGGCTTTCCCAACTGCCCGTGTGAAGGCTCGGTGAATTCCACACGGGCAAAAGTGCCCCTTGCACGGCCGTGTGGGTTGTGCCCGTGTGGCTTGCTCAGCCCTTGTTTAATGCTTTGTTTCTCCCTCGTCCGGACTCTGAATCAGTCGCCGTTTGATCCCAGACGCTCGTAGTCTCGTCCTCTTTCTTTTCATGACAAGCTTGCATGATTCTTTGTCCATAAAGTGAGGTAGAAATCCATTCTTCTTCAGGTCATACCCGAGTTTCTTCTCCCGAATCGTCAATTGATCTCTGATTGACTTGAAACTTGCGCCTATGCTTCACTTTATGTGCTAGGACCTGAAATGTGACAAAGGAACACAACCTAGCATAAAATAGGCCAAAGACGCGATAATTCAAGCTCAAACAATTAAGAAACAAAGGGGAAAACATGTGCAAATACCGAGTCATCAAATCCCCCCACACTTAACTGTTTGCTTGTCCCCAAGCAAACCTAACTCAAACCAATGCAGCTCTCCAGAGCTCTATAGCAACATATAACCCCGATCGTCGATAGAGGATTTCCTAGATCATATAGCAGCTTACGAGGTCAACTGGTCTTCTAAGATGTTCCCTATCTCTCTCAATGCGAGTACTAGACTCAAGCCAGGATCATGAGAAAAAGTAGAAGTAAGACAGTCAGTTCATGGATAAAGGGACTCACACCATTCACAACCAAGGACTCATTGTACCGGGGTGCTCTTTCACTTCATTTCACCGTTGGAACCCCTTTTCTCACTTTCATTTACATTTTTTTTTTCTTTCATTTGGTGGTGTTCCAACTGCAGTCTTTTGCACGATCGACCCTTATTAGTCGAGCAAGAGCAATTTCTGTACATCTGGCGCTCGCCAGAGTACTTCTTTTAAACTCCTTTTCCTCAACTCGTGTGGAGGGTCAATGAAATTAAGGGGGGTCGGAAGCTCTATCCGTGCCCTTAAAAACACATCCTCAAGTAGGCAAACCGTTCAACGGGTGAAAGTTTTACTTGTACTAGAGACAGCTTAGCTTCACCTTGTAGGAGTACCCCACTAAGGATCACTAAAATCTCTTCCAAAACCCGATTTTGTGCAATGAACGGTGACGCACACGTTGGGCTTACCCCATGTTTAAGATTTAATAATTTTGACATGTAGGACCAACTGCTTCCCATTTCTCACATGAGCACCCTGTTCGATACACGAGTCATAACACAATCCAAACAGAGTCCACATTACCACATGAATTCAACGGTCTTAGCTCCACTAATTCACAAAATCAACTGACACAGCAAAGAGCTAGATAGGAAAAATCTTATACTTCAACATCCTCCATAGCGCTACACTACCTCCCTAGGTTGCACATTACTATAGAGACTGTCGATTCAAGGCATACTGAGCAGGCAATTTGCAAGGAAACAGGTACTTGGAGCCCTCAAATTTAAAAATTTGGACAGTGGACTAGGCTCCAAGCACACAAACAGCCAAACATTCACCCGCATACATAATCGAACATCCCCCCACACTTAAGCACGACATTGTCCTCAATGGAGGAAAAATAAGGAGGGTAGAACGAAGTTACCAGATCAAGGGTGAATGATGATGGACGGGTCAGGCGGTGGATTCCAGGAAGAGAGAGTAATCAGAACACAAACACCACACAAAATCTCACAAAGGTTGAGTTATTGACTCTAAAATCAAATAACAAAACTGACTCAACCGAGGATAAATAGAGAAAGAAATGCAAACCGACTGGTTGGGTTGCCTCCCAACAAGCGCTTCTTTCACGTCGTGAGCCAGACGATGGCTCCTAAGTTTTCGGTCCATGCTAGAACCTCCTTGAAGTTGAGGTTCTCATCTATGAGGTGGAGTCTCAAGTCACAAGCAGGTAGTGTGGCAGGTGATGAAGGCTCGTGCACTTGATGCAGATGAAGTCTCCACCCTCGAGACCTCTTCTTCTCTTCTCTCGTCTCATTGCCCCAAACCAGATAAGACAACATCGATTGGCCACCATCGCGTCCACCAAGAGGGACCGATGTCGATGTGGCCTTGGTCTAGCAAAGAGACACTGCAAATGGGTCCTTGCCAAGCAGCTCCTCGAAGTTTGGTGGAGATATCACATGTAACTCATGGCCGGTGCAGGCCTCTTCCACCTTAACTCCGTCCTCAGTCTGGACGCCAATTTCTTTTTCAACCTCCCTTTCTTCTTCATGTGGTATCACCCCTGGGAAATAATCAAGAACTCCTCCTGCTTCACTTTCGTCATCCTCCACAACTTCTTTCTGCACCCCTTCTTCCTCCTCCTCTTCTAGTATGGTAACATAAGGGTGATCTGGAGCAGGTTGTGCACAAGATCGCTCAAGATCATCGACGCTCTTCTTAAGGCTCAGGAGGATCTCCTCTGTTTCACGATAGGCCTGGACACAATGATCCATCCTGGAGCATGATCTCTCACAGTCTCGAGCAAACTGCTCCATGAGAAGCCTCAATTCATAGTTTGGATCTGGCTGTGGAGTGTAGCATGGCTCTGCAGAATGGCCTGTGAAGGCCGCCATGGGTAACTCCAGCTCCAATGGCCCCTCTGGTTGTGGGAGAAATTCTTCTCGATAAGGAGGTTGTTCTTGATATGCCCAGGGGTCTGATTGTTCTCCATAGAAAGGGGGTTGGTACTGGAACCCGACTCCATAGTCTTCTCCTCCTTGGTTACTCCAGGGAGTCTCGGGGTAATACCACTCGGATGGTGGTGGATACCCCCAATGATTTGAGAAGCCATAAGGGTCCATGATTCAGATCTGCACCAACAAAAACAAAAAACACCCAAGTGAAAAGCAAGGGCGGAAAACAAAAGAAAAACGCTAAAGTAACAAACTTCTGCCTTTCCTAATAATCTAGAAAGTCCCCGGCAACGGCGCCAAAAACTTGACACGCTAAAACACAACACCTAAAAATGGCCAAGTGTAACCAATGAAAGGGACTGCAGTATAGTGGCACAAGTAATAAATATCGAATCCACGGGTCTCTAGAGTTACTATTACTCAGCTTCAGTTCATTATCTAGCAAACTAGATTAAGGATTGATTAACTAAACTACTCTACTAACTAAACTAAGTAAAACTACTAATTACAGTTTGGGAACTCACTTAGGTATGATTCCCCCTAGCTCCTCAATTAGGTCCAAGTTGCAATTACCTTTGGTTGATCTACTGATGATTAAACTGCGGAAGATCCTAAATTAGCTTGGAATCTCTTAAGCTGACCAAGCCCTCTCAGTCAAACTACCCGGCAGACGACTAGTCTTCACCAGGATAGAAAGCTGAGGCTATGAACACAGAACTCCACTACTGGAATGAATTCCAGTACAAAGCAGTGAATTGATTGACTCTCGCACAACCAATTCACCACTATCAATCAAGGAAGCTCTCTTAACCTAATCAGATTCTATCTATCATAGGTTAAAGCAGAAATCAAGAGAATTTGATCAAGATTCAATTGACTCAATAAATCATGCCTCAATCGATTATAATCAAACAATATAGCATCCAAAACTTCATACAAGAAAGATCCTAACACATGGAACTAGGGTTCCTCAAAACCTAAGTGAAGGGAAGTTACTCCATAGAGAAGAGAGAGACTGCAGAAATCTGATCTAGATCTTCAATCTCCATCTCCAAGCTTGATTCGCGAGCTCCAATGGCGAAGAAATCCTCCAAAATAGCTCCAAGAATGTTCCCAAGTCGCTCTCTCTCTCTCTCTCTAGGGTTCGTCCCTTGGGTGTTTGGGAACCAAAACCCAGCTCTCCCCCTTTCCTTTTGCTGAAAATCGGGTTTTAAACATCAATTCCCGACTCACACGGCCAGGCCACACGGCTGTGTGGCTTTCCCAGCTGCCCGTGTGAAGGCTCGATTAATTCCACACGGGAAAAAGTGCCCCTTGCACGGCCGTGTGGGTTGTGCCCGTGTGGCTTGCTCAGCCTCTGTTTAATGCTTCGTTTCTCCCTCGTCCGGACTCTGAATCAGTCGCCGTTTGATCCCAGACGCTCGTAGTCTCGTCCTCTTTCTTTTCATGACAAGCTTGCATGATTCTTTGTCCATAAAGTGAGGTAGAAATCCATTCTTCTTCAGGTCATACCCGAGTTTCTTCTCCCGAATCGTCAATTGATCTCTGATTGACTTGAAACTTGCGCCTATGCTTCACTTTATGTGCTAGGACCTGAAATGTGACAAAGGAACACAAACTAGCATAAAATAGGCCAAAGACGCGATAATTCAAGCTCAAACAATTAAGAAACAAAGGGGAAAACATGTGCAAATACCGAGTCATCAAGGGTCATGGCGTTTGGACTAAAGAACGCAGGCGCCACGTATCAACGTATGGTGAATACAGTCTTCCAACGATAAATCGGGCGGAATGTGGAGGCATATGTGGACGACTTGATAGTCAAGAGCCGTAGGCGAGAGGATCACCTTTGTGATTTGGGGGAGACCTTCGAGACCATGCGCCTTCACAACCTTCGGCTCAACCCCCTCAAGTGCGTCTTCGGTGCGGAAGCAGGCAAATTCCTGGGCTTCATGATCACCAAGAGAGGGATCGAGGCCAATCCAAAGCAGGTGGAGGCCATCACCAAGCTTGCACCACCAAGAACGCCTAAGGAAGTACAAGGGTTGGCGGGAGACTCGCGGCGCTGAGGCGCTTCATACCAAGGTCAGCTGACAAGGCAGCCCCCTTCTTCAGGGTGCTCAAGAAGGCAGTCCGCTTCCAATGGGATGAAGCGTGTAGTGAAGCGTTTGAGGAGCTGAAGCGCCTTTTGGCGGCACCCACGGTAATGACGGCGCCCAAGGCCGGTGAGGTGTTGTACTTATACATTGCGGTCTCGGAAACGGCGGTTAGTGCGGTGCTAGTGTCAAAGGAGGTGCCTTCGGGAGAAGAGAGGCCAGTCTACTATGTGAGCAAGACAATGGGCCCCCACGAAAAACGGTATGCGCCTATTGAAAAGGCTGCTTTGGCGGTCGTGACCGCCGCCACAAAGTTACACCCTTATTTCCAGGCGCACGCCGTTGTAGTGCTCACTAACCTACCTCTCAAGTCTACCTTGGGCTCCATGGATGTGGCGGGGCGCCTCGTTAAATGGGCCGTGCAGCTAAGTGAGTTTGATATTAGGTACGCACCTCGACCTGCCATCAAAGCCAGGTGCTTGCTGACTTCGTGGCGGAAGGAATAGTGGAGGTTGGAGGGGTCGGCGAAGAGACATGGCAGGTTCAAGTGGACGGGGCGGCAAGTCGAATTGGCGCCGGAGCCGGTATAGTAATCATTAGCCCCAATGGGGTCATGCATGAGATTGCTCTGCGGTTTGCGGAGCTCAAGACCAACAATGCCGCAGAGTATGCGGCGGTCGTCGCGGGGCTTCGCATGGCGCGGGAATTGGGCGCCCAACATGTTTGTGTCAAGTCCGATTCAGCCCTCGTGGTCAACCAACTCAATGGGGCGTTCCATGTGAAAGAGGAGGCCCTGGAAGCCTATGTCCAGGCGGTCAGAAGGGAAGGCGCCTGGTTCAGGGAAGTAGAGTTTGCACACGTTCCAAGGGAAGAGAACGCCCATGCAGATGCGCTATCAAAATTGGCCACGGCCTTGGACTTCGCTGAAGACAGGAAAGTCATTGTTACAAAGGAGGTTCCACAAGAGTACGTAGTAGCAATCATGGGTGATTCCGTGGAGATTGACGATTGGATGGTGCCCATTGTAGCATACCTAACTGTGGGCACCATCCCGGAAGACCCAAAGGAGGCATGGCGGCTTAGGCGAAAGGCGGCTCGGTGCTCCATAATCGAGGGGCGCCTGTATAAGAGATCTCATTCAGGAGCTTATCTAAGGTGCCTGAGCAAAGAGGAAAGCCAGGCGGCACTCGAGGAAGTCCGCAGCGGTACTTGTGAAATGCATGCCGCCGCTCGCAGCTTGGAGAAAACTTTGCTCCGTCAGGGGTACTATTGGCCAACAATGCGGAAGGATGCCAGGGCCCACACGGGCGCCTGCCATCAGTGTCAGGTCCATGCTAATGACATACATATACCTACTGCACCAATGCGGGGTAACACACAAGTGGGTGGAGGACGAGCCCTTGGCGACCATTACGGAGGCCCAGGTGCGCAAGTTCACAAAGAAGAACATTTTCACTCGCTTCGGGTTGCCGGAGTCTATCGTCACCGATCATGGCAAGCAGTTTGACTCTAAGCAGTTTGTGGAGTTTTGCGATGCGCATGGGGTGGTCATGAGGTTCTCCTCTGTGGCATACCCGCAAGCTAATGGGCAGGCTGAGGCGGCTAACAAGTGTATCCTGCATGGACTGCACACTAGGCTCATAGGTGCCAAGGGGCGTTGGGTGGAGGAGCTGCCAAGTGTTCTTTGGGCGCATCGAACGATGTACAAGGTCGCCACCGGTGAGACGCCCTTTGCGCTAACATATGGTACCGAGGCGGTACTTCCTGTCGAAGTTAATATCCCAAGCTACCGTGTGGCGCATTACAATCCGGGCCAAAATGAGGAGGACAGGGTTGCTGAATTGGACCTCTCTGACAAGCGCCGTGAGGTGGCATCTGTGCACCTAGAGGAAATGAAGAGACAGGTGGCTCGGTACTACAACAGAAAGATGCGTCCGCATCGCATTTCCAAAGGCGCCTTGGTTCTCAAGAGAGACTTTAGGCCTTGTGCTCAGGACGGAGAATTGGCTCCCAAATGGAAAGGCACGTATCGAGTGAAAGAGGTCATCGGAGCGGCTACGTTTAAGTTGGAACATCTAGACGGAGAGCCAGTGAAGAGAACATGGAACGCGCAAAACCTGCGTGTGTATTGCGTCCCGCTGGGGGGCAAAGAGGTTGCACATTGAAAGACCAAATAGAGGCGCTTGAAGGAGCAAGTTAGTAGATTGTATGTGTGTACGTGTAACCCAAGCGCTTGTCGTGTTCAGCGCCTCGTATCGTGTATTCACTGTTTGTGTTAATGAAAACGCTCCTAGAATGGTGCCCTTGTGCTTATTGAAACTTGCTCCGGAGCGCGCTCGTAACAATTCGCGCCCAAACATTGAGCCAAGAAAGTCGGTAAAGCGCCCGTAAAATATGCGCCCAAGTAAAATATGAAAGAAAGGATGAGAACGTAATCCGAGTTGGTAAATTATGCGCCCAAATACATTTCGCGCCCAAAGGAAGGAAGTGAAAGCGCCCGTAAATAATGCGCCCAAATAAAAGTTGCAGGAGAGGATGGCAATGCAAACCGGTAAAGCGCCCATAAATTATGCGCCCAAACATTACGTCGCGAATGTCGATAAAGCGCCCGTAAAATATGCTCCCAGTTATGAAAGGATGGGAAAGTAATCCAAGTTGGTAAATTATGCGCCCAAATACATTATGCGCCCAAAAGAAGAAAGTGTAAGCGCCCGTAAATTAGGCACCCAAATAAAAGTTGCAGGAGAGAAAACTGAATTATGCGCCCATAAATTATGCGCCCAATTGAATTATGCGCCCAACGAAAGAAAGTGATTGCGCCCGAAGATACGCGCCCAAATAAACTGATAAGCGATACAAAATGATAAGCGCCTGAAGCCGAAGCGCCCAAAATTAAGTTGCATGTTTATGAAAAAAGGAAGGGAAAGCAATCCAAATCCATGGTACATAGTGCACAAGTGAAGGCGGCCTAAACTACTCTGCCTCCGAAGATGCATCTTCTATCGAGGAATCGCTTCCTTACGGAGAAGGCGCCTCTCCACTCCCAGTGGGAGCCGCTTCACCCCCCTCAGGCGCCTCCTCTTGCTCATTCTGCATCTCTTCAATAACAAAGTTCACGAGGGCGGAGAAGTCCACGGCGATGTCGGGGTACTCTTGATCGAGTTTCCTCTTGGCGAGCACCAAGCTGTCCAGAGACGCCTTGGCAATCAGCTCCTGCCCCTCCTCCAAGTTAGGGAAATGCCTGAGAGACGCCTTCAGCGCCCTTATTTCTTTGCGGGCACTCCTCAAAGCCTTTTTGTAGTCTCCCCGGCGGTAGGCAGCCGCCTTCAACTCGTCCTCAAGAGAGGCCTTTTCCTCCCGCAAGGTAGCAAGTTCTTTATCCCGAGCGCCCAAGTCCTGGGTCAGCGCCTCCTTGTCCACCTCCAAGGCGGCTAGCTTCCGCTCGAACTCCTGGCGCTCCTCCGCCATGCGGGACGCAAAGTCGGTGTCTCGTTGGCGGCGCTCCTCCTCCAGGGTGCTTTGAAGTGTAGATATTTGCTTGGCCGCCTCTAGTTGCGCCTCCTCGCACTCTTTGATGAGCTGCTCGCGGCGTGTGGTGACAGTCTTGAGATTGTCCTTTATAGAGGACAGAGACGCCCTTGCTTCGCGGCACTCTTCAACAGCGACGTCTGTCTTCTAGGCGCCTTCTTCAGCGAGCAGGAGCATCTGCAAGTAAATGGGCGCACAAGAAAAGGGCAAAGTACATAAGCCTCCCAAGTTAAGGGGTTATAGGTAAGCATACATGCAAGGGAAGCAAAGGCGCACTTAGACCTACCTTGGCACCCATACGGGCAACTTCGGCCCAAGGATGATCCTCCGAGATCTCAGAGGGCACCTGCAGTAGTTGCGATGCCGAGAGGGCCAGGCCCATTGCGCACCCACGATCCACTGCTGCTCGCGGGGAGCAGGCCAGGGCAACGCGCCCCATTTCGGTGCGCCTCGGCTGAAGCATGGGCGGTTTCCCATCTGGGCCAAGTAGGCGTCCTTCCACTATGGCGTAGCGGTTGGGGCGGGTTGCACCTTGCCCTTGGGCGCCTTATTCTGCTTGCGTTGTGATCTCGAGCGCCTCTTCGTTGCTTGACCTTTGTCTCTTGCCTTGGTTGGTTAGTCGGGCGCCGGTTCTCTTCCCGCGGGCAAGCAAGGGCATCTCATCTTCCTCTTCTTCCTCTTGTTCGTCCAAGGCAACGATCAGAGGGCGGGCCTCAGTTGCATCCACGCCCGACGGTGTAGACGCCACACTTGAAGTCTTGGCTGGCTTTTCCCCGGGCGCCTTCCCTTTTCCTTTCTCCACCGGTGTCATGGCCGGCTGAGGAGTGGAGACTGAGGCGGGAGACGCCTTCCCGGGGTTGGCCGCTCCTTGCCGAGGCGCCTGTTGGGTCATCTTGTCGTAGCGACTCTTCATCAAGTCGGCAATTCGGGCATATTTGGTACCTGCAAACAAACGAACGATTAGCCAAGGCGCCTGAAAAAAGACAACACGCAAAAAGGCATCCAACACACCATCTCCATAATATTCCTCTAAAATAGGCGCCCGAGCGCTAGTAGGGCGCAAATCTATAGGCGAGGAGCTAATGAGTGCGGCGCCATCTCGTTCTTCTCGGCTAAGTGTGATGGCGGCGTTGAAACGCTTCTCAGTACCAAGCTCCCAGTCAGTTCTAAAGGCGCCTCCACTTTCAAAGAAATAGTCCCTATGCGCCTTCACAAAGAAGAAGCCCGTGAACCAAGTACGCCCCAGTTTTGGGCACCGTGTCACGAAATGGGCGCGCAATTTCTTGCGGCGCTTCAACGACATGCAGTTGTCTCACGGCGTCACCGAGAAAAAGTGACGAAAAAGGTTGAAGGTCGGGCGCACGTTGTAAGTCCGGCACTTCAGTTTGAAGAGCACGACAATCAGTATCACTGAGGGAGATAGGTGCCCAATGGTACACTCGCAGTAGTCCAGAATACCCTCCAATATTGGATCTATAGGAAAGCGGAGCCCAAACCGGAAGTACTCCTGGTAGATACCCAACCAGCGGGG
Source organism: Linum tenue (assembly GCA_946122785.1). Taxonomy (NCBI): domain Eukaryota; kingdom Viridiplantae; phylum Streptophyta; class Magnoliopsida; order Malpighiales; family Linaceae; genus Linum; species Linum tenue. The sequence continues at coordinate 21,585,798 of CAMGYJ010000009.1, forward strand.
ACCGCGCAACCCCACCCTAGTAATGGGAGAGGGAGGCGCATACGTCCAGGTGTGAGGGAGCCCGAGCCCTGTGATCAGACTAGTCATCCAGGAGGCTTATATGGTTGAGTTATGTTCAGGCCCTGCCACGTTCGTCGGCAGGCATGTTGTCTCCCAGGGCGCATACTCAGGCGGCCAGGTGCCTTCCCATGTGGTCATCTTGTATGACCCATCTTCTGGCACATAGTAGTTCGATGAAGGCATCGGTATGGGTGACAGTTCGGGCGCCCCCTCTAAAACAAGTCAAGCAGGCGGACACAATCGTCGGAAAAATAAGCGGCGCCTCCATCGCAAAAACAACAACAAAAAACTTACCGGTTTTTGACGGGCCGCCTTGGTCCTGAGAGGAGCCCGCGGCGGCAGCATCGGCTGGGTTGGACATACCGGCGAGAAGAATAATACGCTGGAGCAGGAAGAGAGACACGGCAGAGAGAGAAACTAGAGTGAGAAGGCAATTAGGGGCGAATGAGAAACAATGGAGAGAAACAACTCACATTTAAAGAATGCGACCGCGCCTCGGTAATCGTGTCGGCGGCCACGTGGCTCAATCCCAACCGCACAATTTGAAAGGCAAATTTGGCGATTGTGAGGGGGCAGCAGGGGAGAGCACGAGACGCTTCAACAAAGGGATGCGAGTGGAGGCGCCTTTAAAGTTCGAGAGGCGGCTAGGGCGATCCAGGTATGTTGGGCGGCTTTGCCGAGGGGGAAGCAAAGGAGACGAGGCACCTTCGAAAGTGGGGCTGTGCAGGATCTGAGGAAGAGGGGCGAAAGGAGTAAATCACGAAGAAGGAAGGGGGCGAGGGAGGCGCCTTCAATAACGGGGGGCGGCCGAGAATTTACTTTTGGAAGGGATCGGGGGGCGCCTTCACTCTTAAGATGAGATTTCATAGCGAGAGGGGCGCCGAGCGTAAACTGTGAAAGAAGGAGGGGGCGCCTTTGGTTGATGAGCCAAAAAGAAAAAGGCCACTTAGCACCGGAAATATCCAAGGTGCCCAAGAAGGAGGTGCGGAAGGAAAACACAGTATGGGCGCCCAGTATAAAGTTAGGGCGGGTCAGGAAGGCGTCTTATGGCGCCTCGAATGAAAGTGACCAAGGTGGAAAGAATGATGAGGAGGTACGGGCGTCTTGCGCCTCGGCTGCAGGCCGTTGGCTTCGTTCATTACAGGGGTATGGGGGAAAAATACTGGCGTCCTGATAAACATGATTGAGGTAAGGCGGGTAAACTTGCGACGAGTGGGAGAAAAAAAACGTTTAGTTAGGCGCTCAAGGTGTAGGGTTTGAGCATCTAACTGGGGGGCAATTGTTGGGGGTATTCGGACTTGATAATTGATATAGCTTGTGGTCTGTGGAGAAGCCTAATATGAGGAAGGCGAGCCTTAAGGAAGCCTAAAGAGAAACAAGGCCCGCCTAAAGAAGCCCAAAAGCGTGCGAAAAGAGGTCAGATAGATAAAGTCGGGAGCCTAGCCTTTCATGATAGAATAGGTGCTGTAATCGGGACGCCTGAAGAAGTGGCGGCATGGACCGATGCTCATTAGGCGCCCGATGTTGGGCACACGGTTAAGGGCATCAAACTAGGCGCCTAGGGCGACGGGAGCATTAAATGCGATGATGACGTGGAAGCCCGTACGGTAAGGCCATGATAGGCTATGAATAGTTATAAATAGGATGGTTGGTAAGCATTTACTCAATTTGGCTTCTCTCACTAAAATTTGGAGTAGCAAGCACTTCTCTCACTAAGAAAAAGACAGACTTGAGCGTTGGAGGATTAACGGGCCACGAGGCCCACCTCTGTTTGTGCAGGTCGATTCACGTAGGCGAGGGCCCGGTACGAAAGAGAACAGGGCGGATCGAAAGGACTTCAACAAGTATCAAGTTTTAAAAGTTAAAATTGAGTAAGGCAAATTATGGACGAATAAGTAATTATGACATACAAGTGTTAGTGTCACTGGAGATTAGTCACTACTATCAAGGATAAATAATAAATATGGAAAAAAATGCACCGAGTAGCGGTTACAATTCAATCCGTTTCTATAAAACTCTCGAGCAATGTAAATCATTATAGTTCCAATCAGGACATAAAGAAACGTGTAGATCGACAGAATGTGAAATCACATAATTATGTACTTTAATATTTTTCACATTTCAATAAAACACCTTGTAGTAAAGAGGAATTGTTACTCTTATACAGTTCCATAAATTAAGTCCCAGAAAGGGTTTCTCTGTCACCGCTGTACAATTCTGTAGAACAATTGGAAAGTACATCATTTTGCCCCAGGCACAAATGGGGAAACAGGAAACACAAAAAACATGCCATACAAAAGCTGGTGGTCAGCAGCAGCAAGTTTGAGTGCTTCAACTGTCATCTTTTTATCCTTTTTGATCTACAGAGGAACCATTATTGGTTGACAAAATGGGAATCCCAAAATGCTTCTGTTGCCCTTCTTCTAAACCTGTCATCAATACTCTATACACAATTCACAAACCTGCAAGTAACTTGCTTTTTTCTTCTCCTTTTTCTTCTCTTCCTCTTAACATTTGTACACTCGGAAAACTATACACGCAAAATAGTTAGTTTGCCCCATGCCCTACGATCAATACAGTGCAGGCCAATGGCATCCCCACCCACCTTCCCCTTCACTATCATCTTTTATCAAAAGGGCAAATCATCAGTAGGACTTCCAGATGGAGAATCCCCGGAATATAAACCATTTGGCTGATGGAACTGAATGTTCAAAGTGTTCGAGTGCAGATGGTCGTGAATGATCTGCAGAAGAGAAATGAAACTGATCAACTGAAACAAGAAACTCAAGTACTCAACCAAGCACACTTTATCATCACTTCTTCTAACATTTTTTTAAGCTAAAGCAAATACACCCTTGAAAGGAGTTATTCTTCAACTGGAATTCCATACCTGATCAACCAACTCCTGACCCTCTGAATGGAACAGGATTGGGCGGCAGCGTTTATCTTCATTCATAAGACTGGAGTTCTGGAAATGGTTGACAAGAGCTACCTTTCCCTGGATTCTAGCATATGCCAAGGAAGCAACTTTCTCACTATTGAACTTCTCCCACTTCTTACCATTGAATGCCTGCATAGAATCACAAACGATAAGCCCTATGCTCAGTGAAAAAGACCATGAAAGTCAAATAAGACATGGCATAAAATAACTGATATCTTACCTCATAAAATGGGACGATGTGTGAAGGAGACAACATATTGATAAATGCATAGCCCACGTTGCATTTATTCTGCAGCAGGCAAGAAAAGGCCATCAGTGATAACTTAAAGATAACAAGAAAACAGGATACAGAACAAATATACTACCAAATGCCCAGTGTTGATACCTTAAAATCAATGGGCAAGTAGAGGAAATCATAAGTACCCCTGTGCTTCTCATCAATTGCAGCAAGCAGCATCTTAGAAGTGTACCTATGAACAGTATAAGACACATAAACAAAATTTATCTTACTGTAATAACCATCTGAAACACTAGTAAGGATCACAGAGAGTGAAATTTACTTGTTTGGTATATTCTTTATCATTAGTGTCGTTCGAGAATCTTCCCCATTCATGATCCTATCCAAGTCAAGCTGGAACTGCTTCTTGGTATCAACTTGGCTCCCATTAGTCTCAATCCGTCTACTCCTACCACGGTCAATAAAATTATCCATGCTAGGGGATGTAAGTCCTGCTGCATATGGGCTACTACCTAAGAAAACAGGACTAAGCCTTGGGGAAGAAGTCATCATTCTGTTGTAACTCGAAGAAACACCATTGTCAGCTAAGGTTCTTGAAACATTATTCACTCCATTCATTAGAGGACGAGGGATGCCCATATTCATCATGAAGTTTCCATCATTGTGACCCATACCAATTCCTTTAAATGAAGTTGCGGGGTTCATGAATGATGTGTCTGGTGAATCTGGCAAGAAGCCCAAGTGCCTCTCCAGAGGGACTCCAGATGGAGCAGAACCAACATGATGATGATGCTGTTGGTGACCCATGAAAGAACCATGCCAACCTGAAAATGGCAACGCATGTCCCTTCCCATTGGATGGAAAAGGATGTCGTGTTGATGAAGGCGTTGGCCACGCTGAAGAGGCCGAGGAAGAAATGGTATGCTGCTCCGAATGAGAGTTCTGACTTCCCCAAAGAAACTGTGGGCCTGATAATGTTTCCATAACTGATCCATTTGATGTTGAAGGACCCAATGATGACATGCTTGCATGAAATTGGCTCAACTTTGAGTCAGGTAATGAGTGGGATTGTTGAAAAGCAGATCCAAGGAGGGAAAGGCTACTCCTCCCATGCTCTCTCCCAATTGGTGCGACTTTCATCGCATTCGATACTTGAGGGTGAAGAATGGAAGCCAACCCAGAGACATGGCTACTATGAGTTGGACTCATGGTCCTGAAAACAGGTGATTTGCTGATACTCTCTAAAGGGCTGTGTTCTATTGGACTGTTGAGCTGTAGCCAGTTACCTGCCATAATTTGTTCCAAATTAGTTCGAAGGAAATTTCCAGAAAGTACAAATGTAACAAGTTTTTAACCATGGCACACCTGGCGGAGAGTTAGTTACAGGAGAACCCATTGGATGGCGGAAACTCCGAGGCTCGTCTTGATCAAGCTCTTGATTCAGTTGCAACATCAAACTGCAAGGTGAAACAGGAAAAATTAAGGATGCAATCAACTAGAGATTAGTCTGGATGGAACCCCAATGATCAAACCACCATAACAGCTAAAGAAAAACATAAGTAGGGTGAGCGGTAAAAGTAAAAAAGGAGAGAAGTAGCACAAGAAACTAATGAAGCAAGTTAAATAAACATAAAAAAGAAATTTACTTTCATAGAAACATGGTAAGGGAGGCTCTATGAAGGTCACATACTAAACTAGGTTTAACAGAAAGATAGGTACATTCAAGACCATAATAGAACAACAGATTGTGCATGGTTTGATCACCAGGGTTATACGACATACATACAGGGATGTTTTAACAGCATATCAAATAGCATTATGTTATTGCAATTAGATCAATACACTTACTTTCGACGAGCACCACCAGGGCGACTGGGTTCTAGCTTTATGCGTTTGCCAGCTATGTCACTTCGGTTTAATTGCTTAAGTGCTGCATCTGCAGCCCTAACATCATAAAATTCGATGAACTTATGATGCCTCTTGTGTGGTGTTTCCCTGATCTGAGTGAAATAGAGAGCATTTCAGTTCAGAAAGATTCGTAAATTATGGAAATAAAATGCAACAATGTGAAAAAAGAAATAAAATTACCTCTTTAACCTCACCATAGACCCCGAAAATCTGACGCAGATCTTCATTTGACACTGATGGATCCAGATTGAAAGCTACAAGAGTTCCTTGATTGACATCCTTCTCAGAGGGATTATCCTAAAATGTAAAATCAGGGTGACTGTAAGAACTCAGGAAACACAGACACAAATTACATCTTCTTATGTTACTCAAATGGCTTTACCTTAGGAATTGAGAAGTGAATGTCGAGTTTTCTCCTTCTCAGTGGCTTGTTTTGTAATGCACGCATTGCAGTTCGAGCAGCACGGATGTCGTAATAAGATATCATCACAAAACCCCTATGTTTGCAAGCAGTGTACAGAGTCCTAATGTCACCATATTGCTGCATTACATCATTTAAAGAAACAGGTTTCAATGCTTTGGCATTGGATGGATAAACCGAGAGGCCCAAATGCATCAGGAACTCAGAAACAACCCTAAAAATTAAGAGTGCCAGATTATGCTATACCTCAAACAGAGCCCTGAGTTCAGAATCTTCGACATTACTGTTAATGTTACGGACAAATAGTGTTCTTGAAGGGTGTTCGCCGTATGGATGTTCCCCTGCAACCGTTCCAGCAGTACTTGGAAGACCATACTGAGAAATTCCATTCCCAGCAACACCACCGGACAAGTTAAATTTCGAGATACCTAAGCTCAGGCTTTCCTGCAAGTCCATTTCTAGTTCCATTCCTCCCCCACTGCCAAAAAGATCATAATCATCTAGGTCTTCAAGAGATAATGGTAATTTAGACAGATCGAGATCATCCATTATCCCAGCTAAGAGCTCATCTTCGTCATCAGGAAGCAGAGTACCAGCAAAACCAGCTTCTCCGTTTCGAACTATATCAGGGTTCTCCACATTTTGGCGAAGTTTTTCAGCACCAGCAGAGACATCATCAACTGACTGGTGACCATGATCTGTCTCTTCCAAATTCACTGCAAACGTAAAGCACTGTCAAATAGCTGCAAAGAAACAACAACACAAAATAATATCTGGAAAGAAGAAAGAGGCATACGCTTCTCATGTGGTAGAACAGGTAACGAGCTAGAGAAAAGGGAAACATCGCTTGATGTATTGTGAGTATCAGATCTGGATAAAATTCCATATCCACCATTCCCTACGGGTTTACTTATATTCACAGGCTGAATCATAGTGGGACCTGATGCAGATGACACATAAGATTGGATTAGAGAGACACATAACATAATCCAGAATCATTAACAAACTTGAAAATCATCCAAAACGAACTACCAGGATAGAAGCTATGTGAATGCTGCTTCATTGCATTTGACTAGCTGATAGAACAATAACAGGCAGTGATTCAAATAGATTACCAAATGACCAGGGTTGAAACTTATATGTAAAGCTCATACACAACTTTCAGAGATCAAAAGAAAAGGAGGGTATAATTTGTTTATCAGCGTACAAAAACAAAACAAAAAAGAAACATTAAAATAGTCATAATAGCAAATTCATTCATACAGTCGAATGCCCGTCAGCTCAGTTTCCCAGCGGAAACAACTGACCATACATGCTACAGTGGGAGGGGGGATAAACAACTCATATAAAGCATGTCCTCAATACTCCCAACCGTGAATCCTCAAACGAATGCACTGCCAAAGCAACCACGCCAAACTAGGCTCTGAAGCAAATCATATATCTTCAAACTAATTTCTATAAACACACCATCGACTTAAAGCACATACATTGGCAAGAGCTGCTAACTGAGAAAGCTAGGATGAGGCGTTCTAAACAAGCAAGGAAAAGGCATCACGTGTACCTGTTGGCAGGAGAAGCAGTTAAATTGATCTGAACCCAGAAAGGAAAGAGAGATGATAAAACGGGCAGGAAGCGTATTCAACTATCTAAGTGGTTGAGAAAAGACAAGAGGTAGGTTCCTTGGACAAAGGATGAATCTCTTTTTCACCCAAAAAAGAACTGTCACCATGTAATTTCAGCACACCAGCAAGAACCCCAATTCCGACATGGCCTGAAAACAGCAAAATTTCATTCCGTACTTCCAATCCTCCCCCGATTCACAAACCCGCATTTCACCACTCCAAAAAAACAAATTTAATTTTGGCAAACACCAAACCCCAGTTCAATAGAAACCCGCATTCAACGAAACCGACAGACTGAAAACCCCCCCTCTAAACGGCAAAAAGAGAAAACACTAAAAAGAAGAAGCGTGGCAGCAACGATCAACGAACGGAGAACCAAAAAACCAGCAAGCAGCAGAAAACCCAGCAAAAAAGCTAAGAAAGCCCAGAAGGAGAAAAGAGCGAGAGAGGGATTAGTTTACACTACACGACGACGATCGCCACACCGCGACGCCAGAGCAAAGACGACGACTTTGTTACGTAAACCACTGTCTCACTTAACTCTTCCTTCTCTTCTGGTTCTCCTTATTGACAACTGCAGCGAACTCTTTCTTTCTTCCACTCCTCTCTCTCTCCCCCCCAGAATTATTTTTCTCTCTTTATTGGAGAAGAGAGCAGAGCGAGATAGCGATAGAAAGACTGAGAGCAACGCTGATTGGACGAGGCTGAGTTATTAAATTATACGGCTGAAGGGAAGAATTATTGCGAAGTGCAATTGTTTAGAGAGAGATGGAGAGAGTGAGTACTGTTGTCTGTGGTGCGTCTACGGACGGAGGGGAGGGACGGGACCGAGTGGCTTCAACTGGATTTAAATCCCTTTTTGGCGTCCGTCTGAATTGTGGGAAATCATTTATTATTTTTCCTTTATTTAACTAATTTGGCAGCGGATTATAAAGATTAATTGGAAAATTTTCCTGCATTTGGATAAACGCAGGTAATTATTTGCCCACGGAAGTGGATGGCAATATCGACATTGCCATGAATGATGCTGACCTTTGTGGGCCGGTCCTTGATAGATGAGATTTATTCGGATGGGATATACCCTCCTCTTTTATCTTCCTTTTATTTTAAGTAAATCTAATTATTATTAGTAAACAAAATTTTGATATAAAAAAAAGTAACCTTGGAGTTCACCAAGAAAAAAGTAGCCTGTGTAGGGAAGCTCTCACCATTTTCGTTATGGTTAAGGTCTTCTCGTGTAACTGCATGGGTGCTAAGCACCTTAAGTTTCTGTCCACTTTTATGTTGTACACGGCTACTAATAAGTCTGATATTATGTGTATTCTTGAATCCATGATCAGTGGGGAAGGATGCCACTTTGGTTATTAAGAATCTTGGTTTTGATGTTTCAACTGTCTCTGATGCTATTGGGTTCATTGGTGGCATTTGGGTCCTCTGGAACGAGTGTGATATGAAGCTTTAAGATATTGACACTCATAAGCATTTTTTCAACCTCAAATGTTGTTCTGCTTTGAAGGAAAGATTCCAATTGACAGTGGTGTATGGTAGTCCAAATGAACATGACAGAGTGGATCTGTGGGACTCGATAAGAAATCTCGAGAAGACCACTCTCCTCCCTTGGATAATGACAGGCGACTTTAACTTTATTGCTAGGGCTTGTGACAAGCAAGCAGGTGTTTGCTTTTAGCTTCGCCAAAGTTCATGCTTTCAAAGAATGCATTGAGGACTGCGGGTTGATTGACCTCGGGTTTTCTGGACCCAAGTTTACTTTGTTCACAAGGAATTTTGGCATTAAAGAGACGTTGGATTGCAGTCTGTGTAACCTTGAACGGCAGCACATGTTCCCCTCAACAATCACTTTCCATTTGCCAAAGATCAAGTCAGATCATCGCCCAATCATGACTTGTACTTCAAACCAGATGGTGAAACAGAAGTTGGTAAGGAGGTTTAAGTTTCTTGCACCATGGCTTACTCATGAGGACTTTCCAGCTTTTATGTAGTCTTCCTTGAGGAGTGGAGAGGATTTCAATCTGTCTCTACAGCATCTCTCAAAAGACCTACAAAATGGAATAAGGAAGTGTATGGCAACATTTTTCAAAGGAAGAAAAGACTCATGTCTGAGCTCAAGTCCCTGGAGATGATAAATGAAAGAAGTTCATCAACCAGATCCATTAACAAAGAACGACAAACTAGGGAGGAACTAGAGGAAACACTTTGGCAGGAGGAGTTACTCCAAATACAAAAATCAAGGACTAACTGGGTGGTGTTTGGTGATCTGAATACACGCTTCTTTCACACCAGCACTCTAAGTAGAAGAAAGAGGAACAAGATCACTTGCCTTCATGACAACTAGGGACATTGGATTGCGGATGCTGATTCACTCCTCACCATGGCCAGAGAGTATTTTCTGAAACTGTTTACTAAGCATATCATTGATGCTGGACATAATTTCCCTGCTAACTTTCTTGAATTATAGAGTTGTTTGATGTCTGACCTGAATTCATTTCCTTGCTTTGAGGAGATTAGAAGTGTGACACTGGATATGAATGGCCTGAAGGCCCCAGACAAAGATGGTTTCCATGCCATCTTTTACCAAAAATGCTGGAGCTCTGTGGGGAGAGATTTTTGTGCTTTCATCTCCTCCTGCTTCAGGAACCCTCGTAGAATTCAATGCATTAATGAGACTCTCCTTACTTTGATTCCAAAAGTGGAAAGTCCCACTTCGATGAGTCATTTTAGACCAATCGGTTTGTGCAGTGTTGGTTACAGAGTGATTGCTAAACTGATGCTCCATCTGGTGAACAAGAATCGGTCTAGCTTTATTCCTAATCGCCACATTTTTTATAACATAATTATCTTGCAGGAGACCATTCATTCAATGGCAAGAAAAAGTAGCAGGATTGGCTTCGTGATCCTGAAAGTGGACCTTGCCAAAGCTTATGACAGAATTGACTGGGAGTTCCTGTAAGAAACTCTTAAAGTTGCTAAACTCCCTGATAACCTCATTAACATTATCATTAAGTGTGTGACTTCTACAAGCTACCAAGTACTCTAGAATAGAGGATAAACTAAGAGCTTCAGACCAACTAGAGGACTTAGACAGGGATGTCACCTCTCTTCCTATCTCTTTACCCTTTGTGTTGAAAGATTAAGCCATTGCATTGATTTTGAAGAGAAAATGGAACTTGGAACCCCATTAGGCTGTCACCAAGGGGTCTGGCCTGTCTCACCTCTTCTTTGTTGATGATCTTGTGCTCTTTGTTGAAGCTAACCCTCAATAGGCAGACACAGTGCTCAAATGTATTGGTTGTTTCTGTGAAGCCTCAGATGAAACTGTTAGCAAAGAAAAATCCAGAGTGCGTTTCTCCAAAAATGTCAAGAAAGATTGCATAACTGAAATTTGTAAGAGAATGGGAATTCAAGCCACTTTGGATCTAGGGAGATACCTTGGTGTCCCTGTGATCCATGCCAGAATTGCCAAAACCACTTACAAATACATCATTGATAGAATTGACCAGAAACTCACCAACTAGAAGGCCATAACACTCTTCCTGGCTGGCAGAGTCACCCTTGCCACTTTTGTCTTGAATGCTCTTCCCACCTATGCAATGCAAACCACTTTCCTCCCAGCTTCTATTTGTGATACCATAGATAGGAAAGTTAGGAGTTTTGTGTGGGGAACCATTGATGGAAAGAGGAAAACATACCTTGTTTCATGGGAGAATATATGTAAATTAAGGAGCTAGGTGGTCTTGGTTTAAAGTCTGCTAGGCATATGAACACGTCCTATATGATTAAACTTGGGTGGAATATGCTGAACAAGGACACTGATTTGTGGGTTCAAGTGTTGCAGGGAAAATATTTCAAGCAATGTAATGGGAAGATCCTTTCAATGAAGAAGAGTAATCACTCCAATCTTGGAAGGCCATTGTCAAAGCAAGGAACATCATGAAGCATGCTACCTGCTGGAGTATAAGGAATGGCCAGTCCACCAAGTTATGGACCCATCCTTGGGTGGACAGTAACATCATGCTGGAAGACTATGCTTTGGTGGATCTTTCTGAGGAGGACAAAAACTCTATGGTGGCTGACTAGATCATAGAGGAAGGTGAGTGGGACTAGGAAAACTCAATCTGATCCTTCCTAATACTATGCTATCGGCCATTGCAGGTATGGAGAGACCTGACCCTAGCCTTGGAGAGGACATCACCATCTGGGGATTGGAGAAGGATGGTCATTTCAGACTGAAGTCAGCCTAGCCTACAACCTTATTGCTGAGAATGATGATAGAGAACCTGATAGATGTTGGAAAGAGCTCTAGAAATGGAAGGGCCCTAGTAAAGTCAAACATTTCCTTTGGCTTGTCTTGCACGGCATGCTTCTCACAAACAAGGAGCTGACGAAAAAGAAATATCACAACTAACAGCCAATGCAACTTCTGCAAAGACCAGGAAAAAACAATTGAGCATATTCTTAGAAGCTGTAGCAAAGCTAGAAGTGTGTGGGAAAAACTACAGAGCAAAAGTGTGGGCAACAACATGATCCTCCCTTTTCATGAATGGTTGATGGTCAATCTGAAACAGCAGGAAACTGCTACTGCTTTTGGAATTATTGTTTGGCAGCTACGGAAGCAAAGGAATGAGGAGGCGATGGATGTCAAGGTGTTCTCCAGGAATGGATTACTTGCAAGAATACAGGCTTGGTTCATCATTGTGAACAGGCTCAAAGAAGCATCCAAAAGACCACCAACGTCAGTACAAGCACTAGCCATAGCATGCTTGTGGGATGGGATGCACCGGAGGAAGGTTGAATCCAATTGCAATCCGACGACTCAGTTATTACTCAATTTGGGAGAGTGCAGCAGGACTCTTTAGAGACTACTTGGGTAGATGTCAAGGCGCTTATGTTTGCAATATTGGATCTTATTCCATCACTGATGCAGAACTAAAAGGAGCCATGGAAGGACTCAAGGTTGCCTGGAAAAAAGGTATCGAATGGTCCCGCTTAAGCTCGACTCCTTGACTGCTATTGAGATCATTAAACAACGACACAAGAATGATCATAGGCATGAGAATCTTGCATGACAGTTTATGTTTTATTTAAATATCGATTGGGGTGTCTGTATCTCCCATGTTCTTAGGGAAGCTAATTTTGCGGCCGATTACTTGGTAAGCAAGGCTCATGACTTTGATTTTGGCACACATCCCTTCAATGTGTGTGATAGGGACCTTGTCCAATGGCTTCGCCATGATGTTCTGGGAATTTCCCATGATCGTTATTTTAGTAATGCGACCTAGACGCAATGCGTCTATCTTTCTACCCAAAAAAAATCCATTTCAATTAACAATAAACTGGAGTTTTTTGTTGTGTGTCCGTGGAACTATGGGGTCGTTTGATTTTGGTGATATTTAAATCAATGCATTGTAATATACACACAATCAAGGAAAATGATGTAATATACTCTACATTATAGTTTTTTTAATATTCAACAAGTTATATTACTTTTGGATAAATGCCAAGTTTGGTCACTAGGTTTACTAAAATGTATCATGTTAAGTCACTGAAAAAAAATTAATATCAATTTTTGTCACTCGAATTAGTAAAACGGTCCACATTTAGTCACTCTTCGTTAACTTTATCTGATGTAACAGTCAACTATTAATAGTTGATCGTTAAATGGCTGACGTGGTAATTAAAAAATTAATAAAAATAAATTTAATTCTTTCAATATTTTCACATCATTAAAATAACAAACTAAAATAAATAAAACAAAAAAAACCCTTCCTCATCCGACCTGTCCTCAGAAAAATCCATTCCCTAGAAAAATCTCCACCACCGACGTGGAGAACTTCCCCGAAGGAATCATGGACCGCTGTTGTAGTCAATACCTTCGATTCAGTATCCAAGTCTTCAGAACACGGCCGTCAAGGACAAGAACACCTCTTTCGCCGCCACCGTCGCCGCGAACACAATCTACTCTCCCCAAATATCCCCATCCGTTTCAATTCAATTAAAAGTATCCAATCGAATCCAATTCACGCCAGACTCAATTGAATCGACAGGAAAGGGGAACCAAATTTAGAGACAAAAAAATTAGCTGACTCACCATGGTGATGCGGCCGGAGTTGGTCTCAAAGTCCTGGCTCTTCTTGGAGCTCTCGATGTACTCCGGCAGATTTGAAGAACGACGGCACCTCGTAGTCTCTGATTCCTCAGTAGTTCTTCCTTGTCTTCACGACCGCGAACCGATTGTCATCGTAGAATCTCAAGGTGCAGAGACGGGGCTGGAGCATGATCTTCTCGTTCTCCCTCGTTGATGCTTCGGTCTTCGATGGCAGAGTGCGTCAATTACGCTTTTACGCTTTGATTCTACGCTTTATGATTTTACTCTTTTTCCGCTTCTAGGCAGAATCACGCTTTTGACTACATTGGTTTCCATCACATAAAGCAACCAATGCATGTATTGTTTGTGCAAAAAATTCAAAAAATCAATGCATTGTAACTATCCCAACCAAACAATCACCAAAACCAAATGACCCTATGTGATTATCATAGTGGATAAATTGGTTCGTTGATGACGAGTTGATGGATGTGGTATATTGATTTATCTCTTATATATGATGACCTAGGATGACATCTATACTATTGAATTGCGATCATATATAACTATGTGATTAGCTTATTGTGATCCCATTAAGTAGGTATTGTTGGTTGGAAAGATCCACCACACAACTTAGCAGCTTACCCACGTGTTTTCAGTTTCTTACAAGTTTGAAGGAATTCAGAAAAGCTTTGGCAGTGCACAATGATAGATGGAGGATTGGTTTTGAAGTTTTCTCGAATTTTGAATTGATTATCATTTATGTTTTTTACGGGTTCATGATTAGGGTATGCATAGTAGATGATACTATATTTAACATAATAAGAATGACACATTTATTTAGTTTTAAGTGGAATTAATGAACTAGATCGAGTTGATCTTTGGTATTTGGTGAGTAATTTGAGAATGGATGTTGTGGGTGTTGGATTAAAATGATTGTGGTATTTATTAACGGTGATAAAAGAATTGAGTTTAGCATAACCCCCGAATGATTCCATTTGTGCATGTGATCATTGGTTCAATTCATGAGTTTTATAGCAGGGTATTACACCTATCACTATCAAACAACAAAAAGTGAGGTTGTTATTTAATGAGACCATCTTTAATGGGGATCCAAAAAGGCAAAAGATTGGCCCCCAACAACTTTAATGTAGATTCAAAAGTCCAAATAATTGGACCAAAAGCAATTTTCGGTGCAAATTTGGCACACTAGCAGCCAAGAAATTGCAAATTGATTGGCCCCACCATTCTTGATGGAGAAGACGTGAAATGCCTCCTTCCTTCAGACCGTTGGAGATTTTTAAAAAAAATACACAATCAGTCCCCAATCTCACTAAACTGAATTAATTATCGAAATGCTATTGCAAATTTTATTGTCGGAATTAAAAAAAAAATTTATCAAAATGTTCGCCTTAATTAATTATTAGTGGCTATATAAAAATAAAAAAAAATTTGTAATTAGAATAATGAAATCTACACTAAACTGAATAATGAGTTAATGTCAAATTCTAAAATTTTGGACTTTTGGACCTCCCCACTAATGCAAAAACACTTTTGAAGGGGCTAGATTTAGAATTCTAGCCCCAAATTTTGGAATTTTAGAACCTTGCACTAAAGATGATTTGATGGTGGCAAAAGAGTATATATAACCGGTACAACTTTATCCTTTCTCCTATTAAGGAAAAAAAATACCTTTAGTGACCATAAACAATTGAATAGTGAGTTTTCATAAAATTTGATCAAAATAAGGAGAAACCCACGTGATCCGGGTCCGACCAAGAAAATATACCAAATTTGCCCCCGATGGCAAGATAGGTACAAAATCCAACTGAATCGATGGTCGAATGGGTTGACAATCTAACTCGATCATTAGCCAATGGGTTGACATCCCTACCTAGCCAACCTTTCTAGCTCCAAAGGTGGGACGAGATGAGGGATGTCTGGAGCGAGGATGGTGGCTTACCGTCTGGGTCATGGGTGTATATGATTTTCAACCCATACGGACCATGGTGTGACCCGATTTTCAACCTGTCTGGTCCCATTCTCCAAAAATTATTTTCAATTAAATCTTTCCTTATTTTTCAAGCAACTAACTACGATGCTATCGAGATTGATGAAGGTCGTGGCTTCGACGACCTCGCCGAAATCAATCTAAGACTCACTGATGAAGAAAAGCGTTGTTGGGTTTTTGTGTTGTATAGTGCTTTTATTTCTGGCTTTGGGTTGATATTTGAGTTCTTTTGGAGAGAACGAATTTCAAATGTGTTGTTTTTAGGTTTTCATGGTTTTGAAAAGCAAAAATAAAAAGGGCAATAGAGTGATTTCTCTAAGATTTAGGGCGACAAATGTAACACCCCACCCTAAAGCTCATGGGTTGAACCAATGGTTCACTCGCACAACGGAATCTCTATCGGGGGTTACGCAAAAACTCCACTGTTTACTACTGGTAACATACATACCAACATCATTATAATCCAAAATCACAACGATCATTTCTCAATTTACTCATCATATACTATATCAACTCGATCTAGTTCATTCATTTCATGTCAACCAAATCAGAGTGTCAGTCACTACTATGTTCATTACGGTACCATCTACTATGCAATACCCAAGTCATCGACTCATAAAACATAAATGAGAGTCATTTCAAAATTTGGGAAAAATTCAAAACCAATCCTCCATCGATCATTGTGCAGTGCCAGAGTTCCTCTCAATTCATTCGAACCTGTAATAAACTGAACAGAAGTGGGTCAGCCACTAAGCTGTGTGTGTGGATCTTTCCCACGACCTAGTTTTGGGACCGCAATCAGCTAATCAAACAATCATAATCAATCGTAATTTAGTACTCTAGATGCATCTTAAATCATCATATATAAATTACCGATCAAATTATCGAATCCACCAACTCATCATCACCAAATCAATTTATCCAAATAAGATAATCACATAATTTCACGAACACATAATCAATGCATGATATGAAAATTCCGGTTAATTATTAATGGCGCCAAGGTCACCATACACTTACCCCCGCTCGAGCAAATCATCATCCGTGGTGCTCATGCAACCACAACACTCAATCCGTGGTTTTTAACCGCAACACTCATCCGTGGTGCTCATGCAACCACAACACTAAATCGCATAAGCGAGCTAATCTACCCACTCTCAAGGGGTGAGGGTAAGTGCATGCCCTTTCTATATCTACGTGAATTAATATGATCACGAATCAAACCATTTCCATTTTTCTCATCCATCACAATCAATCCGGAATCAATGTAGTCTTACGGATTAACCAGTCCATATATATATTTCCCGTCGATTATCAACTCGACGTTTCTAAAAAAATCAACTATTTCATCATCCAATACCGAATCACATAAATCACCTCATTCTCCAGTAAAGCTACTCAGAAGTACCATGTCACCATTCCTCATCCAAAATTCATCAACAATTTCACGAAATAGCGCCAACGCAAACAATTATAAATAACCCGATTGCGGTTAAAAATATCCTTAACTCAAAATTCACTTTCCTTCATTAAAATCCTCACACAATTCATGTAAATGAACTTATTAACACAAAAATCCATTTAATCTAGTTCTGGTCATAAAAATCAATTTAGCCAATAAAATATCAAAAATCTCGTATTAACCATTATTTTACGGTAACTTAAATTCCAACAAAACGGTAAATCCGAAAATCTTCCAAAAATACAAGAACCTCCATTTATCATCCCAAAACAGGTCTGTCCAGTTTTTATATTTTTCAACAGCTCAAAACATTGAAAATAATATTATACTCGATCTTTATCGCAAATCTCGTATTAAGCTCGTTTTAACCATTTTAAAGATAAAAACTTCACCAACTGTCTAATTTACCCTTTTTAATATCAATACAAATTTAACAAGCCACTCTGACCATTTTAAAGTCAATAACATCTTAAAAATAAATAAAACACGTTTTTACCGAGCTTTCCGTAAAGTTCACTATTGTTCAGTTTTTAACTCGGAACCCATTTTCAAGTGAAGTCTCTGATAAATCTTCCCCAAAATAATTTTTAGACATACAAAAATATATTTGACCAGTTTTAAACTCAATAAACCCAACTATCCATTTTATGGTGAAACTTATCAAATACCGATATTTACACCGTAAAATCCATAACAATCAAGAATAATCACCAAATCATCATATCAACAAATAAATCATCACCCACAGTAATCCATCCATCCAAATATGCAAATCAAGCATAAATAATCGATGCAATAATTAAGGTCCTCTTAATCCCCACACACCTTAATTTAGCCGATTCCAAGTCGGGAATTAAGTTCTAAAATTCCAGAGATTGACTCTATAAAATTCTCCTTGTTCCCACGGTCGTGTAGGTGCAAACGGTTCGTCGTTTGGACGTCAAACGAAGAAACTGCGAGCCGATTACTAATTAGTACGACAAATTACATAACAATACTCTATATTTTCGAACTGTCTGACACAGTTCCAGAACTTATAAATCGTACAATTATACGCCCAGATTTTCGAACCTCATTTCTCCCACGTTTGAGCTCGGAATTCAGTTTCGTCGACTCCGTGATGCTCCTGGAGACGAGCTCTACGCATCAGTACTAAGTTTTGGAATTATCATCGCGGTTGGCGATGCCGACATCGACGTCGGGATTGACGAAGACTCTCCGAGAAACCTCTTACAAGCTTCAAAATCGATTTCTGACTCCGTAGATGGATTTCTACGGGTCCTATTACCTAAACCCGACCCTCAGGAAGTGTCATCGTTCTTTCTTTTCCTCTCCTTCCTTCCCGGTGCAACTCTCGGCCAGAAAGAAGAAGAATCCTTCTTCTCCTTATCTTATGCCCCTGGAGTCCTCTCTCTTCTATTAAACCCCATCAATAGAGCCAGTGGCGGAGCGAGAGGGTAATAGGGTGGGTCCCGGGACCCACCCTGGTTCGGGAGGAAAATGGTTAAATTAGGTACGATAATTAATTGATACAAAAAATTAGGTCACATTTAATTGATAATAGTAGTTTTGTGTTTGAATCTAATACGATATACATATTTGTGCAAACTTCAATTTCGTATAAGTTGATTTTCTTATGAATGAGCATGCTAGTAAATGGTATGAGGTATCATATATATATTATTGAATCTTTTCCAATAACTCGATTTGTTGATACTAAATATTTTTTTACAAAGAACATTATTCGAAAGCTAAATCATGAATTATTGAATGTGTAGGATTTATTATTAAACCTCTATCACCAACTCGATTTATTGATACTAACGGTTCTTGACTAAGAACTCCATTTGAAATAGTACGAGTGTACGACTAACTAAACCAATAATTGTTTGGTACGCAGAATGATATTCTTATATTTTTTACTACTAATGCATTTTAATTTACCAAAAAATTTCAATTTAAGAGTATATTAACAAAAACTATTTCATAGTGTATATTTTTTCTAGGTGGACCCACCTTAAACGAAATCCTGGCTACGCCACTGAGTAGAGCAGCCATAAAGTCACTAAAAGCCGCCTTCTATCCTGCAGAGGTATTGGAAAGAAGAAACTTGTTCACAACGTCGGGCGCCGCTTGAACGTCTCTATCTGAAGCCCGACACAGCTTAGAAACGTGGAGGCTGCTGCCTCTTCCCATTGAAACGACGACGTGTAACTAAGGCTGGTTGCCTCATACATCATGGCCGTCAAAACAAGTTATAACAAAGCTGGTTTAGTCTTTGTACCCGAAATATGGTGTAGTCTAGCAGCTAAGTTGTTGGTTTATTAGCTAATTAGCACCGGGTTCACATTTATTTATTTTATTTTAAAGCATATGTCTTTACAAGAATCACTTATAATAATCAATTACTATGATCACTATTATTGTTTCCCGTGACATCTTTCCCCGTCAATGATGCGAATTCCACGAAATTGAACCTCCATTGTAAATTTGTCTAGGAAATCTATTTTTACATTTTAAATTTATTATATTTTATTTCATTTGATCTGGGATGTTACAACAAATACGAATGTTAGGGCGACGAATATCAACCCCGAGTGAATTGAGAAGCTAAAATTTTTATTTGAAAGGATTGATGGATAAATATGAGTGAGACCGTTAGCATCCATTTTATCTTAATTTCACAATATTTATTCATAATTCTCTTATTTTAACATTTCTTCAACTAGTTAGACCGTATCTTTCAACTAGTTAGACTAATAGACTCAATTACTCATTATATTATTACTATTTTCATTCTTAAAGTATTTTCCCCCTTGTTTTATGATAAAAAGTACAATTTTGAGTGCATTTTTTTCAAATCACACACAAAAGTAGGTCAACTCACCCCGACCCGCAGTAGTATACCCCGTTATCACTGCGGGGTCGTTTAGAAGTTGTGATTCTTCAAATTGATGTATTGAGTCAATTAGTGTATTATCATTTGATGTATTAGGCAAATATATTGTTTGGAGGTTTTAGATTATGTTTTTTTTAAGCCACAAAAGTCAATTTTGAGTAATTGTGAAAAATCTTTAAAAAAGTAGAGATTGATAAACTCTCAATTTTAAGTGATTATAATGAGACCTCCAAAAAGTTAATACACATATTCTAATTCAATATAAACCAAAAAAACGACTTAATCACACAAATTCATAAATTAACTCAATACCCTATTTAAAATCACAAACTTCCAAATATCTAACCTACCCGCCATCACTACATCTAACCTCTCCTCACTAAGGCTAACTCCAATGAAGCCTCTATATATGGGGAAGCCTCTATATTTGGGGGAGATCTCCAAAAGGATCCCCAAATTTGGGGGTGGAAATGGGGGTTTTCCCAAATATAGAGACTCCCCAAAGCCCGCCACGTGGCGTTTTTTGTTTATAAAGATTTTAAGGGTTAATTGGGGTATAATTAGGGGATTAGTTAGGGGGTTTAATTAGATCAATAATTTTCAAGTGTTGTGTATAAACCCAAATTAGGTCAATCATTTTTTGTCAACAAAAATTTGGTCTCAAAATTAAAAAGAGATTCTACCGAAAAATTTGTATTTAAAAATGATGACGAACTATACAAAAATTAACATGAACAAATTATATTAAGTCTTCGATAAGTAAATTTTTAAGTAAATGGAAAACTAAAAAAATGGAGATCTCCAAATATAAAGGATGTAGCATTGAAGCAAAAGAAGGGAAAATGAGGATGAACTTCAAATTTGGGATGAAGATTCCAAATTTGAGAGCTAAAAGAGATAAAATTGGGTCCGCATAAACAAAATTCGTTTGGCTGAGCTGCTCCCCGTCGTTCGACGGCCAGAAAACATGAATTCCACCGTTTCCCTACTTCGCCCTTGCCTGCTCCCGCCACGCCACCACCGTTATCTGCATCTCGCTGCAGCATCTCCGGACGGCTTTCCTCCGCCGCTGCTTTCGACTTTTCCTTCCAAGCAATTTCGCTCCCAGCCTCCCGGTCCAAAGTTTCGCGCTCCGGTTCCACTCCACCGAACTGGTACGCACTTTCTGGAGCTTGCTTCTTCTCATTTCCCGCTTTCTTTAGTTCGATTTGACGAGGACGCAACTGGTATACTAAGTTGGTCTCGCGCCGTCCAATTGTTTCAGCTACCCTGGAGGCCGTTGAAACTGCTAATAGTGTTTCGGACTTCGTGGAAGTTGGGTATCTATCCAGCGTCCACGGACTTCATGGAGAGATTTGTGTAGAGCCCACCACGGATTTCCCTGAACTCCGATTTTCTGAGGTATGGCAGCAGCTAATTCATACAATTGAGAGGATTTCGGGATGTTTAGTATGTAATTGTTTCGTCTTATCGTTCTGAATTGATGGACGGGGTTTTCAGCCCGGGAGAAGATGGTTGAAGCAATCTGTTAACGGTAAAGAAGTGATTCAAGAAGTTGAGCTGCTTGAAGGGAGAGAAAACCCTGGGAAGAGGAGTTGGGTGCTTAGACTTGGAGGATTTGAGACAGTTGATGAGGTGAGTCCAGTCAAGTCTTGCGTCATAGCTCATGCATTTGTTGTCACCCGTGTCATGAAGGAAATTAGTGGTTCGGGTTTTGGTGATACGAGGAATGGCAATCGATTGTAGAATTGCTGAAGTTAGCAATATGCATGTATTCTGATGTGTTAATTTTCCTCAACTAAAGATTTTCGGTAATTGCAATGGTAAGGACAGATGGGAATAGTTATGCCTACTGCCTTAGTTGACTCGATTGTCGGCTGAATATGTCTTTTGGTTTTACAGGCTAGGCAACTCATTGGATCGGCTTTGCTAGTCAGAGAAGATGATAGACCTGAGCTGGAGGAAGGGGAGTTTTATACTCGTGACCTGGTTGGGATGAGAGTAATTCTCAAGGTTTGTTGTTTTTATGATTTTTTACACGCCGGCATATGTGGTCTCAAGATAATGTTAGTTTAGTATTCTTGCCTGTGAATATCTTGTTTTCTTTCTCTCTTTGGGAACGAGCTATATACTATATAGTCAACCTATTTGGCCTGTAGAATTTAGGAGCACATCTTGTTTCCATTTTGTTCTTCCCCCATCTTTGTTTTCACTTTCTTTCTGAGTTATGCTCTTCCTTGATTAGTTAGTTGATGTAGCTATCGTTGTTAAGTGCTAACCGATACTTCTGTTTATAGGATACATCTAAATGTGTGGGAACTGTTGTTGACGTTTTCAACAGTGGGGCATGTGACCTTTTAAGAGTCATGCTTTACTCAGCAACAGATGCAATTGATGGAACTAAAACTCCGGTGATTGAAGAAACTGGTGTCTCTGGCCCTCTTGTGTGGGTGCCATTTGTTGAAGCAATTGTTCCAGATGTCGACATGCACAAAAGAGAAATATGGATCACACCCCCAAAAGGACTTCTCGAGTTGAATGTACGCTCGGATGTGAGGTCTAAGAAGGAAAGGCGCCAGCTTGTGAGGCATACTTCTTTGTACTCTGCTTTACTTGTCATTATTTTGGTTGTTGGTTGAGAATGTCAAGAGCCAGTTCATCCCAATAACTCGAGTTATTGGGAAAAGTTCAATGATGGATCTTATACTACATACTAACATAGAATTTCTTCACAAAATTTGGATGAAAAATATGACTGTTTACATGATTTTCTTCCAGTTATGAAGAATATCACTGATAACAAGTCTTGTTACCCCTTTATCTCTGTTACGCTGTTATATTCGCTGTTCTAGTTAAGACTTGCTATTCTTTAAGTAGTGGGATTTTGACTTCAACTTTGGTTTCTTCATGAGCAGTAAGGCGAGGAAACATGCAATGTAATTTGTAGGCTACTTCCATTAAGCAAACAAATATTATAGCTCGCTAGGTGATTGATTTGGTGAACTATGTGGTTCTCTTTTGCTGTGCAGTTGTTCTGTTACCTCCTCATGCCCCCCTACCTAAAGTTTTTTACTTTACTAAATGAAAACCACCACTGACTTGAGTATATGATTTGACGCATTTCAGGAATGGAAAGAAAGAAAAAGGCTCCAGCGACAGCTTATAGCTGCGAAAAAAAAGTTAATTGACCTAGAGCAAAAACATGTATTTGATGGACTCAGATATGGAGAAAAGTCACAGAGGGGCTTTTTGGCAGATGAAATTGTTGCAGTAAATTCCAATCTCCTTCAGCATGCGCTAAAGGATGTTGGGATGTCATCTAACAGGTGATTTCTGGATGAACAACATTGTGAGTTTGGTGTTACTAAATATTTATGGATATGCCGTGGGTGTTGGGGCAAGTGGCTGGGCTTTATTGAATCGTTCTTACTAAAGTAACTTCCATCAAGGGTTAAGTCTGTGCTCTTACTTTCTATGTTCAGTCCTTGTAGTTTACTGTGACCCTGGCAAGTTCAGGTGTTTTCCTTGGTATTTTCTGCTCTAGGATGGTCTTATTTGTGGCATCCAGTTTTACTTAAAGCTGGCAGGCTAGGCGTGCCTTCAGCCGTAACTTTGTTCCAGCAGTTTGACTATTCTGCCTCGTATTGGTTTTTTCATTACCTATCAAGTCTATGGCTTCCTTGTTTCATTGAATATCTGGTTCTTGCACGCTGGAACAGGTTGAGTACAACTGAATTAGTAGGTGCAACAAGAGCCAAGATAAAGAATGGTTCTTTTAAGATTTCCAAGGCTAAGCTTAGTACCAGCATCAGTGTAAATGATTTGGGAGCCAATTTGCGTTTTCATGAAAATGGATGCCATCTCTTGTCTGAAGGAAAAATCGGAATTGTCTTGGTTTTGAACCATCAACTTGTTGACTCAAAAAGCAGTGCGACTGAAAATCCACTGTATACATCACTTACCAAAACACTTTCCGATGGCCAGATATTTGTAAAGGTAATATTACTTCCTTCTTTTTGTTGATGACCCTGTTTTATAGTTTTCACAAGAAGCTGTAGCATTTCATGTATACTTCAGATGGAAGACCGTGGATCTGTCCCTTTGGTTTTGGTTTGTCCAGAGCAAGAGATCCAGTCTCTGAAAGTACTATTTTCAAGCAACGACTCTTTTGGATTCGACTGCAATAAGGTTGGTGTTACTGTCATATTTGTGAAGATTTATACCAATAAAAATGTTCAACCTTGAGTTACAGTTAAGAAGAAGCATACTGCACTCCCTTTCTGTGCATTTGATCTGTCGCCATCTGCCTATTTTTAGGTTTCTAACATAAATTCTCTTCTCAGGTTTGGTTTCTGGAGGAGGAGAAACTTCCTGTTGTTACTAGTACTGCAGACGAAAACAGCAGGAATAAAATCTTGATGAAGTCTCCATGGGAAATGCTAAAGTCACCTGTAGGAACTGGAGGTGTTATTCAGTTGCTTTCATCGCACAACATTTCCAACACCCTCAGTGAAATGGGTGTCAAATATATCGAGGTTAGACATTTTCTTGCTAACTTGCAATGTTTTTTCTATTGAACATTTTGACTGAAATTCAACCTTTCGTCTATTACGAAAATATGAGAGTTCCATCCATGTTGGCATAGCATCATGTGCAGTTATGAATCCATGGCTCCATTTCTTTTACCCTTTTACCAGGTTTGCAGCACTACCAAAATGCTTGGCGGCTGGAATCCTCTGTTGCTGGGACTGGTTGATTTACAGGGAGCAGATGTTGGTTTCCAGATCTCCCAAGATTTGAGCCATGTAGAAGAGAGTTTCGACTTGATCTTTTCTGTGGACTTCGTCAAGTCATTGGCGAAACAGATGGATAAACTCCATTTCGAGGCGATCCTGACGGCAAATTCGCACGTACAGCTGGTTGAGAAAGAGTGGGTAGATATTGTGCCGTCGTCTCCAAACTCGTATGAACTCCAATGTTCGATTTACAGTTGCATAAATGCCTGTCCCCTGGACAAAGTCTGTATCATGGAAATAGTAGAATAGTTTCTCCGGAAAAATTCCTGTTTCGGTTCGAAGGAAATTTGGAATACATAGAATAGCCACCTAATTTCTATGCTTTTTACTCGGTGAGCGTTTCAGAGTCTGGAATGACTTTAGCTAACATGGTTATAGCCATTTATTAGTGGTGTGAACTGTGGACATCGGATCTTACGAGGATTTTTGTACAACATGTAATAAGAAAAAGAATTTACATGGTGTAAGTTAAAACAGTTATTAATGGTCGGTAGGGGTGCAAATGAGTCGAGTTGAGTCGAGTTACCCTAGGTTGAGTTTGGCTCGTTAATATATAGTTTAACAAACCTATGAATTATCAAAATTCAAATCATAAGATGCAGATCGATTCGTTGATAAGTTGGTAAATGGGTTGCCTCTCTAGCCATAATGTTAAGACATCTTATGAGCTCTAAACGAGTCAGCTCATGAGTTGAGCTCAACAAGCTAGCGAGTCGAGCTAGCTCACGAGCTTCGCAAAGTTGAGTTTCGAACGAGTTTTTCTCGAGCCGAGTCTCGAGCCGCTCGTGAGCTACTCGACTCATTTGCAACTCTACTTCTCTGTTGTATTTATTTTGGTCATGAGAAGGCAAGTCAGTCAAGATAGGAGCTTTCAAGAATGAAAGCTGCCCTATTAACAGTTTAGTGCGTCAACGACTCACTATGTGAATGACAATGTAGTAGGTATTATTGATATCCTAACGAGCAGAGTATTAGATGGTTCACTTCTAGGAATTGGAGCATTGGCGCCAAAGATCATTACTTGGTTTTACCTAAAAATATCATTACTTGGGGTTGCTATTTGTTATCCACAATCAAGACACCTTTATCACTTTGAATATGCATTAGTCGCAAAGTTACAAGGATGATAGACTCAGGAGTGACACAATATCACCAAGGGTGCTCTTTTTTCCGAATGTGGTACACTATACTATGTGCACAAGTAATACAAAAAAGTCATTTGAAAATGACTAGTGAGAGTCACTTGAGAGTTGAGACATTTGGAAATAACTTAGGAACATAATACATTTGAAAATAATTTAATAAAGTCATTTGAGACTTTCATATGAACGAAATAATTTATATATATTTTCTGTTAGCATAGGAGTCATTTGAAATCAAATAAATCAATTGAGTAATTTGGTATCAAATTTATAAGAGATACAATCGAAATATCAGTAGTGAAACAAACATATTGAGGACTGAGGAGCATGATGTATGGGCCAGTCTGCATGCTAGGTCTACTGTTGCTTATATTTTTAAAATAGCCCAAGCACCATTAAGGCCCAGCTCGTAACGGCGGCAGATCTCAAACGTTCAACTTACACCGGTATTCTCGGCCGTTGATCCGGCCTTACGATCTTTTTTAACCTAAGCTGGACCTCCACGGCCGAAAACCCTAGCCCTGGAGCTTATAAGTATCGATAGAACTATTGCTGAACTCCGAACCCTCGGCGGCTAAGGGATCCCCCCTGCGGTGAGCTTCCTCCCTCATCTTCGATTTGATTTCTGTTGTTCAGTATCGCTTGTCGTTGTTGTTGTTTGTGGATATCGGTGTTTGCCCGATTCGTCGCGTGATTCATTTTCTGGCTGCAGTAGGTGAAGAGGTTAGTGAAAATGGCGGTTCCGTTGCTGACGAAGAAGATCGTGAAGAAGAGGGTCAAGAAGTTCATAAGGCCCCAGAGTGACAGGAGGATCACCGTGAAGGTATAAATATGTTTTTCTATTGTTGTTTAAGCCCTAGGGTTTTGAATGGCTGATCTAGTTTCATCGGCGGAATTATTTTGAGATCTTTGGCTTCGAAAATGATGATTGAACTATTGTCGCCCCAGTCTTACTCGCATCTTGGTATGCGAGATGGTGATTGACATTTCTATCTGATTCTCGAAAGTTGAAACTTAGTTGAATTGATGATTTCTTAGTGGTTCGCTGTATTAATTTTTCCTGTCGAGTCATTGAATCTTCATTTTACTCAATGTAATTGGGGTTGCGGTTTTTGATTAAAGTATGATGATAGCATCTTGACACCCAGTATCACTTGCATCCTCATTGTTGCAATATGGTGAGCCAGAGATCGACTATCTGATTCGTTCTTTTCTAGATTATGTATATAGATCCAGTTTTAATTAACACGTTTCATGTTGCTTTTGGTGTAGGGCTCTTTTAGTTTAGAGGATTTGATAAATTATGGGACGTGATGAATATTGTTTGACACCCAGTCTTACATCCTTATGGAAACTGGAGAGATATAACTTTAGACTGATCCCGTGTTACAAATTTTTTCTCTTTTGTTGCTCAAATGATATTTTGAGCCGTTTGGTTTTGAAAATTCTATCTTTTGGTTTTATTTTGGAACATATGCACTGAGAAGTGAGGATACCTATCCACCTTCACTGTCATTGGATGATGAACAAAAACATGCACTACCATCTGATCTCTTTGCATATGTTTCTATTTTCTCATATTGGGGATGTGATTTTCTCTGTTTTCCGTCTAATTTTTTTTTTGTATAAAATCTTTGTTTGCACTTTGGGTGCCTGCAATCTGTGATGCAAATATTCCATTAATCACTGATTTATATCTGACGATTCATTTCAATATTCACCATCTTTCGGCTGAGGTTGCAGTTTCAACTACATGCACTTTTTGAATCAGTTAAAATGTTACACTAGAAGTTGTCGATTTGAGTTTGCCCATGGTATCTGATGTCCAGAATTTTTTGCATATCTGGTCATTTCGTTTTTTTCTGGGCATAAAGAAATTAGGTGGCAGTTGCGACACGGTTAGCTGGTTTCTTCACAGGCTTTCTGTTACTTTATCTCTGCTCACATGCTGGCACTGTAATATTTAACTCGTTATACCCTAGCTTTCCTGTTATTTAATCCAAATTTAGCTTTGCTGTTAGCAATTTACCAATTCTTCCTTTGGTTTAATCATTTCTTTTCATATTCACAGGAGAACTGGCGTAGGCCAAAGGGTATTGACTCTAGGGTTCGAAGAAAGTTCAAAGGATGTACTTTGATGCCCAATATTGGTTACGGCTCAGACAAGAAGACTAGGCACTACCTTCCCAATGGCTTCAAGAAATTTGTAGTCCACAACGTGAAAGAGCTCGAAGTGCTGATGATGCACAACAGGACTTACTGTGCAGAGATTGCACATGATGTGTCCACAAGGAAGAGGAAAGAGATAGTCGAGCGAGCTGCTCAGCTGGATGTTGTTGTCACCAACAAGTTGGCCAGGCTGCGCAGCCAAGAGGATGAGTGAAGGTTATAGCTGGTGGAATCTGAGTTTGTAATGAAGAGCTTTGCTACCGACTGTGCTACTTCTTTCTCTAAATGGATAGGTTTTAATCCTTTCACTCATGGTATTGAAAGAGGATATATACACTTTTGAACTATATTTGAAGTTGATTACTCGTTTTCTTCTTTATACTCGGGTGCGGTTGTTGCATCGTTTTCTTCCAAATGTTGATAAAGATACAAAGAAGAAATACTGCGGCTCGGCTTGGGTAAATGTTTAGTTTGGTTATTGATTTTACTAAAAATGTGTCATGTTTATTCATTGAAAAAATTAATAATTTGGTCACTCGAATTATTGAAAGAGTTTACTAAATAGTGTTTCAATGGGCTTGTGATTTTGGGAGGATCTGGAATTTGGTGGAGAAGAGGAAGGAAGAATGGCATACGAGGAAGAAATAGAGGACTAAAGGCAGAGTGGCGGTGGTGGTCATTAAGCACCGGCGAATGGTTCCTAGAAGTGAGAGAATCAAGCCAATGTGAAGGCGGCAGTGCCGAAAGGAAAGAGAAGAAGATTTCCCAGGCGAGGAAGGCCTCCTCCATGATTCCGATTCCAATTTGCACTACAATTGCGATTCCAATTTCCGGATCCTATTCTCATTCAATCGCGCAGATGTGGAGGACGCGCTCTATGTTTATTGATTGAGGGGAGCCCATGGCAGTGTGCTTGGCTTTAAGGTTGTTGATTGCGGAGCTAAGTGAAAAGATCCGTGGAAAGGGAAGTTGAGCAAGCTATGTGTTACGCCACCGCCGGAAGTAGTGGGGGAGATGAAGCGGTGGGGAAGAACGACGAAGGGTCAGAAGCAAGAAAGGCAAGTCAGGGAAGAAGAGAGGGTTAGAGTCTAGAGATTGGAGAAGGGAAGAGGGGGTTGGGTTGGGTTGGGTTAGGTTGGGCTGGGGTCAGTGATGTGGGGTTTCATTATTTTAGGGCTATGCTGATTAGGCAATTTTGTTTGTCACATCAACACTTAATGGACTTTGTTAACGAAGTTGGATGGAGACTAACAAAGAGTGATTAAATGTGGACTGTTTTAGTAATTCGAGTGACCAAAATTGATATTAATTTTTTCCAGTAAGACACATTTTAGTAAACCCAGTTACCCAACTTGACTTTTACCCATTCCTTACCTACTCCAGTCATTACACTAATTGTACTCTTCCTCGGGGTAGTAACTTTAGCTAATCATTTCCAGTTATCGGGACAGCAGAATCCGTTGTAAGTACTAGTTTAGTCGTCATTTTCTTTTGTAGAAAGTTAGTGGTCATTTTAGGTTTTAGCAGTGCAATGATTGTCTCTAAAAGAGTAATATCTCAACCTTATCTAAACAAAATATTGTATGCTTTGAGTCTATAATGTATGCTTTGATTCTATTTCATATGGTTTCGCTTTTGGGTTCATATCTTTGACGGCTTCTCGAAAGGTCACCTATCCTTGTATTGCTCCACTGTGAGCATGTGTAACTTTAGATTTCTTACAAGAACTCATCCATTTCATAAATAAACGGATCTTGTCGGTTAAGGTTGAGAATGTTTCTTATGAATCATAGATCAATCCCGTACTTTGTAGATATGAGATTTGTCTAACGTGTTAAAAATCTGCAATAATTGGACACAAAAATATATAATTCACAGGTAATTTTATATTCCTAGAAAAATAGATGTTTTGAACTGAATTTTGCAGTTGATATGAAATCTAACTACGTCGGATGGGTCATTTTTTTTTATAATGGTGATGGTATATTGATAAAGGAAAAAGAAAGAGAACCGAGAACAAAGGTTGAGGTTCAAAAGACTGAACCTGTCCAGCAACAATAGAGCCAAGATACAAAGCAAAACACAAGAGATAAAGGAAACGAAAAAAGAACAGAATAGGAAAAGGAGAAGGAGAAGGAACCAAAGGAAAGAGGAAATCCAACTAGGTGGAGCCGACCACCCCTGAAGGATCAAAAAAAAAAAAAAAAAAAAAAAAACAAACAGGGCCAACAAACACAGGGACCCGAAACCAAGGCCACTAAACCCAACGACAGAGACCAAACGTCGGATGGGTTATGCCATGTAGGCATCCTCATCTGAATCATCTCCTTGTCCCTCTTCTCCCTCAAAATCATAATATCTCTAAGAGGATTTCATCATTTCTTTTGCCTTCAAGGTGAAGGGACAATTAGATGTGGTCAGGTTTTCCACACTTGTAATATCGTTGTATTTCCTTTACCTGGTTTCCTGCATCAAAATGTTTAATCAGCTAAGAACGCAACATATCTTGGAACGAGCTTTTAACTTTGTCAAAAGAGTTAGTACGAGTAGTATAGTATTTTCGATGACTATCATGTGGTCTATGTTTATGTTCATTATTGTACTTTACCAACTGTGGAGCTTATTGCTAACCAAAACAAATTTTCTATCAAAATCTTGTTCATTATCAGATTCATACTCTGTAACATATATATGATTTAAAAGATAGAGATATTTTATGCTTCTCGTCATCTTTTCCTACTTGCTTAGTGACATGCTCGTTACTTAACAGCGAGCCAATCAATTCATCACCATGCAAAGTAGTTAGATTTCATACTTCTCCAATAGCTGTTTTCTTAGGTAACCACTCTTTAGTCTTTAGGCAAAGATCTCAAGATTTTTCGATTTAGATCTTTGGGAAGAAACATTTTCCCTAGACCCTTGACTTCATTTAATAAAATAGTGAACCGAGAGTACTTTTTTGTGGATGCCCTCACCTGGATTTATTTCGAAGCACTTGTATTCATGCACCTGCAAAATTGATGAGAGTCTCTTTGATGCTAGAGGTTCCTTTATAAGTAATCTCGAGGGACCAAAAAATTTCCTTAGCAGTTTCACACTGCTCCACTTTATCGTCCTCGTCGGGAGCCATGGCTGATTAGAGTGTGTGCATTGACAAGAGATTTTGCTCTTCGACATTCATTGCTACTGGTTTGTCACGAGCAAAAGTCCAGAGATCTTCATCAAATCCCCAAAGAAAGGTCTCATTCTTTTCTTTCATGATGTATAGTTCGAACCGGTGAAAATGACAGGATGGTTGTAGGACTAGGACGCATGTCCAAAGGTTGAGGAAGCCATTGACAGGATCTTCCATGGCAGTAGTGACTCCTTCAAGTGGAAGCTCTGATACCAATTGAGAGATGAAAAGAGATTAATTAAAACTCTAGGGTTTGTTAGACCAAATGAATAAGGAAGACTAAAAGAATGGTGAATAATAAGGGAAAAGAAACAAGGAGTTGATGTTGGAGTGACGATTCACTTTTCTGAAAGACAGCGAGGTTGGTAATGGGCTGAACACAACCTATACGGCCTAGTCACTATAAAGAGTGGTGAACCGGTAAGTTGTATTAACGGAGGCCTAAAGAATCTCGTTTTTCAGGGCCAACAACACTAGTTGTGAAGTTCTTCAGAACAACCAAACTATTTCACTAAAAGAGAGAAACATAGGACTAGGAGCTAGAGGTGGAAAATGAGATCCAAATCCATTTATCCAATCCAATAAAATCCATTTAAAATGGATCCAAATCCATTTAAGTTTATCCAAATCCATTAGATCCATATCCATTTGATTCATGGATTGGTGGATTGGACTCATGGATTAATGGATTGATCCACCAATCCATTAACACATATTATTTTCTTTAATCATTTTATAATATATCCTAATATGAAAAAACCCCTGCTCTTAGACTTTTAGTACTGTCGACTCCTACTCCAAATATTCTCTCCGATCCCATAAAAAAAATTCTCTCCGACGAGGCGACGACGAAGAGCAGAGCCAGCGACCTCTCCACCTCCTGCTCTCCATGTCCAAATTCACCCTGACGCCGTCCCAATTGAATCTTCTTTCCCTCCTATGTGATTAAACAACTCCAATATGTTCCTCTCCCCTGAGTATGAATCAGACCCAACATCCAACTCCCATCCTGCGAATCGACCCTCCTCCAGCGCCGGCGAAATCTCCGCTGCCTGGCCCTTCTATTTGAGAACCCATCCTGCGAATCAAACCCTCCTCCAGCGCCGACGAAATCTCCACTGCTTGGCTCTTCCATTTGAGAACCCACCCTGCGAAATCGACCCTTCTGCAAATAATGAAGCTGGACTAACCGATAAGATGCAACCTGCGGATGGAGATGACTATGGAGTTTGGCCTTGATTTTCCCTCCAAGCGCCTTTTCTTACCTTGCTGGTCTTCAGCGAAACCCTAGCGCCCTTTCTTTCTTGCATAATCTTATTTGTGGGATTGATCGAAATATTGAAAGTTTAGCTCAGTTTGGAATCTGGGCTTGCTGATTTTCACCACCACTTAACCATCCTCTATCCAAATTGACAGCAGTCGGAGGAGAAAGATCTTTGGAATTGCTTGACGAGACTACGAATATAAGCACTGGAAAGGTGAGGCTCCTCTTTACTATCGGTTTCAATTGCTTCTTTAGTTGCTTCCTTGTGCTGCCTTATTGAAGATGATTAGATGATCCAACCCTCGTTTCAGTATGTGCTCTCTCTCAAAAGGAAGAAGAAAAGTTGGCGATGGTGTTGTTGGCAGGGTGAACCATGCCCTTTATTTTTAAGTTACTTTTGCTGAGAATCTTACCCTCTCTGTTTAGGGATTTATGGTTATGGAACTTGAATCTTCTTTAGTTGGTTCCCATGTCCTAGGTTGCTATAACTTATACAAAGAGAAAGAAATACCATGATCATGTAGTTATTCATACTGTCGTAGGAATGTTATCTGTGATTTTCCAGTTTAGTGAATCATGTTATAGTAAACATGATTGTATGAACAACTTTTAAGTTTGGATGTGAAATTAGGACATAGAAAGGAGGATACAGTTTACCATTTTTTCTCATAAATTAATCGAAATCCATTTCATACTAACTTGCAGGTGATGTATAGAGCTCCAAAGATTGGGGTAAAGACCTAGTAGCTGCTTGGTCAGAGGGACAAGTTTGTTAGGTAAGCTATTTTACGGTTTACTATCTCTTCTCTTTGTCCTCCTCTGAACTGGAAGGGAATAAACAACAAATAATAAACCGAGTTCTTTTTTCCCATGATGTTTTTCTGGAATATTTGGTCAGTTTTGGAACCATCAGAATGTGTTTGTTTAGCAGCAAAACTTAGTTGTCGCAAGTTACCTGGCTAATGGAAACATTTCAGTATGAGCAACATATTGTATGTCATTTGTCTTCACCCTAATGACTATGTGCTTTATGTCCTTCTCCTGCTTATGCTTATGCTTATGCTTTGGATAAGGATTAAGTTGATTGTGATTTCATTTCATTTCCTCCTGTTTCAGTTGGTTATGATTTCATTTAATTGTGATTTCATTACATGGATTGATTTCAGGATGTCAACACAAGAAAGAAATACCATGGAAATTGGTGATGGTAGGGATGGTAGTGATGGTGATGTAGGAACGATGTCTACGCCTACAAATCGTACAAGTGGTTATAGAAAGCGAAAAAGAACTTCCAAGGTGTGGGCAGATTTTGATTTTATTTCCGCAAATCACTCCCGACAAGGTACCAAGAGCACAATGCAAGAATTGTCCAAAGAGTTATGTGGCTGGTAAAGGTATTTCTAATCTCTCTCGCCATATCCATAAGTGTGTTGGAAAATTGGCAAAAAAAGCAATCGAAGCTGGAAAGTCAAAGACAATAGATCAAAATGAGTTTAAGGAGCTAATGGCTATGGCTATAATAAACATGGATATGAATTTTCTGTTGTTGAGCATGGTGGACTTCAGAATGTTGATGGCTTATTTAAATGATGATTTCAAGCCATTTACTCGGAACACTGCTAAGTCTCATTGTTTGAAGATTCATAAGAGGGAAAAAGAGAAGCTGAAAGCTCTTTTGAGTGGGGTTCCTGGTAGGATTTCTTTGACTTGTGATTTGTGGACTTCTTGTGCTACTGAAGGCTATCTTTGTTTGATGGTACATTATTTGGATTCTCATTGGAAGTTAAATACTAAGATCCTAAGTTTTTTTCATGTTCCTCCTCCACATTCTCCTATTGTTTTGTACCATGCAATATATGATTTGTTGAGAGAGTGGCAAACTGAGAAGAAAATATTCTCGATTACATTGGACAATGCTAGGTGCAATGATGTCATGCAATGTCTTTTACTCGACCAATTGAAAGAAGATGGGACATTAGTATGTGATGGGGATTATTTTCATATTCGTTGTGGTGCTCATGTTTTGAACCTGCTTGCGAACGAAGGATTAAAAGAGATTCATGCATCTTAATATGTTATTAGGGAGTGAGTGAAGTATGTCAAGGGGTCTGAATCTCGAAAGATAGTTTTTGAAGATTGAGCAAAGAGAAGCAATCGTCTGAGTTCTAAAGGATTATGGTTAGATTGTCCAACCAGATGGAAATCTACATACATGATGCTTGAGAGAGCGGATCTTTATCGTCGTGCTTTTCAACATATGAAGTTGGTTGACAGAAATTTTGATAGATGCTCGTCAGATGTAGAATGGGACAAGATTGAGAAAATCACTAAGATTTTGAAGCCTTTTAATGACATCACAAAGCTTTTTTTGGGGTCCCTTATCCTACTTCTAACCTGTATTTCTGCAATCTGTGGAGGATTCAAATGCGGTTGATGAATGCATGTGAAAGTGAGGATAGTGATATTTGGCGTATGGCTCTAGCGATGAAGGGCAGGTTTGATAAGTATTGGGAGTCCTACAATACAATTTTGTCCATAGCTGTGGTCTTTGATCCACGGTATACGTTGGATTCTGTGAAATTTTGTTATGAGAAGCTATATGGGCAAGCAGTTGCTAAAACAAAATGTCTTGAGCTTTGAGGAAAGATATGTGATCTATTGAAGGAGTACAATGACTCTACCGATCAATCATCATCACTTGCTGAGTCTATTGCTGAAGATATAAGCTATGAAGATGATATGGATGTAAGTAAATTTACTTTTCTAATTATCTTTATCTTAATGCATTTGTAATACTAAAATGAGTTTTTGTTTCACAGGAGTTCGATTCATTTGGGGAAAGTCAATTTTTGAGTGATAGGACACAATTAGATGAATATCTGGATTGTAAAAGGCTCAATCGCAAACAACCGTTGGATGTTCTTTTATGGTGAAAGACGAATGAATCTCGATTCCCAGAGCTTGCTTGGGTGGCTAGAGATGTTTTGAGCATTCCTATCACTACTGTAGCTTCAGAGTCGGCTTTCATTATGGGAGGTAGAGTTCTAAGCAACTTGCGAAGCTCTCTTTTGCCTAAAAATGCCGAAGCTTTGATTACCACACGCAATTGGCTATATGGATTTCCAAGTAAGCTAATTAAGGATATAGTTTATGTGATAATAATTTAATCTAATACAGTTTATTTAGTAACATTTGAATTGCTTGATGAAGGTGATGATCGTGATAATGGACTCGAGGTGGAAATTTCAAAGGCGGTCGGAACATCTTCAATGACTTCCAG
Organism: Linum tenue; assembly: GCA_946122785.1. Lineage (NCBI taxonomy): Eukaryota > Viridiplantae > Streptophyta > Magnoliopsida > Malpighiales > Linaceae > Linum > Linum tenue. The sequence goes on from CAMGYJ010000009.1 coordinate 21,621,286, forward strand.
CTCTACTCCTATGTGAAAATTTGATATATTGTGTTTCATGTACTAGACTCCAAGCTTTCTTCCTCTTCATTATCTGTTATCATTTTTGCATTGTGAATGTTAAGAGGACCAACATCAAAATTGGTTCTTTCACTGAAAGTAGCATCTCCAATAAATTTTGGCAAGACATATTGTTGGTGGTTGGAAGAAGAAACAAGATTAATGGGTATTTTGATAAATATCTGAGATGGGCTGCTACGGATCAAACAGAGTATGCATACATGAGATGAGCTTCGGAGAAGAGGAAGTTATAGATATGGCAACAGTTTGTCACTTTCAGCTTGTATTGTACTTAGGGTCTGGAATGAGACGTCGTTCTTTCCATTTTGTAGACAGGCACGCAGTTTCCGCCATTTGGATGATAGCTTTCTCCATAACCCCTGAACGAGGGAAGTTTAATCTAAGAATCCATTGGACCCGATCCACGAATCCACGAATCCATTGGATCCGATCCATGAATCCATGAATCCATTTGGATCCGATCCACGAAGCCACGAATCCGATCCACGAATCCACGAATCCAATTCAAGAATCCACAAATCCGATCCAATTGCCACCTCTACTAGGAGAAAAGAAAGCAAGTAAGAAGGGAAGTGCAGAAAATTAAGGGACATCGGGATTTTTAACAAGGTTCACCACAAGGTTAATCCTCGTCTCAGGAATAGTACACACTATACCAAGAGATTTTGATTTTCTTTTTGTCCTAAGAACAGGAAATTGAAAATTACTATAGAGAATATGAGAAAATCTAAAGGCATGAACTCCACACCCGAATCTACGCAGGGACTCATTACCATCACCTTTGATCAACTGAACCCCTACCTTAGTTTGATCAAAGTCACTGTTTAAAACCCACACTCTGTCCTCTACCACGAAGAAGCTCTCCAACAGTCGCCTTTAGTAGGATACACAAGGGATTTACATATAGTTCTTGAAGGTGACCGTTGAGTTTGAAATTGATCGACAAAAAGAAATTTTGGTGGCAGTTGATTTGATTTCCACAGATCAGGGAATTTGATCCCCCTTGATTCAGGCGCTAGACAATTCAATCTGTTGACTTAATTACATTCGTTCAACAGAGGATAATGGATCGAGCAAGAAGGAAAGAGAATGGTGAAGTTGATGAGTGAATGCGTGTTGTAATGAATATGCTTTGGTATGGGGGTAGGATATTATGACTACCCCAAAAGGGGTTGGGTTTTTGACACCCTCTCCAGTAGCTGTCCATCTGTCCTTCCTCTTTGGGAAAGTATTAATCAAAAATTTTCCCCGTATCCTTTAAATTTCGAAAGTTTCCATTATTATTGCTTTATTAGGAAAGAACAATAACGCTGGATGGGGGCTAAGCATCGATTGAGCTCCCATTAATTCCATATTCCACATCTTTCCTCTGCAGAAGTCGATGGCGGTCGAAAAACATCGGGCATCACCGCGGAGGGATGGCCTCCGACCTGCCTGGTGGGTTGCTCGCCGTCGGAGGAAAAGACGAAGGGGTTATCGCTCGAGATGAAGCCGACAAAGGCCACACCGGGAGGAAAGACGGATCCGAGATTCCGCGTGGCAGTTCTGGGCATGCCAAGAACGACGACTCCTGTGATTGCATCGAATGATGGGGGGTGAAAACGAGATCAGACTCTCTTCCCGAACGTAGGATAGACAGATGGTCGCCTAGGGATAACCCGTCGGAGATGAAGATGAACATGGAAGGCGGCGATGGATCGTTTCTTACCGCTCCCTATCGTGAAGTGCAACCCTACAATATCAGGGAGACGATGACACTGTCGTGAACATGTACCACTGATCTGGTACATATACCATTGAACTAATATATGTATAACTTAAGTGGTATATGTACCACTGACCCGATACAAGTACCAGTGCAACTATTCAAGTCATACTTTCCACACCAAAATGTGACCACCCACTTGCAGTGTTAGATATTAGCAAAATCGAAACTCATCCTAAATGTTCTCGTTGCAGTGTTAGATATACTTTGGAGACCATTGAAATGGTACATGTATTATTGAACGGATAGAGATACCAGTGAACTAATACACATACATGCACTCGAGGAATGATCCTGACAACTTCTACATGATGAGCAACATAGATTTCATGCCTCTTCCCTCTAGGCACCCAAGGATACACTCTCTTCATCCTGTCCATTCCTGCAGCCAAGGATACTCAGAACTATCAACTCAATGATCGATATAAGAGATCAACAGGTAAGGAAACTATCACTGCAGAGATACCAAATTAGTGGTACATCAACACGTAAGGAGACTATCACAATAGTGGTACCATTATTAACCATACTGAAGCATTTCATACCATTCGAGTGATAGCTACACAACGACCAATGTGGGACTAAACTATCATTAGAGTGGTATATTTACTAGCCATAAACAACATTATATACCACTCCAGTGATAGACACACCTTCGACAAATTAGATACAGAACTACCACTTAAGTGGTACAAATATTAGCCGCAATAAACATTTAATACCACTCCAGTGATAGAAAGAAAGATATAACTGGTACTAATACCACATGAAAAAATCCGGATATGTAAACTCGAAGATGCATATATGGATAATGAAGAGACCATTGCACTAGTACTAAGACCACAAAAAAAAGTGAGATTTGGGTTTGGGAGAGAGAGCTACCTCAAATTCTTCGCGGTCGTCTTCACCGGAAGGGGCTGAGAACTAGCGCAGGAAGGGGTCGAGGGCCATCGTCTTTGCCAGGAAGATGAGGAGGGTCGTCGTCTTCTCTGTCGATCCCATTGCCACGCACCTCATTCCACAAATTCTGTGACAAGTTCCGCTCTCCTCTGCTACACTTGCGGGGGCGTGAAAACAGATGCTCACGTCATGTGTGCTGACTCGCTATGACACAACTCCTAACAAAGGACAAGTGTAACCAATGAAAGGGACTGCAGTATAGTGACTCAAGTAATAAATATCGAATCCACGGGTCTCTAGAGTTACTATTACTCAGCTTCAATTCATTACCTAGCAAACCAGATCAAGATAGAACAACTAAAACTACTCTAGCAAACTACAGTTAAAGTTAATCTAATTACAGGTTGGGAACTCACTTAGGTATGATTCCCCCTAGCCACTAGCCAAATTAACGATTGATGATCTCTAACCTGTTTCACTTTCATTCACAATGCGGAGAATCCTTGACTAGACCTTGAGTCTCGACTAAAGGAACAAGGCCCTCTTGAGTCAATTGCTTAGAGGGAGGTATCCTTCTCTAGAACAACCGATAAAGGCGTTCTGAACTAGACTCCCTCTATCGAAAGAGGTTCTCAATCGATACAAAGCAGTGAATCAACCCTCGACTAAAGCAATCAATCCACTACTATCAATCTATGGTGCTCTATTGACCTAATCAGTTATTCGCTCTCATAGGATCAAAGCAGAATCAATAATCTCGACTAAAGCAGAATTGAATCATGAAAACATGCATAGATTGAATATGAACTCAAGATTATCAAGTAGGAGTACTCATACAATCATCCAATCAAACAAACATAGCTAGGGTTCCTCAAAACCTAAGTGAAGGGAAGTTACTCCATAGAGAAGAGAGAGACTGCAGTAAGAATCTTCAGATGACCAGTCTTCAAGTCCGGGCTTGTTCCTCGAGCTTCCAAGGCGAAGAAATCCTCCAATTCCACTCCAAGAATGCCCTCAAATCGCTATCTCTCTCTTTGGTTCGTCCATTGGGTGTTTGGGATCCAAAACCCAGCTCCCCCCTACAAAAACGCACAAAACAGGCTTTTAACAGCCTATGTTCGCGATCCCCGGTCAGAATCCCCTGTCGGGTATTTTAGGTCATGGTCGGGGATTTTAGGTTCACGACCGGGAATTTTTGGTTCACGACCGGGAATTTTTGACAATGCAACCTCTGGAGACAGGGGAAAATCCCCTGTCAAGGCCAAAAATCCCCTACCGGGGATTTTAGCGTCACGATAGGGCCCCCTTCTGTTTCTCAGAGAAGCCCGAAACCAATTTTCCCCTATATTTGATTCTTCGTTTCTCTCTCGTTCGGACTCCAAATCAGGTGCCGTTTGATCCCAGACGCTCGTAGTCTCGTCCTCTTTCTTGTCATGACAAGATTACATGATTATATGGTCACAAACGGAGGTATAAATCCATCTTCTTCAAGTCATACCTGAGTTTCTTCCCCTGAGTCGCCAATTGATCTCCGATTGTCTTGAAACTTGCGTCTACGCTTCACTTTATGTGCTAGGACCTGAAATGTGACAAAGGAACACAAACTAGCGTAAAATAGGCCAAAGAAGCAATAATGCAAGCTTAAATGATCAAGAAATAAAAGGGAAAAACATGTGCAAATATCGAGTCATCAAGGAGACAGCAGCGAGCAGGAGAAGAGGGAAATAAGGGAGAGAGGAGGATACGTATGGGATAGATAAAAGGAGGAGAGAAAACCCTTACTATTTTTGAATTGGTAGGGGAACCTAAAAGGCCGATTAATGCCCTCGATTACCACCTCACTTTCCTTCATTAATATGGGCCAGACAACTAAAATAGGTCATTAATATCCAATCATCATCTGTCATTTTGTCACCATTGGATTTAGGGGTGGGCATTCGGTCGGTTTGGTTTTGACCGAACCGAAAATATGAATACCGGGTCCCCGAATTCTCCCAAACCTCAAACCGAAATATAATTCGGTTTGGTCGATTTAAACCAAATTATAATTCGGTTCGGTTCGGTTTTTCACACAAAATCGAATTTGTGAAGCTACTTGTATTTTCTCACTTTTAATTATTTTTCACCCCTAATATAAACAATAAATATAAATTATATGCATCATCAATGATAAAACCAAACTTTTCAACACATAAGTCATAAAATATTTCAAATATTTAAGTCTAAAAACAACTACAAACATAAAAATCCACCATATGGAGCTTGCAATTATAGTATTTCGGTTTTTCGGTAGGAAATTCGGAAATTCGGTTCGGTTGAAAGAACCCTGATTTCCGAACTATCCATATTTTCCTTCCGAATTCCGAATCGAATAACATTAATTCGATTTCGGTTCGATTTAATTCGGTTTCGATTCTGTTCGGTTTGGGTTTACCGAACCGTTTGCCCACCCCTAATTGGATTACTACTAATGTACATCAACGACTCCTAAGATGGGTATAAAAAATCAGACCCCCTAGAGGGGGGTTGTCAAGCTAACCGCTCCTTTGGTATGCTAATGCTAGGGAGTGGTTGAGGGAAAACGAAGTTTCATTGGGAATGGGGATAGGCATGGAGAAAGAGAGGTTTTTCAGCCAACCCTTTTTTTGTACGACGATGACCAATATGGGAGACAACCAAGGTTGCTAACCGCCGGTCGAATCGGGATGTCGTTTTTCATGCCCCCAACAAGGTTTCTGGTTTGGAGGTTACAGGATGTCGTTTTTCATTGGTCTGCGAGTTGCGCCTCTGTTATGATTTTTTTAATTCGCCTAACCATATATTTGGAATTCTAAGTTGAACATTTAAATATTGATGTGATATGTGTGTGTTTGATGTACAAACTGTTATTTTGATGTAATGTCTCATATGTTATTACCCAATGTTAGATAAGATTTTATATAATTTATATATGTATAAACTATATAATGATTATTTTCAAATATTCGAGTTAAACCAAACTAAAGCTATTAGATCATTAATTCTCAACTCACATTCTTGACAAGAACAATGAGCTAAATCGGTTTGCCAATCTAGATAACACGCTTTCTGTGAGAGTATTCATTAAAAAGAGTAAAAGTAAATCAAGAGCAATGAAATTCATTTCAATCCAACCTCAAGGGAGCGAGAAGAAAGACCACTAAACCCTAAAATATGCTACAGTGCTGGTTTCGTCTTGTTATTATATTCCATGTTACCATTTCATATCATCATTCCAAGGTCGCCCTCAGCCTCGGCGGTGACAGCTTCTCCGAAGGCAACTGCTAAGTTCATTTTTCCTTTTGTTCTGTTTTCCTTTGTCCTTGATATGGTTTCAGAATCTGTTATAATCAGAGCTGCTTCTCTCCCTGGTATACGTACACCATCCAAATTAGGCACGTTCCAACATGGCGGTTGCAACGTGGTGGAGATTCGGAGGCTTACGAGACTCTCTCCGCTTGCACTACGGTAAAAAGACATTCTTGCAACATGCGAATTGCAACACTATTTAAAATTGTTGCGATAGATATATACAACAACAACACTTTTTTGTGGGGTTGCGTATTGAGTATTTTATGCAACTTAAATTGATCATGTGTTGCGTTTGTTCTATTTTATGCAACACATATGCCAAAAATGAATATTGAGTTGCCTAGTCATATAGTTTATGCAACACTTTATCAAATTGTGTTGCAAAAACATTAATCTTACAATTACACTTTTAATACAAACTAATAATTTAAATAAAACAATTTAAAAGGGGACCCTACTGCATAAAAAGAAAAGGAAAAGTAACTAACAAAGAAAAACATCCAACTTGAACCTGAATACAGAAAAAAAGGAAAAGTAAACAAAAAAAAGGAACGCCCAACCCATCCCAACTTTACCAAACAAAGGTCTTGTTACTTTTCTTCCAAGAACTCCCTGCGCAAGATTCAACTTCCAGTTCAAAACAACATGTAACTTAAGATTGTCACCTTTTTATAACATTATTATTTTAACTATAATACGAGGGGATAAAAGTAAAATTCCAAGTAATCTAAGCAAAAGCATGTAACTTAGGTAAAAGTTGGTCCAAAAAGGAATGGGTCAGGTCGAGGAGAATACTCATGCTCGCGAGAATGGATCAGGTCAGTAACCTTATGGTGAGTAACCATGAGTAACCCGTCCACATCAGCATGACATCAGCATCCTCTCTCTCATAGAAAGCCTTTAATTTTTCCCTCTTTAATCTTTGACGGACGATTTCTTGCTCATTTTAAGTCGATTTTTTTTTGCACAGTTAGATCAGATTAATTGTGCTCTTCAAAATGATATCCACTTTAATATATTTTTCGAACAAAAAAAATTGAGCCATTTTTTACCAGCCTATACCATATGGTATTGACTGGTACTGAAATAAAAGCATACTTATGTTTTGAAAAACGTACCATGGTGGTATGAACAAACCAATACTGTAGGATGGTTGAATACATGATAGTAGAAGTATATTAATTGTAATTTACGACTTTTAACATTGTATACCACACAATACCACCCCGTACCAGGGTGGTATTGTATGGTATTGTGTGGTATTTTTTGGTCCTGTAATTTGTTCACCCAGAAATTTGTAGATCCAACAGATCATGATGAACTCGTCTCTTCTGTGCAAACGTTTTCAAAAACGAATTAAAAACGAAGAAGATACCATACAATACCACCCCGTACCAGGGTGGTATTGTATGGTATTGTGTGGTATTTTTTGGTCCTGTAATTTGTTCACCCAGAAATTTGTAGATCCAGTAGATCATGATGAACACATCCCTGCTGTGCAAACGTTTTCAAAAACGAATTAAAAACGAAGAAGATACCATATGGTATGCAGTTGGTACCGAGAGGCCAGAACTTTTTTTTCCTAAAAAAATATTGAAAATTGATCTCATTTTGTAGAGCACAATGAACTCGTTCCATCTGTGCAAAAAAAATTAAAATCCGAGTTAAAACGAAAAAGATATGAGTCAATTAAGAAAGCTAGTGAAAATAAAAATAACCTTTAATTCTGCATCCTTAGATCTGGATTTTCTAAATAAAGGGTCCAGATTTGGTTATTGATGGGTGCATAACTATGGGTTATGCACCCTATCTTGAGCCCATGCTCGCTCCACTTATTTGGCAAATATTATCCGCCCAAAACATGTCAAACAGATAAGATAAAATATGTTAGGTCAAAATTGTCATCTCTAGTTTGAGCACATTTGATATATAAACAAGTGTCGGACATATATAGTTAATAAATACCAAAGTGAACTAGCAGTGGCAGAGGGAGGTGGAAGGGGACCCCACTCGAATAAATTAAAATGGTTATATCTTATCCTACACATCCTATAAGGAGATTCTCTTTGAAAACTCTCTCAAATAAATTTTCCTGGCCTCTGCGCACACTTCGGAAGGTCAACATAGTATTTGTATATATTTAGCTTTTGTGCTACTTTTTTTCCGTCGCTTCTTTTGCAAGTTAATAGAGTAATAGACAAAAGCTCCACCATTTTTATATTATATGTAGGATGTTAGCATAATTAAATACATATTATATTATATTATATTATATTATATTATATTATATTATATAGTATGTTAGCATAATTAGATACATACTAAATTAAATTAAATTAAATTATACTATACTATATTATATTATATGGGTCATACTGGTGTACTCCTGGAGTATAGTATACTCCAGGTACTCTTAGCGAGATATCTCTATCTAGACCATGAATTAAATCGAGTTTTGGGTATGATACTATACCCTAACCTCTTATGATAAACCCCAACCCCCGATTCTCTAAACTCAAACCAGAATTTAGATTTAATAAAAAATACTAATTGACAGTTGAGATTGGCCGGAGCTCAAAAAATACTATCATCTTATTGACAAAACATGTTCCAGCACGATCTTCAAACAACCAAGTAAAAGGGACGGAATTTTGGTGCATAACCTCCTTTAATTACAGCTAACACAAAATTCAAGAGCCATAGTTAAGGGATTCTTAATTTCTCGCAAATTTAGAGGACTTTATCTCATCCATTTCAACTATGATTTTAAATGGTTTAGAAAAACCATATTAATTGAAACTTGCCATAGAAAATTTGAAGAGAAGACTATGGTTAGTAGTTTTATAAGAATTATACAACAACATCAAAGACAATAGTAGTTAGGTAAAAATCTAACTCTACTCTTCTATGTTTTTAACTTCAAGTTCATTCATTAGAGAGAAATAAACGTACCCACTAAAACAATAAAGTTTTAAACCAAATAATGTATCTCAATTTTTGTTATTTTATAGATCGGGATTAGTGGGAATTGTATACAATATTTTTTAATCTAAATTTATTGTTCTGTATCACGAGGAAGCTAGATTTTTTGAAATGAATATTGAGAGATTATTCAAAGATAGTTACAAAGTGAAAGAACCTTTACCTCCTCATCTCATACAAACCGAGAGAACGAAGTTAAATTTTCATATCAAGCTCACCGATTATAACATCATGAACCCATAATTGGGTACATAGTTTTGAAGATTATGAAGAATGAAAGAAGAGCAATATCAAACAAATTTCATAACATGTATGTAAAGTGAAGTTCTTGAAAATGAAAATATCATAATTAAAAAAGTTTTGCCATTAAATTTTTGCATTCAGTGAAATGCAAGAGAAGAAGAAATACTATTCTAATAGCAGAGGTAGTGAATTCCGTGATAGAGATAATGACGTGTATGAGGTGAAATTCTACTATGGTGAAAAGATGTTTCAAATTTCCAAGCATTTTGTCATTAAAATTTGGTTTACAATGAAATGCAGGAAAAGAAGAAGATGCTATTGATAGTGAATATAAAGTTTAATTAATGAAGATGAAGTTGTGTGGAGAAAATACTTTTCATGGCTGAGCAATCAAAAGGAAATTTGCAGTAAATTCTAACATCAAAGAGTAAATTGAACTGCATTTTGAATATTAAATTTTTTAGGAAATGGTTACTTGCATGAGTTGTGTTGTTTAGTTTTGATAAGGATTTTTCCATGAATGATCAAGGCATTTTAAAACGTATAATGTATGTTGTTTCTATACTTTTAGTAATTGAATAATTTGGATTCTTTCATATTACCGAATAAATGATTCGAATAATTACTATAAAGTTTATATAATTGATCCGACCAACGGGCGGGCCCAACTCTAGTATGTATGTACATACTTGTTTAATTTGGGTAGATTTAGAATTTATTATTTCGTTGAATATAGGACCTCATTCATATGGAATTTAATTGTTCTAGTATTATGAAATACACAAAAAAATGAGACTATATTGGTTATATATCATTGAAAATCACCAATTTTATAATTTTTTTCTAAAAAATTATAATTCTACTAAATATATGTACAAAAACCTCCAGTTATATTTAAAAAGCTCTTAGTTCAACAATTTTTTTCTATCAATATACAATTTCTTTGTCATCAAATGTGTAAAACGTTTGTGTGTATTAGATTTTGCTTGGAAACTATTAATTTTAGCTAGTTATTGAAATGTCACTTTTCAATTATGAGTTACACAAAATCTAAGGTACAAATCTAATAATTAATGGTTTGATGAATGACAACTTGAATGAATATTTTTAAGTAACTTTACTTGATAATTAAATACAATATTATAAGATTTTTCGTAAATGGGACCCCACTAAACTCGAACTCTGCCTACTAGGAATCATTGAACAAGTATACGAGCATCCATTGACTCACTCCATGTTGTTGCGGTCAGCGTCTTCATTGTCCAATTATAGAAAATGGGTGAGCAAATAAAAAAAGGATCTGAGAAGATAAACTAAACGATTAAAAATAGAGAGATAAATTTGGTTATGAACTAATATTGGGAAGGAAAGATATTTTTTGGAAAAGATATTGGAAGGAAAGATAAACTTAACTAAAAGAGATTCTTGTGCATATAATGGAACTATACACCTAACGAAAAAAATTCTATGTCAACCATTTTTCCATTCTTCCTTTAATTAACTAATTAAGTGATGAAGCCTTATATTGTGAAGATTTGTCGTGATACTGGGAAGGAAGGTTTCCCCTAAACACTTAATAAGAACCCCTATCGGGAAAACAAAACCTTTCGTCTTTCATTCTTCAACTTTCACGAAATCCCAGTCCTTTCTCTTTTCCAGCCGCCAACAACTATTCAACGAGGACTCTTGTTAACTTCTTTCTTGATCACTCTCGGCCCAAGTTACAAGGTACGGTGATGAATTAATTGATTCCTTGTTTCTCATGTTTCCCCGCGTTAGATTGATTCAATATATATATATATATATATATGGTTTAGGCTAGCGTACGCCCGGGCGTACGTTAGACTACCGTACGCCCATTTGAGTTTTGCTATTTAGATCATGAATTAACCGGAGTTTTAGGCATGATACTATACCCTAACCACTAATGGATAAACCACAGTCCCTAGTTTTCGAACCCAAATCATGAGATTCGTTTAATCTTGAAATGAAAATCAACAATAATTTCGACGAATCAAAACCGTTGATTTTCATTTCAAGATTAAATGAATATGATGCTTTGGGTTAGTGAATTGCGGACTGGGGTTCATCCATTAGGGGTTAGGGTATAATATCATGCCCCAAACTCCGGTTAATTCATTGTCTAAATAGCAAAACTCAACGGGCGTACGGTAGGCTAGGGTACGTCCGGGCGTACGCTAGCCTTTGCCATATATATATATATATATATATATATATATATATATATATATATATATATTCTTTGTTTGATTTGATAGCAATGGCGCCCTCTACTTACACCACATACCAATGAAAAGGAACAAAAAGATTACGTGAGCTCATTATGATTCAGATAAAACTCATTCCCAGTCTCTTCATTCTGAAGATAAACATGATTCGGATGAAACACAGGTGGACGGAGGGAATACACAAGAAGGATTGTCATTTGTAGCAACTTGCGTCCAAATTTTTTGCCACAAAATGCACTCATGTTATCATCATTTTTAGTATATACTCATGTCATCGACCCTTGTCACAAAAGAAGACTGAAAAGATAATTTTATTGTCATAATAGAAATACATTCGTGACAACTCCATGTTGCATCACCATTGCTTTATTAGTGGCTCGCAAAGTTGTCACAAACGCTAACATTTTTGTGATGAAAGGTTGGTCACCAATGAATGCGACTTGTGAAGTTCGTGCTCTCAATTTATCACCAATGTTAATTTTTGAGTGATTACTAAAGTTGTCACCAAATATATCCTTTTGCAATAAAAATGTTGGTCACAATTGACTGCAGTTTGTGGTACGTATGGTGTTTTTGTGATAAACAAACTTGTCACAACAGTATATTGTGAGTGACAATTGACATTCATCACAAATACGAGACATATGTGACAATAAAATTTGTCACAAATAATAACTTTAGGGACAACCAATCTGAGCCCTTGAATTTCAAAATGTGTGTTTATGACATAATTATGGTCACACATGCTAACTATTCGTTACAATTAGACATGTCATAATGGTAGTTTTCGTGACTGGACTACCTCGTCACAAAAAGAATATTTATTGACGATAATGTTGTCACACAAGTATTGATTTTGGTTACGAACAATGTTGTCACAATTGAGTAAGTTATTTGCTCCAACCGCTAAAAGCAATTTGCGACAGAACTTGGCGGCTAATATTTATGTGCCTCCAATTGCAGGTTTCTAGGAAAATGAGCGTGCCTCAATAAAAGAGATATATATATATATATATATATATGGTGCCTTCTATGGTACCCTGGGTGAAATCCGGGGTACCGCATACCTTGAGTATAAAAACGCTATCTAGACCTCGAATTAGCAGGATTTTTGGGCATGATACTATACCATAACCCTTAATGAGTGAACCCTAGGTCCTAATTATCTAAATCATAAACTATAAACCCTAAGATGGTGCATTGTTTTTTGCCTATATTTGGACGAATCATAACCGTCGATTATTAATTTTAATTAAATTGATCTCGGGGTACAAGATTTAGAGAATTAAGACCTAGATTTTTATCTTTAAGAGTTAGATTATAGTACCATGTCCGAAAGATCAGTCAATTCAAGTTCTGGATAGCGCTTTCTTACTCAAGGTATGCGGTACCCCGGATTTCACCCTGGGTACCGTAGAAGGCACCATATATATATATATATATATGTGCCCCTGGTAACTTTTTTGAAGGCATATACTTTAGCCGCTGATCATGAGATCTAATGGCAACTTATTTGCCAGCAAACACCTTTTCTCTGACTCATATATGAGTCGCTTATCAATATAGTTAGGGGCAGTTAATAGACTCTAAAACTAGCTTTATTAGCGCCTCTATATAACGTCTCCTATAATTTTATTTCTAAATATTACATTAAATATTTAATTTTGATCTCCAATGGAACTAAATAAAAAATGATGAAGAACATACGGACAAAAAAATTAGCATTGATATATAATCGTTTAACAATAAGTACCGATACACTGGGACTAACGAGATAAAAAGCATCAAACTTCACAAATGTTGGGCTAATTAAGTATCAATGTGTTCCTATTTTCAAATGACTGAAAGCCTCTTCTCTTCATGTTCAACTTCACAAATATCACCTGGCTTTTGTGCCACTAATGTTGAGCTCGTTTTTTGATGAAGACACTAATGTTGAACTCTTGTGCTTCAGTGATTTGTCTACGATCTGCAAAATTGTCGAACTTCTTTAATGAGAGATCTATAATATCCTCATGCCAATACTAAGCAAGTATTCCGAGAGCCTGATACTATGAAAGGCAAACAATGTCTGTCGCATAAGTAGAATGAAGCAGTTACAATGACAATGAAAGATTAGTAAGTGATAGATATGATTAGTAGTGACGAATTGCAGAAAACATCTATATTTCAGGAGAAAATAAGTTGAGTTAAATTGATGTATTAAGCTATGAAGGTGCATATAAGAACATTAAGGTCACCGAGCTCTGCTCTCTTAGAATATACTTGATATTTACACATGGAAAATCTAGTGCTGGAGTTATAGAAAAAATAAATGCCATTTAATTGGCCCTCCCCTATTAGAGAATCAATGCTTGGGAAACATACCAGGTAAGTAATAGAACCACTCCACATACTCATTAGAAACGTTGCAAAGTTCCACGTAATGCTTCCATACTTGTCCAGAACGTATACAATCAACTTTGGACTCAAGAATGATATATGCTCTACAGATTTGAGTTAGGAAAACAAAGTTAAGAATTCCATTGTTAAGCATACTGTCAATGAATATAGTCACAAAAAAATTGTTGAAGCATCAATCAAAGCATATAGACACCAACCTTTCTACTAACTTCGTCATACGCTTGCAGGAACTGTTTGGGAAGTGGCAAGAACATAGAACATGTCACAGTTAAACAATTAGAAGTCAACCCCTCCTTTGCAACTGCTGCTCATACATACTTCAGAGGGGCAAATTGAACCTAGCAAAAATCTCTAAGATAATGCTAAACAACAAACAAGATCAATAATACCTGATCAAAACATTAATTATAATTTCCCAGATCATGGGATAGCATTGCAATATGAAAACGTCAAGGAAATTAGTAGGATTGTCATCACCATAATCATGTGATACAAACAAATTGAATTCAATTTACAAAGACTTTGTGAGAAGAATACTTACTGAATAGTCAGTTCCCTGGTCATGTGAATCCGCAACTCCGTGATTGATCAATCGAACCCTTTAGCTTAAGTTGCAACAAAACATGGAAGCGATAGGAAAAGATGTAACCCTAGGAAAACAAGAATCGAACGAATCCATCATGTAGCCATGTATCAATTATAAAGGATTTCATTAAAAAAAAAGGGCAAGTAAATAAATGAAGAAGAACGAGAATTGAAAGGATCATACCGCCAATACCATAAAACACCAACACCTTGTAACAGCGGATCCAGAAATTTTACATAGAGTGTCCTTTTCTAAAAATTAAATTGAATTAATAATTAAATAAAAAACATTCGATTTGTACGATATACAACAAAGCACATGAAGTGTTCGTATTTTGGAAAATTTATAAAATACAATCATTGTCTAACAACTGTCGATAGATCCTATCCTACTAGACATGGGGACTAGAGGAGTCCTTGATTGGGTTTAATCGTTAGTTTTTGAAAATAATTGGAGATAAGAAATAGCTTTTTACTAATATATTTGAATTTTAAATATAAGAACAAATGAGTTGTATTCTAATGAAAAATATGTTTACTTATAGTAGCAACCACCCAAATTCAAATCACATAGACTAACATTTAAATATTTTTATTTACTCATACGCAAACTACTACTGGGAGTTGGATAATCACTTTTTCAAATTTTATCAATGTCCCGCTATCATTTAAATATTTTTATCGATATGTAAACTACTATCGTGAGTTGAATAATTGTGTTTCCAAATTTTAGGGGTGTCCCGGAACACCCAAAATTCTCCATGGATCCGCCACTGCCTTGTAATTCATCATCACTAGCAATATCGTAACCTCGATTTTGCTCTGTTTGGAACCCCATTCATTATCATCGAAAAACCTAGTTTTACCCTAAAAAGAATCTCAATCCTCAAGATCTAATGGAACTAGGGAGAATGCGACGGTTGAAGGGAAGTGACTATAGCAAACAAAACCCTAAAATTGAAGAATATTTGAAATTGGATTGGTGATTCTGATTGTTTGATCATGACTTGAAGAATACACGAGGAGTTCTGGCGGGTGGGTACTGGAAGAAGCTTTATAGGAATAGAAGAAGAAAGAAGTCATGCCTTTGATGATGGTGAGGGAATCGTAAAGCTATGAAGGAAAGAAACATCGTGAGGGCTAGGCAATGATTTCTGGAGAAGCCGAGGGGCGGAAATAACGATGAGGGGAAGGGTAGGAATACAAAGGGATGCCAAGTTGCAATTAAAGTGTTTATCTAAAATTCTTTTTTGGGCTAATAATAAAGTCTTATACTCTGATTTATCATAGTCGGTGTAAAGTTATTTGTGGCAGTTGTATTTTCCATTTGATCCTAACATTTTTAACGATTATTCCATGTGTCTTTGAATACTAATTTATTCAAATGAATTACTACAAAACAGCGGCAAATACATATATACCCCTCAATCAACAACGTGAATGCTTTTTTAACAAGTAGAAAACCAATTAGAGGCAAATGGAAATATATAGAGGCAAATAGCTTTTTGTTGCTGTATACTAAGGTTTAGGGGCAGATATAAAAAGTGCCTCCAATATTTGTCGCTATAGCTCACTTTTCTTGTAGTGGTTGCCAAATCTTAAAAAACCGTTGCCTATTTTTCGAAAATGTATTGCAAAAATTGTGAAATGTGTTGTCTAAAGTGGTGTTGCATAAGAGGTAAGGATACACAAATCTTTAAATTGGGTTGCGGAAAATGAAAAACGAGTTGTCGATTCCTTTTGCAACCCCCACTATATGCAACCCCACCAAAAGTGTTGCGGTAGGATTTCGCAACTCTTTTAAGACATTGTGCAACACATTTGTGAGAGTTGCAAGAGACCATTTTTCCGTATTGTGTATGAGGCTCTGTTGGTTTTTAGGCTAGTCCAGTTCAAACCGGTGATGGGAGATGGATCAGTTCTAGCAATAGTTGTCTTCCACAGTTCTAGCAATGGATCGTCGTGACCGGAGATGCTTTAACATTTCGGAGTAGTTCATGGCGTAATTTTAGGAGCCTAATCACTTAGTTAGTATATGAAACAGATGCTCACGTGTGCTAACAACCCACTTCTCTTCTCCTCTTTTCACTCCCTTTCTGTTACTAAACTTCAGCATCCCACCATTGTATTTCCCTCCTGTAATTGAGGCACTTAGTTATCATTTGTATTATAAGTAAACCAGATCAATAATACCAACACAAGTTGAGCAGCGTTTACATGGTATTAGAGCTACCTACACTCAACCGAGTCTAATCCTTCCTCTTCTTCTTCTTCTTCTTCTTCTTCTTCTTCTTCTTCTTCTTCTTCTTCTTCTTCTTCTTCTCGAAAACACAACTTCTATGTCTACTGATTCTTCCACCTCATCCACCACCACCAACTCTTCTTCCTCTAGTCATTCCTCTATGATGACTCAGCCCACCAATCCCCAACTTACGGTCAAGCTCTCTCCCACTAATTACTTGATCTGGATCACTCAACTTTTTCCTCTGCTACGCTGTCATCGCCTAATGGGACATGTCGATGGCACTTCCCCTGCTCCGCTGAAGCAAATAGATGGTGCACCCAACCCTGACTACGAAGTCTGGTATGAACGAGACCAAGTGGTTCTCATGTGGATTTCATTATCTCTCTCTGAATCTGTATTGCCTAACATCATCAACAAGAACACTGCCTTTGATACCTGGTATGCGCTAGCACGTATCTATGCTTATGGATTTGGATAACCTCGCACATCATTCTGAATACAATGGCACCGATCACGTTCTGTTTGGCAATGGTAAAACACTTTCTATATCTCATTCTGGCTCATCCAAAGCTTGTCTTAAGGATCAATCTATTTCTCTCGATAATATTCTTTGTGTGAAAAATGCCCCATATAATCTTCTCTCCATTAGCTCTCTTACACGTTCTAACCCCATCTCTATCGAATTTGTTGATCAATTCTTTGTTATCAAGGATCGTTGTACCAAACATGAGCTCCATCGTGGCTTTGCTATCAACGGTCTCTACACCCTTACACTAGAGATTGGTCGTCGTCTTGCTCCTCAATCATTCATTGCTTGTGTCACGCCAATTTACGTGCTATCAAACATGCTCTTCAAACAAATCAAATAAAGTTTGCTTCTTGTTCATCTTCTCTTTGTCATGGTTGTTCGATTAGTAAAAATCACAAATTACCCTTTCCGCCATCCACTTTTCAAGCCACTTCACCTTTGGAGCTTATTTGTAGTGATGTTTGGGGTCCCACACCTACACTTTCATATGATTCCCAATCTTATTACATTCTCTTTTATGATCACTTTAGCAAATTCACATGGATATATTTTGTTCAATATAAATCTCAATTGCTTAGTGTTTTCATACAACTTCGCCAACTCGTGGAAATTTTTTTCGGCCTACCTATAAAATCATTTCAATCGGATTGGGGAGGTGAATATCAAGAATTGACTACATATTTAGCGGCTCATGGCGTTTCTCATCATTCTTCTTGTCCATATACTCCTGAACAAAATGGTTGTGCTGAACGAAAACACCGCCATATCGTTGATAACTGTCTTGCCATGATTCATCATGGCCCCTTGCCTTTGACGCATTATGCTATCTTATTAATCAGACACCCACCCCATTGCTCAATAATGTCAACCATTTCTCCGTCCTCTTCAAACGCTCTTCTGACATGGCTAATCTCCGCGTTTTTTGTTGTCTTTGTTGTCCCTGACTGCGTCCTTACAGTCCCAACAAACTTGCTCCTCGTTCTCTTTCTTGTGTCTTTCTCGACTATGGAAAACTTCATAACGAATATCGTTGCCTACACATTCCCACGCGTCGTATATATGTAAGTCGTCATGTACTTTTTGACGAATCCATATTTCCATTTTCCAATAATCCGACTCTATCCCCTCCAGATCTAGCTTCCACGGCTGCTACTACTCCAAGCCCAACCATTACATTACCCACACATTCCCCTCCTCTCGGATCTATTCTACCTTCCCCAACCACTCCACTCCGTCAGCCCACTCCCTCTACTCCCATTCTACCTCCCCCGCCACCATTACCTTCCCCTGGGCCTCAGCCCAATTTCCCATATGCTTCTCTTGATCAGCCCATCCCATCTACTCATTCCTCAGCCTCTTCGCCACTCGCCACCTCTACTGCTCCCCAGCATACCAGAAACCACACTCCCTCCCCTGACCCTCCGCCACCCACCAATCCCACAAGACCTCTGCCCACCAAATTACCACCACCCAAACCCATTCCCATCCGACCACACTTCACCACCTCTCCTCGTCCCCTCGTCCAACCCACCCGCATTTCCCATAATCACATGTGGCAAGACTGGGCATCTCAAACCCAAAACCTTTGCCGTCGCCATCGATGATGAGCCTACCTCTGTCGCACAGGCCCTCAAAATTCCCCATTGGAATGCTGCTATGCAACAGGAACGCGATGCCCACCTCCGTAACAGGACCCCGTATCTGGTTCCCCGGCCTCTGACTCACTGCTACTGTCACTCTAGAAAATGGCCAAGTGTAACCACTTCCTAAAGCGTAGTATAGCGGGTTTGGGTTTTAATGTCAACCCGGGTCCTAGATGTGATGACGACTCAGTGAATTCTTATTATCTAGCAGTAAAACTTTAGTGCAGGTCTAAACTAACAAACAAGCAAGCAGTTAAACATTTGTTTTCAAGTCGAGAGAGGTCACGCGGATATGGTTCCCCCTAGACTGCAGTTAAGCCAGATTTCAAATTACAAAGTTAAGTTTCTATGATAGTTATACTGCGGGAGGTTCTTAAACAGTCTGAAGTCTCAACTAAAGGTCTCCAGACCCTCCCAATCTGAGTCTCCAGCGGGCGACTAACCTCCACCGGAGTAAACAGATTGAGGACCTAACGAACAAAACCTCCACTACCGAAGCAACTTCAGTACAGAATAATGAATTGGCTTCTCGACTAAAGTCGCCAATTCACTACCTTCAATTAAGGGTGCTCTATCAATCATAGGCAGATATTCTCTTTCTAGGTTAAAGCAGAAACAACAGGAATTTGATCAGGATTCATGCCATTCAAATAATCAAACCTCAACTGAATATAATCAAATCACAGAATCTGTACTTGGGTTCATACAATCAGACCTAACACACAAATCTAGGGTTCTTCATACCTAGGTGAATAAGAAGTTTACTCCATAGAGAGAGATGGGAAATCTAGCTCAGATGCGGAAACCATACTATGAAGGATGAGAATCTGCTTCTGGTGCTCAATCGGATCTTCTCCAAGCTCAAGCCGGGCTCCAATGGTGATGAAGATCAAGCTAGGGCCCTTGGGAACTCTGGTTCGTCGCTTTCTCTCTCTAGGAATTGCTCTGTCTCTCTAAAACTTGGAACCCCTTCTCCTTTGGCTCAAATCTGCCTAAAAAGGCTGACCCTGGGCAAAACACGGTCGAGGGCACGGCCGTTCTTTGGTTTTGCCCGCCCGTGCCCTTGCCACGTGTTAAAAACACGGCCACACCTTGGGGGAAAACACGGTCGTGCCTAAAGTTGGACACGACCGTGTTTTGAGTCAGTCTCGCCCGTGTTTTGGGCCACCGCAGGACAATCTTGGATCAAGCCTCGGCAGTAAAAACACGGTCCAGGAACACGGTCGTGCTTTGATTTAGGCGAGCCCGTGCTTTGGCTCCAGCTCGACCGAATGACTTCCAAATGCCCCGAAACTGGTGCTTAGCATTTCCTTCGACGTCTGGGACATGAAATATGACAAAGTAGCACAACCCGGCATAAAATAGGCAAAAAATACACGACTACGCCCTGCAAACGGATAAGAACTAGGGGTGAAAACATGTGCAATTACATCGTTATCAAATTCCCCCACACTTAACCGTTTGCTTGTCCCCAAGCAAACCAAGTCAGACACAAGGTAAGCTCAAAACGTTTCAATCAAGCAGGCTTTAGGGCATGTCATATCGGCACAAAACACGTGAATCATACTGGCTCTTGATCATTAACACATGGACAACCTCAACGAAAACCTAGACAACCACCACAGATGACATTCGAGTGCAGCAAAGTCACTTCATGCATAGACTTGGCTTAACCACTTATTCAAGACAGTCACTTCATGCATAAAGCTCAAGATATCAGAATTAAGACCGAGCAATCTAGGTCCTCACCGGGATAAAGAGTATAGAGAATATGAGAAAATGAATCGCTCACTCTCGACCAGTGGGCTCAGGACAATTTGATGCGAAAAATGCGCATGCTTATTCTCTCAATCCCTAACGTCTCTTCACCATAAAGGCAGCCTCTAAATGCTAGAGTTCACATATGGGATGTCACCACTAACTAATCCGGAGGTCTTAGAAACAGGTTCAGATGACTGGCTAGGGTCTTGGACATGGGGAAAAGGCCTTTTAGGTGGTGGAAGTATTCATAACACAAGGTTCCACAATTCCAACCCAACACAATCGCAACCAATCAAACTACTTACTTTCTTCCTGCCATTCTGCATTACTCAAATTATTTAGAGCACAAGAGCGAAGGAGGTCACAATAATGCTAGTATTTCTAAGCCAGACTGCTAAGAAACACTACTTACCGGGCACTATTCAGATTTTTGGTGGTGGCTCTCTTTTGCTTTCATTCATTTTTTTTTCTTTTTCTTTGTTTCTTTCATTTCTTGAGAGAACCACCACCTATGCACATTTTTGCAAACACATGCCCTTTTCATTTTTTTCAAGAACTACCTCCAACTCTCACATTACATTTAGCAGAAACAGCAGAAAACATGGAGAAACCACTCTGTGGAACCTTCTAAAAGATGCAAAGGGGTGATTTTCCATTGTAGACCGAAAGAAAGGATAACACACTGCTCAAAGGGCTCACTAGGGGGTATGACACATCAGGATAGTCAATTTGGTCGTGGGCTAATCCTGCGCCTCCATCATCTTAGCTAATGACAACGTGAATGCTACACATCATGGAAGAGGGATCTATCGCACAAGAAAGAAACGAGCAGGCTCAAATCTCACATGGCTACCTATATGCTCTATCTCTCATTCTGATTCCCTGAACTAGATGCATAAACGACTGTCAAGAAAAAGTGATCAATCCAAGTCACAGTTGGTAAGCAAACAGTTGAAAAACTGAACCCCTACACAACTCTACTGCACGTCTCAGTCATCATTATAGGCTGTCCTAGTTATAATTAGGTTGTCATGCATTAATTCCAAAACCATTCGATTCACCAATCAAATCCACAGTGCCAATACGAACAAGCAAACATCAGTACTTGGAGCCCTCAAATATCGAGATTTGGACAGTGGACTAGGCTCCAAGCACACAAACAGACCTAATGCAGTCAAAAGAGAGATATCCCCCCCCCCCCACACTTAAGTTAGACATTGCCCTATGGAGAAGAGGGAAGGATAAGGGGAACGATGTTACCGGTGTGCACAGAATGCATAGATTGGAAGCGGACCAGTCTGAGTGAAGCGGACTGGAGAAAGGACCAGTCGGGGACACAGGCACAGCTAAAGGGAACAAAAGAACTCAAACACAGTACGTTAGGTCCAATGGTCAGCCCAATATGACATCATCCAAAACAAAAGAAAACAAACCAAAACCAAACCAGTTTGCAATCCGACCAAAAACAAAAGGAAAAATGAAAACCATGGTGGGGTTGCCTCCCCACAAGCGCTTCTTTACCGTCTTTTAGCTGGACGCCCATGGTGGATACTCAGCGGGGTGTAGGAACAGGTTCCTCCAAGAGCGGATCCACATCGCTCTTGAGGTACAGCTTCAGATTGTGGCCATGCATCCGACGGGTGCAACCACCAGCATTGGTCCGCTCGACCTGGCCATCCGGCAAGATGCAGGCGAGTGAGTACTCGGATGGCCAGGGTGGTTGTGATGCAGGAGGTGGGACCAGCTCATAGTAGTCTCCACCTTTCTTCCGAGCAGGCTTAGCCACCTGCTGCTTCGGCCGCCACTCCTCTTTGAGCTTTTTATTCGGCGGTGCGGCTGGAGGGAGTGGCGGCGAAGGAGTGAGAGGAGGATCCTGCAAAATGAGAGGTGCAGAAGGGTGGACGACAGACTCGTGCACCTGGTCAGAAGTAGCATGCATAGGTGTGACAGCAACCATATCACAGTGATCCAATTCAGAAATAGAAAACGTGGCCTGTTCATTCCCAACACGCAAGATCAGTTTACCACTATGCACATCAATAAGTGCCTTGGAGGTGGAAAGAAATGGTCTACCCAGAATCAAAGGCACATCCACATCCTCATTTATATCCAGAATAACAAAATCAACAGGATATGTGAATGCACCTACATTAACAAGCAGATCCTCTATGACACCCCTAGGATGCACAATGGAACGGTCAGCTAGCTGAATGCTCATCCTAGTAGGGCTAAGTTCACCTAGGTCTAGATTTTTAAACAACTTATATGGCATGACATATATGCTAGCACCTACGTCCGCCAAGGACTTGCCTACATGCATGCTGCCAATAGTAAGAGGGATAGTAAAACTTCCTGGGTCCTTGCGCTTTTCGGGCAGCTTGTTTTGCAGGATAGCAGAACACTCCTCGCTCAGCAGTACTGTCGAGAGATCCCCAAGTTTCTTCTTGTTGGAGTCAAGATCCTTCATGAACTTAGCGTACTTAGGCATCTTCGACAGTGCCTCCACGAACGACATGCTGATGTTGACCTGCTTCAACATTGCCATGAACTTGGCAAACTCAGTCTCCAGCCTGTCCTTGTGTAGGCGAGTGGGGAAGGGAAGCTGGGGTACATGCTCCTTAACCACTAGTTGTGGCTTGGGAGCAGGGGCTTCCTTCTCCACCCGCACTCCTGCATCGTCGGCTGGAAGTGCTGAAGCAGGTAGTGGTTCCTCCTGCCTGGCCGGGGCAGGATCAGCGGATATGGTCTTACCGCTCCTGGTAAAAATGGCATCCAGCTGCTGGTGCGGCTCCCGTGGATTAGGGATGGTAGTGGCAGGTAGAGTGCCCGGGGCCCGGGTATTAATTTGGCGAGCTATGTCACCAACCTGGTTCTGTAAATCTTGCAAAATGGCACCCTGGTTCCTCTGGCCTGCATCTAGTGAGGCTATGTTCTGGTCCATCCTCGTGAAATTCGCCTGACTGGTAGTCATGAATGCCGCCAAAATGTTCTTTAGCTCGGTCATCTGATTATCGGGAGCTGGAGCTGCTGCTGGCTTGGCATACTGACGCAAGGGCTGCTGGAATGGCTGCCCCTGCCTAGGCTGGTAGGGCTGCTGCTGTGGTGGTGGCCCCTGCCTAGCCTGGAAAGGCGGCCTCTGCTGAAAACCACCTGCTGGTGCTGGGAAACCAGGTGGTTTAGTGGTGTTGCTGTTCCAAGCGAAGTTGGGATGCTGACGCCACCCCTCATTGTATGTACTGTTGTATGGGTCAAGGCGCCGAGCATTGGCGATGAAGGCCAACTGTTCTTGGGGAGTGGTAGACTCCCGCATAGCCTGGCAGTCTTCCATCAGATGGTTCGGGCTCTCACACCACTAACATTGAGCTACTGGAGGTACAGCCTAACCTCTGCCAGTAATAAGACTGTTGGGCTGCTTCAATGTCTGCATTAACTCAGCCACCTGCTGCTCGAGCCCGGACCTGGCCTCCATGGTGTGCACACCACGATCCCGGGAATTCTTGCCTCTGCATCTCTGCCCCCAGGAATGATCTCTGGCAGCCAACGTACTGATCATCTGGTTCAGTTCGGGTGGAGTCTTAGTCAGAATATCCCCTCCTGGGCATAGAGACGCAATCACCCTCTGGCTTTCCAGAGAGAGAGCACTGTAGAAGTTCCCCATGGTGAATGCATCACTGAAGCCATGATGGGGACACTGCCAGAAAAATCCCATGTACCGCTCCTATACATCACGAAGTGATTCGTCTAGCTCCTAGCGGAAGTGGGTGATCTCCCGCTGGATCTCTGTGGTCTTCGATGCCGGATAGTAACTGTGCACGAACTTATCAGCCAGATCGTCCCACGAAGTGATGGACAGTGGGGGCTGGGTCTCCAACCACCTCTTAGCAGGCCCCGCCAGAGAATGGGGGAAGAGGTGAAGGCGGATTGCATCATCAGGGACACCGTTCGGCTTGAACACGTTCGTCAGCTGCAGGAAACGGAACAGGTTCACCCTTGCCTCCTCATCCTTCAAGCCATGAAACTGGATAGAGGATGTAATGAGTTGAATCCAGCATGGCTTGATCTCGAAGTTGTTCGCTGGAATGGGCGGGTAGAGGATGACAGGGCGGATATTAGCAACCCGTGGAGTGTAGTAGTACTCCAAGGTGGGACCCGGCGGTGGTGGATGATGATGAACCCCATCTGCCTGGGGTATGGGTTGTTCCCCAAGAACTGATTCACCGGGGGGACCTGGAGAGGACTCCCCTGGGGTGGGTTGTGTTCGCCTTCCATCTCGTACTCTTCCTCAGAATCGCTGCTCAAGAGGCCGTCTATGCGCTCCTCCGTAGCCAGTCTACCTTGCTGTTGTCTCCTAAATTGGCGACAGGTGCGTTCAAGCTCCGGATCCAACGGCAGTAAACCTCCCGACTGGCTACGGGTCATGCAGTATCTGCACACAGTCATGCAATGCAAACCCGTGAAGGCACAAGTGGGAAAGAACAAACAGTCAATGCGAAAATGAAAATGCTAAAGTAACAAAAATCACTTTTCATCAACAACCTAGCCGTCACCAGCAACGGCGCCAAAAACTTGACTCACTCCTACTGTCACTCTAGAAAATGGCCAAGTGTAACCACTTCCTAAAGCGTAGTATAGCGGGTTTGGGTTTTAATGTCAACCCGGGTCCTAGATGTGATGACTACTCAGTGAATTCTTATTATCTAGCAGTAAAACTTTAGTGCAGGTCAAAACTAACAAACAAGCAAGCAGTTAAACAGTTGTTTTCAAGTCGAGAGAGGTCACGCGGATATGGTTCCCCCTAGACTGCAGTTAAGCCGGATTGCAATTTACAAAGTTCAGTTTCTATGATAGTTATACTGCGGGAGGTTCTTAAACAGTCTGAAGTTTCGACTAAAGGTCTCCAGACCCTCCCAATCTGAGTCTCCAGCGGGCGACTAACCTCCACCGGAGTAAACAGATTGAGGCCCTAACGAAAAAAACCTCCACTACCGAAGCAACTTCGGTACAGAATATTGAATTGGCTTCTCGACTAAAGTCGCCAATTCACTACCTTCAATTAAGGGTGCTCTATCAATCCTAGGCAGATATTCTCTTTCTAGGTTAAAGTAGAAACAACAGGAATTTGATCAGGATTCATGCCATTCAAATAATCAAACGTCAACTGAATATAATCAAATCACAGAATCTGTAATGGGGTTCATACAATCAGACCTAAAACAAAAATCTAGGGTTCTTCATACCTAGGTGAATAAGAATTTTACTCCATAGAGAGAGATGGGAAATCTAGCTCAGATGCGGAAACCATACTGTGAAGGATGAGAATCTGCTTCTGGTGCTCAATTGGATCTTCTCCAAGCTCAAGCCGGGCTCCAATGGTGATGAAGATCAAGCTAGGGCACTTGGGAACTCTAGTTCGTCGCTTTCTCTCTCTAGGAATCGCTCTGTCTCTCTAAAACTCAGAACCCCTTCTCCTTTGGCTCAAATCTGCCTAAAAAGGCTGACCCTGGGCAAAACGCGGTCGAGGGCACGACCGTGCTTTGGTTTTGCCCGCCCGTGCCCTTGCCACGTGTTAAAAACACGGCCACACCTTGGGGGAAAACACGGTCGTGCCTAAAGTTGGACACAACCGTGTTTTGAGTCAGTCCTGCCCGTGTTTTGGGCCAGCGCAGGACAATCTTGGATCAAGCCTTGGCAGTAAAAACACAGTCCAGGAACACGGCCGTGCTTTGATTTAGGCGAGCCCGTGCTTTGGCTCCAGCTCGACCGAATGACTTTCAAATGCCCCAAAACTCGTGCTTAGCCTTTCCTTTGACGTCTGGGACCTGAAATATGACAAAGTAGCACAACCCGGCGTAAAATAGGCCAAAAATACATGACTATGCCCCGCAAACGGATAAGAACTAGGGGTGCAAACATGTGCAATTACATCGTTATCAGTCTCCGAATAGCAATCTCATCACCAGTAAATGGATATGGCGTAACAAGCTCAATTCAGATGGTTCTCTTGAACGACACAAAGGGCGCCCTGTTGCTCGGGGCTTCCAACAAATACCGGGAATTGATTTTTCTCAGACTTGCAGTCCTGTTTTAAAACCTGACACTCTCCGTCTTGTGCTTGGCATTGCTGTTACACATGGATGGGCTCTTCATCAGCTCAACATCTCCAATGTCTTCCTGCATGGCAAATTGACCGAAGAGGTTTACATGACGCAACCTACCGGCTTCGTCGACCCCAAGCATCTAGATCATGTTTGTCGAATCAACAAGTCCATTTATGGACTTCGACAGGCGCTTCACACATGGTTCCTCTGCCACGCTCATGCTCTTCAAGAATTTGGTCTCACTGCCTCCAAAACAGATTCTTGCCTCTTCATCTACAACTCCGACCGATCTCACCTTTATATGCTTGTCTATGTTGACGATATTGTGATTACAGGTTATGATCAATCTCTCCTCAATTGCCTATTGTCGCACATTCATCAACATTTTGCTCTGCGCGATCTTGGTCCACTCTCATACTTCCTTGACATTCAAATTCTTCGTCACTCCACCGACATCACTCTTAGTCAACGCAAGTTCATCCTTGAGCTTCTACAACGTGCCCATATGACAGAAGCCAATCTGATCTCGATGCCATCTACTATTGACATCATCAATAACAGTGCCCTTGATACATCTCCCAAGTTCACCGACCCCAGTCTCTATCGCGGAATTGTCGGCGGACTTCAATATCTCAGCTTCACCAGACCAGATATATCTTTCGCCGTCAATCATGTGTCTCAATTCCAACATGACCCCACCGACACTCATTGGGCAGCCGTCAAATGTATCCTTCGCTACCTCAAATGAACTCTCTCTCGTGGTCTCTGCATCAGTCGCTCCACAACATCCACCATCCACGGCTACTCCGATGCCTCTTAGGCCTCCTGTCCCCATGATTGAAAATCCATCACCGGCTCCGCAGTCATCTACGATACCAACCTCATCTCATGGTCCACTAGA
Source organism: Linum tenue (assembly GCA_946122785.1). Lineage (NCBI taxonomy): Eukaryota > Viridiplantae > Streptophyta > Magnoliopsida > Malpighiales > Linaceae > Linum > Linum tenue. The sequence continues at coordinate 21,648,980 of CAMGYJ010000009.1, forward strand.
AAACAAAAATCACTCGCAAGATCCTCCAAGGAATGCGAGTATCGTGCTCTCGCTGCCGTCGCCTCTAAAGTTATCTGGCTCCAGTCTCTTCTCACAAAACTTGGACAGCCTATCCATCATTCTCTGATTCTCTGGTGTGACAACCTCGGCGCGACATACCTGGAACATAATCCAGTCTTCCACCATCGATCCAAACACATGGAGATCGAATTTCACTTCGTCCGTGACCGGGTCAACAAGCAACAACTTTGTGCTCTCTACCTTCCAGCTCCGGATCAACTGGCAGATATCCTTACCAAAACATTGCCACGCACCTCATTCCACAAATTCTGTGACAAGTTCCGCTCTCCTCTGCTACACTTGCGGGGGCGTGAAAACAGATTCTCACGTCACGTGTGCTGCCTCGCTATGACACAATTCCTAACAAAGGCCAGGTGTAACCAATGGAAGGGACTGCAGTATAGTGACTCAAGTAATAAATATCGAATCCACGGGTCTCTAGAGTTACAATTACTCAACTTCAGTTCATTATCTAGCAAACCAGATTAAGATAGGACAACTAAAACTACTCTAGCAAACTACAGTTAAAGTTAATCTAATTACAGGTTGGGAACTCACTTAGGTATGATTCCCCCTAGCCACTAGCCAGATTAATGATTGATGATCTCTAACCTGTTTCACTTTCATTCACATTGCGGAGAATCCTTAACTAGACCTTGAGTCTCGACTAAAGGAACAAGGCCTTCTTGAGTCAATTGCCTAGAGGGACGTATCCTTCTAGAACAACCGATCAAGGCTCTCTGAACTAGATTCCCTCTATCGAATGAGGTTCTCAATCAATATAAAGTAGTGAACCAACCCTCGACTAAAGCAATCGATCCAATACTATCAATCTATGGTGCTCTATTGACCTAATCAGGTATTCGCTCTCATAAGATCAAAGCAGAATCAATAATCTCGACTAAAGCAGAATTGAATCATGAAAACATGCATAGATTGAATATGAACTCAAGATTATCAAGTAAGAGTACTCATACTATCATCCAATCAAACAAACATGGCTAGTGTTCCTCAAAACCTAAGTGAAGGGAAGTTACTCCATAGAGAAGAGAGAGACTGCAGTAAGAATCTTCATATGATTAGTCTTCAAGTCCGGGCTTGTTCCTGGAGCTTCCAAGGCAAAGAAATCCTCCAATTCCACTCCAAGATTGCCCTCAAATCGCCCTCTCTCTCTTTGGTTCACCGCTTGGGTATTTGGGATCCAAAACCCAGCCCTCCCCTCTAAAAAATCGCAGAAAATATACTTATACCCGAGTAGGGGGCAGAAACACGGTCGGGAACAGGGCCGTGTTTAGTCCTGCCCGTGTTTTGGTCCTGCCCGTGTTTTGAATCCCTTCAGCAGTCTTCACAAGAGAGGCTCGGCATGAAAAACATCGGCAGGTGCCAGATGAAACACGACCGTGTTTTTAGGGTAGTTAACCCGTGTTTCTTCCGCCGAACCTGTTCCCCTATATTCAATGCTTCATTTCTCCCTCGTCCGGACTCCGAATCAGTTGCCGTTTGATCCTAGACACTCGTAGTCTTCTCCCGAATCGCCAATTGATCTCCGATTGACTTGAAACTTGCGCCTATGCCTCCCTTTACTCACTAGGACCTGCGTAAAATAGGCCAAGAAACCATAAATTGGAGCCAAAACGGTTAAAAAACAAGTGTGCAAACATGTGCAAATATGGTGCTATCCAACAGGCCACTTCTCTTCTCCTCTTTTCACTCCCTTTCTATTACTAAACTTTAGCATCCCACCGTTGTATTTCCTTCTTGTAATTGATGCACTTAGTTATCATTTGTATTATAAGTAAACCAAAGTAATAATACAAACACAAGTTGAGCAGCGTTTACAGTATAGCAATAGGTAACATTTTAATTAATTTCCTAATTTTAATTACAATATTTTGTAATTGTCTTTCGCGTTAATAGCCTTTAATTAAGTTTTTTTTAGAGAAGGCCTTTAATTAAGTTTTCCCCCCCAAGTAATGCCAAGACAATAGTTAAAAAGAACTACTACGCACAATCCCTCTCTATCCACTAACAAATCACCTTACAAAATGAAAAAGAAGCTAACTCCAACCGAGAGAGCAACAGGGCTTTAAGTGCCACTCTATGAGCAGCCCAGTTGGCAGTCCACGGAATCGCACTAAATTCTATACAATGAAAAAAGACTCAAGAAAAAGACGATAATCTCGAAGGATGACAACTTCTACATCAACTCGAGGATGACCAAGAAAATCTTCAAGAAGCTGCAAGGAGTTCTGCAGGATACGAGTCAGAGATCCAGTGTTGCTGGACACTCAAGGCCAGAAGCACATGTTTTTCCGAGCCCCGAACAACAAGGCCAGACGGGCAACCAGAAACTTTGACAGCAGCATCGAACTTGATCTTCAAATGGTCTTGAGGAGGACCTTCCAAGAGAAGACTAGCATAGACAGGAGAACGAGGCAGGGATGACGAGGCAGGCGGATAGGAGGAGAAAGCTTCACGGGACTGAAACGAGGATTGGCGGGCAAGCGAACGGACATGAGACTGGGTATGTTTAAATACCACTTTATTTCTTGTTTCCATATTCTCCACAATAGGCATACTACTTGGAGAATATGGGTTTGGGATTGCTTAATTAGCATAACTTGATGCCACCACAAACTAAAAATCACAATCGGGGCCGAAACAAACATATCACTTAATCCCACAAAATACCATAACTGGATGAAAAGGGGGCAATGAAAGAACAAGTGTTCTATACTTTCTCGGAAACTACAACAAACATGACACAGACTTAGATAGCTAGATTGAGCTAACCAATAGTAATATTAAGTAGTATTAAGACCGAAAATGAATTCCCTTTTAATTCTTTCCATCTCATAAATCAATGTTTAAGCAAACCATCAATGATTATAAAGTGTCATAAAGAGATTGCTTTAGTGACTCACTAATTACTTATAACGGGCCATTAAAATCCAATAACATCAATATTAAGTAGTATTAAGACCGAAAATGAATTCTCTTTTAATTCTTTCCATCTCATAAATCAAGGTTTAAGCAAATCATCAATGATTATAAAGTGACATGAAGAGATTGCTTTAGTGACTCACTAATTACTTATAACTGGCCATTAAAATCCAATAACATCTGAGTCCGAAACAGACGCTACCATTATAAAGGCTAAGATAAAATAATAATAATAATAATAATAATAATAATAATAATAAAAGATGACGACAGTGAAAGCTAATCTCAAACTTTAACGAAAAATGAGAAAGCCTTGAGAAGCCAATTATAAAAAAAAACCCCATTAATTACTGGCTACAAATTCGGCAGACTCTATTCCCTTGGTTTATAACTGGTATTAATAACAATTAATTGTCAACAATCACCGTCGGATGGGACTTTCCCGGCGACATTGCTGGTAGCAGCCGCAAATCGCAGGCCAACATGGATGAAAATAGTCCATGAATTTTTGTGGGAATTCATTCCCCGAATCTGCAATGAACCCTACCATGACAATCTAGCTGACGATGAAGCTACCATGAAAAAATGGATTCCGTCTATAATCCTCATATTTTACCATGTTTATCGATGCTTCCGTGCAGGGGCGGACCCAGGGAGGTTTAGGGGTGTCCCCGGACACCCCTAAATTTTGGGAAAACGATTATCCAACCCCGGTGGTAATTTACGTATGGACAAAAAAAATATAATTGATAGTGAGGGACACCCCTTAAATTTGAAAAAAAATGATTATCCTACTGTCATTTGTGTATAAGAATATAAGTGGTAGGTTGGATAATTCAAATCTAGAACACTATTATTATTAATAAACTTAATTTCTGTTGAGCTAAACTCATTTGTTGTTCGATTTTGAACAATGTGTAATAGTAAAATGACATTCCCTATCTCTAATTATTTTAAAAACCTAACAACTAAACTAATTTCAAACTACCCTTAATTTGTATTGATTTTATGATTGTACGACAAGTGTTAAAAGAGTCTTTCAGTTTTGGGTTACATCAATAACAAGTTTTACAAATCGAATATGCGATAAGTTCGTGAATGATTGTCTAGTAGTGTATATAGAGACAATTTTTTTAACACTATAGACACCAAGTGTATTCTACAATTATTTTCGAATATGAAAACACATCATGGACTTTTTTAACCGGTACGAGTAAGGTATTTTCATATTTACAATTTTATTTTTATTAATTATTTTTATTTTTATTTAATTTATTTTTAAAAAAAGAACACCCCTATGAAAAATTTCTGGGTCCGCCACTGCTTCCGTGGACGACAATGAAAGAGCTTGCCAATGGAGGAGAAGATGGTGAGAGCCACATTAGCTTCGCAGAGCACTAGATATTGATGTAACTCTGGTAGAACTTGCGCTTGCCATTACTTACTATTGTCGGCGAAAAAAATAGAGATGGGCACTTACTTAGGATGAGCGATGACTCGGCAGCACCACCCCTGCCTCGAGCCTCGAAGGCCTCCCCTGCCGTGAGCTGTGGAGGTCTATAGCGAGCTCCACCAGTTTGGCACCACGGGTGGAGGAAAGAATCGGAATTGCTTGCAGAGATACAGTTAGATATATCTCGTCTCGTGCCTTGTTCCCCCGGTTTCTTCTCTTCCACCACTGCCCTCAACTAAGAACTCCACGACGACTAAGCTCTAAGGCATCGATGAGGACGGCCAACTCTATGTTCTTGATGTGTCATTTGTATTTCAATCTTATGATATGTGATATCAATTCTTTATTTAAGTTCAAATCACCGTTACTTTAGTTTAACTTTTTTTCATTAACTTAAGGGTTAATAGCATTTCGTACTTCTCTACTATTGCCGATTAACAAAAGCACCCCTCTATTAATTTTTTGCACGAACAAAATGTTCAAGGCTGAGTAGAGATTGAGAGACAATCGGAGAGAGCCAGAACGCGGTGAGGAATGGGATTGGGTCGACAGCAATTGGGAGAGGTGAGTAGTGGCAGCTCGCGTGGCCGGTGGGACTCGGCCCTTCGCGTTCGCTCGCGAGTTTGCATTTTGGGCCTTTTGTTTTGGAGGATCGACACAAGGGTGATAGACGGTCGCAAGCATTGATAGGCGAAGATCGATGACGAACGGGCGAGGTCGATTCATTGTCCTCCGCTCGGCCACTATATGGACAGAAGGCATAATGAGGTCGATACACACAATTCCATATAATTTACACAACTTCGCTTGTCGACTCTTCTTCTAGATTCTGCCCTGAAACGGAGTGCCGCACGCCGATTACCGTCGAGGAAACAAAAAGCCTTACAACTAGCGAGAGAGAGGTCCACGTTACTCTAGGAGAATACCTGGTCGCTGCCGTAAGATCCCGTCAAATCCCGTCAATCAGAACGAAAGCTAAAAGCATAACCAATGTAAACAGAATGATAAAAATACATGCGCTTCTGATTCCTAACCTTTCTCATCATCGGAGAGAGGAATCTGGGGATCCGTCGACGGGCTCGGCGTCGAATGATGGAGCCTTTCGTCGGACTGGTGGCAGTGGGTGTCGTCTTGGATGGATCAGAGGAGGAAGAAGAGTAAATGTTGGCTCTGGGGCTATTGAGACAAAATGGGGAACGGATTTTGGAGAGCGGATGTCGGAGGGCATCCGGTTGCGGCAGCGGGTTTGGAGTATGGGGAGCGGATAAGGTCAGTAACCTTATGGTGAGTAACCTTGAGTAATTCGTCCACATCAGCATGACATCAACATCCTTCTCTCTCATGCAAAGTCTTTTATCTTTTCCCCTTTAATCTTTAATAGACGTTTTCTCTCTCGTTTTAAGTCGAATTTTTTGTTTGCGCATATAAATCAGATTTATTGTGTTCTTTAAAATGATATCCACTTTGATATATTTTTAGAACAAAAAAAAATTGAGTCATTTTTACCCAGTCAATACCATATGGTATGCTCCTGTTTAATACCATATGGTAAGAAAGCGTACCATGATTATATGTAGGAATGGCAATGGCGCAGGTCCGGGGCGGGCATCTCGATACCCATACCCGCCCCATGGCAGGTCGGGTCCAGGTCGGGTAATTTATGATGGGCCGCGGGTCGGGACAGGTCAACCCATTGGGTATATAATTTATGTGAAAAACATTAGAAATGTTCGTTCTTTTCATTGAAAGACCAAGAAAGAAACCATAATATGATAAAATGTAGTTAAATTATTGAAGCAATTGAGGTTTTCACTTATTTACAACTTTATTATAGCTAAAATATAATGTAATAAGAGGAAAATCTTAAGTAATTTGACTAAGATTATATGTAATTTAGGCAAGAACGGGTCGAGAATGGGGCGGGTCACGGAAGGTCGGGTCGATGAGAGGTACCCATGCCCGCCCCGCCCCGCCTACGGGGCGGGTTTGACCCACCCCAAAACAGGTCAAACAGGTCGGGTAAATCGGGTCAGGTCGAAATTGTCATCCCTAATTGTATGAACATATCAATATGGTAGGAACGTTGAATACATGATAGTAGGAGTATACTAACTGTCATTTACGACTTTCATCATTGTTTACCACAAGTTACCATCCATATACCTTAGTTGTAAAGTATGGTAATTTTTTATCCTGTATTTTTTCACCCAGAAATTTGTAGATCCAATAGATCATGATAAACTCGTTTCTTCTGAGCAAACGTTTTAAAAAATGACTAAAAAATAAATAAGTTACCATATGGTATGTAGTTGGTAACGGGAGATATGAAAAAAGTTTCTCGTAATATATTGAAAATTGATCTCATTTTGTAGAGCACAACAAACTCGTTCCATCTATGCAAAAAAAATTGAAATCTGAGTTAGAATGAATAAGATAAGAGTCGGTTAAAAAAACTAGAGAAAATAAAATGCTTTTAATTCACAACCCTTAAATCTAGATTTTCTGGGGCCACATAGATCTAAAGGTCCAGATTTAGTTACTCATGCGTTTAGTAACGAATGGTTACTACCGTATCCCAAGCCGGAGCATGGGGGATTTGAAGTCATCACCATTAATTGGTGACCGGTGAAAGTTAAGGGCGCAGGAGAAATTGGTTTGGGGATGATTAATTAAATTGGTTTGGGAATAAAAATTAATTAAATCTTAGGATTTATTGAGGGGCAATAAGGTCATTTTACAGCCCATTTGACGGTCTTTTAACAGAAAATTAGATGAAATGGTACAATCTTTACGTTCTAATATTATAAAGGTATGTTCGTACAAAAAATTAATAGAGGGATATGTTTGTGCCACGTACTCTGCGCCTCCTCTTACGCTCCTAGCACCTTCAGCCCGCGAGCTCTACTACGCGCCTCCCCTGCACACACGGACGCACCGCGAACCCCTTCGGGGCTCGTTAGCACTCTGACGCCCAAGTTAGAACCAAGGTTTTTAGAGAGAGAAGTAAAGAGTATTTCTAGTGAGAGGATCACACCTGAGTAAATGAGATTCACCAACTTCACTATTTATACTAGGTGCTGGACCGACCAACATCCTCCACTTTCGCCCTACGTCAGCTCGGGAATTAATGCACCATAGTCTTCCCATATCATGCGCCTCGACCATCGGACACCCCGCTCAGAGGATTTAGGCGCATGACATCAGCAGATCAGTCTTCGTACTCACTCGACTGTTGAATGTCTCTTGTTTTATGCGCCTTGTGTCAGACTTCCGGCCCCACCTGCTTAGAAAACCCCTTTTTGCCCCCTGGGCCTTGTCCTTTATGAGCTTGGGCTTCCCTTTTGGGCTTTTCCTTGGCGAGTTGGGCCTTCCTCTTTGGGCTATAGACCCTAGGCTTCTTGGGCCGCGACTATACCCCCAAAAATTGCCCCCAGTTAGGCGCCTAACGCTTCTAATTAGGCGCCTAACTGAATGTTGTGCGCTCTTGGCTGAGTCTGATGCCTGTGAAGCCATTCCATGTGCGCCCCTTTTCCCATCGAGTGATTCTTTGCTTCCCCGATTTGTTTTGCCTCCGCGTTTTTAAAGAATTCGTCCCAATTCCCATGTCTTTTCGCCTTCCCCCCTTTTCACATGTCCCTTCGCCTTCCCCCTTTTCTCACGTCTTTTCGTCTTCCTCTCCTCGTTTTGGTGTAACTCTGAGACTCTTGGGCTTCCCCCTATCTCCCCTCAGTCCGCTTTGAATTTTGAACCTTAAATTCAAATTTCAAAACGGACTAATCTCCCATGCTTCCCGCCTCCTCTCTCTTCCCCCCTTCCTTCCTATATATTCCTCCCTCTTTCGCCCCCTTCTTCTTTACTGCTACTTTCTCTGACTTCTCTCTTCTTTCTCTCTCTAAAACTCGCCCCTCGTGCCCTTTCGGCCTTACTGCTCCTCTCGGCGGATTTCGACCTCACGCCTTGCCATAATGTCGTCGCAGTAGCCGTCCTCTTTGCGTCCCGCGCCTTCTGACGCGCGCCTTGCGCCTGGTGCTTCGCCTTTCTCCCGCGCAAGCGCCGCGCCTCTTGGTACGTTACTCCCCAATCTCTGCATCCTCTTTCTTGTCTATTGAACACTGTCTGTGGTTTACCCGTACTGATTTAGGTTTCGCCTCTAGTTTCAAATCCGCGCCTTTTGAGAACGTCTGCTCAAACGAGAGTTTAAGTTTCGGAACTAGTGCCTGCCCACTGCTTTTGCTGCCCCCCTTTTCCCTTTTCGCTTTTCCCTATGCGCCTTCTTCTATCATCCTCGCACTCGTTTCCTTTCCTAACCACACCTCTTTGCCCCCCTGCCCCATCGTCTAACCTAGGCCCTTTCATGTCGCAAGACTATGCGTTTCGCTCGTGGGAATCAACTTGGCCCCCAGGGCATGCGCCAGAGAACGTCGCAGGGATGTCTTTAGAAGAGGCCGGCCCCAAGCACCCCAAGCTGGTACGAGTGCGCTTGGAGAAACTCTTGGTAGCCTCCCAGATGCCAGCGCCTTGGCGGTATGCTCATGCGCCCCCAGAAGCGCGAATAGGCGTATGTGGTGATGGCGGTTGGACGGGACTATACCAATAGTTCCTACGTTTTGGCCTACGCTTCCCTATCGACCTTGTTATTGAGGGCGTTCTTGATGTCTGCGAATGCCCCATTGGGCGTCTCTCCCCCGCTGTCATCCTATACACCGTCCTCTTTCGGCATAAGTGCCAGCAACTTGGCATACCACCCACTTTCAAACTTTTCAGCCACTTTTTCACCATGTCAAGGAGCACGAATTGTCTAAGCCTTCACAGGCGCAAGAAGCTAGCCTATGGGTTCATCAATGGTTGTCAGAAGATGGGGCGCACATGGTTCGACTCCTATTTTTTCACCTACCCACGCGAGACGCCCTTCCTCGAGAGTGGGCGCCCCGTCGTGACTGAGTGGTCTTTGGGGACGACCCACTACTTTAACAAGCACACGCCCTTGAGCAAGGTGGAGTTGGCCATGGCCAAGCGCCTCTCCGAGGAACCCTTTGATCTGGACGACAACGACGAATACGTTCGGCTTCTCGCTGAATTTTATGACGATGGTATTTGGTTGCACTTTGTCTGCGTCTCTGTCGTGCGTCTGATTGTCTTACGTGTGTGTCGTTGTGCATGCCTGTTTTTCTTGCTAATCATGTTGACCTTGCTTATTTCAGGTACCAACTTTACTTCGATGACGGACATCATCAGGTCGAGGCTAGGCTTAGGTGCTTCAGGGCCGCCTGCATCCCCTGCCCCAAGGAGGAAGGGCAAGTCGAAAGTGGGGGCAAGTTGCATCCGCCGCAGGTGCGCCATCCCATGCGCCTGCCTCCTCCTCGTCGCGCCCCGACTCTAGAGCTGGCGTAGCAAACTCCCCCCTAGCCAAGTGGAACTCGAGCACCCTTGCTCGCCTGCCACGCCTTCCTCCTCCACCACGCCCCGCGAGACTAGGGAAATGGATACACCACCTTTGCCCCCGAGGGAAGCGTCCAAGAAGAGAGCATGAGAGACTCTACCCCAAGCACAGAAGAAGGCGAGAGCGTCTGGACCGAGCGATGCTGGTCTTCCACCCAGCTTCGTCGCGCCTACGATTGGGGTGCACATGGGCCAAGAGATTCCTCCCTATCTGCAGCCTCCCCCTAAGCGTCCTCTTGCCAAAGTGAGTGTCGGCGTGCCCGTGAAGGAGAAGAGCGTCTTCCAACAGGCCATGCATGACCTGGAGGAGGCACAGAGGAAGCTGAAGAAGTCCAAGGGGCGCTACCTCCATGACCTGAAGAAGGAGTGCGCGTTAACAACGAAGTTGTAGCGAGATCTAGCCGACTTCAAGAATTCCACCCCCGGCAAGAACCTCCAAGCGGACAGCGTGATCAACACGGTAGAGATCATTAAGCATAAATTCCTTGAGGATCACCCGGACTGGGAGTTTGACTCGATAGCCTTGATGGAGCACATTATAGGCTCCATGGACGGCCAGCAGTCAACCCCTGGTGCGGGAGCCAGCGCTGGCATGAATGGGGCGCACGGGGCGGGAGAGGAAACGCAGAGTGGCCAGGGCGTGGGCGATGAAGCTGTTCACAACGAGAGTGAGGCGGACGACGACGAAGGCGTTGATGACGAAGGTGCTGAGGACGAAGAAGTCGACATCGAGGGTTGACGCCCTTGTTTCTGTTTATGATGCCGGGCTCTTGGATTTTCCTCGTTTTTTTTTGTTGCCTTCTTTTGCGTTCGAACCAAGTTGTTGCCCGGGATCATTTTGCTATGAACTTTCCGCTTATTGTGTAAGTGTGCGGGTTTGCGTTTTAAATATCAACTGTTGGGCGCAATGCTTAGGGCGCTTTAAATACCGACTAGTGGGCGCAAGAGTACTGAGGGCGCTTTACTACTGACTCGCTATGACACAACACCTAACAAAGGCCAAGTGTAACCAATGAAAGGGACTGCAGTATAGCGGTTCAAGTAATAAATATCGAATCCACGGGTCTCTAGAGTTGCTATTACTAAGCTTCAGTTCATTATCTAGCAAACCAGGTTAAGATAGAACAACTACAACTACTCTAGCAAACTACAGTTAAAGTTAATCTAATTACAGGTTGGGAACTCACTTAGGTACGATTCCCCCTAGCCACTAGCTAGATTAATGATTGATGATCTCTAACCTGTTTCAAATTCATTCACAATGCGGAGAATCCTTAACTAGACATTGATTCTCGACTAAAGGATCAAGGCCCTCTTGAGTCAATTGCCTAGAGGGACGTATCCTTCTCTAGAACAACCGATCAAGGCGTTCTGAACTAGACTCCCTCTATCGAAAGAGGTTCTCATCCAATACTATCAATCTATGGTGCTCTATTGACCTAATCAGGTATTCGTTCTCATAGGATCAAAGCAGAATCAATAATCTCGACTAAAGCAGAATTAAATCATGAAAACATGCATAGATTGAATATGAACTCAAGATTATCAAGTAAGAATACTCATACAATCATCCAATCAAGCAAACATGGCTAGGGTTCCTCAAAACCTAAGTGAAGGGAAGTTACTCCATAGAGAAGAGAGAGACTGCAGTAAGAATCTTCAGATGATCAGTCTTCAAGTCCGGGCTTGTTCCTCGAGCTTCCAAGGCGAAGAAATCCTCCAATTCCACTCCAAGAATGCCCTCAAATCGCCCTCTCTCTCTTTGGTTCGTCCCTTGGGTGCTTGGGATCCAAAACCCAGCTCTCCCTTGCAAAAACGCACAAAACAGGCTTTTAACAGCCTGCATTCACGATCCCCGGTCAGAATCCCCTGTCGGGTACTTTAGGTCACGGTCGGGGATTTTTGGTTCACGACCGGAGATTTTTGAAAACGCAACGTCTGGAGACATGGGAAAATCCCCTGTCAAGGCCAAAAATCCCCTACCGGGGATTTTAGTGTCACGATAGGGCCCCCTTCTGTTTCTCAGAAAAGCCCGAAACCAATTTTCCCCTATCTTTGATTCTTCGTTTCTGCCTCGTTCGGACTCCAAATCAGGTGTCGTTTGATCTCAGATGCTCGTAGTCTCGTCCTCTTTCTCATGACAAGATTACATGATTATATGCTCACAAATTGAGGTAGAAATCCATTCTTCTTCAAGTCATACCCGAGTTTCTTCCCCCGAGTCGCCAATTGATCTCCAATTGACTTGAAACTTGCGCCTACGCTTCACTTTATATGCTAGGACCTGAAATGTGATAAAGGAACACAACCTAGTGTAAAATAGGCCAAAGAAGCGATAATGCAAGCTTAAACGATCAAGAAACAAAGGGGAAAACATGTGCAAATATCGAGTCATCAACTACAGGCATCTTAAGACCGATTGTTGGGCGCAAAATTCCAAGGGCGCTTTACACATCACGATTTAAGGCACGAGATAGGATCGGGCGCAATTAGTAAATGACCTCATTACATCACATCACATATAAGGGCGCTATGTAGAGGGCGCTTTAACGTTACTTGGGCAAATACCGGGCACAAAAATACGGGTGCTCTATAAAATATTACCTAATGTGCGTTACCTAGTGCGCTTGCAGTAGTAGTATTTCCATTTTCCTCCGTTGAACCCTCATCGTTAACCTTTCGTCTCCTCGGGCCGGGTCTCTCGGCGGTCCATTCTCCTTGCGGCCAAGGTTTCCTCTAACATTATGACTTTTTGGACTCTACGATCCAGGTCTTCCGTGGAAACCTCATCCTTTTTTGGCAGCACCCTACAAAGCTCCTCGCTCGTGATGCATTCGTCCAGGCAGCACCCCAAAATGGGGGGCTTGACGTCTTTAAGCGACATGGCCACCGACATCCACCTCTCATAGAAGTCTCTGAGTGCCTCGCCCTTCCGTTGTCTGACTTTGAACAACGCGCTGATGGTTAGGCTCCTGTGCCTTCGACTGGCGAACTTTAAGAGAAATATGGCCACAAACTGCTCAAAGCTATCAATCCTCCCCTCCTCGATCTGATGGTACCAGTCAAGGACCACGCCGTAAATGTTGACGGGAAATCCCGACATAAAGTAGTATCGGAACTGTTGTACAACTGCATCTTGGTGAAGTAATTGTTCACGTGATCCTCGGGGTCATTGCTCCCGTCATAGCTAGGTAACGCCGGGATGACCGAGTTGGCCTGCTCTGCCAAGATACCGCGCGAAATTGGCCTCACGCCCCACGGTCTTCCCGCACGTCTGGGCGCCCAACCGATATGCTCATCAAAATCCTTCGTGAGCGTGGCCCCTCCCGACTGGGCCGTCTCTCCCGCCTCGTTGTCTCCCCTGGGCGCCTCCTCCGACTGTTAAGGCGCTTCTTTAGAAGCCACTTACGGTGGTGCGTGCTCCTTGTCCCCCTAGTTCTCTCCCAACATCTCCATTGACCCTTCTATGAGTTTAGTTATACTCCTCTTCCTAGCGCGCCAATTGTTTATGTCACGTACTCTGCGCCTCCTCTTACGCGCCTAGCACCTTCAGCCCGCAAGCTCTACTACGCGCCTCCCCTGCACACACGGACGCACCGCGAATCCCTTCGGGGGTCGTTAGCACTCCGACGCCCAAGTTAGAACCAAGGTTTTTAGAGAGAGAAGTAGAGAGTATTTCTAGTGAGAGATTCACACCTGAGTAAATGAGGTTAACCAACTCTTCCCATATCATGCGCCTCGACCACCTGACACCCCCGCTCAGAGGATTGAGGCGCATGACATCAGCAGATCAGTCTACGTACTCACTCAACCATTAAATGTCTTTTGTCTTATGCGCCCTGTGTCAGACTTCCGACCCCACCTGCTTGGAAAACCCCCTTTTGCCACCTGGGCCTTGTCCTTTATGCGCGTGGGCTTCCCTTCTGGGCTTTTCCTTGGTGAGTTGGGCCTTCCTCTTTGGGCTATCGGCCCTAGGCTTCTTGGGCCGTCACTATACCCCCAACAGGATACATTTGTTAATCGACAATAATAGAGGTATACAAAATGCTATTAACCCTTAACTTAATTTTAATTTAGAATTTTTTCTTTTACTAGAGACTTCTCTCTTTAACTTCCGCCTCTTTAATTTTAGTTTTTATTCCCGTAGGGAGAATTGCCTAATTCTAATAAAGTAGGTGTATTAATTAATTATTATTAGCAAGTTTAGTTTTAACAGTCTTTTTCATGTTTATCCAGTAGTTTTAATTTTCAGAATTAGCTCACTTTCTTTAAGTTAAAATCACATCAATGCCAATGGTGTTGTTTTCGGTGAATTTCGACTATGTCTCATGGCAGACTTTAATCTCTTCGGTTAGAGATTTTGAGCACCACCATAGTGCCTTTGTAGTTGGTCTCTTTGCAGGAACATTTTAGTGTTGTGAAATTATGATCGTGCACCTCCTCAACTTGTGACGGAAAGCAAGTCTCGATTTCATATCTTAAATGATTTATTTAATCATCCCAAACAATCTTCAAGGATATGCTACATACCCAACCGGCTGCTCAGGTGATGGAACTATTTCATTTCATTTTATTTGGGTAAATTTTATTTTGGTATTATCGATACTCATATCAAAATTACTTGCCTTAAGTGAGGGTGTGTGATGTTATCTTACTCATAATGTATTAATTGTTACATATTGGTGGGTTTCTCAATTGGTCAACATGGATCCTACATCTATGAAGTCTTTCCTTCTCAGAGCAGGAGACACTTACAAAGAAGTTTTTTCTCTCTTCCCGCCCTTTGTGTTAGTTTCGTGACTTTTCGCTTCTTGGAGCTTTCACTGATTTGCCCACCTCGTGGCATAACAGGCTCTTTCGTCGGGAATCCGGTTGCATACGGATTACCGTTGTTTATTATTATATGTTTTGTACTTTGTTGTATGGACATTGCGTGGGAGCTTATCTTGGTTAAAAACAAATATTTATTTTAAATAGTTTTTTTTATCAGTATATCCTAAAATAATATTTTTTTTTTTATAAATGCACTTCTTGTAAGAAATCGTATGGGCAGTATATACATGATATAATTATGCAGAAATATGTTATGTATGACTGTATGAGTTATGGATCAAAACACACTACAATACTAAATGAATAAACAACTACGAAGCATGCGTAATACATGAGTAAAAAAGAAGCTTTTCATGAAGTTCGCTTATTTAATTTTCCCACAATTTAGTTCCATGTTTTGCAAGGACAAAAGTTTATAATGAATTGCTCATTCAATGTTGTTTCACTTGTTTTCTTATAATTGAGATATTGGAAGAAATTAATTTTTATCTCTTTATGGTTCATTGATTGGATTCGACACAAATCTAGCCAAGACAAATTGTGCTACAACCTTGCAAAAAGAGTATAGATGTAAGTCTCATTTTATGAAATTCAAGAAATTGCAAGATTTTCACTGACTACCTAGTTAATATTAATAGAAAAGATAAATATCCTAGAAAATAATAATAAGGAGATGAGATGGTCTCCTGAGGTAGCATATAATAGTGTACTCAGTTATAAGGTCCTAAAACTGTAAAACACGAGAGCATACATTCTTTGTCTGTGATTATATCAAGTATGAACTGGCAGTGGTGTTCCTTTTACCATGGAAGTATCAACCAAAAGGTGAAAGCCAGGAGGCTGAGCAAGATGTAATAAAGAGCTTGCATCAGTGTCCATGGAGAGATTAATAATGAATTTGGTGATAAGTGAGGTTTGGAGAGAAAGGTGTAGACAAGGAGTACCTATGAGAAATATAATTTGGAAGTTGTCGAGTTGGTTGAGAAGATGCAAAAGATATTGGAAATTAAGTGGGGAAGAGAATGTAAAGGTAGTTTTGATGAAATTTCAAAGTATTAGTGAGTTATTACGGTTTTGCTATGCTTTGCAAGTATATCCAAAGTGTTTGGTAATGCATGTTAGATAAATGCACTATAATTATAAATGTAGAATTGATTGGTGATTTTGTAGCCTTATGTTTATTTATAAATGTATGAATACATAATTGTATTATGAACTAAGTGTTGGTACTAGTGTTTATTAGATAAATAAAAATGTTAGGATTTTGCTACGGTGACATGCATGTCACCGTGACATGGACTTTTCGGTCGACCTAATCCAACATGCGGCCGACCGAATGGACTAATTCATGTATGTGGGGTTCCGAGACGCGGTCGACCTCTTACATAATACGGTCGACCGCTTTGGTGGTCTAACAGAATGAAAGGTCGACCCAAATATCTCATAGGCCGACCCTTTTGCACCTAACAGGTCGACCTCATTATGAAGAGGTCGACCGCCTTCACACCGTATCCGTATTGGATATGGATTCCAACACCAGAAAGGTTCCACAATTGGACAAGGAAACGAATTGGGTCGACCCATTGACGTCCTAAATCTCTATAAATACCTATAGAAGTCCCCTTCAACGCCTCCAAGTCTGAATTAGGTTTTTTCCCGATTAAGAGCCTTTGTGAAGAAGATCGTTCGCGGTTGCTGTTGTACGTGTTGGAAGTGGTCGACCAAGTCTAAGGTGCGGTCGACCTAATGTAGCATTCGTCGTCTTCTTTTCTAATGCGTGATTTCCACCGGCTAATTTGATATATTGTTGGGTGCAGAATTCCATTCGGTCGACCGTGACGTCAACCAGGTCGACCTGACGAGACAATTCTTCGTATTTGAATTTAGGCCACAACACTTGGACTTCTGTACTTGCGAGGTAACCCAATTGGTCGACCTAATGGGTTTCAAGGTCGACCGTTTCTATTTTTTTGGTTATTCAACCTGAATGTCGACTTTGGCTTTGTTTGTATGACTATGTTGTGCTTGAAAAGGTCGACCGCGCCATATATCTGGTCGACCTATCCTTTTTTCGATTTAATTTTGAACTTACTTTTTGTTGTTAATTTTTATTTTCCTGCTGGATAGGTCGACCTAGGAATAACAGAGGTCGACCTTAATGGTTGTGGTAGTCACTATTTGTCTTCCAGGTCGACCTAATACTTTGTCAGGTCGACCACGTCTTTGTTTTTTGGTCAATTGTAGAAATTTATAGTTGAATTATTATTTAAATTTTTCTTTAAATTGTTTAGACGATGACACATGATGAGAAACTGCATCAAGATTTGGGTGAAATCATGAAATTGTTGAAAGCCACACAAGAGAAGCTGGTGGTGTGTCAAACACAAGTCAATGACTTTCAGAAGTCCTTGCGTGATAGAGTGGAACAATTGTCAGTTCGACTGACAGATATGACTAGGATGATGCATGACGGGTTTGAGAGGCTAGAAGGTGCTATCAAAGATATAAGTGCAGAACGAATGGAGAATGGCGGAAGAAATGGTAAAGGAAAGAAACTTGACTTTGGTAAAGAGGAAGAAGACCATGATGACCTTAGAGCGTGTGTGGGAGCGCATGGAAGGCATGTACGAGTACATGGGCCAGATGTCCACCCAGATGACTGGCATGTACGACTACATGGGGCAAATAACCGCCCAGATGAGCACAATGCAGGTGACCGTGAATGAGATGCGAGATGAGTGGCGATCTTTCAGCGGAAGATACATGCATCCCACCACATCCGACCACCATCATGCTAGTACCACCAATGAAAAAAATGTGGATGAGGGAGAGGGGGGAGATGAGTAGGAGAGAGGAGATTTTAGATTGTGTGTTTTAGTGGTCAAAATGATTGTTGATTGTTATTCTGTTGTTTTTTTAGTTTTATTTTTGTGTGAAAAATTATGATTTCTGTTTTATTTTTAGTTGTTATGCTATGAATTGATGAGTCCTTGTTATCATTATTTATGACTAATTACGATGGTTTGAAACATAATTTATACGATCAAAAGAACCACACAAATCGACATACATAAGCAAAAAAGACACGGGGCATAGGTTGACTTTCTTGTATTCGGCCGACCTCGTACCGGATTAGGTCGACCGCGAAACCAACACTTGATCTTCATTTTACGTCAAATGATAGGACACTTTGATAGAACACTTATCTTCTATCTGGTCGACCTCTTTCCTTATCCGGTCGACCATCTTGTAAATGACTGCCATCAAGTGGTCGACCTATATACCTTAGGTGGTCGACCATGTTGTTTCTGACGCCAACGAAATGGCCGACCGAGGTTTTATTCTGGTCAACCAAAAATAACAACTTAAACTAAGTGCGGTCGACCAGGTGGTCATTGAGGTCGACTGCAGTGCTTTCTCGTGTTGCCCAAATTAGTGAATTCGGTCGACCGTCTTCAGGAATAGGTCGACCGAAAAGTGCATGTCACCGTGACATGCATGTCATAGTAGGCATACCCAAAATGTTAAGAATGAAGAAAGAGTAGGGGTGGATATTGATGAGGTCAAACTACACCGGATCGCAGTTTTGAGGTCAAACCAAACTGCATCATAAAACTTAAGATCTAACATGCGGTTTGTTTTTAATGTGGTTCACGGTTTGCGGTCGGATTAAATCAAAACTGCGGGATTCTGCACCAAAACCGCATATGAATTCACACCGTGCGGTTACAATGGCCAAGCTTATTGATTCGTCGGCAGCTGCCTTTCCAGCTTGTTCATGAATCTCAGGGGCAACAACACCTTTAATGTCGATCTTGCTCATAACCACACTCTTGGGGAGTCAGGATCAATAGCTTCATCATTGGAAGGTGTTAGTAAATACTCCGTTTAATACATGTATATGTACAACGCATTGCACCCGCATCCCCCCACCGGGACGTTGTCCCTGGACCCTACTTGCTGATCGGGCAGCGAGACCCCCATGATTTCCAGTCGTAGCAACTGATAGTCCGATTCAAGTCACATCAACAATGCGATTTGGTTAGACCACATCAAGCATGCGGCGCAGTCTGATTAACTTGCAGTATAATTTATATCAATGCCTTAACGGTGCGGTTCGGTTCGAACTCCACCATGCCCACCCCTAGAAAGAAGAGTAACCGGAAATGAAAATTATGGAATGAGAATGGGTCAACCATAAGAAAACATTGACAAAACAAACATGTATATACAATTGACCATGTCGAGGTGTTATTCTTCTTCCTCCTCTTACTCTAAATCTAACTTCAACATTCACATTCATTCCCCTTACTCCAATTGCAAATCCTATGCCACTCCATAAGCAATAGCAAAAGGGATTGCACTGATGTACTGGACACTTACAAGGATGTAAGATTGCATTTTGATTAAATTAAATATACAAGCCACACAGAAAAATAATAACAATAATTCACATTTCCTCCCTTTTTTTTTTAAACTAGCAAAAGCCCGTTCGCTATCGCTTGGCGTAAATATTTGGAAGAGTAATAATTTTAATGTTGACCCAAAAGTGAAAGTAATATTATTTCATTCTTAATCGTTCTTTTCATAGGTTTGTTATTTACAATATCATATGGTCGATGAACTTGCACAAGGTAGAAGGTCGTCGAATAGATTATTTATGTTTAATTGTTTAAACTTCTTTCATGACGCTTCAATTTGTATGGCTAGTAATTGATTATGCTGTAATTTTTGCAGAATGAAGCAGCTTCTCTGGATCTTTTCAAAAAGTATTTTAAAAAAAATTTGCTGAGTGTTTAGCTGGAAAAACCATCAGAATTACTTTTTAATATAAGAGGTAATGAAAAATGACTAAAAAAGATTTCTAACGTAAAATATGAATACAAATTCTAAAAATAATACTATTTTAATTTATTTTTATAATAATATAAATGAAAGAAAATTATATTTTCTAGAAAACGAATATTTTATGCTAAGGACAATTTTGTATTTTCAAGTCGGAACTTCTGCTTTTAAGTTACGAAAAATTTCAATTTTTTAAAAAGCGAAACTTTAGAGGTGTTTGGCGTGACTTCAACTTTTGAAACATAAAACTTCTAAAATTCGGGCCGAACATAGTCGTACTTTTTTGCCTTTTTTGGGGGTTTGAGGTAATCGTGGTTCTCATTTATGAATTTTTTGGACTGAATGCAGGTTTGAGGAGGTTCGACTCGCATTGATCGGGGCAAATTAGGTTGATACCCATGGATTTGGGTTCAATTGTCTTTTTCGAACAAAAGAAAAAAGCGAAATGAAAAACACTAAAGCTAAAACTCGCTATCGACTCAAAACTCGTCAACACCAAGTTCAACTCGCTTTGACCTTATTGGACCGAGTTTTGGACAAATTCACACCTGACACAACACACCAATTACAAAAACAGATAAAACTCGCTCCCACCAAAAACCTGTTAAATCGAGTTCAAGTCACTTTGGTCGGGTCGAATTAGATTGTATACCCATGCGTTTGGACTCAATTTTCATTCTCAACCAAAAGGAGAAAGACAAAAAAAAAACTAAAGTGGATAAAATCGTTTATGACCCCAAACTCTCAACATTGAGTTCAACCCTCTTTGATCGGGTCTACCCAGTTTTAACAAATTCACAATTTACCCAACATGTCAATTACAAAATCGGATAAAACTCGCTCTCGATAAGAAACGCATTAACAATGGTTCAGAGTTCAATTGTCATTCGCAACGAAAAGGAAAATGAGTTAAAGCTTACAAAACTCGCATTCGATCTAAAACTGGTCAACAATGTGTTCAACTCGCTTTGAACAATTTTTTAACAAATTAACACTTGGTCTAACCTGCCAACCACATAAGCGGATAAAGCTCTCTCACAATATAACACTCGTCAAAACCTTACATTCGGGTTCAATTGTCTTCCCAACCAAAAGAAGAAAAAAAGAGAAATGTATAAATGCTTAAGTTTGTTTCAAGTCGCTTTAACCGGATCGAATTAGGTTGGATACTCATGGATTTGGGTTCAATTGAGATCATGGTCAACAAAAAGGAAAAGTGAATGAAAAAAACACTAAAGCAAACAAAACTCGGTCCTGATACAAAACTCGTCAAACATTGAGTAGATATGGTATGAATTATTGGTAGCGGCATAGGGTTCAATTGTGATCATGCTCAACAAAAAGGAAAATGAGAAAGGAAAAAAACTAAAGTGGATGAAACTCAGTCCCGATACAAAACTTGTGGTGGCAGCCTTGGGAAACGATGGTGGAGAATAGCTTAGGATTCCCACGATAATATTTCGAGATGGGTTGCAAAATGGTGGATAAAAGGCGATGATTTATGTTCAAGTTAGGATACCCATGTGTTTGGGTTCAATTGTGATCATGCTCAACAAAAAGGAAAAAAAGAAAGAAAAAACAGTGAAGAGGATGAAACTCGGTCCAGATACAAAACTCGTGGTAGCGGCCATGGGAAACGGTGGTGGGGAACAACTTAGGATTCCGCTTGACAGTATTTCGAGATAGACTGCAAAATGATGGGCAAAGGCGATGATTTATGTTCAAGATAGGATACCCATGTGTTTGGGTTACTCAACAAAAAGAAAGAAAAGAAACACTGAAGAGGATGAAAGTCGGTCCCGATAAAAAACTCGTAGTAGCGGTTTTAGAAAACTGTGGTGGAGAACAACTTAGGATCCCGTCGACAGTATTTTGAGATGGCGTGCAAAGTGGTGGGCAAAGGCGATGATTTGTGCAAAAAGTCATAGACGAAAACCTAGCAAACAATAACTAAACACAAAGGCGATGATAACACAAAGTCGATGATTTGTGCAACAAGTCATAGACGAAAACCTAGCGAACAATAACTAAACACAAAGGTTGTAGAACGGATAGTGGGGTAAGAGAACGACTTGAAACTTCCCCACTTGCACTTGGAGGAGTGTGAGACTGAGAGCCACTAATGAATAGTAACTCAAACATAGGCTTTTATATATTAATTAATTAATATTATCATTATTAATAAATTAATTTCGAGATAGGCTGCAAAATGATGGGCAAAGGCGATGATTTATGTTCAAGATAGGATACCCATGTGTTTGGGTTACTCAACAAAAAGAAAGGGAAAAAAACACTGAAGAGGATGAAACTCGGTCCCGATAAAAAACTCATAGGAGCGGCCTTAGAAAAACGGTGGTGGAGAACAACTTAGGATCCCGCCGACAGTATTTCGAGATGGCATGCAAAGTGGTGGGCAAAGGCGATGATTTGTGCAAAAAGTCATAGATGAGAACCTAGCGAACAATAACTAAACACAAAGGCGATGATTTGTGCAAAAAGCCATAGACGAAAACCTAGTAAACTATAACTAAACACAAAGGTTGTAGAATGGAGAGTGGGGTAAAAGAAGGACTTGGAACTTCTCCACTTGCACTTGGAGGAGTGTGAGAGCCACTAATGAATAGTAACTCAAACCTAGGCTTTTATATATTAATTTCGAGATAGGTTGCAAAATGATGGGCAAAGGCGATGATTTATGTTCAAGATAGGATATCCATGTGTTTGGGTTACTCAACAAAAAGGAAGAAAAGAAAGAAAAAAAAGAACACTGAAGAGGATGAAACTCGGTCCCGATAAAAAACTCGTAGTAGCGGCCTTAGAAAACGGTGGTGGAGAACAACTTAGGATCCTGCCGACAGTATTTCGAGATGGCATGCAAAGTGGTGGCAAAGGCGATGATTTGTGCAAAAAGTCATAGACGAAAACATAGACGAAAATGTTAGAATATGACTTGAATTTGATTTGGGTTTGTTTTGTGTTTTGGGCCTATTCTGTTTGGGTTTGGGATTGGGCTTTGTTTCGGCCTTTTCCTTGTAGGTTTGGAAAAGGTGTTTGGTTTTCTGTTTGGGAGTAGGAGAAGAGTTCTATAAATACTCTTCATCACCCTAGTCTGTTGTAAGGTCAGTCAGGTTAGTTTGTTTGGTTTGTCCGTTTTGAATTTGGTTTGTAACCTATACTCTCCTCAAAATCAGTGAAATTTGTTCTCCTTTGCCCGTGGATTAGCTAGCACACATTGTGTTAGTGAACCACGTTAAATTTGTGTTCGTTCGTGTTGGTTTGGATTATCGATTGCCACGCTTCTGTTCTGACAAGTGGTATTAGAGCCTGGTTGCGGTTTTGGGAATTTGGCGCTAGAGTGAAGTTTTGCTTTGTGGAGTTTGGTTGGAGTTTGTTTGATAGTAAGAATGGCTGCTATCAGTATGAAGATTGAGAAGTTTATAGGAAGAAACAGTTTCAGTTTGTGGCAGATCAAGATGCAAGCCTTGTTGAAACAACAGGGTTTGTGGGCTCCGTTGTCTGGAAAATCGAAGAAGGAAAGTATAGATGAAGAAGAGTGGATTACTTTGGAGGAGAAAGCTCACTCTACAATCTTGCTTTGTTTGGCTGATGACATCATCACTGAGGTTGCTGCTGAGAAGACTGCCGCGGGCTTGTGGTTGAAGCTTGAAAGTCTATACATGACAAAGTCTTTAACCAACAAGTTGCATATGAAGCAACGTTTGTTCAGTTTGCGTATGGAGGAAGGTACATCTCTCAGGAATCATCTAGATCAACTCAATACTATCTTGTTAGATCTGCGGAATATTGATGTTAAAATAGATGATGAGGATGCTGCCTTAATTCTGTTAGTATCTTTGCCACAGTCATATGTAGGGGTGGGCAACGGGACGGGACGGGATACCCGTCCCGTTTTAAACGGGTACCCAGTCCCATTTGGAGACCAAAGTCCATCCCATATCCCAAACTTATATGGGAAACGGGTACCCATTACCCATGCGGGACGGATAACGGGTACCCATACTACCCATAAAATACACAAAGTTTAAAATTTAAATGACATCACATTTTCCCACTGCATTTTCCCACTGCATCCCAAAGCATCCATTTTCCCACTGCATAACAGCGAACCAAAGACAAACAAAAGACAAAATCCAGCCAAACAAGGCAAACATCCCAAACCCAAAGCATCCAAACATCCAAAGCATCCATTTTCCCTCCGACCTCCCAGAAGTCAGAACAGAGAAGCTGCGCCTGCGCGTCCAGACCAGTCGTGAGTCGTCCAGAGAATTGGGCTGCTAGGGCTGCGCGTCCAGTCTCAAGTCAACTCTCACGGTCTCAGACTCCCATTGCAGTGGGTAAGGGCCGAAAATTATTGTTGAATTAATGAATTGGGCTGGGCCTGGGCTGATTTAATAAATCTGTCTTTGTACTTTGAATGGGTAGAACGGGTACCCATATTACCCAAACGGGTATTAGCGGGTAACCCGCGGGTACCCATATTAGGACAGTACAATTCCAAGTCCCATCCGTTTAAAATATTGCGGGTAATATGGGTACCCGTAACCCTTAAAAACGGGACGGGTACGGGTATACCCAAATACTCGTTTCCCGTTGCCCACCCCTAGTCATATGAGAATTTTGTGGATTCTTTTATTGCTGGGAAAGATAGTTTGTCTTTGGAAGATGTCAGATCTGCTCTACATACTAGGGAAGTTCGACATAAGGCGTCTGGTTCAGGTTCGGAAAATCAGGCATATGGGTTGGCTGCTACGAGTAGTAGGAGACAACAATCTGGTAATAGGAAGCCGAATACAAATTCGAATTTTGCTGGTTTGAAGGATGATATCTGTCATTATTGTAAGGAGAAAGGACATTGGAAATTCGATTGTCCTAAACTAAAGAAATATCAAGAGAAGAAGGAATCATCCGCTGCTGTGGCGGAAGAAACTAACTCTGATTCTGAAGATGGTTTAGCCTTAGCAGTGAATGAACAGGTACATCATCAGGATGTGTGGTACTTGGATACTGCAGCTGATTACCATATGTGTCCAAGCAGGGAGAGTTTTTCAACTTATGAGCAGATAGATGGAGGACATGTTTCTATGGCCAATGGTGCTATCTGTAAGATTGTTGGAAGAGGCTCCGTCAGGATGAGGACAAATGATGGTTCTGTTCGCACCTTGAACAATGTTAGGCATATTCCAGAGATGACTAAGAATCTGATATCTTTGAGTCTACTCGACATCAAGGGTTTCAGATTCAAAGGTGAAGGTGGAGTGTTGTCTGTCTACAAGGGTTCTAAGGTGATTTTGAAAGGTGTCAAGCGTGGTGCCTTGTATAATCTACAAGGTTCTGTTTTGACATGTTCTGTTGGTGATAAGTGCACTAAGTTGGTTCTGAATGGCAAGTCTCAACATGGGTTGGATTTGCCAAATGGTTTGAGTTGTTGACCGCCCTTAGGGGCATTTGGAGGCAGGGGAGATTCTGTTACGCCTGATTTGGAGGAGTTAGTACGTCTGGCAATTCTGATTGCATCTGAGTTTGGCGATGTCCATCGCGTTTGAGTCTGGTGATTTCGATCGCATTTGGATACGTCTGGCGATATGTATCGCGTCTGGGTACATCTGGCAACTTTGGTTGCGTCTGGTACATCTGGTATTTGAGAGAGAATTCAAGTCAAGGTGGAGATTGTTAGAATATGACTTGAATTTGATTTGGGTTTGTTTTGTGTTTTGGGCCTATTCTGTTTGGGTTTGGGATTGGGCTTTGTTTCGGCCTTTTCCTTGTAGGTTTGGAAAAGGTGTTTGGTTTTCTGTTTGTGAGTAGGAGAAGAGTTCTATAAATACTCTTCATCACCCTAGTCTGTTGTAAGGTCAGTCAGGTTAGTTTGTTTGGTTTGTTCGTTTGGAATTTGGTTTGTAACCTGTACTCTCCTCAAAATCAGTGAAATTTGTTCTCCTTTGCCCGTGGATTAGCTAGCACACATTGTGTTAGTGAACCACGTTAAATTTGTGCTCGTTCGTGTTGGTTTGGATTATCGATTGCCACGCTTCTGTTCTGACAGAAAACCTAGCGAACAATAACTAAACACAAAGGTTGTAGAATGGAGAGTGAGGTAAAAGAAGAACTTGTAACTTTTCCACTTGCACTTGGACAATAACTAAACACAAAAGTTGTAGAATAGAGAGTGGGGTAACAGAAGAACTTGGAACTTATCCACTTGCACTTGGAGGAGTGTGAGAGCCACTAATGAATAGTAACTCAAACCTAGGCTTTTATATATTAATTAATAATAATATAGTAATTAGAAAACGGTGGTGGAGAACAACTTAGGATCCCGCCGACAGTATTTCGAGATGACATGCAAAGTGGTGGCAAAGGCGATGATTTGTGGAAAAAGTCATAGACGAAAACCTAGCGAACAATAACTAAACACAAAGGCGATGATTTGTGCAAAAAGCCATAGACGAAAACCTAGCGAATAATAACTAAACACAAAGGTTGTAGAATGGAGAGTGGGGTAAAAGAAGAACTTGGAACTTCTCCACTTGCACTTGGACAATAACTAAACACAAAGGTTGTAGAATGGAGAGTGGTGTAAAAGAAGAACTTGGAACTTCTCCAATTGCACTTGGAGGAGTGTGAGAGCCATTAATGAATAGTAACTCAAAACTAGACTTTTATATATTAATTAATATATTAATAATGTAGGTGCAATGAAATTAATATAAGTTAGATTGTATGAATTATTGAGACTGCAATGATTTTGCAATTGAATTGATGTGGATGTAACAAAATTTGAAGTTGAGGATGTGTTTAGGAAAAATATTTATTGGAGGGTTTTGTTGAGTAAAACTCGTTTTTTTTTTTTTTTTTTTTGAAAGAGTTTACAAACTCTTTCATTTATGCATTATCACACATTACAAGAACTACTCAGCCGAAATTTCCATGGTTATTTTTGTATTGATGGATTTCATTACATAGTTGAAACTTTAAAGAAAACACTAAACAGAAGCTACCAACCTACCAATAATCTGAACAAGAGCAAACACCGTTCTTAAAGTGGTGAAACCGACCAGAATCCCTGACAACAATCTCCCGCCCAACAACTCCCGATATAAGCTTAATAACTTCATGGCAATCCCCACACACTCTCAAGTTCTTCATCACCGTGATCCCACTTCCCTCCACACTACTAATCAAAGCAAATCCAATAGCCAGCCTCTCACTGTGACACCACAGCATTTCTTCCTTCTGCTCATCCTCGACATCATGCAGCGCAAACCTTTGATCAGCCACGTACCCAACTTCCTTGAGTTTCTCTCTCAGCCATCTCAGCTTCTCATATATCCTTTCAATCAAAGGGTGCCCCCTGTCTCCTGAGACAAACTCGTGTTTCTTTCCCTTCATAACAACCCAACTGGATCCTCTTTCTTTGACAACTCCACCATGTCTCATTCGAACCCTGGTTCGAGAGACATCGGCCCATCTACCAGCAGAGGCATACAGATTCGATAACAAAACATAGGCAGCGCTACAATGTGGGTCCAGACTGAAGATGCTCTTCGCAGCTCGCTCTGCTGCATCGACGTTGGAATGAACCCTGCAAGCACTAAGCAAAGCTAGCCAGACCATCGAGTTGGGTTTCATGGGCATATTTTTCACCAACTCTTCTGCTTCATGCAGTTTCCCAGATCTGCCTAAGATATCCACCATACATGTGTAGTGTTGAAGATCTACTGATGCGGACTTGTATCGAGTGATGTACTCGAAAAAGCGTCTACCTTTCTGCAGCATCCCAGAACGGCTGCAAGCGGAAAGCAATCCAGTGAATGTGAACTCGTCAGGCTCAAATCCCGTACGAAGCATTTGATTGAAGAAGATCAGGGCCCAAATCCCACATCCATGTTGTGCACTTCCAACAATTATCGAGTTCCAGGAGACAGTATTTTTCCCCTCAATCCGCTTGAATACTGCAACAGAGTCATGTACGTTCCCACATTCAGTGTACATAACCAAGAGGGAATTGCCAACAGAGACATCGGTTTCAAGATCGAGCTTTATGGCTACTGTATGGACTTCTCTACCTTTGTCCACTGCTTCGAGCCCACGGCATGAGTTCAAAACACTAGTGAATGTAGATTGGTTTGGGAAAACCCCTTCCCTAATCATCTTGATGAAAACCATTAATGCATCCTCGTGTTTGGAGTTGAAAGAGTATCCTGTTAAAAGAGCTGTATATATTACCACGTTTCTGTGCAGGTTTAACTCGGAGAAAACCCGATTAAGCTCTTCTATTCTCCTGCAGTTGCCATAAAGTGTCAGAAGTGAAGCTGCGATATATTCATCAAACTGATAATAACCTAAATTAAAGAGACGACCATGGACTTGAATCCCAAGATTATGATCTGTAGCATTTGCACAAGCTGTGAGTGCCGAAGCAAATGTGGTGGAAGTGGGTTCAACTCCCGAACCTACCATCTTCCTGAAAAGAAGCAATGCATCTTCACTCTTCCCGTTCTGATCAAGCCCGCCAATCAAAGAAGTCCAGGAAACCACATTCCTGCGAGGCATACACTCAAACAACCTGAGGCCATCCTGGAGTCTCCCATTGCCGCAATAACCATGAATCATTGCATTCCACGCAGCAACATCCTTTCCCGGCATATCCCTAAACAATCCCTCGGCCTCTTCCACTCTCCCAGACTTCATATACCCATTCACCATAGTGGTCCAAGAGACCACGTTTCTTTCAGGCATTTCATCGAACAGCCTTCTTGCAGTACCCAAATCTCCACAATCCAGACACCCTTGCAACATGGAGTTCCAGGAAATCACGTCTCTGGTTGTCATTTTATCGAACAGCGTCAACGCATCGTCAATCCTTCCATTTCTCGTGTATCCGGTCACCATCATCGTGGATAACTGCACATCCGGAGCCGGCATTCGGTCGAAAATAGCGCGAGCTTGATCCAATCTTTGGCTCCTCAAGTGATGAGTGATCAAAGCTTTGTTCGAGGAAGTGATTGATCTCGCCCACTGCATCAAACCCATGAAAATTGAACCGAAATCCCTCGGGTGGGAACGAGAAAAGCAGTGAACTTTCGGCGGCGGGGAATGAGTTGAGATTTCGAAATCTGGCGCGAATTGGCAGCATCGTCTCCTTCCAGAAGAAGAGAGAGAAGCAAAGCTTTAAAACACCAACCCAACGACGCCGCTTTGAACATATTTTCGACTTCCTCATAAACGCAGTGTTTCAGTCGAAAAGTTCCGCCGCTGCCGGGGAAAGCATGGTTGGTCCGGCTGCCGGCGGCGGCGGAAGGGCCGCCCCAACGGGCAAGCGATCCTTTTCCATCTGGCAAAGAATATCGCTTTACATCGGAAAACAAGAGCTCCAAGAAAAGCCTAAGCACCCCACAGAAGGAATGTTCTGATTTCACTCTGCGAAAGATGTAATCGCCAAAGAAAGAATCTCCAGCCAGGGTTTGGTTTTCCCCTTCAGGCGACGGAATCGCCTTGAAGCTGAAGCAATGAGGCGAAGGGCTTTACAACTATTTTGGAATGAATTACAAAACCCAACGCAGCAAAAAAGGTAACAGTCCTGACAAGCAAAGAACCATAACCGTTCCATTTATAAGCATCGGTCATTTGCCGCCATAGGAGGACAGAGCGAAAAACAGAGTACTTCAATCTCTTCTTAGCTGCTCTCTTCCAGCCTTTTGCTTTTCCAACCCACAGATATTAATAAGCAATGGCGAATGATCAAATGAAATCCGTGGCATCCTTGCTCTTGGTCCTCAACTTCTGCATGTACGCCATCGTTCTGGGTATAGGAGGATGGGCCATGAACAAAGCCATTGATCATGGCTTCCTCATTGGTAAGTCATTGCTTATGTTTCCGGTTGGGAGAAATTTCTTCAATTTTCTTTATGCAAAACCTTGATTGCCACTTTTTCCGCCTTGTACGTTGTTGTAGGACCTGGGTTCGAACTCCCGGCTCATTTCTCGCCCATTTACTTCCCGATGGGGAATGCTGCGACGGGATTCTTCGTCACGTTTGCTTTGATCGCCGGCGTGGTGGGTGCCGCCTCTGTAATCTCCGGTTTAAACCACATCCGTGCCTGGAATTCCGATAGCTTGCCGGCTGCTGCCTCCGCTGGCACCATTGCCTGGACCCTCACTCTTCTCGCTATGGGGTAAGTACTCAAATTTCTCGCAACTACAACCAGAGCTTTCTCTCTTGAATCATTCAATCTTTCGACCCTAAACTTGAAATTGACTTTCAACTCTTTTGGTTTTCACAGTTTCGCCTGCAAACAGATTGAACTCGAAGGCAGGAACACCCGACTGGTAAGAAGACATTTTTGGATATCAAGCTTTCTTCTCCCCCACAAGTCCGCCATGGAGAGTAATAATACTAATATATATTTCTTTATCACTTTTTTGCAGAGAACCATGGAAGCATTTATGATCATCTTGTCAGCGACCCAGTTGCTGTACATAGCAGCCATTCATGGTGCTGCTTCTCTCAGGAGATGAGCGCAAATACCGATGTGTAGATGCATATGATCAGAGTGTGGTGTTGTGCCTTTTCTTTCAATTCTTTCTAGAGTGACCGTAAATTTGTTTGTTTATATATTTCCTCTCCTTCCTTCTTCCGGATTCATTTCAAGCCCCCACGATTCATTCTATTGCTCAGGGAGTGTGCAACTTTCCATTCTGTTGTGTGATTGATGATGGTATGTCTGGAGCCTTGAGTTTGTATTCTCATCAAACAAATAAAAATGAGAATTTGTGTTCTGTGTATAACCTTTCACCATTGCTTGTTGCTCACGGTTATTACTACCTTGAGCACGGAATGCCAAGGATCCAGCGTCTTCTTTGGTAGAAGCAGCAAGGCTAATTGCCGCTGGTTGCGGTTATGGGCATTCATGGTAAAGTTCGATCCAGAAAAGGATGAACCTACATTCTCTCTAATTCAGACCATTTTCAAATTATCGAGTTTCAACATAAAGTCGACCAGAAAGTTGATTTGGCAAAATCGACTAAAACATTGCACAGCCCTCGTTGCAGCTCCTTCTAAGTTCTAACGAAGGAGACGAGTAGCTGATAAAAGATGCTAACATTACCAACAATGAAA
This sequence comes from Linum tenue, assembly GCA_946122785.1. Classification (NCBI taxonomy): domain Eukaryota; kingdom Viridiplantae; phylum Streptophyta; class Magnoliopsida; order Malpighiales; family Linaceae; genus Linum; species Linum tenue. Next base: position 21,679,693 of record CAMGYJ010000009.1, read on the forward strand.
CAAAAGTCGACGATGATCAATATAAACGAAGCAGGTACAACAAACACACTGTTCTATTGACACCACTGAAAAATCAACACACATCCTTAGAGAGAAACATAGTCTGTATGGTAACTAAGCAGTACCCTAGAGACTCCATAAAACTAGTGCTATGTTTCTAAAACCTTGTAAGAAAAAAGAAAAGCTTCCCTCTATAATATGTTCCTCGTTCTTTATTCAGAAAATTCATTTACCCTCCTTTTCCCTTTCTCAAAAGGACTTAACTCCGAGCTGTAACAAATCCTCCCCAATTGCCTGCCCATGATTCATCGAGCGTTGTGTCTGCAGTCAAAGCAAATGATTTAAGAACAATTTCTCATGGATTTAACACTGAAATCTTTGAATCTGCTACTTCAATGCTAGTAGAATTATCAGAAGAAACAATGAGATTGTGCCACCCACTTAAGCGACACGGTGCGTGGAAATTTCCTCAAAGCACGGTAATAATAGCCCGTCTCCAGATGGAACCATTCATTGAGGGTTGAATCATTTCCTCCCTCAAACGGCTCGAGAGGAGATTCCATTGGATACAACCTAGCGAAGTATGCAACTTACTGTGTCTGGTTTTGTTTTCTGATTGGCTCATAAATCAACTGGCACATTTAGAATGGCGACATCCAGGTTCCAGGATATCCACTCAATGAAACAGAAGAAAGCTAACAGCTTATCTATAAAATTAAAGACAGGATGTGGCTCAATGATTCAACAAAAGGCAATTGGAAAATAAGGCCCACAACAGCGATTGCACAGGAAAATAAATGTGGAGTTGTGATTTATGTTTACCTGGCATCACCGATCAGAACTAGTAAATGCATCCAATAAGCCACAGCAGCTAAACCAGGAGGTTCGTTGAGCTAAACGTGGAGCATTGTTGGCCACAAGAGGCTGTATAAAGAGAAAAAATTGTAGAGCAAAAACTACTAGTCACCAATCACCTCGTACCAAATAAAAAGGAACAAACTTGACGTTTTGACAAGACTTGGCATACCTGTTTCTCGATTGATTCAGAAATCTTGGTGTCTTTAGCGTAAACAGCACTAACATCGGTTTCAGTAGAAGCACGGGCACCCTGAGGAATACTGGTTTCAGCAGCAGCACCTAATGATGCCAATGTTTTACCTTCGGTAACAGTTTCGCTAACCACCTCAACATTCTGATCCGATGTAGGGAAAACTTCTTGATTTTTACCAGAATCCAATGGCACTAGCACTTCATTAGACTGATAAGATGTAGGCAACTTCACCTCATGATCCTTCAATCCTCCTTCAGCAATCTCAATAACCTCAGGATTCACAACTTCAGCAGCTTCCATCTCAGTGATAACTTCTTCAGAAATTGGTATCACCACTTCTTTTAGCTTATCCTGAACTGCTGAGGAGGACTCATCATCAGAAGAGCTGCTGCTGCTGCTGCTACTAGTTGAGCTTCTGTCACCATGGGAGGCCTTTTCAGAATCCATGTGCTCAAGGGTAACCTCACGGTTCTTGACTTCCTGATTAGAAGACTTCCCATCCTCCTCCCTCTTAATCACCTCATCGTCATGATGTGCAGCTTCATCACTTCGTCCTGCTTCTCCAGTTGGATTCTCAGCAGCAATCCCAGTTTTGCCGGGTAATCCATTGCCCTCGTCAAATGTATGCTGGCGATGAGGATTCCCTTCTGATCCTGGGGAATTCACCTCAGAGATATCACTATCCCTCTCATCTTCAACTTTTTGATCACCGTTTCCTGCATTCATTTGGAAGATAAGAAATAAAGAGCAACAAAGGACTTCCAAATTAAAGACAGGATACCGAAGTAATAGTACCCATGATGGCAAGCGAAAAGGCAAGGCTGAATCGGGTTCAAGAACCCGAACCGTCTAATTCAAATCACGCAAATGAAACAGACAATGCCAAGAACTAAACCATAATTTCCGGATACAAACAATGATTGACAATGCAAAGTTGATAAAAGCAGGCGCATGACAGCGAACCAACCAAAATCAGCGCCAAGTCCCAATGTTATTGGGTTAGATGAAACGACGGAGTGCACTTCACACAAGCAAATCAGACAACCACCACCACAATAAGGAGATAAATATCAAGATTGACCAATACGCTAACAGAGAACATTCTTGAGGAAATCAGCAATAGAATTCCACGCATCGCTCCACTTGAGATTCATTCAGTATCGAGATCGAGCAAAAAGCAGGACGATAGTAACAATTCAACTACACACTTATCCGAACAAAGAACAATCAAACAAAGGTGAAGAAGCTGCAAGCAAATACCCATCGATCCGGAAATGAACAGAAGGCGGAAACCCTTTCAAACTCAAGAATCCCAGAGCAATGGGGGTTAAGGAACCTAGAACCAACTCATCCACCACCACCACCACGAACAACTAACCGAGAGACGGCAACATATAAAAGGCGAGCAACGGAAAGTATGATTGAATGACAGATAGGCAAGGCGTGGAAAGGAGAGTGATGGGCTCTCCTACCCAAACCCACCCTGGAAAGGGAGTTAGCAGATCGTTTTCCCAATGAAAAAAAGAAAGGGTAAAACCAGGACCGACCTTGTGGGTTGTTCCCATTGCTGCTGTCGCTGGGATGGTGGTGGTAGGCCTGCTGTTCCTTCTTTTTCTTAGCAGCTTTCCTCTTCTTCGCACCTGATGGCATGATTGATTATCCCTCAAAACCCCCCAAAGAAAAAAACCGACTCTCTACTCTTCTCCTAAGAGGAATAAAACCAAACAGATCGTGGGCGTTGTTGTCGTCCCTCCCTCTTCGCGCCCCCACAGCCAGCTCCTCCTCCAAAATCCTCAAACCCCAGCCTATATGCCACCCACAAAGACAAAGGAGCCTGGCAAATTCCAGCTAATCGTGACAGTGAAGCAGAGAGGCAGAGCAGGGTAAGAAACCCCCTCCCAAAAAAAAACTATCCTTGTTTATAGTCTCCAAGGAAACGTGATTTGTGCGAGAGAGAGAGAGAGAGAGGGAGAGTAAAAAGCGTTATAATAGATTCTGCAGAGAGGTGTAGAGGAATCTGAATTGGTAGCGATGTGGAAATCGGGGAGAGGACGGAAGTCGGTGAAATAGTAGGGAGTGACTGAGAGGACGAGTTGTTTAAAAGCAAGTGGCGGAAAAGGGGAGAGCGTGTGCGGTCTGCGGGGAAACCCGAGTGCGGGTTTTTATGGCAAATGCAATTACTACTGCTGCCTGCAGAAAGAAGAAGAAGAAGAAGAAGAAGAAGAAGGCTTTGGGATTGTCATTGGCGAGGCGAGGGCTGGCTGCAGGGGAAGACGGAAAGGATAGGGTGGGTCATCGCGGGCGGATTTCTATTTGTCTCAATTCAATTCAATCACCAAGTCCTTCATTACTAATAATCTAATTTATTTATTTATTTGTCTTTTTAAGAAAAAAAATATATGATAATGACGGATTGAGGGAAATAAACAAGTGGCTTGGATTTCGCCATTTATTTATCAATCTTTTTTGTGAGTGTGGGGTTTGAATCATGAGATGAGTGTGCTGTGTTTTGGTAATTGATTGTTTTGTTTGATTGTGTGCTAATAGGATTTTCATTCTCGAGAGTTTGAGGCTTTGTGGCTCTCTTCTTTTTTATGTTTTCTTTATGGAGCTGCATCAACAGTGATCAGGTAAAGAAGAAGGTTATATAGCTGAGGATTATCGGATTGCATATATCGTTATTGTTGTTTAGGTTATTATAGTACAAAATTAGAATTAAAAATATCTTGATTGTAGGTTTTACACAGTTATATTGATAAACCCTTATATCACCGGCCTGTTTTGATTTCATTACATCTGTATAATAGTAGGTTAATATATCATTTTATTTTATTTTAATAATGCTACTAGTTACTTATGATATAGATTGTTGTGATTGGATTCGGGTTGCTCATTATCTCACACACCTGTCTCTTCTCCTTTGTGATTTTGGTAATTAACTACAGTCTGGTGAATTTTAACTTATATTTTTTATGATCTCGTGTAATGAGATTATAAAGAATTTTCGACAAAAAAAAAAATTATAACGAACAATCTATAGAAAAAATTAGCTTTTTCTGTTTTTTTTTGTGATTATTTTATTTAGTTATAAAGGCACAACCGCACAAGATTAGTGAGTGATGTTTAGGTAATGAGTAATGACTAATTGCCGTGACTGATAAAAAGAAGTAGAAAGGACTAATTGTTGTCAGATCCCGTATGGGGGGAAAAAGGGAAAAAGGCAAATAAAAGGCAGCGGTTTATATTTATTATTTATTTGTTTATATTAGAAAGATTTATATATGACGACTGACGAGTGGGTGGTTCCGTGGTTGTTGTATGACATGTGAATTTGAATTTTGAATTCTCATATATACAGAATAAAGTTGTTTAACAAAAAAAAAAATTTAGAAGTTTAACAAAATTAGGATCTGGTACATTCTCCATCTCCGCCCAAAAATATAGTTAGCAGAAGACACGTATGGTCAAGAAATAATTAGTTAATTACAATACCAGTATACATGAGTTTTTCCAAAAATACTATAAAAAGTTTTCCAAAAATAACACCTATTTCCGAAAAATTCCAAAAATACCATATTTTTCTTCATAAAATGGGTGAAATTTTTCGGAAATAGGTGGTATTTTTGGATTTTTTGTGTGTGGTATATTTGAAAAATTTCCTCGTATACAACATAGATAGAGAGTCTTTTCAATTTTTGGTGTTTGAGTCCTTAACGCTAAACAAGTTTCAAAATTTTGCAGTGGTCCTCGTCGGTCAGATACTTGGTTGAGAGTCGTACAATAATCTCCCGGTTGCAAAAAGTCTAAGCGCGCTAATACGTAAACCACGTATACAGGTCAGGAAAGCGGTGATTCAAAAACTAAGTGTTGGGGGCATGCAAGGAGGCCCGAGTGAAAAGCCCAAGTGGCCAAGAAGGGCTGGAAGTGTGGGCCTGGCAAGTGGGGGGCAGCCCGGCCCAAAAAGGGGGCCAGAGGCTGTAACCTAGAATGTGGGTCCAGGCCTAGGGGAAAAGCACATAGGGACAAAAGGGGAGAACGGTCAGGAGCGTACGGAGGGGACAAGGAATGGGGCCATGCGCCTCCGTGGCTAAAGCCAGTGTCAGAATGTCGGGGCACCTGAGGAAAGGAAGGTACAGTGCATTTAATGAGGTGATCACGTGGGGCGGATTCGGGGGGCACTGTTCGACCCTACCCCGAGTATAAATAGTGAACTGAGTGGAGCTCATTTACTCAGGTTCCAACTTCTCTCTAAAACTTGCACCTACTTCTCTCTCTAGAAAAGATCATTCTGACTTGGACGTCGGAGTGCTAACGAGCCCTTCCCAAGGGCTCGGTGGGGGCCTTTGCGTGCAGGAAGGGGGGAGTGCTAAGTGGACGTGCAAGCAAAGAAGGAGGCGTGCTAGAGTCGTCGGGAGAGGGAAGTTACGTGGCACAAACACTAAGCATTGCAAAAAGTAGTACAGGGTTTTTTTCCCCTTCAACCATTTTTGGCTTTACTTTTCTCGGAAATTTGAGATTTTATTTCGTTATTTTTATGCAAAAAAAATCTTACTTGCACTATGAATGATTGGTTACAGAAGGGACATAAAAACACTAGATTCAAAATAAGAGTAAAGTGTCTCCGAGTAAACTATCAAAAACAAACCGTGCCAGAAAGAAACACCGATTAAGAGCAAAAACAAAGAGCGAAATCAACCACTCAAATTATCTGAACACTTAATCCAAAGCAGTATACCCAAAATCCCTCTTGTGTCCAAACTCAAACCAAACAAAGCCGCACCACGACCAACATCAGCTCGACTGAACACAGGGTAGTCCATGACTATTGAGCACATCAACATCATATGCAGCCTCATGGGGATTGCTCAAAGACTCACAGTGAATCTCATACACGAGATTGTAAGTAGTTGTAAGTAGTGGAATACCAGATACTAATGTAAAAAACTAACAAAATTTCCTTTTCTAACAAGAAATTTCTACACTCAAATTTATAAATGTCACACAATGTCGACATTTGAAGTTTATGAAATATTTGTGCACAAATATTACACCACAATCAAGAACACACCAATATTGTAGCTAGGGGTGTCAGTTCGGGTCGGGTTTGGTTACCCGAACCGAAAAATCCGAAAATCCGAAACCAAAAATCACTTGAAACCGAACCCCGATCCCGATAAGGACTTGCGGGTTCCGGTTACTTGAAACCGGAAAATTCTTTATCGGGTTCGATTAAAGCAACACCGAAACCAGAAAACCCGAACGCCTAAGAATACGGGTTGAGTTCTATTCATTGGAGGTTTTCAGCCGGAACCCGAAAAACTGATAAGCAAAACCGAACCCGAAACCGACAAACCCAAAACCCGAAAAACCGAAAATGTATATAATCGAATCGGTTTCGGGTAAACCCAATAAACCGAATCCGAATGGACCCCCCTAATTGCAGCATATAATATTGATTCTTGATAAACAAACAACACATCCAAACCACTTCTCATTTTGGTCACATTTATTTATGGGTTAATTGCATGGTTGGTCACTGAGATTATAAAAAACGTTCAAGTTTGGTCACTCGAAATATTTAAATCCATTGGTGGTACTTCAGTTAACTAAAACCGTTCACGTTTGGTCACTCTCCGTCCAACTTTGTTAACTTTGGCTGATGTGGCAGTCAACTCTCAAAGTTGACTGTTAACCGAGTGACGTGGCAATTAAAAAATAATAAATAAAATAAATTTTAATCTATTTTAATATCCAACTCATTTTTACCATAAAATAAATAAATAAAATAAAACTATTATAATTATTAAATTGAAAGGGGCGCTTCGAAACCTCACCATCTCCTACTGCTTGCCGCCGGCGACAACCATGGAGGAGCTCCTGCTCACGATCGCCGACAAGTTCTGACGCTCAGATGCAAAATCTCTGGAACGCGTGTTGCACGTCGATTCAGCAGTTGGGTACCTAGGTTTGGAAGCTACGGCGCCGCCGGCGACGGAGCGACGAGGATTGAATTGAACAGTTGGGTAGAGAAGAGCACAGTGAAGATACCCCATCGTCCGAAGCTGTACACTCCGCCGAACCCTCCTTCTCCCAGATTTCCCGAATCCGCGAAATTGCGCGTCGCCCGGCTCAGTTCCCTGTAGCTGAATCGCTTCGGCCCCGTCCTGTCTCGAATTCGTCTTCCATCGTGACGTCGATTCCGTCTTCGTCGTCTCCTCTGCAAGCTCTGATTCTCCGGTAGAGAAACAGAAGCAAGACGAATCCAGCAATCAACAGGCCGAACGCTATCCCCAAGCCGATGGCTAATGCTGGTTTTTTGGAGGTTTTCGGGGTCGGCGTCTCCAAGGTGGAATCGAATGCTGAAAACTTTGTGGGTCTGCGTTGAAATCCACGTCGAAGCGGAGAAGCCGACCGTCACAAATTCGGGCAGGACTTCACGTAGATCCATAGCGCACGAAAGGCTGAGTCATCGTTGTGGGTTTTCGGCGTAGGCGAGGTAGACGCTCAGGTTCTTGGTGGTGGAGTTGTAATTCACCCAGGCTTTGGCCATCCTGTCGTCCTTGATGCTGCTATTCCATTGCTTGGACTCGACGGACGGAATCGAATTGACGTCAATCCCGATGTGATCGTCGCTCGGGTCCCATGAGTTCTGATTGCTGTCGAGCTCGACCGCCACGATCTAGTGGTCCTTGGTGGCGTTGAGGGCGGTGTTAGGGCCGAACAGGGCGAGGTACCCATCGGTGGAGTTGGCCGAGATCTCGGAGTGAGGAAGAAGGTCATTTCGTCCCCGTAGCGTTTGGTCAGGTTGGTGGCTTTCATGGTGAACGTGAGAAGGAGCTCCTCCATGGTTATCGCTGGCGGCAAGCAGCAGGCCAATGGTGAGGTTTTGGAGCCCCTTTCTATTTGATAATTATAATAATTATTTATTTATTTATTTTAGGGTAAAAATGAGTTGGACATTAAAATAGATTAAATTTTATTTTATTTATTATTTCTTAATTGCCACATCACTAAGTTAACGGTCAACTTTGGGAGTTGACTGCCACATTAGCCAAAGTTAACAGAGTTGGACTGAGAGTGACCAAACGTGAACGGTTTCAGTAAACTGAAGTACCACCAATAGATTTATATTTTTTGAGTGACCAAACTTGAACTTTTTTTAATCTCAATGACCAACCATGCAATTAAGGGGTCGTTTGGAAGTTGCGATAGTTTTGTTGAGATTGTCATTATGCATGTATTGTTTACAATGCATCGATTTTTTGTTTTTTTAGCAGAAACAATACATGGATTGTTTCTGTGATGTGACAGAAACTATCACTCATTTTGAGTGATTGTTATATCTCTACTTTTAGTTGTGATTGTTGAGATAGTTGAGTTGAGATTGTTTTGTCTCAATTTTTAGCTTATGCGACATACACAATCACACATACCAAACGTTGTATTCTACAATGCATCAAATTCGACAAAACATGTATAATATTATACATGCATTCTCAACAATACATCTATCTAACAATCGCAACTTCCAAACGACCCCTAACCCATTTATTTATCATGATTTGGTATAATGGTTTTGGTGGTGAGGAGTGTGACTGAGTAAGAGTGAATACACATTTCTTCCTTCTTTCTCTTTTTCGCTTTTATGTGCTTCCTTTATGTCGGCACGGCAACGGATCTACTTGTAAAAGTGTTGATATGACCTATGAACAGGGATGATGATGAATGATTTCACTTTGAATTTGGCCTTAATTCAATTGACTCTGAACTTATGCAGCTTCAGGGTGATGATGGACAACGCATTCCTGACAGTCTTCCTTCACTTGAGGCGAGCGACATCGTACGCACACGCCGCAGGTCGACTGGGCTTTGTCTGCTTTTAGAGAGTTAATACGCGTGGCTTCTTTCTTGGGCCTGGTGCTGGGCCTAACATTCAACTTGGATCTCCTACTATCACAGGCTTCATAATGGACCAGGCTCATACCATACCTGAATGAATAATCAATCAATCATGGACATTCAAATTGAATCTCCAACTATCACAGGCTTCCTAATTTATTTTCTATTTTCTTAGTTTAAGAGTGCCTCCATCTCTTTATAACTAACTAATATTATCCTTAATTTACTTATAATCACAATTAAACAGAACAAATCAAGTAGACTTTTTTCCCCATTTGGAGTCACATATTGATATGAATGGATTCAATTTGATCCATGGTGACCCTTTCTTACCACGAAGGCAACTAGGCCTAAAACTACTCTTACATGAAAAGGGAAGGGCAGAAAAGAAAAACAAGTTAGGAATCCACAAAATTTGAACATCATTCTCTTCATCCATGCCGTTAGACCAACGTACGATCTCCATTGGTAGTAGCTTAGTCAATTTCTTTCATACATTGCCTTTATAGACAGAGAACTCGCAACGGGTGAACAAATGTAGTTGAAATTAGTACTAGATTGAAAATGATCAATTTAGACAACTAAGGGGAAACTAAGACCTTGTTTGGTTTCTCGGGTTCGACACGAGATCTTTTGATAAGTGTGTCGACTGAAAAAAAAAATCAATAACTAAAAGTAATTTAAATAAAAATAAAGTTTTAATTCATAACGTTCGTAATTTTATTATTTCCTTGCCACAAACCACAAAGGGTTTTCATACTTTGAAAGATTTATAAAATACATTCTAACTTATGTTGCAAATTTAACATTTTTTAAAGTACACAACTAAAATGTCATTTATAAATTGGTCACTCGATCTATTTGAAGATCATTATTAATCTACTTCATATGGTAAGGGTGGCGGCATACATTAGTATTTTGAACTGGAATGAGTTACCGTCAGCCGGATGCCTGCACATGGAGGGTCGACTGAAAGGAAGTGGAATTAAAAGGGGTAGACTGAAAGGTACGTTTTAAATTAAATCATAACATAATTAAATTTGTTATAGGTAATTAATTTTTTATTAATAATATATATTTACGTATTTGGTACCTTCATGACAACAAGGTGTGTCGATTACAATTACAGAAGCTATGTCAAAGGTTCCAAATTCAAATTTTTTGTACTGCTAAAATGTAACTCACTCACATTAACTTGCAAGTCACCGTAACTTGCACATTTTCGGTCGACCGAATGTTAGGAATGGTCGACTGAATCTACTGATTTCGTTTTGTGACCGTCAACAACGCGGTTGACCTTTTACATCAAATGGTCGATCTCTTTGGCTAGCGAACAACACAAAAGGCCGACCTCGAATGCTAATAAGGCCGACCTTGTTCATTAAAAGGTCAACCTCGCTAATAAAAAGGTTGACCTCTATTGCATTAACATATCAAATTCGGACTTATTTCCAAAAATAGTAGAAAAGGTCAACCTGAGACGTACGTGATCGACCTCTTACACACTTCTGTATTCAATAAGGATTCCAACACTAGAAAGGTAACCCAAACTTGTCTACCACTTAATTCATCCTAATTCGTCCTAAATATCTATAAGTAAGAATCAATGCCACCTTCACCGCCACTTAAACACTTAATTTGGTTTCTTCTAGGGTTAGAGTTTTGGTGAAGAATAAGATTGCTTCTTGTTCTTCCTATTCGGGTTCTAAACGGTTGACCACATACAAGGTGAGGTCGACCTAATTTAGGATACAATGTTGTTCTTGCTATATTCTAATTTGATCAGATTAATTTGAAGTTTGACTTGATTTGCTTTCATCTTCTAGGGTTAGAGGTTTGTGGAAGAAGCGGAAGAGCGTGGTGGTTGTTCCTATACGTGTTCCACACGGTCGACCACTTGCAAGGTAAGCTCGACCAAATTTAGGTAACGTTGTCCTCATTACTATTTCTTAATTTGCTTCTATTAATTTGATGTTTTTGTTTACTTGCATAAGACGGTTCGATCAGCCACGCACACAATCAGGTCGACCTTTGTGGAACATTTACGTCAATTGAACTTAGGCACGACACGCCGACTTCTGTTCCTTTGAGGTAAGGAAGATCAAACCCAATAGGTCGACCTAATTGTTATCAAGGTCGACCGTATGTGTTAGTTTTGCTTATTTGTCCAGAATGTCGATTTGGCTTTGTTTGTAAGACTCGTTTACTTTTATGGGTTGACCGAGGAAGGTCATAGTTTGACCTAAATGGTTCTGGTAGTTTCTGTTGTCAGTCGTTTGTACACATTTTGAAGTTGAATTATGATTGAAATTTTTATTTAAATTGATTAGACGATGGCGCATGATGAGAAAGAAAAACACGATGAGGGTGAAATTATGAAAGTGTTGAAAGCCACACAAGAGCATATGGTGATGTGTCGAAAAGAATTCAATGACTATCAGAAGTCCATGCGTGATACAGTGGAGCATTTGTCAGTTCGATTGACATATATGACTGGGATGATGCATGATGGTTTTGAGAGGGTAGAATGTGCTATCAAAGAAATACATGCAGAACGAATGGAGAAGGAAGGAAAAGATGGTACTAGAAAGAAATTTGACTTTGATGAAGAGAAGGAATACCATAATGACTCTGCAAATTGCTACCAGAGCATAGACAATTTATTGAAAGACCAAAAGTTTAAGGTGAAAGTATATTCATATGTGAGTGAAGATATTAGTATTACTATCATTGTGCTAATCTGTTTTGTTTATATGATTGTCAGAGTGAAACAACGTTTGAAAGCCATGGTTCCTCTCCTAAGTACAAGAAACCTCGATATGAAAGTGACTCTCATATACCACTCCATAGAAGGATCATTTAGGAAGAAAAAGATTATTTTGTGCTGATAGCGACGAAGATGAATCTAAGAGACCTTTCAAAAAGAACGGAGTAAGTTTAAATTACATATTGATCTATTAAATTGAGAATGTGTGTTTGTTTTCATATGTAAATCCAATTTTAACTTTGAGTTGTAGGTCATGAAAGTGGAGGGCCTAGAAGGATTTATAAAAAATATGCAAAATCCAGTCGAAGACTTGTTTTATGTTGTTACTAAAGAGAAGGCTGGAGACAAAATGGGACAAGTAAGAGAAGTATTATTTCTTTAAAATGGTATATTTGGTCTACCGTTTTAATAATGAGGTCGACCGAGATTGTGCAAGTCACAATTGACATTTCATTTTTTTCTTTTGCAGTTTGGTCGTTATTGAATTTGTTCAAGAAAACTTACAACGACAATTGATCACTTCAATCCGTGCAGGTTTTTGTAAGAGGTTTGCACGTATCCACAACTACCCCATCCTAGGCCAAGTTTTACCTAGAACAACGTTGTCGTATAGTGGTAATCAAGGTCGTATTCTACCCGAGTCCCGGTACCCTAACCTACTTCCCACCTAGTTGCTAATTAGTTAATCGGTTTTTGAGGTTTTGAGTTGAGGATATGAGTAAACTCTAGTCTAAGGATTGATCAAAACTAAAAGCAGGTACTTCGGGGACTAATCCTCCTCCTAGCTTAGGGTCACTATGCATATATAGATATCTAGGGTCGTCCAATATGGAGAGTGAGCTCTTTTCCGTGGGTCGCCGTCGTTATCCACACGCCTCCCCTAAACCCATGTTCCAGTCACCTCAATCTAGACTATCATATCTAGGGCATTAAATATATGGCTTATTTCAATGGACACTATCCACCGTCCACACCGAGGTTTTATCCCGGGTTTCACCTAGGAAAACCACCTATAGCAGGGGTACGGTCGTCTCGACCACTATAGGCCCCCATTCACACATCTAACATAAACTCGCCATATGGCCATAACCGTCTAACCCTAGAACTCCGTAACCAGCGCGGTAGCATAAAGCAGGCGAAAAGGGAAGATTGGGGCTAATTGCCCAAGCGTCATCATATAGGAAAGAATGACATTAAAATCAACTAGGCACACATTTATTCATTCAAACCCTAAAACATCTATATATACAAAGTAAACCCTAAAACTAGGGTTTGGGGTTTAGAACCCCTAGTACCTTAGAGGACTACTCCATAAAGGAGGGAAGAAGATACATGGTAGAAATAGAAGAAGACTTGAAGTTGGGGAAGATCCTCCTTCTTCTCCTTCCTTCAGCTTCTCTCTCTTCTCTCTCAAGAATCAGAAAATTTCTCTCAAAATCAGCTCCACTAAAAAGGGGAAACGGGTCTTCTATTTATAGAGTTCAGCAGACATGGGCAAGTTCATGGGATGAAGGCTGAAAATCCCGCCCATGAACTTGAGGCTGCAATCTTAAGGGAAAGTTCGCAGACTGGAGGCAAAAGATCGCGGTCGGGATCTTTGGGAGAGAGGCTGCAATATTTGAAAATCACCGTTTTCGCCTTGCAAAATGTGGAGATCGCGGCCTAACATCCCGATCACGATCCTAGGTGCCACAGTCTCGATCTTTATCGCGGGCTCGAAAGTCAGTGACCGTGATTTGAGCGAGGAAAATTTTTGCTTCTCCCGATCTGACCTCTTCTGAAGTTCACACCCATGGCTCCAAAGTTTGTGGCCGCAAACTTTAGGCTGCGATCTTCAAGTTAAGTTCACGGGCTAGAAGCAGAAGATCGCAGCCGGGATCTTTACTCTGCAGGCTGCGATCTTGTGATCTAGTTCATGCCCTCTCTTCATGGCAGGGATCTTGGTTCCTTCGGCCATAATCTCCATTTTCGCCCCTTTTTATACACTTGTGACCTTGAAATGTACCTAATTCACACATATCGACTAATACACCCTAAAATCACATCGAATTCAAATAGGAACGAAATAAGGAAGTAATTGACGATGTTTTAGCATTTAAGCACATGAATTGGCACAAAACATACCTCGATATGGAGGGTAAATAACACCAATTTTGGTGTTATCAACAATATTTGAGTTCGGTCATTAGCGATAGTAGTTGGGTTTGCTCATCCTTAAGTACTATATTGCTATGACTTTGGTATGAATTGTGCTTTATTTCTGTTATGATTTACGAGGATTTTGTGGTTGATTGATTGTTTGTAGGTAGTGGATTTGTGTGCAAGGGTACTAACAATGTGTGAAAAAAAGCCAAATGTGTGGTATTTTCCAAATATGTTCTTGGTAAGAGCCATATTTTTTATTATTGGTCATAACCTAGTTATTAATAGTGTACCATGTCAATTAATTTCATTTTATGGTGCAGCAAATGGTAGGCCAGAACATGAAGACCGAAAACATTTGTAACAAGTTGTTGGATGATGGCGTGGGGTTTATGTCAAATGTTACCGCATGCAAGAAGGTTAGCCAATGTCCCTATCTCATGAAGCTTTCAAAGTGAATTTGTTTCTATTCTCATTTTCTAACATATTTTTTCTTGGGTAGATATTTATGCTAGTTTTGGATCTGGACGATGACACATGTCATTGGTTTCTGTATCTCGTCAATGTCCAGCAAAAAACCTCATTTTTTCTTGACAATCTACTAGCAACTAGCGAGGCGGGTCACAAACGTAAATCAAACCACTGCAAGAAAATGGTAAGTGTTTCTTATAAAATTATGACTACTAGAAGCACATAATATTTGTTGTTTGTGTGCAATTGTCCAAACTGCATGATATGTTCAAACCAGAGCGCATGAGCAATGCAACAGTACCAAATTTTGAAGATTTCAATATCGATGAGCTACGCGTTCAAGGGCAAATGAATGATACCAACTGTGGTGTGCATGTGATGCAGTGGATGCGATATGAATCCAAAGATCTGGATAGAGTGGTTAGTATATCGTCAACCAAAAAACTTGCTCAAATTTGTTTTTGTTTTTTAGTTTTAAAGAAGTGTTATATACCATAATGTAGATAGGAGAAGAACACAACTTACAGGTTCGAAAGGAGATAATATTGTATCTGACTACACATTTAGGAAATCGTGCATGTGAAAATCTTTTCAAGCATGTAGTAGATGAATGCGTGGAACGAGGCAAAGAGAGAAAGAGTTCAAACAAAAAAGCAAAGAAATGATATCATTCAGTTACAATGTTACATTTGTTAGACAACACGTTCAATTTTGATTTGCGAGGTTATTTTCTTTCGGATATTCAATGTTTTCCTTTATTTTATTAGTTAGATAATGATGGATTTCAAGGAATTTAGAATATGAATCGTTTACTCAAAGCGGTCGACCAGGGGAACAGAAAGGTCGACCTCGTATGCATACGGTCGACCTATGATAATATTAGTTAGCTCATAAATGATGTCGAATAAGGATTTTGTCCTAGTGATTTTCTCCTCTAGATAAAATGGTTGATCCTGACCAGAAAGAGGTCGACCTTTATGTGCACGAGTTTTGTATACTTCTCCTTGTCGAATTAGGATTTTGTGCATCCTTCACTATTTGGAATAAGCATTCCCCATACTAGTAAAGATAAGGAATTCATCTATATTCTCTATAAATAGATGAAGTCTTAAGACTTTCATCATACTTCGATTTATGCAATCTGTTGGTGTGTTGTAATATCATCGTGCTTATTGTGATCGTGTGTTGGTGTACTGTTTGTTCTTACTCGGATCGACCTTATACCTAAGTGGTCGACCTTATTTTCTAAGGTATGCTTTCATTATCATGCGAATATTGTTCGGTGCTTAGTTAATCATCACATACAGGTCAACCTTATCATGAAAGAGGTCAACCATATTTTGCGAGTCTCGTGTGCTTGTTTACAATTTTTGGTGTTTAGGTTGTTCTAATTAGGTCGACTATGTCAACCCCTGAGGTCGACCTCTTCTAGTCTTCTCTATACATCTATGTATTTGTGGTTAGTTTGTTTTTAATTAGGTCGACCACCGAATTTGTGTTATTTTGTAATATGGTCTACCTTACTTTTGGCGACGGTCGACCTGACGAGACCTAATTTTGATTTTAGTTGCATAAATTTATTTTCCATATAGACATACAATTCTTATTCCAATTATTGAAGAATGAATAATAGAAATGATATAGAATATAGACATGTTGAAGAGATTGGGGACGATGATAAAACTGAGGATGCTCGAGGAGAAACTATGGATATTGAAGATGATATAGATGATACAAATGATGAAGATATTGGGGACGATAATAAAACTAAGGGGGCTAAAGAAGAATTTATGGATGATGAAGAAGCTACTGAATATGATAAACAAATTTCTTTCATAGAGTTTCAAACATTAGAAGATGCAGAGAAACTTTATATTGCCTATGCTTAAGCGAAAAGGTTTAGCGTTCGAAGTAGAGATCTTCGAAGGAATCGTCAAGGAGAAGTTACTGGGAGGAAAATGGTATGTTCGAGAGAGGGAATTAGACATAAGAGGCATATAGATAAAGAAGGTAGGATACGACATGATCATAAGATGACAAGATATTTTTGCAAGGAATCCTATAATGTACGCTTTGATCAGGGTAAGAGAATGTAGGTTGTTTCTAAGTTCAAGAGGAAGCACTCACATCATTGCTGCAATGAAGAAGAAACTCAATTTCTTCGGTCTCATCGAAATGTGAGTGAAGGAGACAAGGCATTGGCGATAGGGATGCGACAGTCAGGAATAAAACAACACAACATTGTTAAGTTCATGAAGAATAAAGTTGGAGTATATGAGAATCTGGGGTACACTCCAAAGGATTTGGATAACGCTGTTCAGAAAGTCCAAAAAGATGACGATTATCTAATAGGATATGTAAACCAAACATTGGGTTACTTGCAAAGTAAACATACTTCTAATATAAGCAATTTCTTCAAGTACACAATCAACTATCAAGGTGAATTAAGCAATCTCTTTTGGTCTAACTCCACATCTAGAGCAGATTACCATTTTTTTGGATGTCTTGGCGTTTGATGCATGCTAAAAAGCAACAAGTACAATCGGCCATTTGTTATGATTGTTGGTGTAAATCACTACCACCGTTAAATCATATATGGTTTTGCCCAGTTGGATAACTAGACAATCCTCAACTACATTTGATTGTTGAATACTTTCCTGGAATGTATGAATTCTAAGATGCCGACTTCATTGATCACAGACAGATTCAAGTCTATGCGTGACATCATTGCTACTGTACTGGTTGGAGTGCCTCATCGACTGTGTATTTGGCATATTGAGACAAATGCGACAACAACTGTTCGTAATAGAGAGTTCATTAGCGCATTCACCCACTTGGCCAAAGCACGTATATCAACTGAGGAGTTTGAGAGTCGCTGGGAGCATGGTTTGTTTGAAAATAAGTGATTGCGGGATTTGTACGCTGACAAATCACTTTGGGCATAGGCATACTTGAAGGATATTTTTTTCGGTGGACTCCAATCAACCTCACGATGTGAGTCATGTAACCCTTGTATAAATGGGTATGTAGGAACTCAATACATCTTGTAACGTTTTGTTTAGGGCATTGATGAAGCACTGGGGGGATGCGTTACACGGAGGTGCATGATGATTATTCTTCTAGGCACACAAGGTTGGTCTGCAAGCATGCCCTTCGCACATGGGAAATGCAAGCTGAAAGTATCTACACACATCTTACATGTGCTATCTTCAAGTCTGAACTAGAGAACGAAGCTTCTTATATGTTAGCGGAGACAAGAATTGGAGCAGATGGGACTAGGGATGGCAAAAATATCTATAACCGTGGATATCCGCCCGAATCCGGCCTAATCGGGTAGGGTAGAACCCGAACCCGAAGGACATTTAGTGGGTATGGGTAAAATCCGAACCCGAATATTGCGGGTAATGGGTGGGCATGGGTTTCTCACTATCCAACCCGAACCCGCCCGATTATACACATGCATATGTATTCTGTCTAAAAATAATCATTTTTTTCTCTAACATATTTTATATTTAGCATATAAATATAATATTTTCATGAAATTGTGTTGTTTTAATTAATTTTCTTCATTCTAGTGAATTATTGTCGTACTTTTCTTCTTACGTAATGTGAGAATACGTGTGAATGTTAACATATTGGTTATAGTTATGAAGAAAAATAATTTCCCATGGATAACCGTGGATACCCAAAACCCGAACGGGTATGGGGCATGGTTTTAATTTTCTACCCGTTTCACATGTGGGTATGGGTATGGGTAAAACCCGAACTACTTTGGGTAGGGTAACGGATATGCACTATCCGTCCCCGACCCGACCCATTGCCATCCCTAGATGGGACAGAGACATTCATTCTGAAGAACTGCATGGACTAGAATCTGAGGAGTTTAACATTTATTACAACCAATCAACATCTAAAATGTGAGTGTGCATTGTTTGAATCTAAGGGGTTTCCATGCAAACATATGCTTACAATCATAAAAAATAAGGGATTTACAACACTACCCTCCACGTGGTTCAAACTTCGATGGACCCAAAATGCAAAGTCAGTATCTCGTAATCTTGGAGTTGGAGGTGATGTGACAGAGAAAGTTGGTCGACTGATAAGACATGGGCGATTATCACTAAAGTGTAAGCGTTTCTGTGACATCGCGTGTGGTGGTGAATCTGTTTTTAATCATGTCTCTAAGGCGTTGGATGACCTTACTCAATGGGCAATTGAGTTATTGGGGGAGAGAATGGATACCACTGCACCTCCAAACCCTCCAACACCCCTTCCAAGTGTGAAAGACCCAAAAACTGTGAAAACCAAGGAAACATTCAAATCAACACGAAGTGCATCGGGCAAAAGTTTAAGAAAGTGTTCAAAATGTGGGAAATATGGTCATTTTCTCCTTAAGTGTCCGAAACAAAGTCCCGAAGAAAGAGCATAAATTTCTTGTACTGTTTTTAGGACTTTATCTTTTAAACTATGATTGTAGTGTTTTATTTTCGCAATTATGTATTTTCAAATTATCTTCATAAATAAGCATGTGTTATTTGGTGGTTTAAATTAATTGGAATAAAGAAAACGGTCGACCTGATAGATGACCAGGTCGACCAGCCTAGAAAAGGTCGACTGCGTCCTTGTTCGCCTGACTAAACCGGATCTTATCTCAAAATCCACTCAAATCCTATCCTCCTACCCCTTTTACTTCACTATTCAACAACCTCCTCCACTTATTTTCTATCTTCACCTCTTTCTTCTTTTCTCTCCTTTCCCTTCTTCTTCTTCCACCAAAAACCTAGAAGAAGAACCAAAACCTCTCAGTTGTTGATAAGAAGAATAATATGTGTTTCTCATATGCTCTTGTCATTTGGGTTAGTTTTTGTTCGTTCATGTTAGATTAGATTGTTTTTACCAAACCCCCATAGCTGTAAAAATTGGATTTTTGCCTGCTGTTCACCAAAATCGGCCGAACGCATCCTTTCACTGGTCAACCAGTTTTGTTTGAAATCAGATGATGATTTGTTACGATTTGATATGAAATCTCCAAAATAAGCAGGTTTTCTCTTTGTAAATAGGTCGACCTTCTTCATCCATGGTCAGCCGATATTGTTTGGTGTTTTGTAAGATGATTCAAATCTACAAAATTAGTGTTCTTTTGTGTTCGCCAGAATCGGTCAACTGTGTTCCAGATGAGGTCGACCTATTTTCTTTAGTTTCGTCAATCTTAGCAAGGTGGACTCATTTTTGTTTGATTTTTGCTTCGGCTTGCAAAAATAGGTCGACCTATTTACAATCAGGTCGACATATAATGTTTGGTTTCATAATAGTAGCAAATTGAATAATTTTTTTGATGGTTTTTGCTTCTGCTTGCAAACAAAGGCCGACCTAGTTTGTTTGAGGTTGATGATGATCTTTAGTTTCGTCGATTTATGCAGAAGTTATAGCAATTTTCAGATTCCGTTTGCAAAAAAAGGTCGACCTTGTTCCAGATGAGGTCGACCTATTTCCTTTGGTTTCGTCAATGTTAGCAAGGTGGACTAATTTTTATTTGATTCTTGCTTCTGCTTGAAAAAATAGGTCGGCCTATTTACAGTCAGGCCGACCTATAATGTTTGGTTTCGCGATATTAGCAAATTGGAATAATTTTTTTATGGTTTTTGCTTCTGCATGCAAGCAAAGGTCGAACTAGTTTGTTTGAGGTTGACCAATGATATTTAATTTTGTCGATGCATGCAACGTCTGTTTGGTTTTGTCATTTGGCTAATGTGAATTGTCGTTTATTTGATCTTAGGACGTTTTGAGGAAAGAAGAAAAGAGAGTTAGAGAAATCGGTTGTCTCAAGTTCCGAATGGAAAGAGTTCAACCCAACTCTGTTCCAGACCAAGGAGCAAAGTGACAAATATGAAAAGAGGAGAATGCACAACCGCAGGGTGGCTCCTAGAAGGCCATTGACGACTGATTCATATGCTCATTCCGAAGATTACGGGTTCCTGGCACCATTTGTGGAACAAGATTGGCTGAATGTGATATCTCTCGATGTACCATACTACCAAAAAATGGTACAGTACTTCTACAACAACATCGTCTTTCAACGTTCTGCAGATGGATCGATTCATGCTTTTAAAGGCTATGTGAATGGGGTGGAGATGCGTATCAGCAAGAGTGTGTTGGCAGCCGTACTATAGACTCCAAACCAGGAGAAGAGAAACGATTCTTACAATGCTTGGAATGAAAATTATTTCTCGAGAGCCAGACAAATTCAGACTATATGTGGTCTTGCTGAAAAGGAAGATATTGAGGATCGCAGTAGGCCAACTATTCGCCAGCTGACAGTTCAAGCCGGAGTTCTTCACCACATGCTCTCCTACAAGATTTTTCTAAAGGATGGACATCGAGAGGCAGTCACCTACTTTGACATGGAGCTCCTCACCAACCTACTTTCACATGACAAGGTGAACTTGCCATACTTGATCTTTAAACACATGCTTGTTGTTACAAAGAGTTCAAACAGGAATCTTCCCTATGGGATAATCCTGACTTTGCTATTTGAGCATTTTAGAGTGAATTTAAGTGAAGAGGTTGGCTTAAGAGTAACAAGACAGAAGTTTTAGACAATTACTTCCTGAAGAAGATGAGATTTGAGATGCATGATGCTGTGTATGTCTGAGGATAGAATCCTCATGTAGTACATCATGATGATGATGAGCCCGGAGACGAGACAATGGCGCAACCACATAGTTCAGCTCTACCAGTCACCCTCGATCATTTATGGGAACACATGAATGGCATGTACGTCTACATGGGGCAGATATCCACTCAGATGATTGGCATGTACGACTACATGGGGCAGATGACCAGCTAGTTGAGCAAACTACAGGTGACTATAACAGAGATGCGAGATGAGTTCCAATCTTTCAGTGAAAGATACATACATCCCACCACTTTTGATCTATGTTTCGCGTGAAGGGGATGGATTAATGGATAATACTTCAGACTTTTGATCTGGTTGACCCCTTGTTGTAAATGGTCGACCATTTGGGTAATGACTGTCATCAAGTGGTCGATCTTCTTACGTTTACAAGCCACCATTTTGCTTATGATATTGAAAGGTCGACCGAATTTTTATTATGGTTGACCATTAAGGTATAACTAACTTAAAACAGTCGACCACTATAAATTAATGGTCGATCGTGATGCTTCATCAGAGTGACCACGATAGTGAATTAGGTCGATCGCATTTAGGCATAGGTCGACCGAATTGTGCAAGTTATAATGACTTGCAAGGTACCATAGGCATACCTTTTTTTAATATGATTGTCACAATGCTTGTAGTTTTAGAACACATTTTTTTATGAACACACATTTAGAGGTGCGAAATGGATTGTATTCATGAATAGCTTAATTGGATTGGTTTAATGGTGAATTCATTAATTTGATTAAATGTATTGGTGGATTCATGGATCCAAGTTCTATGTAAATCTTGGACCATTATAAAATCATGAAAATTTTAGGTACTATAATGTCATTATAAAAATGAAGGCACCAAAATGTCTTTTCTAAACATATTTTCATTACAAAATGAGAATAAACTATATATATATAGTAAAGTATAATTTTTCGACAATTCATTATCCAATTCATGCTACCAATTCATATGATTGAATTAAATGAATTGGATTTTTGGTGGATGAATTGGATTAAATTCAAATTGTCACCTCTACACACGATATATATGTAATTGTTTAGCTCCTATTGTTTAATTGAGATGGTTATCTTTGTTTTGTACCAAATTTATTAAAAAAAAATTGCATTGAAGAAAAGAGCAGAAATTGTCCATTAATTCCTTTTAATTACCAACATCACAATCACAAATACAAAACGTTATAAATAGGGTTCATGCCACATTTGATCACTGTGATTACTAAAATGAGTCATGTTTAGTCACTAGAAAAAGTTAATATCAAATTTGGTCACTCTAATTATTAAAACAGGTCATATTTAGTCACTCTATGTTAGTCTCCGTCCAACTCCGTTAATGGAGTCCGTTATGTGTTGACGTGGCTAACGGGGGCGCCTAGTCAGCGCCACTTTGACCCGAAAAAGGTCAAACCCGACCCGCCACGTCACTAAACCCGCCATGTCATACAACCAACCCAAACCATTAACCCAGCCTAATTTATTATATATTCTCTTCAGCCACTCCGCCATAAACCCACCTTCACAGCATCTCAGTTCAACAAATTCCCCGCAATGGCATATGTCTCAGAAACCTTTCGCGCGTCACTCTTCCTCCATAGCTTTCAGCTTGCATTCCCATTTCCTCATCTCCAGCGACCTCAGCTCCAACTGGGTTCTCTGATTTCAAAATCCCGACCCCCTTTGTCGCCTTAGATCCATTTTTGCTCACTCCCTACCAATTTTTTTAGACTAATTTAGGTTTTCCATCAAATTCTTTTAGAAATGGGCGTCAAGGAATTCGAACGAGGGCAGAATTGATTCCATCATCGTCGGCTGCTCGACCCACCCGCTGAACCTAATAAAGGTCTGAATGCAGATGTAGGGCGATAGCTTGGCTGCTCCCAACCCTGTCCTCCGCCCGGCCTTCGCTTTCAACATTGGCGGTGCCATTTCCGCCATCCACATGACTGCCGCTCCACGCCCGTCTGTGGGTCCCGTCACCGTCGGGATGAACATCCTCCGCCAGGAAGGAGCGGCGACGCTGTTCTCCAGCGTCTCCGCCACCGTCCTCCGGCAGACCCTCTACTCCACCACCCGCATGGGCCTCTACGACGTGCTGAAGACGAAGGGGACCAATCCGGAGACGGAAAACATGCCGCTGGTTAGGAAAATCACGGTCGGGCTCATCGCCGGCGGAAGGAGAAAGGGTTTGGTTTGAAAATGTCCACTAACCCGCTGGATTTTCCAATTTTGTTTTGTTAGGTGGATTAGGGCTTGGTTTTGGGTTGGGTTAATGGTTTGGGTTGGTTTGGGTTAAGTGTATGACATGACAAGTTTAGTGACGTGGTGGGTCGGGTTTGACCATTTTCGTGGCGCTGACTAGGCGCTCCCATTAGCCACATCAGCACATAACAGACTCTAGAGAGTTGGACGTAGACTAACGGAGAGTGACTAAATATGACATGTTTTAGTAATTAGAGTGACCCAATTTGATATTAACTTTTTCTAGTGAGTAAACATGACTCAATTTAATAATTACAGTGACCAAACGTCGCATTAACCCGTTATAAATATATAATATCTCATATTCATTAATGGGTCATTGATCATAATGTATCAACCAAAATGAGAGAACCATAATCGGATTAATTCCCTAAATACAATAATAATTAAAAATAATTTCCAGAATCCATAACTTTTATAAAAAATTCCCAAACTACCAAAGTTTGACACAGTTCGAGTTCAACAAACTCGAACTAGTACCAGATCGACTGCCAACAAATCGATCCATGTGCATCGAGGAAGAAGATAGAAAGTAAAAGAGCTGCCAGAATTTGCTAAGTGATGGCTTTTTATCCTCGTAAACTGATGCAGTGGTTCGAGTCCAACAAACTCGAACTACAGTAGTTCGAGTCCATTAAACTCGATCTAGGGCAACCAATAATTTTACCCCTGCACCCTATTCTGGAGCATGTCGGACCGAAAGCGACTGGACAGAATGATTGAGCAGTGGTTCGAGTTTAGTGTAATCGAACTACACTAGTTCGAGTCCCTAGAACTCGATCTATGACAACAAATAATCTTATCCCTACAACCCTATCCTGAAGCACGTCGGTTGACCAGTCGTTCAAGGCCATAAGAATTGATTTATATGGTTCGAGTTTTAAGGCATCGATCTTGTGCAGATATGGATCGAGAATTCTAAAGTCGTTTTACTAGATCGAGTTTTTTTGGCATCGATCTGGCTCGATCGAGTTGTCCAAACTCGAACTACTATGATCGAGTTCTTTGTCATCGATCTACTGACACGCCAAAACACAACACCAAACTGCGACCAAGTGTAATCGCAGTCCGGGAATGCAGTAACAGGCAAGTTCTATTATCAACCCGGGGTCTAGATCTACTGCTTACTCCGTGATTATCTATTATCTAGCCAACTAAGTCGAGTGATTTGTGATTAAAGCAAAAGCAGTAAGAAAGCAGGAAATGATTCGGTTTTCTAAAGCAGGAAAGAGTCACTTGGGAATGAGTCCCCCTAGCTCCTTAGTTAGGTTCAATTGTAATTACCCTGGGTTGATTTACTGTTGATTAGACTGCGGAAGATTCGACAGTAGCTTGGAATCTCTTAAGCTAACCAAGCCCTCTCAGTTTAACTACCACGCAGACGACTAGTCTTCACCGGGATAGAAAGTTGAAGCAATAAGCACAGAGCTCCACTACTGGAATTGAATTCCAGTACAAAGCAGTAAACTGGTTAACTCTCGTATAACCAATCTCCTGCTATCGAATGAAGAGGCTCTAACAACCTAATCAGATTCTATTTATCTCAGGTTGCAGCAGTAATCAAAAAAGCTGATCAGACTTCAATCAATTCAATAAACATGCATCATTCGATTAAAACCAAACAGTATAATCATCCCAAGTCATTACAATCGAATCCCTAACACAAGGAACTAGGTTTCTTCATACCCAAGTGAGAGAAGGGTTCTACTCCATAGAGAGAGAAAGGAAAACAGAAATCAGAGTAGTCACACTCATAAAGATGAGGAAAATCTGCTATGGGATGTCAATCTTCACTCCTAGGGACGCAATCTGGGCTTCAATGGTGAGAAATCCACTCCAAATAGCTCCTAGGGTTTGTTCTTCGCTCTTTCTCTCTCTAAAACTCTGTTTTTGCTCTAAAAACTCGAATCCTCTTCCTTGGCTCGAATCTGCCTCCAAAAACCCGATTGTGGGTGAAATACGGGCAGAATTACGGCCGTAATCACGGCCTGCCCGTAAATCGCCCAAAACGCGCGTTTCACTTTACTCTGATGGAGGAGGAGTTACGCCCGTAATTTCACAATTACCGCCAGTATTTCATTAATTACGGTCGTAATTTGGTGGATGCTTGCCCGTAATTTTACTGCCGAGAGGAATTCTTGGGAAAATAGGCTCGGCATTGCTTTTACGGGCATGCCCTGACCAATTACGGTCGTAATTTGGCAGGGGCTGCCCGTAATTTGTCCTGTGAATCGCCACCTGACCTCCAAATGACCCGAAACTTGCGCCTATGCACCTCTTTACTTGCTAGGACCTGAAATACCACAAAACAACACAACCTAGCGTAAAATAGGCCAAGGAACAATCAATTCGAGCTAAAATGGATAGGAAACCAGAGTGAAAACACGTGCAAATACGATGCTATCAAATTCCCCCCCACTTAACTGTTTGCTTGTCCCCAAGCAAACCAAGTCAGACACAAGGTAAGCTCACATATTTCAATCAACCAACATTGGGGACAAGTCATAAAGGCACAGAACAAGTGAATCGTACTGGTTTTCAAATATCAACACATGAACAACTTCAATAGCAACCTGGACAACCACCACAAAGGACATTCGAGTGCAGCAAAATCGAGCAACGGAAGAGTCTCCCTTCTGTTCACCAACCAACCCAGACTTGACTCAACCACTCACTCAAAACAGTCAACTCATGCATCCAACTCAAGACATCAGAATAGAGACCGAGCAATCTAGGTCCTCACCGGGGTACAAGAGTATAAAGAATATGAAAATGAATCACTCACTCTCGACCAGTGGGGTCAGGACAATTTAATGCGAAAAATGCGCATGCTATTTCTCTCAATCCCTAACATCTCTTCACCATGATGGCAGCCTCTAAATGCTAGAGTTCACATATGGGGTGTCACCACTAACTAATCCGGAGGTCTTAGACACAGGTTCAAATGACTGGCTAGGGTCTTGGATATGGGGAAAAGGCCTTTTAGGTGGTGGAAGTGTTCATAGCACAAGGTTCCACATTTCCAAACCCACACAATCACAGTCAAACAAACCGGTATTTCCTTTCTGCTATTCTGCATTACTCAATATCTCAAGAGCACAAGAGCGAGGGAAGTATAAATATTAGCATTTCCAAGCCAGACTGCTAAGAAACACTACTTAATGGGCATTATTCAGATTTTTGGCAGTGGCTTTCTTTTGCTTTCAATTTTTCTTAGTTTTTCTTTCATTTTCTTTTCATTTCTTAAGAAAGCCACCACTTCTGCACATATTTCCAACACATGCCCAACTTTTACGCACTACCTCCGACACTCACATTAAATTTAGCAGAAACAGCAGAGAATATGTAAAAACCACTCTGTGGAACCTTCTAAAAGATGCAAAAGGGTGATTTTTCATTGTAGACCGAAAGAAAGGATAACACACGGCTCAAAGGGGCTGACTAGGGGATATGACACATCAGTACAGTCAATTTGGTCGTGGGCTAATCCTATGCCCCCATCATCTTAGCTAGTGACAACGTGAATGCTACACATCATGGAAGAGGGATCTATCGCACAAGAAAGAAACGAGCAGGCTCAAATCTCACATGGCTACCTATATGCTCTATCTCACATTCTGATACCCTGAACTAGATGCATAAACGACTGTCAAGAACAAGTAATCAATCGAAGTCACAGTTGGTAAGCAAACAGTTGAAAAACTGAACCCCTACAAAATTCTACTGCACGTCTCAGTCCTCATCATAGGTTGTCCTAGTCACAATCAAGCTGTCATGCGTCAATCTGAAAACCATTCAATTCATGAATCAAAACACAGTGCCAATATGATCAAACAACAGTACTTGGAACCCTCAAATCGTAAGATTCGGACAGTGGACTATGCTCTAAGCACCCTTATATACGTTCCAATAGATACAAAGAACCCCCCACACTTAGATGCTACAGTGTCCTCAATGGAGCAGAGGGAAGGGGAACGATGTTACCGTGAAACAGTGGTCAGGAACGTTGACTGGATGGCGGACCAGTCAATAGTAGAGGACTGGACAAGGACCAGTCCAACGGGCACAGAGCTAGAGGCAACAAAACACACACATTGGGTGAAAGAAATCATAGTTCCAAGTCTACAATCCACACAACTGGAACAAGAAAAAGAACCAAACACAATACGGAGTCTAAGTCTGGAAAGAAAGATAAAAGCAGAGCCCAACTCGATGGGCTAGCAGTGCCAGCTCAGTGCTCATCGCCTCCATCGCCAGCTGGAGGCGGGTAGTAGTCCTCATGCCCCGGGGACGCCTCCAAGGGTAGCTCACAGCAGCAGGATCCATGTCCCAGTAGCTCATCATGTAATGCTGAGCTGAAATGATGCGGCGGCGACCTTCGCGCTCACGGTCGAGGCGGGTGTTGAGGTGCTCCTGGCCAGCAAGGATCTGCTCATTCTGGCGGGAAATGGCCGCCAGCTGCTCGGCAATGTAAGTGGTGGGTGCTGCAGCAGACGGGCCGGCAGCGAAGGTGGAGGTGCCAGGCGCAGAAGGAGTGGTCCGACGATTCGTCCGACGAGTGGTCCGACGGGCTGCAGCATCACTCGCCTCGGGGATCTCCTCACCCTCTGGTGCACGAGGAACAGGGCAAGGAAGGCCCTGGATCCAGATCACGTCCCCGTCTCGCTGCAGTATCAGCTGGCGCCGTAGGGTGTCCCTTGAGAAGGGCGTCGCGGGCTGGATGACAGTGAACCCGGAGAGGTTGATGTTGTAGTACCGTGCCAGGGCAGTGACCACCGGCCCACACGCCAGGGCTCGACCACACCGAGAAGCCTTGACGATAGTCCTGGCGATGAGAGAGGACAGATGGAGGTTGTCCACCTCCTGGCTGATGGAGTGCAGGCAATGCAAGGTGCGAAGCTGAAGATGACTGGTGGAGCCCTTGCTGGGGGTGTAAGATTTCCCCAACAGCTGGTTGAGGATGCGCCACTCCGGGCGCAACTGAGTAGCCGTGGTGTAGCCCGGTGTGAAACAGCGCCTGCGAACTCCGGGAGGCAGATCCTCTCGAAGAATTGCTGGTCCCGAAAGATGGGACTGTCGGGCTCTTCGATGGCCAGGTGACAGGCGAAAGGTGGAAGGAGCCCCAGTGCCCGACCGAAATCATCATAGCTAAGGGAGTGAAACTCTCCACCGAGTCGGAACTGGATGGCGTTGCCGTGAGCACCCGCGTGGGCCCGGAAATGCTCGAAGGAGGAGTAGAACTCCCAGAGGAGCTCCTGATAGATCGGCTCAGCGAGGTAGAGGAGGCGGCGCCAAGAGTAAGCGCGGATGGCAGCCTCCATTGCCTCGCGAGCACCCAGCTCCTCGAAAACCCTCCAATCGAGGTAATGGTGTTGAACGAATTTGTGGCGTCGGATGTCCCGCAGAGTCTTCCTCTGGTCGGCGTCGAGCATGTTCAAGTAAGTGTTCATTTTCCTGCAGCCACAAAACAGCAGAAACCCAACAACATACATGGAAATTCGTCAATGGTGAGGTCACAATCATCCTCACCCGGGGCCCTCGAATCATAAATTCGGGCAGTGGACTAGGCCCCAAGAAAGGAAAAACATTCAAAACCAATCAGAACCATTCACCATTCACACAAACTCAAACGCACTTGGAGCCCTCAGATCATAAACCCAGACAGCAAATTAGGCTCCAAGCGGGACAACCACAGCTCATGTTACTCGATAGGCCAACCAAAGGATGAACAAACAAAGCAAGCAATACCGTAGGCCTACCGAATTAATTAAAGCACAAACCAATCCCCGAATTCCCTCACTAAACCCACAATATCAATCCTCCACAAATGACAAGTAAAAATAGAGAAGCACACCTGGAGGCACAAGAAGATATCGCGGGGAAGGTGAGGGAAGAGCGAGAGAACACGACAATCGCCGGGAAACTCGCCGGAAGGCTCGCCGGAGTTTTGTAGCCGGCGACTTCACCAAAGCCAAACTGACCCAAAAATTTGGGGAATGAGGCCCCGGGTACCAGGAACGCGGTGGTGGTCGCGGTTTCTCGATTGGAGGTCGGAGGAGAGAGATCGGGCCGGAGGAACACCGAAGGGGCGCGGTTTTACGGCGACCCAAAACACCGCCAAACTCGACCCCACTGGGATAGACTTGTGGGCGCCGACGAGAGGAGCATGGGGGTGGTCTCGGATTTCAATTTGGAGCTCCGATGAATGAGATACGGCCGGAAAACCACCGGAGAAGAAGGTGGGGCGATTTTCCGGTGAGAAAGAGAGAGAGTTTGACCAGAAAAAGTGAGGAGAGAGAGAGGTTATCTCGGCTGAGGGGGTTTTTAAAAAAACACAGGAGTAATTACGGGCACGATTACGGCCGTAATTCTCCCCTGGCAGCCCGTAATTTTACTGCCGAGAGCACATTGCCCCTCTGAATTAATTACGGGCAGGGGGTAGGAGAATTACGGCAGTAATTCGGCCCCCCATGCCCGTAATTTCATCGCCGAGCCCTTTTTCCTCTTCTGGCTTAATTACGGGCAGGGGGCATGAGAATTACGACCGTAATTTTGCCCCCCATGCCCGTAACTTCATCGCCGAGGGCCCTTTTCTCCAGTTTTTGAGCTGCAATTTCGAACAACCAAACCCAAGCGTGCCCCGGCTCGAAAAACGACACCACCATAGACAAAAATAGACCATCCGGGGCACGAGAAACATTCCAAAAAGACTCCAGACAGACTCAATGACTCGAAAACGAAAAAAATTAAAAAGGAAAAAAGGATAGAAATGCAAACCGTGGTGGGGTTGCCTCCCCACAAGCGCTTCTTTACCGTCTTTTAGCTGGACGCCAGTAGAGGAACTAAGGGTCCTCGAGCTTGATCAGCAGCTCTGCGCGCTCGACAGCACCTCCCAAATACAACTTTAGGAGGTGGCCATTCACCTTGAGTGGCTCGGTTTGAGCATTGCTGATCTCCACCGCACCGTGCGGGAAAACTTGGGTGACCGTGAAGGGTCCCGACCACCTCGAACGGAGCTTGCCCGGAAAGAGTTTCAGGCGTGCATTGAAGAGCAAAACACGATCACCTACCTGAAACTCCTTCGGGCCCCTCAACCTCGCGTCGTGGAGACGCTTGGTGCGCTCTTTGTAGAGCAGGGTGTTCTCGTAGGCGTGGTAACGCCACTCCTCCAACTCCAACAGCTGCAACTTACGTTCTGTACCTGCAATACTCAAATCCAGATTTAGCAGCTTAATGGCCCAGAAGGCCTTGTGCTCTAGCTCTACCGGCAAATGGCACGCCTTCCCATAGACAAGCCTATAAGGAGAAGTGCCAATCGGATTTTTATAGGCAGTCCTATACGCCCAGAGAGCATCATCGAGCTTGGTGGACCAATCCTTGCGGGACTGATCCACCGTCTTTTCAATTATCCGTTTTAGCTCCCGGTTCGTCAGCTCGGCCTGCCCATTTGACTGGGGATGGTAGGCCACCGACACCTGATGCTTAACGCCATAGCGAGAGAGGAGTTTAGTGAATTGCCCCTGAAAATGGGTTCCTCTATCACTAATAATGGCGCGAGGTGTCCCGAACCGGGAGAACAGCTGCTTCAGAAATGAGCAGACCCGTCTTGCATCATTGGTGGGCATGGCTTGAGCTTCTGCCCACCGCGAGACGTAGTCCACTGCAACCAATATGTACAGATTGCCAAAAGATGGAGGAAATGGGCCCATGAAATCGATACCCAAACATCAAAAATTTCACAAATAACAGAGATATGTTGGGGCATCTCATCCCGGGAAGAAATGTTACCTGACCTTTGGCAACGGTCGCACTGTCGTGCGAAGGTGTCAGCATCCTTGAAGAGCGAGGGCCAATAGAAGCCCGACTGTAGCACCTTCTGCGCCGTGCGGTTTCCTCCATGATGACCTCCAGTAGGTCCCTCATGACATTGAGACAGGATGTCTCCCATATCATGCTCCATGACACAGCGCCGGATCACGCCATCTGCTCCGATTTCTGAAGAGGTAAGGATCCTCCCAGAAGTAGTGCTTCAGATCGGAGAAGAACTTGCGCTTTGCATGAGTAGCCATCCCCTTGGGTAACTGCTTGCCCACCAGATAATTGGCAAAGTCAGAATACCAAGGGGCCACTCTGTCCACCAGTGTCATCGCCAGGAATCGCTCACCCGGGAAGGAGTCGTCGATCTCTTCCACGAAGTTGTCCACCGGAGGGGCTTCCAACCGTGAGAGATGATCTGCAGCAACATTCTCGGCTCCTTTCTTGTCCCGGATCTCGATATCAAACTCCTGCAGCAGCAGGATCCATCGGATTAGCCTAGGCTTTGCATCAACCTTGCTCATCAGGTAGCGAATCGCCGAGTGGTCAGTGTAGACCACCACATGGGAGAGCACCAGATAGGGTCGGAACTTGTCAAATGCATACACCACAGAGAGGAGCTCCTTCTCTGTGGTGATGTAGTTCTCCTGTGCATCGTTCAAGGTCTTTGACGCGTAGTAGATGGGCTGGAAGTGCTTCTCGCGTCTCTGACCCAGAACTGCTCCGACTGCATAGTCACTCGCGTCGCACATCAGCTCAAAAGGAAGAGACCAGTCAGGAGTCACCATGATAGGTGCATGGGTAAGCTTCTCCTTCAGAGTCTCAAATGCAGCTGTGCACTCGGGAGTGAACTGGAATGGTGCATGCTTCTCCAGCAGCTTGGTCAAAGGCAGGGCAATTTTCGAGAAATCTTTGATGAAGCGCCGGTAAAAGCCTGCATGACCCAGAAAGCTACGAATCCCCTTCACAGAAACAGGAGGAGGTAGCTGACTGATCGTCTCGATCTTCGCGCGATCCACCTCAATCCCCTGCTTGGAGATCTTGTGCCCGAGCACAATACCCTCACGAACCATAAAATGGCACTTCTCCCAGCTGAGTGCCAAATTAGTCTCCTCGCACCTCTTCAGAACGAGTTCCAGGTTATGGAGACAGTGAGTGAAGGAGTCTCCATATACCGAGAAGTCATCCATGAAGACTTCCATGATCTCTCCAACCAGTCGGTCGAAGATCGCCAACATGCATCTCTGGAAGGTCGCTGGTGCATTACACAGCCCAAATGGAATCCTCCGGTAAGCAAAGGTACCGAAGGGGCAAGTGAATGTGGTCTTCGCCTGATCCTCCGGTGCAATAGGAATCTGGAAGTAAGCAGACATGCCATCCAGGAAGCAATAAAACTCATGGCCAGCCAACCTTTCCAGCATCTGATCAATGAAAGGTAGGGGAAAATGATCTTTCCTGGTGGCGTCGTTCAGGCGCCGGTAATCGATGCAGACTCTCCAGCCGGTCACGGTCTGCATCGGGATCAACTCCTTCTTCTCATTTGGGACCACAGTCATCCCGCCTTTCTTCGGGACCACCTGAGTGGGGCTGACCCACTTGCTATCAGATATAGCAAAGATGATCCCTGCATCCATGAGCTTCACAATCTCTGCCCGGACCACTGCCTCCAAGTTAGGAGACAATCTCCATTGTGGCTGCCTGACTGGCTTAATCTCATCCTCCATCAAAATTCTGTGGGAGCAGAAGGATGGGCTAATGCCTCTGATGTCTGTGATCTTCCATGCCATGGCCCGGGCATACTTCTGCAGCAGAGCCACCAGCCTGCTCTTCTGCTCGGGTGTTAGATCCGAGCTAATAATAACCGGGAGCTTATTCCCCTCCCGGAGAAATGCATACTCCAGGTGAGATGGGAGGGGTTTAAGCTCCAACTCTGGTGGCTCCTCCAAGGATGTAGCGATCCGGGGCGAGATGGGGATCGGCTTGAATGGTATCTCTCGCCCCTCGATCGCAGCCTCGTCCAGCTCCGCAAGCTGCTCCTCCAGATTTTCCTCATCATTATGAGTATGACTACTCCGATTACTGTTTTCTCATCTCTCTCTATGGAGTAGAACCCTTCTCTCACTTGGGTATGAAGAACCCTAGTTCCTTGTGTTAGGGATTTGATTGTAATAACTTGGGATGATATTACTGTTTGATTTTAATCGAATGATGCATGTTTATTGAATTGATTGGAGTCTGATTAGCTTTTCTCAATTTCGGCTGCAACCTGAGATAGATAGAATCTGATTAGGTTGTTAGAGCCTCTTCATTCGATAGTAGGAGATTGGCTATACGAGAGTTAGCCAGCTTACTACTTTGTACTGGAATTCAATTCCAGTAGTGGAGTTCTGTGCTTATTGCTTCAGCTTTCTATCCCGGTGAAGACTAGTCGTCTGCCGGGTAGTTAAACTGAGAGACCTTGGTCAACTTAAGAGATTCCAAGCTACTGTCGGATCTTTCGCAGTCTAATCAACAGTAAATCAACCCAGGGTAATTACAATTGAACCTAACTAAGGAGCTAGGGGGACTCATTCCCGAGTGACTCTTTCCTGCTTTAGAAAACCGAATCATTTCCTGCTTTCTTACTGCTTTTGCTTTAAACACAGATCACTCGACTTAGTTGGCTAGATGATAGATAATCATGGAGTAAGCAGTAGATCTAGACCCCGGGTTGAGAATAAAACTTGCCTGTTACTGCATTCCCAGACTGCGATTACACTTGGTCACAGTTTGGTGTTGTGTTTTGGCGTGTCAAGTTTTTGGCGCCGTTGCCGGGGAACCTCTAGGTTATTGGGGAAACGTGAGAATTTGTTACTCTAGTTTTTTCTTTATTGCATTTTTCTCTTCCACATGTGTGCCTTCACGGGTTGCTTCTGCTGATTGTGTGCAGGTAGTGCATGACCCGTAGCCAGTCGGGAGATCTACTACCATTAGACCAGGAGCTTGAACGAACCTGCAGGAACTTCAAGCGGGCTCTAAAGGCGCGACTGGCTGCGTAGGAGGCGCTAGCACAGCTGCAGATCACTGACAAAGAGGAGATGGCTGATCCACAGAACCACGATGTGATCAACCCAGATGAGCAGACCATGGGATCCTACTGGACCGCTAGAGCTGCGGACATGAGGTCACCCATTCAACACCCTCATGTCCCAGCCAACAACTTTGAGGTGAGCACCTCAGTGATCACCATGCTGCGCTGTTCAGTGGTGTTCCGTGGTAAGGAGGGAGAGTGCCCCCGATCACATCTCAGGCGATTCCACGAGCTCATCGATGGAATCAAGATCAATGAGTTACCAGCAGATGCCATCCAACTGAGGTACTTCCCATTCACTCTGGAGGGGCAGGCCAAGGAGTGGCTAGACACTCAACCTCCGGGCTCTATCACCACGTTCGCCAACCTGGCGGACAAGTTCCTCACCCGCTACCATCCTCCATCCAAGACAGCTGACCTGCAGAAGCAAATTACACATTTTGCTCAGGATGAGGATGAGACCATCAGGGATGCTTGGGAGAGATACACCAGTCTCTTTCTCAGGTGTCCCAATCATGGTTTCAATGATGCATTCAAGGTGGGCACCTTCTATCACGCCCTCTTCCCGGAGGACAAGCAGCTGATTGATTCTGTTTGTGGCGGGAACATGCTGACTAAAACCCCGCCACAGCTGAATCAACTTTTTGAGGAGATGGCGGAGAACGGGTACGATTGGGGCACTGCCAGGAGGTCGAGACGAGCACCAGGACGGGGTGTGCATGCTGTAGGCACCCAGTCATCTGATTTGGTGCAGGTGGTATCGAAGCTGGTTTCAGCTATCGATCGTTCTGGTTTGATTGCAGGTACAGGACAGCCGCAGGCGATGCACTGCCAGTGGTGTGAGAGCTCTCATCACACCGTGGAGGACTGTCAGGCGATGAAGGAATCAACCACACCCCAGGAGCAGGTGAACTTCATCAACAACGTCAGGCGCAATGACCCCCTACAGTAACACTTACAATGAGGGGTGGCGCCAACATCCTAACTTCTCCTGGGTGGGGCAAATTCCAGACCACCAGTCCCCCAGGGACCATCGGGTTTCCAGAGGCCACCATATCAGCCCAGACAGGGGCAATTCCAGCAGCAACAGTCTCTCTACCAGCCCATGCCGGGGCATGATGCTCAATCACAGCCGCGACCTTTCCAGCAGCCAGGTGCAGCCCCTGCTGCCCCAGTGCAGATGATCAGTTGGCTGAACTGCGGGACTTGGTGGGTTCTCTCGCCAGTTCTAGTGCTCAGAAATTCAACACTATTGAGCAGTTCATGGAGAAGGCCTCGGGTAAATTCTGGCTCTTGAAGCTGGTCAGAGGAACACACAGGCTGTCTTGCAGGATATCCAGACCCAGCTGGGGAGCGTGGCTCAGGCAGTGGCCAAAGGGCTCCTGGTACTCTACCCGGGCAGACCATCCCTCATCCGCCAGCCCCGAATGAGCACTGCAATGCCATCATGACCAGGAGTGGCAAGGTGACTGTTGATCCACCTGCTCGGGAACAAGAGAGAGAACCCCTGTCTTAGCATCTCCAGCGGTTGAAGAAGAGGCAGAG
Organism: Linum tenue; assembly: GCA_946122785.1. Taxonomy (NCBI): domain Eukaryota; kingdom Viridiplantae; phylum Streptophyta; class Magnoliopsida; order Malpighiales; family Linaceae; genus Linum; species Linum tenue. The sequence goes on from CAMGYJ010000009.1 coordinate 21,715,399, forward strand.
AAGGAGGTTGAGGTGCCTGCACCTAATCCGCAACGGTAGTGAAGGAGGATATCCCGAAACTTCCCTTCCCTACGCGGTTGCACAGAGACAGGCTGGAGGCAGAGTTCGAAAACTTCATGGCCATGCTTAAGAAGCTGAATGTCCAAGTGCCCTTCCTGGAGGCACTATCACAAATGCCTAAGTATGCGAAGTTTCTGAAAGAGCTTCTCTCGAAGAAGCAGAAGCTGAGTGAGCTGGCCACTGTGGAGCTCAGCGAGGAGTGCTCGGCTATTCTGCAGAACAAGCTTCCGCAGAAGAAAAGGACCCAGGTAGTTTTACTATCCCGTGCTCTATTGATAAATTGCATGTAGAGAGGTCCTTGGCGGATTTAGGTGCTAGTATCAATGTTATGCCATATAAATTGTTCAAGAAACTAGGCCTAGGTGAACCCCGTGCTACTAGGATGACCCTTCAATTAGCTGACCGATCTGTAGTGCATCCTAGGGGCATAGTGGAAGACCTTCTGGTTAAGGTTGGCAAATTCAATTATCCTGTGGATTTTGTTGTCCTGGACATCAATGAGGACACAGAAGTGCCCCTTATACTGGGAAGGCCTTTCCTGGCCACCGCCAAGGCTCTCATAGATGTGCATGATGGGACCTTAGTTTTGAGGGATGGCGAGGAGCGAATCACGTTTTCAATTGCTAATACTTTACCTGCTTCGTCACCTCTGCATGCTGTATCTCACCAGGAGCACGAGTCTGTCGTGTATCCTTCTGTGTTGCCTATTTTGCAGGACCCGCCTCCCACACCTTCGCCGCCACTCCTGACCACTCCATCACCAAAAGTACAGATCAAGGAGGAGTGGCGGCCGAAACTGCAGGCAGCTAAGCCTGCTCGAAAGAGAGCCGGAGACCACTACGCTGGTCCCGCCCCACCTTGGCCATCCGAGTATTCACTCGCTTGCATCTTGCCGGATGGCCAAGTCGAGCTGGCGAATGCTGTTGGCCACATTCGTCGCGTGCATGGCCACCATACTGGCGTCCAGCTAAAAGACGGTAAAGAAGCGCTTGTGGGGAGGCAACCCCATCTCAGTGTGTTTTGCTTTTCGTTTTAGACTTTTGTGTGTTTGCTCCATGTGTGAGGAGCTTGAACTTAGTGTCGTTTGTTTTTGTTTTTCTTTTTCTTTTGGGTTTGTTTATGATGTAGCCGTCTGGGCTAACACTATCCCTAACGCACAGTGTGCTAGTGTGTTTTTGGTGTTCGATTCATGCAGAACTGTCCATTCTCCTGTTTGTTTTCTCGCTGACTGGTCCACGTCCAGTCCCCCAGCAGTTTCAATCCGGTAACATCGTTCCCCTTATCTCTCCCTCTACTCCATTGAGGGCAATGTCGTGCTTAAGTGTGGGGGGGCTTGTATCGTTTGGAATATATATTTGGGTGTTTGGAGCCTAGTCCGCTGTCCGAATCTTACGATTTGAGGGCTCCAAGTACCGCTGTTTGATCATATTGGCATGGTGTTTGATGGATGAATTGATTGGTTTTAGGATTAATGCATGAAAACTTGTTGGTGACTAGGACAACCTATGATGAGGACTGAGATGTGCAGTAGAACAATGTAGGGGTTCAGTTTTTCAACTGTTTGCTTGCCAACTGTGACTTGATCTGAATACTTGTTCTTGACATCGTTTATGCATCTAGTTCAGGGTATCAGAATGTGAGATAGAGCATATAGGTAGCCATGTGAGATTTGAGCCTACTCGTTTCTTTCTTGTGCGATAGATCCCTTTTCCATGATGTGTAGCATTCACGTTGTCACTAGCTAAGATGAGTGGGGGCATAGGATTAGCCCACGCCCAAAACTGACTGTCCTGATGTGTCATATCCCCTAGTCAGCCCTTTGAGCCTTGTGTTATCCTTTCTTTTGGTCTACAACGAAAAAATCACCCTTGTTGCATCTTTTAGAAGGTTCCACAGAGTGGTTTTTACATATTCTCTGCGTTTCTGCTAAAGTTTATGTGAGTGTTGGAGGTAGTGCTTAAAGTTGGGCAGGTGTTTGAAATATGTGAAGAAGTGATGGCTCTCTTAAGAAATGGAAAGAAAATGAAAGAAAACAAAGAAAAAAATTGAAAGCAAAAGAGAGCCACTACCAAAATCTGAATAATGCCCGTTTAGTAGTGTTTCTTAGCAGTCTGGCTTGGAAATGCTGACTTTATACTCCTTCGCTCTTGTGCTCTTGAGATGTTGACTATTGCAGAATAGCAGAAAGGGGAATACCGGTTTGTTTGACTGTGATTGTGTGGATTTGGAAATGTGGAACCTTGTGCTATGAATACTTCCACCACTTAAAAGGCCTTTTCCCCATGTCCAAGACCCTAGCCAGTCATTTGAACCTGTGTCTAAGACCTCCTGATTAGTTAGTGGTGACACCCCATATGTGAACTCTAGCATTTAGAGGCTGCCATCGTGGTGAAGAGATGATAGGGATTGAGAGAAATAGAATGCGCATTTTTCGCATCAAATTGTCCTGACCCCACTGGTCGAGAGTGAGTGATTCATTTTCATATTCTATATACTCTTGTACCCAGGTGAGGACCTAGATTGCTCGGTCTCTGTTCTGATGTCTTGGGTTGGATGCATGAGTTGACTGTTTTGAGTAAGTGATTGAGTCAAGTCTAGGTTGGTTGGTGAACAGAAGGGAGACTCTTCATTTACTCGAGTTGCTGCACTCGAATGTCCTTTGTGGTGGTTGTCCAGGTTGCTATTGAGGTTGTTCATGTGTTGATGTTTGAAAACCAGTACGATTCACGTGTTCTGTGCCTTTATGACTTGTCCCCAATGTTGGTTGATTGAAATATGTAAGCTTACCTGGTGTCTGACTTGGTTTGCTTGGGGACAAGCAAACGGTTCAGTGTGGGGGAGTTTGATAGACCGTTATTTACACATGTTTTTACCCCTGTTCTTACACCGTTTGAGGTGTTGATTCTCGTGTTTTAGGCCGATTTCATGCTAGGTTGTGCTTGTTTGTGATATTTCAGGACCTAGTACGTGAATGGAGGCTTGGGAGCGAGTTTGGGGTCGATTGGACGAAGATTGGACGAATGGCGAGGGTTCAAGGAAGCCACACGGGCAGACCGTGGAATCACACGGCCGTGCAAGTGACAAGCCAGGCCGTGTGGGATTGTGCGAGAGCAAACACGGGCAACCCTGGCTTTCACACGGCCGTGCCAGTGAGCAAAGTGGCCGTGTGATTTTTGCCGAGGCCACGCACAGGGCTACCCAGGAAATCCACACGGCCGTGCAACCCTGGCCGTGTGAGATGGCTGAAGATCGACTAATTGATGCGCTGCGTTTCGACTCGCACGACCACTTGGGTGAGCCACACGGCCGTGTGACCTGCCCGTGTGAGTCGGGAAATTCTGGTTTTTGAGCCAATTTCGAGCCAAAAGTGGGAGAATGGGATTTTCAGAGCAAAAACAGAGCCCTAGAGAGAGAAAGTGCGAAGAACACATCCTAGAAGCTATCTTGGAGCTGGGTTTCACCGAATCGATCTTGGAGATCGTCATAGGAGTGGAAATCATCATCCCGGAGCAGATTTTCCTCATCATTATGAGTATGACTACTCCGATTACTGTTTTCTCTTCTCTCTCTGTGGAGTAGAACCCTTCTCTCACTTGGGTATGAAGAACCCTAGTTCCTTGTGTTAGGGATTTGATTGTAATAACTTGGGATGATATTACTGTTTGATTTTAATCGAATGATGCATGTTTATTGAATTGATTGGAGTCTGACCAGCTTTTCTCAATTTCTGCTGCAACCTGAGATAGATAGAATCTGATTAGGTTGTTAGAGCCTCTTCATTCGATAGTAGGAGATTGGCTATACGAGAGTTAGCCAGTTTACTGCTTTGTACTGGAATTCAATTCCAGTAGTGGAGTTCTGTGTTCATAGCCTCAGCTTTCTATCCCGGTGAAGGCTAGTCGTCTGCCGGGTAGTTAGACTGAGAGGGCTTGGTCAGCTTAAGAGATTCCAAGCTACTGTCGGAACTTCCGCAGTCTAATCAACAGTGAATCAACCCAGGGGAATTACAATTGAACCTAACTAAGGGGCTAGGGGGACTCAATCCCGAGTGACTCTTTCCTGACTTTGAAAATCGAATTATTACTTGCTTTCTTACTGCTTTTGCTTTAAACAACAATCACTCGAGTTAGTTTGCTAGATAACAGAGAATCACGAAGTAAGCAGTAGATCTAGACCCCGGGTTGATAATTGAACTTGCCTGTTACTGCATTCCCAGATTGCGATTACACTTGGTCGCAGTTTGGTGTTGTGTTTTGGCGTGTCAAGGATCTGAAATAAAAGTGCACTTATATTATGGATATCAGTTGGGTGAAAATTTAAAGTGTTTAATGTGTATGTCGTGTAGAGAATGATGTAGGGAATTACATTGTGGCAGTTTGTTTGCGAAGCAAGCTCTGTCTTAATTTCACCAAGCATTTTGTTTGGAGGTCTTGTTGTTCGCAGGTAGCCTATCTTTTCTCCAGCGGCCGCCTTGATGTAAGCAACTGGTTTTTGGTTTTGAAGGAAACTGCATTGGAGTAGAAACAAATTGTGTTAGCGTTGTCTCATTGCTGAGGCAACATTTATTGCTCAACTTATGTGTGGGCAATGTTTGGAAACATTATACATGTGCATAGTGTCTTTCAAGGCATTTGCGTATGTCCTTATAATGAGATGACTGGCAGCCGTGGATTCAAACTCTATTGCATATTTATGGCTAGTCGAAGGAGCCACTCGAATCACTAAAGTCACAGTTGTGATAAGAGGCAAGTGAGCTTCAGCAGCTGATGCATCCTTTAAGTAGTCACCTATGTCATAGCCACGGTAACGAACAACAGCCTTCGCTCCGTTGTTTGTAATAACTAACATGTTAACTCGTACACTTCCATGAAGAACAAATCGTTCAAGAACTCTTGAAAACATACCATGTATCTTGGATGACCAAAAGGAACTCTTTCAGGGTTTCATGAATTGTTTCTGGGTGTGTGAGGCGCCTTACGCATCCCGTGATGTCTAAACTTAAAAATTTAGTTAGATCAATCAAACATTTGTTAGCCTATTGTAATTAGATAAATGAAATGGTACCTGTATGGCAGTCGTAGGCATCTGTTTGAGTTGGCACGATTGAAAAGCAATCAGTGATGTGTGAGCCAATGGGAAATTGTGGATTATTGATTTCCTCGTGAACATAGGAGATAAGCTGTTCGGATGTCATTAACAGTCGCAGCTCTCTGCGAACAATCCGTCCTGTTCTTCTTGCAGGGACAGCAACAACTGTATCCATTCGATGCAGGCGGTTGATCTTTATTTTTTTGCACATCTCACTAATGTGGTTTTCCTCAACCATTCCTTCGGGCAACCGTGCCTGCAAGGGAAACATTTGAGCAATGAGATGGTCCAGCATCATGCGAGAAGCTGGCTGAATTTTCTGTAATCATTGGGTCGATAATAATTGAACTACTGAAAGTAGTATGCATACCGTTGTTCTATTGAACAATGCATTCTGCCGAGATCTTGCAAAGACGTTTGGTATTTAATACATAACCTTCTTTGTCCAACCAAAGCATGTGCATGGTTCTCTTTCTCCATATGGGTCCTGGTCTGAATTCAAACCATGTCTTGAGAAGGCGTGCGACCACAGTACGATCTTTGACACCCAAGCGTAAACCCCGAAAGGTTTCGGAAGATGCAAGAGGATTTGCAACACAGATTAAGACATTGCAATTTACGAAATCGGTAAGTAAATTTACTGGGGCACACAGTGGAATCGAGAATGTTTGCATGACCATCGATCAGCAACATACTCTCTTACCTTGAGGATCGGTGGGGGACCATGGCATCGCCTCGTGTAGGTTCCCGATTTTGGTGCAAAGTTCCCATGTCAAGTGTGGTCCCTGATTTACCAACGAAGAAACCCATGAGCAGTAATTTTTCGGAGCTGTAAGGATGGTGACGTAGGAGGAGGCGAGGATTTACCTTTGTGGCAGTGATTGTCTGGCGGTCCGATGGATAGGGCTTTCGCGGAGGACCCGAGCGAGGATGCGGATGCTGGTTTCCTCTGGATCCTGTTGAGACAATTTAGGGTTTCGAAAGTACGAACTGACTATGAGGGTAGCATAAACCGAATCAATGTTGGGTTTGTTATCTGGGCCTATCTTCTACCTGTTTTGTACCTGAGTGCATGGGCTTTGTTGAGTCTTGCATTGGACCAAATGTTTGGGCCATTTTTTCTCTGTTGGGCTACGCGTTTTCTGGGTCCAGTGGACCTACACAACTGTTTTCTGATGTTTTTATTTGATTATCCACTTTTTTTAGAGTGGTCTACTCACAGATCGTTCAAGACTTGCACTTTTCCTGTATCAGCAGCCCTATTCAAAGAACACAAAGAACACAGGCATATAAAAAACTCATAACTCAAGAAGTAAGACTTTTGTAATTACTAAAGCTTTAGTCATGGTAAAAAAAGCCTAAGATAGTGTTACCGCAGACAAATTTGTGAGCAACAGAGGCTGGTCACCTTAAATATATAGGAATACATTCCCTCAGAATGTTTGAACTATCAAAATAACTGGGCAGGGATTCTTGGCGACCTGACCATTTTTTTGGAGCAAAATTTAGGCACGCGAACCACCCATTTCCCTAACAGAATGGAAGAGAAAGCAAAAACACCATCACACACAACACACTATGTAAAGAGAAGTTTCAATCAGTCATTATATCAGCAAACGCTTCCCTGAATACTATGTTTCTTGTGTGATCATGTGGGATTTCCTCTGGGTTGTCTATCAGGATGCGCAATCCCTTGGGCGATTTCACTCTTGAGACTGCCACGTAGAGCTGGCCGTGGCTGAAGACAGGTTCAGGCAGGTAAATTCCCACTTTGTCAAGTGTCTGACCTTGACTTTTGTTGATCGTCGTTCCATAGCACAGACGAACTGGAAACTGGCGTCTTTTCAATATGAATGGCCACTTGGGGTTCTCTATGTTGAGCACAATCCTTGGAACGATCACCTCATCCGTGTCGTGAGCCCCACCCATGATATTTCCTTTTATGATATCGTTTCCCAACATTGTGATCATAATCCTCGTCCCGTTGCACAGGGCAAGGGCAGGATTCAGGTTTCGAAGTAACATCACTGGAGTGGTATTTTTGAGCATCAGCTCGTGGTCAGGCACTCCATTGAATTTTAGAGTGTTCGGGAATTCAACAGGATAGCACTGATCAAAAGCATCAGCAGTTTCTGTTGACTGCAACAATGAGTCCGAGCTATAATATGCTTTTGAATCTCCTGGAACTAACTGTAACATGTATTCATTGAGTTCAGATACCTTTGCATTCGTCGGAGTGACGATTGCTCTGTTTGCAAGATAAGTCAGGAGATGATAGTTTTCAACAAATGAATCATAAACATCGTCCACAATGGCTTTAGTAGGGTTACCTTCATGGTCTATCAGAAACATTGGGGGAATTTGTACCCAATCCGTTGGGGTATCTTTTTTGAACGATTTTGCTTTGAGCCTCCCATCTCCCAAAGCTAGTACCCAGGCGGGGAATGTGCAGCCATTAAGCAACTGCTCTTCTCCAGGAAAAGATACGTTTATTCTCATATTTCTATGTAGCCTCAAGAGTGTGAAAGACTTCCACAGTTGGGATCGAGTTAATGATCCATCCACGGTTTCTTCACGACCAACCTCTGTTATCAACGGAAGAGTCTGTCGAAAATCACCCCCAAACAGCACTGTTTTACCACCAAAGGGTCTATAACGCTGCCCTCTCAATGGAATGTTCATAATGTCACATAAACTACGATCAACAGCTTCAAAAGCTTGGCGATGGGTCATCGGTGCTTCATCCCAAATTATCAAAGAAGCTTCTCTCAACAGCTCAGCCAGTTGTGTTCCTTTTTTTATTGGGCATGTCGACGTCATGTCCAGAGTAAGAGGTATTTTGAATCTTGAATGTGCTGTAGTGGCCTTTGGCAGAAGAGTCGCGACAATTCCTGAAGAAGCAACCAGAACAACAATCTTTGATAAACTTCTGAGCTTTGCTGTGATTGCGTTGTATAGGAATGTCTTTCCTGTACCTCCGTGCCCATGTACGAAGAATGGACAGCCCTTGTTGTTATGAACTGAATGTATGACCGCTGAATATACGTGGAGTTGTTCTTTGTTTAGAGATTCTAACAGAGATGCACACAATTCCTGTTGCTGATTAGCTTCAAAGTTCAGATGATCATTGATCAATGGATTTGTACCGTCATCGGAAACCATATCCTGTGGAACAGGGAGATTGAAATCTTCCAAGGATGCTGAGTGAGAGCCGAGCAACTGCTGTAGCTGACGCAGAACCCAGTTTTGCAATCTCTCATCTGACATTTCGTGTTCTCCTGATCTGCAGCCTCTGTTTGCTCTATATGCATAATCATCTCCCATGAATCTCCAAGTGGCCTGAAATAGACCAGAAGGGTTGGGTATTTCACAGAACATCAACATTGATACAAAGGTATTCCGAATAACATTTGGCATGCTAGAAGCAGAAATCTCATTGAGCACCCTAATCCATTTCGACGAATCAGCCAAGAGCCCCAACTTCTCACAAGCCTTTTCATAGTCTGCACAGATCTCTCCCTCAACAGTCCTCGGATGAGTATAGCTAGTGGCTCCACGAACTTTTGTCAGCATAATTCTAAGGAAGAACACATCACCGCTACCTGGTGGTACGTATGCAACCCTACCAATTGCAAAGTTTCTTTTGCGTGGAGACCACTCTTTGCAGTCTTCCAACCATGTATATTTAGTTGGTATTTGTGAGTACGTCAGTTTCCTAGCTTCCGGATCCCTTTGATTTAGCACAAACCATTTAGTCAAGTGTGTCTTTCCAGCATTAGGATTTTTCAGAACATTCCTAACACTTATGGAACCTTCTGCTGGCCATCCAAATGCACCCCCAAGCGAACCACTAATGGCACTCTAACATGGATTGGATACTCGTTGAGCCGCCATATTGCCTCATACGATGATAAGGATTTGAAGTCAATGAATTGTTGAATTTCATCTCTGTGTTTACTGGACTGGGTTGTTGGAACTGACTTTGATGTGTTGGATTCCTCAGCAATGATCAAAGATCGATCTGGTCCTTTTGTGACGTATTTAAAGAGGTACTTAATTAGCTTGCCCTTGTGACATACTTCGACATTGATATGTGCTTGCATCCGGACCAAGAGATTCCGGTTGTAGGGCACGACATGTCGATTGTCGAGAACTCCGTTTTTCTTCTGCACATGAATCCCAGAGTTCGACCTCTTGTAGACAACATTTCCAAATTTATCAAAACTGGTGGCTGAATTGAATTCTTTCGGAAAATGCTTGCCACATTTTTTGTTGGCACCCAACTTCCTATCCTTCATGCACGGCGCTAATGTATTTGATTCACCGCATGGACCATGGAGCATATACTTAACAACAGCTTCGTATCCCAATGGATCTAGGTGTGGATCTGGAATTTCTGCTGAGATCACTTGATCAATGTCAGACGGTGACTTCAACTTGTCTTGTTCAGCAAGCCAAACCAGCAAATGTATGTGTGGCAACCCCTTTTTTTGAAATTCAACTGTGTACATGACTGTCAAAAAAAAAATGATGTAACAACAATCAGCGGCAACGTGTTGAACACATAAATGCAAACAGAAGAATGGACTGCTTAAAGATTAATAATAAATAAATACATGAATAACTGTTGTATTCTTGTACCACAGCTTACTTGCAATTATCTTTCCAAAGTAAGACTCTCTTTTAATGTCGTCAATCAAAATGTTTAATTTCAGATGGAACATGCTTGCAACTACCATTGGTTTGTCCACGGCGTTTGGACCAACAATTGTGTCAAAAGACTGTGCAATTTCAGTCCAAAGAGCATTACATGTGAATGTAATGAATAGATCAGTTTTGCCCAGAAACTCCACCACTGCCATAGCATCGTGGTACAACTGCTGCATATATCGTGGGCTGCCAATGTAAGTTCACGGAAGAACGACGTGCCCCACTTTGTCCCCATCAAGGTCGCCTCGTGCCATGGCATCCTGGAGACCCTGATAGACTTCTGCTCTTAGCTCTGCTTGGTGGGTTCTCAAGAAAGAGAGACGATTGAGCTCCACGGAAGAGTAGGCATCGATACAATAGTGCTGAAGTGCTTTCCCAGCCTGTACCAACGTGTGTCCTTCGGATTCCCTATATTATAGCCTATATGCATAATACTCTCGCTGCGTTACAAACTGTCTTCGCATTGAAGCCGGGCATCTATTTGCTATATACTTTATCAATGGATGATAACCATCCTCGCCGTATGGAAACAAAAGAGGAAAGTGGAGAGCATCTAATTTTGGATTCAAACTTGTTATTCGCTTAAGCCCTTCATGAACATGATCAACGATGATATCTCGATCATCTCTATCTGGAACAAAATCACCTGGAATCAGTGCCGCAATCTCAGAGCTAGCTGGCAAGTCATACTGCCTATTCCTGCTTTTGGCTCCAAATATTCGAAGCTTCAAATTTGGTGTGCTGCTGTCCTGTAATTGTTGTTGAATTCGTCTGAATATCTAAACCAACTCATTGTGGTCGTCCAACATTCGAACCAAGGATGTCAGCAACTCAGGGGACAATTGTGATTCCCTGGAAGTAAAATGAGACAATTTGTTGTCAATCTCATTCTCGAGTTCAAAGATATAGAGTTGTGCGAATTTTGGTTTCTCTCCTTCGGGTGGCAGCAACGAACCTATTCGATGATAGTTTTCGCCGCATATCACCATGGAATAAGGTCCCCTGCTTGACACAGAGCGAGGATTGATCGTGGCAGCAAATGAGGTAAAACAGAGCGAACCATTATACGGTCGAATGTTATCCCTGAAATGTTTTGACATGGGGCCACCATTAATCGTAAGCAATTCAGCCAATAACTGTGGAGGCTTTTGCAGAAGCGGTAGATAGGCCCTGCCCTTCTAACAGCAAAGTGTGTACACTGGATTTGAGGTTTTTCGACGTCTGTCCAGGCGCTCTAAATACCAAAACATAGCACCACAGAACTTGCACACGCATTCTGGCTTCCCTATGTTAAGAATTTCATTGTACTGCAACCTCTTAGCAGCAGGAATGTCACTCTAGGGCCCCCCCATCATCAGGATAAACATGCTGAGCATTGTCCAAAGTTGCGTAGGGATCCTTCAACCGATGAGCAGGATCGATGTTATGATCTGTGTTGTTTGTACTTGATTCAGATAGATGATATGGCAAACGCGTCTTGTGATGAGAGTGTCCTGGTGCACTATGCTCATGAGAAAGATCAGAACAACTTTGGATTGAGGAGCGTTGGTTTTGTGGACACGAATTTCTCTTGGGTTTTACTGTTTTAGAGTCTGATACTGTGCTTTCTTCTTCCTGGGAGGCATTGCTGCATCCATAAAAACAAAATCAGAACAGGTCCTGGGTGTACTCATGAACAACAATGCGCATTAACTTTGGAACAATAAACGGTACCTAAGAGTCAACAAAGCGAGGCACTGTCTGGGTATCAATGGTAGCCACGCACCTGCAATCATTAATGGTGGCAATAAATTTGTTATTCCACGGAAGCTCAATAAATTCCTTAGAATAACGACTATCTGCACACTGGCTTCATACCTGTCTGTCTGCTGCAAGAAAACAGTTAGAACTGAAAACGGCAAAATACCTCCTCTGATGACCAACCAAGAGTTTGATCAAAAATAGCTACTGGGTTTCATTGAAGAACAGTCAGAGATGGAAGAGACCAGACGAAGAACATATAAATAAGACAATTAGAAATTAAGGCTTCTGTTCCCATAATTTTCAAAACTCGTGGGCAACAACTAACAAAGGAAGCATATTTTATTAGTCAAATCACATGTGAGGGAAGTGGAGCATTTAATGCGATAGTTTGTTGTCTCTGACAAAGGGTTCCTAATATAAAATGAGGGCTTCTCTCTTGGTTAAGCGAAAGAATGATTGCGTTTGTAGCAGCATTTAATGCTGACAACAGTGCACACAACTGATAATATCTAACTAAAGCAGCCTATCCTAAACCACTGAACATCAAATACTAAACAGAATTGACGAAAGCCTTATAAAACTGGGTGGACAACGACGACTGTGCTAGTAACTCTCTCAATTAATGAACAGTCCAACAGCAGACAATATTTTGTAACTGCTCTAATCATCCTACCGCTCTCTCATGCAATTTGAGAACAGATTGCGTCAAAGAATTGAAATTTGCACCCCTTGGCGAAAAAAACTGTGATGCTCAAATACGCTTCAAGACACACCAATTGGTTCCAAGCAGGTTTCGCACAACAGCATTAAAAAAGACCAGGAAATGGAATCCTCAAGCAACATCGCACTTATATTGCACGATCACCTAGGAGCTGTAGTGAACAAAAGCATCTGTCCAAAGAAAATTCAGGGACAACACCCCCAGCTATATTATAACAAAACCAGCTATTCTGACATACATACCATATACAGGCACATGAACTACATGCACAATTTCTTAACAGGAAACAAAGCCCGACTTCAATCACCTACACAACGATGACCATATACAACTGCGAAGTTCTTGACTATTAAATGGTGGATGAACTGGCACAGACCAAAATTACCACCCCCTGAGGCCAACATGCTTCTACATATAAGAGAGGTGACCATCAGTTCCCAAAAGTACCACTCCAACAACAACATACTTCAGCGCCAGACAATTCCAAAACATCTCAGCAGCAATGCACATGTACACCGAACGACCCTTTGTGTCACGAAAGACGATGTACCACCTCACTGCTGGAACCTACGCATAAGTAAAACAACTTAATATGTAAGAAAGCGTTCAGTGGCAAAATGAACTTACAAAGCACACAGCAAGACCCAGCAACACCAGACCATTACATGCTTGGCAAGAATGGAAAAAGAAACAATGAATCTAACATAACAGGTGTTCTCCAAGCATTGTACACATCGCAAGACTGACCCTAAAATCTAGTCCTTGAACAACGAACGCTTAGCGGGGACCTCCTTCTTTCCCTTTCTGGAAACCCCCTCACCGCCAATACAGAACTTATGGGACTCCCCGGGTGAGTTTTTCGAAGAAGCTGATCCAACAGCCTCAAGTTTCTCAACCTTGACCTTTGCAAGAGGAGAGACCAACCTATTGAAAAAGAAAGGGGAAAAAGTCAACAAAACTGGTTAAAGGCTATTGAGACAGCTAGGTGCATTTCGTTTGCTCAACTCACAGCGATGTAGAAGGTGAGCTGGGTATAGAAGTCAGTGTCTTTCCAGGGGAAGAATCAAGCACATTTTTCTGGGCCTTTGAAACAAAAGTGGGAGAGCAGCTCATGGCATCTCCCGAATCCTGAGACGTGGCAACACTGAATGATTGACCAGAAATCAATGGCTTGGTTTGCACATTACCCCTTGTGTACCAACAACCACTCCAGTCTGTTCAGTTCCTAGCTTTGTCAAATCCTCAGACAAAGAGCCGACCTGAGCAACTAAAGCTGGCGGCTGTGAATCCCCAATTCTGATCACATGACTTTGCACAGCAAGTGGCAAACCACTGGAGAAACACGAACACGGGCGTTAGTTTGTGAAAATCATGTTGTGAAGCTAATAAGAAAACACATATACCATCCATAGACCCTAAAAAAATGCTAACCTCTTAGCTTCAGCACCGTGAAAGGAAACACAAAATTCTTGGCCTGAATGCTCAGACAAACCAGATCCTGAAACCTTGTCCTTCCCTTTCACATCACTTTAGTAAAAACGCAACAACATTAGACGACAATCACAAACCTCTAAGTGCAGAAAAACTAATAGCACATTGCTGCCAAGTCAAACATAAACCCCAAGGAAGAGCGTACCCTGCTGAATCCTTCCCAGCATGAGCAATACCAAGCTCTGAAACAGGAAGTTGCATGGCAAAGGGTGATGAGCTGCAAATCAGCAAACACAATCCTCAGACATAAAAACACATGCAGATCCAATCAGCGTGAGAAAATAAGCCAATCACCACAACTCAAAAACCAACCTGAAAGAATCAGCACCAAGCAACCCAATGCTAAACTCTGTGGGAGATGGAGCGCTTGAAACAGTGTCTGCAACTTTTTCTTTTCCTTTGGAAATACTTGAGTGGCATAAAAAAATGGCTATGAACACGGCGTTCTATTTATCACCGAGGCTGCACATAGTCACAGATGAAAGAAACAACCTTGATGGGGCTGGGCGGGAGACAGGATCCTATGCACTCGACAACAGAAGTGGTTGGTTTCCCACGACCTGTGTAACAGTAGACTGCAATGTAAGCTGATGATCAGCCCTAGGATGATACTCCAAGAGATCACCAACCACTGTGGGGTCATCGAGCGGAACAACCTGAACCATTCGGAACTCCCCAGAAGTAAAGCCAGTCGGGGCTGGCAAAGTAAGCTTGCAGTCAAATTTCACATACTGCCCACGAAGCTGAGCAAGCTGAGGAGACAACTGCCCTGGTCGAAAGGGGAACCTCTGTGCCAGATACGAAGCGGCGATGGTAACCAGAGCATGACCACAGTTTCCCATGACAATAAAGCGAGCATCAGTGGTGTCATCCCTGAGAATAAGCTGGAGCTTATAGCTGGACGAAAAAAACAAAACATCAACATAAACGAAAACAAAGCTAGTCAAAAAGAGCAAAGAGCCTAGTTTCTCAATCCACTAACCAAACCCGAGTCTGATCCTCTTGCAACTGCCAATCTTTAGGGCACCAAAACGTATTATCACGTCGTCGGGAAACAGCCCTGTTGCACAACCTACACGAATTGTAGTACCATGGGACGTGCGATTCAACATCCACAATCACTCCACCACAACGATGCCTCTCATCCTGTAAAACAAATAACGACAGTTAGCAAACCAAACCAGACGCAGACAACACAACGACGTAGGCCGGCACAGACCAAAGAAGCATTAGTCAGAGCAAGATCAGTAAGTTGTGCCAATGTCCTTGTCCGCCTTTCTGCATCCGCAGTAGCCTCCTCCGCCGTGGCAAACTCAATGGGTAAAGAACCAACTACTTCACGCGTTTCAACAAACCTGACCCCACAAAAGAAACCACAAAATAAATGAGCACAACCGACCAAAACCAACAAACCACGAAAACAACTACAAACCATTACCTCTGTGCAAGGCGGTATGCCTCGGGGACTTGCGGATTAACCGAGACGCGAGTAGCTGCCGAGCTGGACAGAGCAAACCCACCTAGACCAGCAGAGTCGTCAAAACATGCTCGAGAACAGAAGGACAACGACGAGACAACACAAAATGAAGGTGACACACCTTCCAATCTATTGACCAAAAGCCCCCCAAAAGCAAGGACAACGGTCTCAATCGCATCTGCCTGAGTAAGCGCCACGTGATCGATTATCCTTGAGAATTCATCCCACATAGTGATCGTAACCTTCTCCCCACTGGCCAATAAAGAAACAAAACAATGAACACCCACAAAAGGACATCACACGAAGCCAACAAAACAACCAAACAACAAAACCAACCTCTCATTCTCAAGCACGACTGTCTGCTTGACAGCGGGGCCATTGTTTGTGATCTTGTGCGACACACCACTGATTGAGTGCAGACGACCAATCACAGCTGAGAAAACAACCATAAACAAAGTTAAGAGAAATGGATAAAGATAAGCAAGAACTGAACAACACATAACAAAAGTCGACATGGTCTACCCGTCAACTGTCGATGATCACCAGCACGCGGAGAGCAACCTTGCAAAAGGCTGGAACTCATAGGCATCAACGGCAAAGCTCTGAGCAGGAAGATGACACTCGTGGAAAGATGTCAACGGAGTGATGCCGAGAGCAAGATCAAAAGAGCACGCGCGGTAGAGATTCGGCGGGTTGCTGAGGCCAAACGTCTTGAGCACGTATATCTTACCCACGCGCAACGCTTGCCGGATCCCAGATGCCATCGCAGCAGGAGAAAGGCCATGAATCAACATCCCCTACGTCAAGAAGCAAAAGAGAAAAAAAAAGAAAAGAGCGAGCACCGCAGCAGGTGAGACCACTTGCACGGTAAAAGAAGCAAAGAATTCATGCAACGAACCGTTTCGTCCACCCAGAGAGTGCAGAAGTTGAAGACTCTGACATCGTCTGGAGCCTTCGCAGCCCACATGTGGAGCAGCCGAAGACGAAGCACCACAGATTCCTTCTTCGGACCGACGAGATTGCACAAAAGTGTGAACTCCATAACTCGAAAAAGCAACCAAGCGAACGAAACCAGAGAGTGCAGAAGAATGAGAGAGAACGACGAAAGGTGCGAAACAGGAGTGTGCAGAAGCATTTGGAAAAGTTGTTGGTCGAGTGAGTTTCTTAGTGGGACGAACCGATTTTCGTGTGGGTGGGCTGAGTCGCAACAAATGTCTTTCTCCCAAGAAACCCATCAACCTGCAGACAACATCCCACCTCCCAAGTACCTGCACGCAGTGACACCGCCTCCCAAGGACGCAATCATCACCACAAAGGCAATCGCAAAGAGCAGAACCACCTCGCGAAGAAAGGGGCAAAAAGAACGTGCCCGGATATCCATCACGTGATTCGAGGTCGGCGCGTGAGAGGCGGGGTACCTAGAGTACAAAGCAGAGGGAAACAGAACCCAAACGGCGGCACCGCTACACCAGACGTCAGCTCGCAGCACAGGAACAGAGGCAACGCAGAACGGCAGCCAATCAGAGCTGGGTGAATAGTAAAATTGAGTCTGTATGAATAGTGAAACGTGTCTTGAGCTACAGTAATCGGTGTTAGTGGAAATAATTTTTCTTAATGGGGAGCCTAATGACTGGTCATGGGACCCACAAGCGGCCAAATCCATTGAGATAGCCTAACATTAAACACTAATAGCGCCTTCCTCACTTCAAAGCTCAAGTTTATCGCCTCTTTCGTGTTTCTTCTTCTACTGCCGAAAAAGCCAATAGATCTGACTTCCGCGATCCAAATCCAAAAACCTTCAATCCCCATTTCTGGAAATTTTAGCCTCGTCCTTTATCTCCGTATCGTTGGCGGCCCCCGAGCTCCTGAGGAAATGGACGCGCTCCGGAAGCAAGCCAGCAGGCTAAGGGAGCAGGTTGCCAAGCAACAGCAAGTCAGTCCCTACTCTTCTGTTTTCTCTTTTCCGTTTGCTTCTCGAGAAAATGCTAGGAAGAAAAAATTGCGGGAATGGTTTCTGATAGTAGTTCAAAGTTTGATTATTTTGGTATTGGTTTCTGGCTTTCTGCTGGATTATAGGCTGTGATTAAGCAATTTAGTGCCAGTGGTTACGAGAGCTCGGATTCCCTAGTCATCGATGAGGTTGAGTTGCAGAGGCATCAGCAGCTGGAGAAGCTCTACAGGACGACTCGAGCAGGGAGAGTAAGTTTTGACTTGATAAAAACTCAGGAGAAGCATTTCGGCCCCCTTGAGTATGAATTTATTAAATTGACTTTCTATTTGCCCAGGATTTTCAAAAGGACATCATAAGAGCAGCAGAAGCACTTACTGCCATAGGATATAAACATATTGAAGCAGGTAAATGCTGAATTGCATGACATTATTGTCATATTTGAATGGAAAGTGATGTGGGTTTATGTGGTTGCTGATTTTGGTTGATCTTGGTTCGTTCTATTTGTTCACTTACTAATTGGGTATGATCTTGTTAGTTAGGAACCAAACTGTCTGAGGATTGCTGCAGATATGGAACTGAGAACATTAGTGACACCATGCTAGCTAAAGCTGCAGCTATATATGGTGATGCTCGTAAACATGTGGAGAAGGAGACCGAGGATTTAAATGGCTTACTCGCTGCTCAGGTTAACCCTTTTGAGTTGCTTCCTTACTTGTTCTGTTGATTATGTTTAGCGGATAGTGATCCTTTTATATGTTTGGACTAGATAGGTTGGGAACCTAATTTGGATATTTTTATCTCAGGTTTTGGATCCTCTAAGAGCAATGGTTACTGGTACTCCTTTAGAAGATGCCCGACATCTTGCTCAACGCTATAGTCGAATGAGGCAAGAAGCCGAAGTTCAGGTAACCAACTATCGGGCACTTAAAAGTATTGTTTAGTTACTATGAATTTGCTTATGTCTGTTATTGATACTACCTCTTTTGGCCATCATACATTCATTATTCACCTCAATCATTATTAGCGAAACAGGCTACTGAAGTTTCCAAAAGACAAGCACGAGTTAGGGAATCCCCCATCCCTGAGAACGTTGCAAAGTTGCATGCAGCAGAGGCAAAGATGCAAGAGCTGAAGGCAAACATGGCAGTTCTTGGTAAAGAAGCTTCAGCTGCATTGGCTGCAGTCGAGGCTCAGCAGCAAAGATTGACCTTCCAAAGGCTTGTTTCTTTGGTACCCTTACTTCCCACCACTTCCGTGAAATTTCTTTTGCACCAAATCGTGATATTTTAGAGTTTAATGCATCCGTTTAATTTAGGTTGAAGGGGAAAAGAACTATCACTTGCGACTTGGTGCTATACTCAGTGAAGTTGAAACTGAGGTTAGTCATTTTGGTGCGAGTGCGGGGAGAGCTGAGGGATTCATTTATTCTTATGAAATAATTTTGCAGTTCAAGTCCTGTGGTTAATGGCGTTGTTCTACATGCAGATGATTTCAGACAAACAACAAAGAGAGGCAGCTCCTCCTGTCATTCCATCTACTGTAACTCCGTTAGAAAATGGCTCAGAAAAAACCACGTACTTCCTGGCTGAAGTAAGTTATATACCTTTTCCGGTCTTTTTCAGATGTTGAATTACTGGATTTGTGCATTGTATAAAAGGCGCACATTCAAGTTAACATATTGTGCCTCACAAACAGACTGATGGTAAAAAAACATTCTGATCATTCTCTTGCAGGCAACTCATCCTTTTTACGCAGAATCTGACAAGGAGTTGAGTTTGGCAGTTGGTGACTTCATTGTTGTTCGGAAGGTGATGTTTATTCGTTCTCTGATTTTAAGAAATGGTTTGAGCGTAGGGCAAGCAGTTTAGCTGGCATTGAATTTAGCATTAGACATCCTTTAACTGATGTATTTGGCATCTGAAACATGTGTTAAAGGCTTTGTGGCACTTACACGGAAAAGACTAGTGCTTGTCTAAAGTTTCTTTAACTTTTAAAACTTTTCTTTCACTTGTTGGGAGATCATGATCTTATCAAAACCACAGAGGATATGATCTATTTAGTTGTCAGCTGCGTATTTGGTGGATTAGTATAGGAACACCAGCATACAAATCGAAGTAGTCTGCTGTGAGATATTCTGAAGAGAAATCAATTTTACTTGGTCCTCAATTCTCCGGTGATTGTTTGTCTTCTCAGGTTATGCCATCAGGGTGGTCAGAAGGAGAATGCAAAGGGAAATCGGGGTGGTTCCCATCAGCCTACGTCGAGAGGCGCCAGAGGATTCCAACTGCTAATTAAACCTCCAACTTTCACCCAAATTCTAGAGATTTTCCCAACCATCAGAGGGTCCATCTCTCTAATTCGATCTGTTCTTTGAAAATTTACTTCTTTACCTGCAAAAGTGCATTTTTTTACAGGTTTTGTATATTCCTTTGCTGAAACATGGCCCTAGTCGCAGAAAACGTTTCCCGAAAGTGACCGATGTGTTGTCTGTTTGTTTATCCTGAATGTGCTGGAGATGATTCAATTATCAGGATGCAGAAGCTGTGGTTTTTTCAAGTTATGCAGGCTTGTATTCGACGAGATGCCTCTTCAGAGGCTAGGCTGAACTACGAGTCATCTTATCTTTCGGTAATAGAGTCCGTGCCAGCCTAACCAAACATTACATTTCTTCCCAACCGCTGGAAGCTTAAAATTGATGTCCTGAACAAGCTGCAGCAACCCGTCATTCTATGATCATACTATCATAGAAATACTGGCTGGAGGGTCTAAGGTCGGTCGTGCTGTTCCTAGAGTAACTGACCTTAGAGTTTGCCTAACTTCGTTCTGCAAGTCCTTCCTCTACAATTACTACTCTGCCTTGCTCGGCCTTAGTCTCGATGCCAATTGTAGACCCCAACCTTCTAAGCTGAGCTCAAACTTTTTTTTACTAAGAATTAAAGAGCTTTGATCATCGAACGCCAGTTCTTGTCGCCCCCTATGCTTATGCTTGCGAAAATGTTCGGTTAGCTGATTGTAATTCGGAGACTCTCCAAACCTCAATTCAGCATCAAGTGCGCGGAGGGTATTGATATTTGACCATATGGAACTGTGCGTGTCCGCCATGGAAAGAGGATGCAGGAGAGAGCATAGGCAACCCTAGACAACATGTCAACGGGGGACAGTGAAAGTCCGCAGCACGGGACGTTCCAGCGCTCACTGGGCCTTAGAAGGCACGTGCAATGTAACGCAACTAGAAATGACACCACGAAACTAAAGTCTCAAGGTATTGGGAGGTGACACAACGTAGCGAGTGCAGCTGCGGCTCCATCAGTTTCCTATGGAAAGAAAGTTATCAGGGGAGAAAGCAAGCTGCCAAGCAATTAGCAGCAAGTAAATCTCCTCTCCCTAGTTCTCTGTTTGCTTCTCGAGAAAAAAAACGCAATGAAGAAAATGCATTGCGCCGGGCGAGAAAGCAAAATTAGTGGGGGCGGCGGCTGTGGTTGTTAGTTGTTACAAAAAAAAAAAAGCAGCTTGGCTTGCTTGTTGCAGCCATCATCATCGGCGAGAGAGAGGCTGAGTTGCAGAGCGACCAATCAGCTGCTAGTGAAATGATTACCAGAAGACGGAAGGAGGAAAAAAAAGCAACCGAAACAGATGCGCTAAATATTTAAAACACGAGCTAATGGGTAGTTGATGATTGCACTTTAAAACTCTAATCTACAAACCCACCTCGCCATGCCTCCATGGCCACACAGAGGGTCCATCCCACAGGTTGTAAAGCAGAGCAGAGAGGCAAGAGGTAGTGTTCTGTTCATTCATTCATTTCATTAGGGAAATGGAAAGCAAAAGGAATATAAAAGCTAACTCCCCCAAAAAAGCAGTGGAGCAAACTCCACTGTTGATTACCAAAGGAAAGGGAGAAAGAAAAAGCAGTGTGTACATACACAGACACAGACTCCCCTTTCTTTAATTCTTCTTCCTTTCCATCTCCCTAGCCTTTCCTTTTTCTTCAAAACCCATCCAAAAACTTCAAACACCATACATACCAACAAAAGATTCAGCAGGCAATTGCAGCAGCTTTTCCCCTCCATCCCCCCAAAAAAAGTCAGAAGGAACACACAGAGCAGAGCAGAGCAGAGGGAGAGGACCCCGGTTGATTTACTGACATAGCTAAGGGGAATGAAAGGGATCAACATGAAAGGAAGAGAAATCAAAGGAGCTCCATCCACAGCAGATCTGCTTGTCTGTTTCCCATCCCGAGCCCATCTCACCTTAATGCCCAAACCCATTTGCAGCCCAGCCAGAGGATCCGAACCCAACAAGCAGCGCGGCCACCACCATCGTACTCCCTCCGCCGGCGCCGGAGTAGCAAATTACCAGCACCGACTGAAGAAGAAAGGCAGCGTCGGACGCGGGAGCCCGATGCTGTGGGGGAAGACGAAGCAGCAAATGGGTTCGGGCGATAATTTGGTATCGGAACCCACTTCTCCGAAAGTTACTTGTGCAGGGCAGATCAAAGTCAGGCACCACCATCACAAGGCCTCCGCCAATTGCAAGAACTGGCAGTCTGTGATGGAGGAGATTGAGAGACTCCACAATCATAGAAAGCAGCAGAGCAACAGATCGTCCGCTTCGACGACGACGACGACGAGTAGTTGGGCGGAGTCTCTTGGGTTCAAGAAGGAAGTCATGCATTTCCTCACTTGTCTTCGGAGCATCCGATTCGATCTCCGCTGCTTCGGATCGTTCCCTCAGTCCGACATCAATTCCGACGACGACGATGAAGACGAAGAGGATGACGAGAATGAAGGCGAGGACGAGATTGTTGTAGAAGATGATGCAATCGATGGAAATGAAGAGGGAGCGGGGGCGGCCAGTAGCGAGAATTCGAGAGCTGTGTTTTCGAAATGGTTCATGGTGCTGCAAGAGAATAAGGGGAATGATTGTGAAGATGGAGGGGAGAAGGAGAAGGAAGAGGAAGAGGAGGCCGCCGTTCCGCCGGCAAATGCGCTGCTGCTGATGCGGTGTAGGTCTGCTCCGGCGAAGAGCTGGATGGAGCAGAAACAGGAGGAAGAAGAAGCAGAAGATCAAAAGCAAAAAGAAGAAGAAAAAGAAGAGGGAGGGAAGCAAAAGAAAACAGAGGAGGGGGCAGAGGAGAAGAGAGGGAAGAATTTGAAGACGTTGATGGAGGAAGAGAGGAAAACAGAGATGGAGAAGCTAATAGTGATGAGATACGACACTGATTTCTACAAAATCTCATGTGATGTAGCGAAAGAAACATGGGTTGTTGGCGGTGGGATGATGAACATGACGGATCCTTTCTCCAGAAGTCGAAGCTGGAAGAGATGATCGATCTTCTCATCTTCCATCTTCATCACAGTATTGCTAGTCCTCTGCTTAATTTTACCCTCTGCCCCCCCTCTGCTTTTTTTCTTTTCTCCAAACTTCAATACTGCTTCAGTTTTTTTTTTTTTTACTTTCTGGGTCTGATTGAATTAACAACCTTTTTGGCTTCCCTCCAAAAAAGTAAGTTTTCTGGGCTTGTGTGGGATGGGAAATCCAACGCTGGATCGATTTTTTTTTTTTTTGGGTTTATGGTTTGTGTATTGGCACCTCTGTACAGGTTTCTCTTTTTTCAGGGGAAATTTTTTTGGGTGCCCCCTTCCTATAGATGTTGGAATTCATCCATGATGAATGAATATGTAAATGTTACTGCTGTGTAACTGTTGTAATGAATATCATCTGCCTGAAAGAAGTTCCTGCATAAAGAGCCTTCCTTTTTGGGTGACCCTCATTAAGAACAAACCTAAACTTGAGGTGATGATTAAAGGAAACCAGAGAAGCAAATGAAGAGTTCTGATTGAAATTGAAATAAAAATTGAGGGTATACTTTACAGAAAAGCTCCGAGGAGCTAGGGTTTAGACTTTAGAGGAAGAAGAAGATAAGGCGGTATTCATAGCAGAATAAACAAAGGATAAAGTTCCTGGGACCTCCTACAGTAACTTGGGTATAATTTCAAGTTAGATAACTTGTATAAATCTAAACCGTTAAAATCGATCAAACTTAATGTAAACCATTGATTAAAGAAATAAAAAATAAAAAAAATAAGTAAAGAAGCAACGGCAACAATGGTTGCCGGTCACCACATCCTCAATTTACCTATTTTATTTTTTTCTTTCCTTTTTCACAATTGGTTGGTTTCCTTATTTTATCCTTTCCTTTTATTAATTTTTATGGAATTAGAAGCGTTACGTAAGACTTCCGTAATAACTTAGCTCTTTACGTAACAGGACGCTAATACTCATTACGTAAAGAGACCTTCCATTACGTAAGGCTTCCGTAATGACATTTTACAACCGTTACGTAAAATACACATTCATTACGTAAAGGTTACGAAACCATAGTTATTTCTTACGTAACGGTTAAATCAGAAGTGTTACGTAAGGCTTCCGTAATGACTTAGCACTTTAAGTAACACGTGGTTAATACTCATTACGTAAAAAGACATTCCATTACGTAAAGATTACGGAACGACAGTTATTTCTTACGTAACAGTTAAATCAGTAGTGTTACGTAAGGCTTCCGTAATGACTTAGCATTTTACGTAACGCGAGATTAATAGCCATTACGTAAAGACACATTCTATTACGTAAGGCTTCCGTAATGATCTTTTACAACTGTTACGTAAGATTACCATATGTTACGTAAGCATTACGTAATACCTATTGTATTTTAGGTAATGAGACCTGTGAAACCTGCTATAGCAGGTAAAAAAATTCAAGTTACCTTACTTCAAGTTATTGTAGGAAATCTCAAAGTTCCTATGCTGTGCTGTTTGTATATTAGGAAGTAGAGTGACGTAGAAAACAAACAGTAAAATTGGAATCCGTTAAACTGTAATATAAAAGGACAGTAAATAGAGGGAGCCACTTGTCTTCACTTCATTGGTTGTTGTTGGTTACTACTAACCACTAGAAAAAAATGGCCGCTGCTACGCCGCGGGGACTTAAGGTGTCATGACATTCACACTACATAACCACAATATAGCAACACCTTAGAAACTTAATAGCATTTTGCATCGTCTCTGAAAAAAGACAGTTCACGAATAATTTTCCCTGTATGAGGAAAGACATAAAGTTGTCATGGCATTCACACTACATAAGCACAATATAGCAACACCTTAGAAACTTAATAGCATTTTGCATGGTCTCTGAAAAAAGACAGTTCACAACATTCATATTACATGAGCATGATAATTTAGATACTTTCAAGAGTAACTAATTACACAAACCAAACATAATATGCAGGTGAAATAAGTTTCCAACCTGCGACACCATTGGATGCTTCCAAAACACGATTGAGCCCTTACATGTACCAATCAGATAAGCATATAAGAGTGGTTCAAATGCAGCAAGAAATGAAATGCAACTTCTACAGGGCAGCACCATTAGGACATCAGAAGTTTGAATCGGCAGTAGCAGCCTGGATGCAATGGCGAAGGCGAGTGGGTCCCAGAGGGTGATGACCTCAAAAGCTGACCCCGGACATATATGTGCGCACGGTAGTTCCAATTTTAGTAGTGAAGACCTTTCCACGACAGATTGCAACCATGCATTTGCTGCGGTTTTCATCAAGTGCTGTATATTCTCTAGCAGCTTTTTGCAGCAGTGACGAAGCAACATCATTGTCGAATAGGAGAACGCAGGAGGTGGAGATGTCCTTGCATTCCACTTCATTCGAAACCTGTTAAGAAGGTGGCTTCATAGTATGGTTATGGATTCGTTTTATGGTGATGAGGCACCCAACAGTAGGCTGTTAAATTAAGTGTCAAGAAAGTGTTAGAAGCTATAATTAAATTGCATATATTCAAATCCAATTACATAGCGTTTTCTCGTAAGCTGTGTGCCGAGCAGAGTGGTTTTCTGGCAGTCGTCAGATTAAACAGAGTTGTGTGTGGCAGGCTGTATTGGACATACTTAGGGCGATGTTCGGGTGAGTGACCAATGGCTACATGGCGGTGTGCATGTGATGAACCTACATACATAATTGTACATGTGAGTGCACAGGGAAACCTTCAATTGCATGTAGGAGTTAGCGCTTGATGTCTCTTTTGTCTAACGATAGAGAACATTAATTGTGGGAAGCAGAGGTTCACTCACATTTCTCTAAGGCGGCTGAATCAATGAGAGTAACACCCATGGATGATTCATGTTCCAGCTGTGTTTACCAAGTAAAAATCGTCTGAATCTGTTTGACAGCAGAGGGCAGTTCACTTTTTATGGTTCAGCTGCACATGACAAGTGTGACAATACTGTATTCGGAATAGGTTACCTGCGAGAACCAACCATCATACTTGTGAAAGCTACAAGGATTGGTCCACTCCTCTCTGCTGCAATAATGGAGGCCTGCGACAAAGCATATGTTGAGGAAGCAATGAGATATGAGTAAAAATACAACACGATCTTTGCAGGTAAATCACAAAATAGAAAGAAGATAGGGAGGTTTGTCGATCAATAGCTGATTCGAGGGTAACTGGGTAAGAGGGCTTATTTTGCTATGAGATAGACAACCATGTTCTACACGTCCGATGAATCAATCCGTCATGTTTACCATCTGAATGAGAAGTGCTCCTTGCACTTTCGATGCTCTCCGTTGGTGCTTATCCGATTATATTTCTTATTACGTTTTGTTCTGTGATACGTGAACATTGTTGTGAATGATGTGCTTCAAGATTTCACTACCTATTCCTTTGTAATGTGATAATAGGTCAACATTGCACATAGCAGAAAATCCAGTGTTCCATGAAAGGACTAAACACATAGAGATTGATTACCATGTGACGAGGAGAAGACTGGAATCTGGTTTGATTAAGTTCATCATGTAAGAACAAATGATCATGTTATAGATTTGTTTACCAAACGAATGAGCAGATATTGATTGAAGTTTCTGTTGGACAAGCTAGGAGTTTATAATATATACTCGCCAGCTTGTGGTGGGTCACAGGAAGAACAAGAAGAATGAAGCTCTCCTGCATCATCCATGGCTGTAAAGAAGACGAAGAACAAAATACCATGCGGAAACGAAATATTTTTGCCTTCCCTTCCACCTAGCTGAAGCGACTATCAAAACGGCGACAGGGAGACTTTTACTTATTATCTTATATGTAAAAGATAGCTACGCTTTATTGCCACAAACCACCAACTACTGTTTCAATATTTGTCGTCTACTGCAAAAAGCCCTTTGGGTCTCTCTACCATCTCCCCACAATGGTCTGCTTCCTTCGCCTGGCCCCGGTGGAATCAGACTCAACTCATTCCGTACGCGGAATCCATACTACCTTGCCGTAAAGTCCGCAAATGCAGCTCTCCCTGCTGTCCTCTCTTTCGTCGGCGCCGAACTCACCTCATCTCTCCACCAGAGAACCATGCTTTTATGGTAAGCACGCTACCCCGTTTTCCCTCTACACGCTACCCCTGCCAATTGTGAGTCTGTGCCTTTGCCCCTCTCGATTTCTGGTGGTACGACCTAAGATTTGCACCCTCCGAATTCTCTCTAAATCTACTCTCGCCTTCCTCTTTCTCCACTTCCGCCAGCTTTCTCCCACAAATCTCGGTCTTCTCCCACAGTCGCTTTGCATCGTCCCCACTTCTCGCGAGAACTGTTCTCACCGGTCGATTCCTCCACACCGCAACCTCCGGGTCTACCTCTATGAAGCACGTCGTCCTTTCAAAACTCACATGGAACGACAAAGCTCCGACCTTGAAATTGCGCCTTCTCTATACATGGAAGGCTGGGAATCCGGCCCGTCCCGACGGGTTCTTCGAATTCTCGACACTGTGGACCGATGAACTGGTGAGTCTTCCATCCTACCTAACCTCTCGCCGGTGGTTATACTGTTTAGTTCCAATTCTGATTTCCAGTTCCTTTCCTAGGGTGTCCTGGTCCAAGGGATTTCGCTGAAGCAACTGGCCAGCCATTTGCAAGAGATTTTACACGTTGGAAAGGTCTACTTCGTAGAACAGTTTGCTCAACGTGAATCCAGGAGGCGCCGGGCACCTTGCTCCAATGACCGCCTCCTGTACTTTAATTCCAATACTTCCTTCACAACCTCGCCTGAAGATGATCCCACCTTCTGTCGTGATAGCTTTGAGTTCCGCAGCTTCGAGGACCTCGAAGACATCGCTTCCAGGCATGTCTGTTTAGTTGGTTTGTCTCCCATCCTTAGTTTTATGTTTACATTGATTTTTGTAGAGCCTGCTGACCATAGCGACCCTTCTTAGATGTTGTCGGCCGTCTGGTATTGGTGACACCCATCACCTATTTCCAGAAACAGGAACGTTCCATCAAACGCCAAAAGGTTGTCATTGAAGATGAACGGTGGGTTCTGTCTCGACTTCTTTACCTCTTCTGAATTGTTTTTAGTAAATGATGCTTCTTTATTACTTCCAGCAAGGCATCCCTGTCAATCACGCTTAGGTCTGAATTTGCCGAAAAGCTGAACGTGGCTCACCTCATGGAGCTGGATGGGGCCGCACCAGTGATTATTGCATTCACCAGTCTTAGCCTTTCGATTTGGCGTGGTAAGTTTCCAATGTTCTTCATTTGTTTGCTCTTAACAGAACCCCAATAGTTCAACTTCCAATAATTAGCACAAACTGCCTGGGAATAGAAGAAAGTGGCAACAGCTGGTTCGTTGTGTGTGTTTTGGCGGTTTTTAGCCCTCCTTCCAACAGTAACCTAGGCCCTCAGTTGACCTGAACTGTGCATTTTAGTGGACTCCAATATAATGTTGTGTCCAGGAACTTTAAACCTCAAATCATGACCACCGTCTGTCTTTGCTTCAGACCTTCTCATCCTCTCTCGAAGTATAGAGACCTCCGTGGACCTGCTTCGAAGTTAATAGTTCAGGGAGTTATTCATACTTCCATTAACCTTTCTGTTTCCTGTAACTCTACGCTTGCCTGTGTCTGTCCGTTCACCAGGCTCCACGATTATATACTCTCCAGTGATTATGAAACTCAGTTAGCTGTTCTGTAAATTCATTACAGTTCACATAGTTGTTTCTTTGATTTCATATCCCGACTATATGTGCATTCTTCGATAAGGCCGTTCCAAACTTCCTCACTTTCGCTTGCCTTAGTTTATGGTTCCTTCCTGCAATCTGTATTACCTGCTAACTTTTACTACTGCGGCTTTCTCTACAGGTAATGTTGGAGCGTCCAATACTACCGCAACTCGCATTGTCATGTCGCCCGCAGTCCCACAGTGTGCGGCCCTCACGGTCCAGTACGTATTCCAACATGCATATTTGTATTCGTTCTCGATTACTTGCTTGCATTGCAAGCGCGACTAACCTTTTCCCCAATGCAGTTTTGGCGATGTTGTTCCCGCTATTGGAATCTTGCCAGCTGAATGCGACACCCCTGAAAAGGCGGTGACCGTATACCGCGAGTCATTTAGGATGATAACCGAGCTTCAGGCTGTTCGTTCCACTGCTACACTGGTTTGTTTTTCCTACGCAGATCGCCTTGGGATGCTCATCATGAGTTATCACTCGCAGATGTCGTTGGTCGTTTGTTGAGTGTTTCTGAAGAGGAAACATGCCCTTATAGGATGCCGACTATCTCTGCAGTACTAGAGGATTGTGGGTGGGTTCTTATTTTCACTTCTAACTATCTTTGTCATTTCTTGAGTTAATAGCACAATTGACATAATAGAAACAAGGACTTTCATTGTTTGTTAATATTGAATTTATGTTGGCAACTTTACTACTGCATCATTACGATGGTTTAGTTTCTCTAACCAGTGGGTAGATAATATATTAGAAAATGACTCTATTGTGATTGATCCTATCCTGTAGCGGGAACACCATACTGGTCAAGTATGCATCGCTGGATCATGCTTTGTCGCAGGCCTCCATTATTGCAGCAGAGAGGAGTGGACCAATCCTTGTAGCTTTCACAAGTATGATGGTTGTTCTCTCGGAAGGTAACCTATTCCGAATACAGTATTGTCACATGACAGTTTTTTACCCGCCCGTTGGGCGTTGCATTTTGTTTGGTTGGTTTATTTTGCGTTGTTTTACAATCTTCTTTCTTATTGGTTTTTGGTTTATGTAATAGTGTTTTTTTCTTTTGCATTATATGTCTATTTTGTTTGAACTGACGATATAAAGATGTTTACTATAAGTATATGATTTGTGTAGAAACATGATGTATAGCCTATTTCTGTAATGACACGTTAAATATGAGAGACATTATCATTAACTTTTGTTTCCACATTTTTCATGGATTGTACATGTGTTTTTTACGTTAATCTCACTTGGATGGTTTTTGCTACTGTTTCACTCTTTTGAATTTTTCATTTGTTGATGAAGAACTTAATTTGATTTGATTAGCTCTTTGTAGACATTTTTTTTATTTACTTAGAATTTTACATAGAACCATACATTTAAGATTTAAGTATTTATAGTTAAAATTATGATGTATGGTTTAAATCACATGAGAGATTAATCAATTTTTATCACAAAATTCTGACCAAGTTGTTAATATATTTAAAGGACACTAAATAAGATGCTAAATTAAGTTAAGTTAAATTACATGTGAAGTATCAAAATACTGGTACCACCATTTTCTTTAAATATAATACGATCCCTCAAAGGTTGAAATGTTAGTATAGGATAGTAGAAAATATCACGATCTATATCCCACAAACATTGTGCAATTTTGAAAGAGCAAGAAACTATATTGTCATCTACATCATGAATCTTCCTTTTACTCATTTTTTCTATTTTGAAAATGTTTTAGCAAAATCAACCACAAATACGACAATTAGTTCACATGATGTATTTACTTGAGCGACAATTATAAATTCATGTTATTTTTCTGAGGTGCCTCATATTTATTTTGCATACTTTCATGCAGAATATATTT
This sequence comes from Linum tenue, assembly GCA_946122785.1. NCBI lineage: Eukaryota > Viridiplantae > Streptophyta > Magnoliopsida > Malpighiales > Linaceae > Linum > Linum tenue. The sequence goes on from CAMGYJ010000009.1 coordinate 21,745,552, forward strand.
GTAAGAACATATATTATTTTGTTTAGCATAATAATACAGAGAATTGTGCCAAAAATCAAATTAAATATATGTATCTCAACTATATCGAGCCGGTTTATTAAAAAAACTTCATCAAGTATGATTTCAAATATTTGTTACGCTAAATATTCAATTGATTTGGTCATGGCTTTATAGATGTCCGACCCTTTGTTTCAAGCACTAATTTTTATTGGATGTATAAATTTTTTTTTAGGTTAGTAGCTTTTAGTGCCTTAAATCTTAATAGGAGGTGGTTGGTAATTGGCAATATGAATCTTGGGTTGGTTGTTGAAAATGTATTAAAACAAAATTCTTTAACCATAATGGCACATGATGCTATTCTTAGATGACAATCAATTGCCATTAACCACAAAAGATAATTAACGCCAGAATTGGGAAAACATAAAAGTAAGAAACGGAGGGATTTATTCGTGGTTGAAAAAAACAATTAATACACAGGATGACATGAGGGACAAAAAGAAGGAATCATTTTGAATCTTCTCCCTTAAGCACCCAACAAAACCGGCCAGCTACTCTGTTTGAAGGGAAGTAAACAGGGGAATCCATTCACCGCAGGAGATGATCCCGCCCTGCTTCTCCGGTCCACCATCTCAAGAGCTCGTTCAATTTACATTGTCTTGGGCAGTTGGGCTTGGTTGGGTTTAATGAAATTAAGAGCTTTGTTGGAAATCTCGTTCAGCCCTTCTAAGCTTAACCGAGTAAATGAAAGTCCAGTAACCAAATAAGTTCACAAAACCCATAAACACAATTCCATTGTACAGCTGTGTGTTTTTCGATCAAGCTTTGTTTTCTTTTCCTTGCCTTCAACTTCGTACTATTTCTGTTCTTGTATAAGAAATCCAGGTTTCCAATGTAGTCCTCTATATATAGTGGCTTCAATCAGTGAATTGAGACCTAACTCACTTGCTAGACTCAATCAACACTAACACTAATTTGTCTTCCCTCTTGGATTTTCCTTTCTTTACCAGAACGCTTCCCCTACATATCAGAAATTAAGTATACAGCAAGAGCAACACCAGTAAAAATCCATAACGCCAGTATGCCACCTCTACAACCCTATTTCGTCACACTCAAGATTCTTCCGTCTCATTTCGTCCCCGCTGCCGGTGACAACTCGAGAGCTTCCTCATCGTCGTCTTCGTTAATCAACGTGACGCCGGGATGGATGTACAATGGGTCGGATGGATTGGAGAAACATAGAAAGAGGTTCAAGGTGTGAGAATCTGATTAAATGTTGACACCTCCGTAGCTGGTGGCTGCTTTCTGTACGTATCCAGTACCACTTGCAGCCGCCATTGAAAAACCTGAGATACAACTGTACTTGGGAAGAAAGAGCGGAAGAAAATAAGAACTACTTGATTTCGGCAGCTCATATCATATTAGATTCTTGGACAAAAGCAAAAACAGGAGGTATGGTATACAAAGGAAGAAAACAGAATGGAATGAGTTAAGTAGCCAACCGAGAAGGGAGGCGAAGCGAACCAAGGTACTAAATTTGAGAAAGAAAAAAAAAATTCACTCGTTGATGGGTGGGAGGCCCTGAGAGCTGGCCATGGGCTGACGTGGCACTCTATTTGTTTTGAATCTCTATAATATTAAGTAAGGATAAGGATTTTTTGAGAAAAAGAAAACTTTTCAAATGAAATGCATATTTTTATTTCATTTTCCTCTATGGTATTGAATTCTACAGGGCATAGCATATGATATATCCGACGAAAAGCCCTTCCCAAGTCTAGGCTAAATCCAACAATCAATGATCTAATTCCTTCATCTACCTATATCCATTCAGAAATTGAGAAACTCCTAACCCAACCTAACCAAAAGCTTTACCTACATCATCGCCTCACCCATTTAGCGTTGCTAACCTACTCGGCCGTCATGTGCAACGCAACCAAGGACGCATAAGCCCCGCCATTTATCTTCATCAACTCCTCATGCCTCCCTTTCTCCACAATCACCCCATTCTTCACCACCGCTATCACATCCGCATTCTTTATCGTCGCCAGCCGGTGAGCCACCACCACCGTCGTCCTGTCCACCATCACATTGTCCAACGCGTCCTGCACGACGCGCTCCGACTCAGCGTCCAGGGCGCTCGTCGCCTCGTCCAGCAGAAGCACCCTCGGGTTCTTCAGCACCGCCCGAGCTATCGCAATCCTCTGTTTCTGCCCGCCGGACAGCTGCGTCCCACGCTCCCCGACGTTGGTGTCGTAGCCGTGCGGCAGCGAGCTGATGAAGGTACTGGCGTTGGCAGCCTGGGCCGCCGCCACGATCTCTTCCTCGCTGGCCCCCTCGTGGTTCCCGTAGGCTATGTTTGCTCGGATGGTGTCGTTGAAGAGAATGGGCTCCTGTCCGACTAGACCCATCTGCTGTCTCAGCCATGTCAGCTTCAGCTGCTTCAGGTCGACGTTGTCCAACAACACGGTGCCTGAATCGGGGTCGTAGAATCTCTCTATTAAGCTGATTACTGTTGATTTCCCGCTCCCGCTTTCTCCGACTAGAGCCACCGTCTGCAGAACCAGAAAAACAGAGTTAGTACCTAAATTAACTGTCCCATTGAGTTGGATTTCTTTTTTTATATCATAGTGCGAATGTGTTACCTTTCCAGAAGGGATGGTGAGGCACAAGTCCTTGAAGATCTGGACGTTCGGTCTCATTGGGTAGTGGAAGCTGACATTTTGAAGCTGGATTTCTCCAGTCACATTCGGCAGAGTGGTTCCTTCGTCTACACTGGAATCAATCTTGGACTTCCTGTCCAGAATCGAGAATATTGAGGCTGTGGAATCCTTAGCCTTTCTGGAGTCAGGAGCCATGCCACTGGATTGTGAAATCCCAACTGCAGCAATCGTCAGGGCAAAGAAAACCTGCAAGTAATAAACAGGGGCCATTAAACGGTTAGTACTTAAGTGTCATTTATTTGCTTGATGACTGATTGTGTGATGCTTTAGCCGTCGTTTTCTTCCTACCCTGAAAACGTCCTGGAAAGTGGCCTTATCTTTCTTGACGAGGACTGCTCCTAGGTAGAAAATGAGTGCGTTGATGCAATTCAGCATCAAGAACGAGAATCCGAACCCGCAGCCGCTCGTAACCCCAGCGCGTACAGCGTTGTCGATGGGGCTCTTGCATTTCTCTCGGTACAAATCCATCACCTTATTCTCTGCACAGAAGGAGGCCACTGTTCTGATCCCTCCGACGGCATCGTTTGCCACTTGACTTGCTTCCTCGTACATTTTCTGCAGTTTCCACATTTCGTTATATTTTCATTATGCCTTTGATTAGTCCTTTCAAGGAGGCCCGTAACTTTTGACAGTATTGTTATTAAATTGATTTTCAGGTAGCTTACCTTTCCATCTTTGCTAAAACCCTTCATGAACCTGGCCTGTGCTAAACCTTGGATGATCATCAATGGTGAACAAGCGATCACTATCAATGCCAGAATCCAGTTGGCGGAGAATGCTATAATCAAGGCTGCTACGATTGTTGAGGCGTTCTGTACTAGTAAGCCAAGAGCATCTCCCACGAGGCTGCGAACGGCAGCAGCATCTGTTGATAACCTTGAGCCAACTGCGCCACTGCACCACCAAAGAACATCAATATATATATATATATATATATATATATATATATATATATATATATATATATATATATATTATATATATTTTTTTCATTCTTCCAGATCTCGAAAGGAAAGGGAGAAACAAAAACACACCTGGAGTTTGCAGGATCGTCGAACCAGCTGATTTCCTGGTGAACAACTCTTTCGAAAGTTTTGGAACGAATCCGTTCTATCAACTTGCCACCAGCCATTGCGAAGAAGTAATACTGAGTCGGCAATGCTATGAAGTTCATGGCACCAATCGTAACATACATCAACGCCCAGAATCTGGAATCATTTTTAAGCTGGTGAGGAGGCTCAAAGAACATCTTGATGGCCTTGGAGAGCAGAAGCCCAAATACGGGGAAAAGCACACCGTGAACAGCTGCAGCGATGCTTCCAATCAAAAGAACAGAGATTTCAGGCTTGTTGAGCGATGCAAGCCTTCTAAGAGGGACTTCCTTTTCCTTTTTCTTGTTTCCATCTTCAACATCATCTTCAGGAGTAGTCCTCTGTTCTTCGTCAGGAACAGTCTCCTCGATTTCAATGGGCCGCGGCAGAACCCCCAGTGCTATAGCTGATATGGAGAAGGAGTGCCTGCTCTCTGATGAATCTCTGCTGAAGGATCTGGAAATCGATCGTCTACCACTCCCAGACCTGAAAGCCGCGACTTCTCTTTCCGGTATACTTTCGCCTGAGGATTGAGCTTCTTCTTCAGGTTTCTTAGATCCTTCCTGCAGCCGGATCAGCTGAGAGTAACCGCCCTCAGGATCCCTTATCAACTCATCATGGCTCCCTGATGAAATATATTGATGTTAATAAAATAGAAGTTGAAAAGAGTAAAAGTATGTTCACTGCTATAAAAGGTAGTGGATTTCAAGAACATAACCTTTCTCAACAATCTTTCCCCTGTGGACGACTGCAATAGCGTCAGCATTCCTGATGGTCGTGAGGCGATGAGCAACCACAACAGTGGTTCTATTTGACATGGCTCTCTCCAATGCAACTTGAACAATGCGCTCAGACTCGGAATCCAAAGCGCTTGTCGCTTCATCAAGTAGAAGAATCTTGGGGTTTTTCAGTATAGCCCTGGCAATAGCAATCCTCTGTTTCTGCCCACCTGATAACTGAGTTCCATGCTCGCCTACCATCGTCAGAAGCCCCTGTGGCATAGTATTGATGAACTTGGCAGCATTGGCGAGCTCGATCGCCGTTCTAATCTCCTCTTCCGTGGCATTTTCTTTCCCATACGCAATGTTCTCCCGAATGCTTGTAGCAAACAGAATCGGCTCCTGGCTCACCAGCCCAATCTGCTTCCGTACCCAACTCACCTTTAGTTCCTTCAGGTTTACTCCGTCGATTAGTACTTCCCCGGAATCTGGGTCGTAGAATCTCTCGATTAGGCTTATGATGGTGGACTTACCGCTCCCACTCTGACCCACCAAAGCAACTGTGGCACCATTTGGTATGTCTAGGGAGAACCCTTGGAAGATTTGGACGTCAGGCCTTGCTGGATACCTGAAATGCACGTCTCTGAGCTCAATGTCTCCCTTCAAATCTTCCAATTCCTTCCCACTGCCATCGTATGGATCGATTTTGGGCACCCTTTTGATCGTCTCGAACATCTTGTAAGCAGCCGCCTGCCCTGCTGCAAAAGCGTTCAGGGACGGAGAAGTCTGTCCCAAAACCCTGCAATGTTTTTGTTTCCCCAGATTCAGACTTGCAGCATTATAACAGAGGAGGTTAGTATAAATGTAAGGATTTGTTCAGCAGCTTGCTTACAGTGCACCAGTGAGAACTGAAAAGATGACGTTGATAATCTGTCCACCATTGTAGCCTCTGTCAATGATGAGTCTGGCACCTACCCAGATGGCGAGTCCATAGGAGGAGAAGATGACAAACAGCATTGATCCGAACCCAGCTCCGGAGACTATGCTTTGGAACATGGTGGCTTCGTAAGCGACTTTGAGTTTGTCATTGTATCTTTCAATTGCAATCTTCTCCCCCGTGAATGAGACCACCTAGTTGACACAAATGAGGCTAAGCTGTTAAGTTAATGGAGAAATGGAATTGGCGGATACAGAGTGGTGTTTGCTATATGTATATGCTACCGTTCGGATGGCTCCGATGGTCTGCTCGACTACATTTCCAGCTTCGGCGTAGGCCACTTGCCCACGGCTTGCCGACTTGGAGACGAAGACGTAGACGACTGCGGCAACACCGGCGAGTACAGGTAAGGTGAGAAGCAGAAACAACGTGAGAAGCCACCCCTTGGTGAAAGCAACAATGAAGGCGCTTATGAATTGGGACATCTGTTGTGTGAACTTCCCTACCTACAACCAAGCAATTTCATCGCCAGTTTCAGGAAATTCAAACGAAGTGATCCACCTAAAAATTGGAAATTCAAACGAAGTGAACCACCTAAAAGCTCAACCAAGAATGCATGTATAATTAGCCACTCTACTTGACTATTACTGTATGTGCTCTAAATAGTTCCATGAGTGTTCTATAAAAGCATGGAAAAAAACAATTGTATACCCATATGTATAAGTGAACATCAGAGATCCTAATTCCCTATGCTTTCTTTTGAAGTTACTAATTAGAATTTAATAATAATAGCGAGCAATTTCACACAAAAAGGTTTGATCCAACAATGTACAATGTGTGATCAAAATATCAGCTAAAACTCTGTTTTGAATGTTAGATCAATACCAACCACTGTGTAATATAATAAAAATATATTTACCTTTTCGCCCATAGCATCTTGAATAGTGACGGTGTCACCAGACATCCTTCCGATCACTTCTCCGGTGTTGGTTTCAGTATCGAAGTATCCAATATCCTGCCTCAGAATTGCCTTTAGATACAAACTTCGTATTCGTGCAGATTGTCTTTCTCCGGTCACCATCCAACATGAGACCTCTGTACATGCACATAATAATCTTGTTTAGTTTCATAAGTAATCAACCTATAATAAACTAGTATGTTAACAACAACAACAACAAAATGTCTATTAGAACTAGACTCATTACTAATTGGATTATTGTATTCTCTTACACACACAAAAAAAAAAAAATTGGTAAGATTATTTCAAACAATTTAATTACATGGTCTAGGCGAAAAAGGTTGTGATATATTATTAGATAGATATGCACGTGAAGTAGGAGAGTCAATGGAGTTGTTGTACTCACGGAGAAATGCGGCTATGCCTGTGGCAATACCCAAGTAGACCATCTTTAGCGCAGCCTACATTGGTAAAAAGGCAAAAAAGATACCCTAATTAGCCACACGAAAACCAAATTGTAATCAAAGAAGAGTACGTACTCTGCTTTGTCTCTCTCTCTGTTGCCCGCCCAATTAATTAAAGATGTGGGCGGGCTGAATTAATTGTTAGGCGGCAATTTTGCAATTAGTTACCGCATTCAATTAGAATGGTGTCAGAGTTTATTACGTGTTCATCAGGGCCCAAATGCCTTCAATTAACACCACCTTCCAGTCAAAACACCCCCAAAAAATACAAGGAAAAAAACAAAACGAATTTCTCGACAGTTTCCAATGCGATATATACCGCGAAATAAGAAACCCAATAAAACAAGCAACTCATTAATTCCCGCACACGAAAAACCCTAGGGGACTGAATTCTGTGTACTGAACTACTGATAGTTGCTTTCAATAATATAAAAAAGAGTGAAAGGACATGTGAGAATTTCTGTAGTGGTTTGGTAAGATGCCACTGATCGATTCTTAATTACATGCAATTGAACGACAAATTTTTTTTTTTTTGATGAGTCAATTGCATCAAAAGATGTATTTCAAAAACGATTTCCAACGAACAGTGTTATTTACAAATGTACCAAACAAAACATATGTGCGCGGAATTACGACTTACCAACTAATGACTAAAATTTCGCATCAGTTAGTGGAATCATCTGTAGCAGATTAGCCGAGTTGCACTCACCAGATACGGTAACTCCTCAACTGATTAGCGACTAATTAATCAACTTCATTAACACCAAAACCTTACTTAAATTAGATTCTCGGGAAAACGAGGCTACCTACATTCTGGAATTCTGCGGATATAGAAATTCAAATGTTAACCAAAATTTTGCGAAGAACCGCGTATGGATTACAATGATACATACCTTGCGAACTTCGGAGATGAGGTCGGCTTGATTGGACTGGCCGAACGCATTGATCAGGTCCCCGAATATGATCGTCATGAGCGGCTGCGAAATTCCGTTCCCCATTCCGCCGAGAATCCCGACCGCCATCAACGCCGCGTCCAGCCTGTCTGCGAACGCGAACAATCGGTAGAACGCGATCTTCTCCAACTTCTTCTTCTTTCCCGGCGACGCCTCCGTCTCGGCCGCCGCTGCCGGCGGTGGTCGCTGATCTTCTTCCGATTCGTTCATCGGAATCGATTCGCGGTACGGAAAGAGCGAAGAAAAACGCGAATCTGAGGGATTGGACTAGAGAGGGAAAAGAAAGGCGGTGCGGGACGGAGGAAAGAAGAAGAGAGTGAAAGGAAGAGTGTTTTCTGTGGGATTGAGTAGAGAGACGGAATCGGTCAGGTCAGTACTCCACCAGAAGCGGGAGCGCGGAATTCTTGTGTGCTTTTATTCGATCTTTTTGGGTTTTTTTTTGTTTTTTGGAAGCTGGATTTTGGAGATTTTTGGAGGAATAGGGAAAGTGAATTCCTTCAAACCTCAGGTATTTATAACGAAGCCGCGGAGGGAGATTCGTAGGAGAGTCGGATGGTAAAAAGTAAAAACTAAAAACAAAAAAGAAATTCACACGTTCTAGAAGGAGAGAAAAATAGATGAGCGAATCGATTGCGTTTTCTATAGCAGTAAGTAGTAACATATATCACATGATGGTAAAAAAATTTGGATGAAAATAATATGCCATGTAAGTGAGTCCAAACGGTGAAATGAATAAATATGAGTTTATTGATGTAAGGAATTTTACCATGCTTATGAGTTATTATGAGTACAGGCATTTTGAATTTGTATAATTATGTTTAGCGTATGAAATTAGTTTGTACTATAAAAAAAATTGTATGAAAAGGTTCCGTTTGTAACATAATGCTAAAAGTACAACTATACAAATTGAATTTGTACCGCAATGTTAAAAACACAAATTGAGTTAATACCACATCATTTTTTTATAAAGTATCGATGCTTATGAGCATAGTAGTGGGGCTTTATTGATATATGTATGGAGAGTTACATGTAAATTTGACGGTACCACATACTTTTAATAAGAAAATGATATTAGACTTGAATTTACAAAATTGTAGACTATGTATTATATAGTCTAAATCCTAATAAGTAAAACATAGGTAATAATTTTCTAAATCATATACCATAAGATCAATTTAATTATAAAAAATAATTGATGATTTTTATTCATCGAATTACATTCAACATACTAGATGCACCCTTTTATAATGTAGGGTTTACAAATTAAAGAATTAGAACTACTCGTTAAGGGTTAGAAATTTAGATGGCATTTTCTTACTAATTTTATCCCGTACCCCTAGAGTTACTAGTTACTAGTGAACATAATATACTACTACTTTCCTGCTTTCTTATTGTGTTCCCCTTTCGTTTCCACTAAAATATTTTAAAGGGTTATAGCCTATAGGTATAAAATGTCTTTCTATTATACACTTTATCAAATATGCCCCTACTATTATATTTTACATCACACATATTTTTGTACTTTGAAAAATTATCAAATAAGTTCTTTTGTTAAAATTTTCATAAAAAAACTATCAATCATGGTTGAACCGTGATTTGGAAGACCCGACCTCGGCAAAATGGGAGGGAAAATGTTAGTTTTGCTCCTCCTATTATTTCTCTAAGTCTTGTTAAAGTGAAATTATTAGGGGTATTGGTCTAGTGGTAATACCACTAGTCTAGAACCTGGAGGTCTCAGGTTCGAATCCCTTAAGTAGTACCTTAATCACAAAAAGAGAAACCTATATCACCCTTATAAAAAAAAAATTATTAGGGGTATTGGCTATCAATAGAAACAAAATTTGTTTACGTGAAATTATTAGGGGGTGTTTTATACATTTATGTCGGTCAAACTATAGTTCGATCATGATTAACGATTTTTGAGATGAAAATTTTAATAGAAGAGCATGTTTGATAATTTTTTTCAAAATATATATTTATTTTTTTGACAAGAGATAATCATATATTGATATAAAAATAGTTACATCCTGGAGTGCAGCCAGGCCTGGAAATTAAAAACACGACTCATAGTCGGGTACAAAGAAAGGGCTTTTCTAGCCACAGCATGGGCTACCCTATTGTGACGCCGACCTACGAAACGAACACTAAAACCAGGATTGCTTCCAAAAAGACTCAACACTTCCTCCAAAACAGCACCCATCCTGCTATCCCGCGAATCCCCACGGCAGATTTTGTCAATAATCACTTTAGCATCCCCTTCAAACCGAACTGATGCAAAGCCTTGCTCCAAGCACCAAAAAATAGCCGCACGCAACGCCAACAGCTCCGCAACCGCTGGATTATCCAAAGCAGGGAACGAGACCCCATTAGCACTGAGGGCACCTCCAGAGGGAGCCAAAAGAACCATACCCCCCGCCGAATGAGACCCCTTCCTAGTGGCCCCATCCCACCGACAAATAAACTCGACGGTTCCAAAGCTCGGAGGCCCTTGATCCCCTACCCCCAGCACTGGTAAGCCTTCCTCACCTGGAAGGCGCTCCCACTCCTCAACTTGTTGCGAAAACTGTCGCATAAGAGACGGGATACCAAATTGCTTCCCTTCAAACACCACCCAGTTCCAGGATTTCCAAATCCGCCAGAGGACTGCAATAACTTTCATCCACTGCGAGGGTTGAGAAACTAAAGCCAGCAGCTTTTTAAGGAAAAGAGGAAAAGTGTGCCGAGGCAGACCCTCTCCAAAATGCTCTAACCCCGCCGCTCCCCAGAGGGCACGCGCAACCAGACAATCCAAAAAAAGATGCTCCAAAGTTTCGGGACCTTCCCAACAAACTGGGCACCGAGGCAGGACTGGAATACGACGACTAATTAGAGCATCAGTAGTAGGCAAAATCCGATTGAAGATCTGCCAAGCAAATACCTTCAACTTTGGCGGAATCTTAGCCTCCCACAGCCGTATCCAACTAGCCCTATCCATCTAATCCACCGTATCCTTCCACCGACCCCGTCTTTTCTCCAAAGTCACAGCCAGATGATAGGCTGATTTAACCGAGAACTCCCCATCAACCGTATCGAACCAAATGAGCTTATCCTCAACATTCTCTTGCGGAAGTGGAATAGCTTTAATGAAACGGCTCGTCACTGGATCGAACCACTGACTAAGTTTTTGCTCACACCACCGTCCCTCTCCTTGGCAAATTAACTCCGCAACCACTGGATCACCACCCTCTGGTAAAATCAGAGGATTACACCGTATGGGCGCGAACTGGAACTCAGGGACCCATGTAGAATGGAGCATAGAAGCCGAACGCCCATTCCCAATCTGCCAACGAAGACCCATCTCCAACAGCTGACGGCCATACAAGATACTCTGCCAACCCCAAGATGGGCGAGATCGAGCCTTAGCTGATAAGAAATGGCCAGTCGGAAAATATTTGCCTCGATACACTTGGGCCAGCAAAGAATTAGGCTCACTGAGAATACGCCAGCCAATTTTAGCTAACAGGGCCTGATTAAACTGCTCAAATCTACGGAAACCCATACCCCCATCATGTTTGCTTCTACACATGTCTCTCCATGACATCCACCGCACTTTGGGGTTTCCTTCATTCTCACCCCACCAGAACCGAGCAACATGCCTGTCTAACAATCGGCATAAGGAAAGCGGGAGCTTGAAACAGGACATCACATGCAAAGGCAAAGCCAGCGCAATAGATTTAATGAGGGTTTCCTTGGCTGCCCACGATAACGTTCTCTGTTTCCACCCTTGGAGCCACTCCAACAATTTGGCTTCCAAAAAGCGGAAAGTCTCCATCTTAGATCTTGCAATAAGCGTCGGGAGGCCTAGATATTTATCATGAACACCCACAGCCCCCACCCCTAGGATCGCTGCCAGGAACTCTTGGTCCTCCTGCAACACATTCTTGCTGAAACAAACTGCCGATTTATCAAGATTCACCTTCTGACCACTCAGCTCCTCATACTCATTGAGGACCTCAATAAGATTCTCACACTCCTGAAGATTACCTCGCAGAAATAAATAAGAATCATCAGCAAAAAATAGATGAGTCAGTCTGGGCGCCCGCGGAGCCACCTTTATCCCTGCCAGCCTTTTTTCAGATATCGCCTGACGGAGAAGCGCCGCAAACCCCTCGGTGCACAGCACAAAAAGGAGGGGGGACAGCGGATCTCCTTGGCGCAATCCTCTGGAAGGAGAAAAGAATCCCGACGGAGTACCATTCATCATAACTGAAAATGATGCAGAACTGAGACATTCCTTGATCCATCCTACCCAGGTAGGGTTAAACCCCATTTTAGCCAAAACAGCAAGAAGAAAGGGCCATTCGACTCTATCATAGGCCTTTTCCATGTCAACCTTTAGAGCCATGAACCCTTTCTTTCCTCGAGTTTTGGTCTTTAAGTAATGCATGAGCTCATGCCCGAGTAAGATATTATCTATTATCTGACGATCCTTAATGAAACCATTCTGCCCTTCCGAGACCACCTGAGGCAGGATAACTGACAAACGTTCCGCCAAAATCTTGGTTATAATTTTATAAACAAATTGGCATAAACTTATAGGGCGCAACTGCCTCATTGTCTCCACATTATCTACTTTAGGAATGAGAGTGAGCCAAGTATGGTTAAAGCTACGGAGCAGCCGGCCAGAGGTAAAGAAAGAGCAGACTACATCAATCACCGAGGAACCGACAATATCCCAGAAGGCTTTAAAAAATTTACCCGTGAAACCATCAGACCCCGGGGCTTGTTTTGATCCCATAGTAAACACAGTTCTGCGAACCTCTTCCGGTAAAACGACCGCTGTTAACTTCTCATTCATGTCAGAAGTGACACTTCTGGAGATAGGCAAATTATGGATCCGATTATGCATATCATGTACCTGGTTTTCAGAGGTGAAAAGATTACTATAGAAATTAGTAGCAATATCTGCTTTGCCCTTTTCATCCGTAACCCACACACCAGCATCATCTCGAAGTCCACTCACAAAATTCCTTTTTCGACGGGTCCTTGTCACGGTATGGAAATATGAGGAATTCTTATCCCCTTTCTTAAGCCAACGGACCCTGGATTTTTGCTGCCAGTACTCTTCTTCCGCCTCCCATTGCCTACTCAATTCCGTCTCAAGGGACCGGACCTCATCCCAATTAATGGGGTGAATCTGCTTGAGACGGTCAATTTCAGCCTGCAGGGTCTTAATATTTCGCAACGAATTGGTCGTTCCTGCTCGGCTCCAATCATAAAGTAAATGACGGAGTCTCTTGAGACGCTCCCACAACCTAAACATGGGGGTACCCTGAATATCCTCTTTCCAAACATACGCCACCATGGCCCGAACTTCAGGATTCTCAGCCCAACGCGCATCAAATCTGAAGAGAGGCCGACTATGACGGACATAAGGCTTGTCAGAAAGTACGAGCGCCCGGTGATCCAATCCTTGATCCGTAAAGTGCTTAACCAGGGTATCCGGGAAGCGATCCAACCAGGATTGAGAGCAAAGGGCTCTATCTAACCGTTCACGAATACACGCCGCCCCCATCCGTTTGTTCGTCCAGGTAAACGGATCCCCCTGGTACCCTGGATCAATTAAGCCCATATCAAGGATAAAATCCCGGAGACTAACCGCGTGACTGGCATTCCATTGATTGCCCCCATCTTTCTCACATGCCTGAAGGGTAGTATTAAAATCCCCTATAACAGTATAGGGAATAGAAATTCCACCACAAATTTCGCGCAAATGATTAAGTTGGGCGTCTCGAATATCAGCATGACAACTAATATAGACAAAAATCACCACATACGAAACGTTCATTTCATTAATTTGAACACAAATACAAAAATCCGAATGAAAAAACACCGAAGCATCAACTTCGGGGGACCAACCAACAACCAAACCGCCTGATGCATCAATCGCATCAACAAAGAAACAACAAGAATGAAGAAAACCTAAACCCCGCAACCGCCGGGCAACTACCTTCCGTTTCGAACGTGTTTCAGAGAAAAACACGAGATCCGGTTTATTAGAGTGCACTAAACCAAAAGCAGTTTGGAATGTAAGGGATGGTCCAATTCCTCTTACATTCCAGGCCAAAAGCTTCATTTAACTGGCTGGGGCCACTCGAGGCTGGCTTCCTCCACCTTATCCAGATTCTCTTTTTCCTCAATGAACTGCCTCTTTGGGGTTGGATTATCCTCCACCTCTCCACCAATTTCATCAAACTGACGTTTGTTCGCCCCCGGATCGGGCTCTAGCAAGTTGGTTCCATATTCCTCCAAGGAAACATTGGGAGCAATATCCACCCGAGGCATCTGCTCAGCATTATCCTCTTGATTCTGCACTTTCCCCGGAACCGCGTCATCCACAGCATCTCCCAACGCCATCCCTTTCTCAAAAGCACTCACCACCTGGCTCACCTTGGACGATTTGGCTAACCGCCGCAACCTGCCTTTGAGCACAGGGGAACAGCGTCTAAGTTCAAACAAGTGAGTCTCCCCCTCCGAAATGACTTCGTCAACCTCCGGCTGACCTAAAGTCTCACGGGAGGAATCGACTACCGCAGCGGCAGCCAGCCTCCCCCCTCGGTTCGATTTGGAAATGGGCACCCCCACTTTGGAACTGTTTGCCGTTTTCCGGTCGCGACCAGACGTCGCAGCGATTGAGGACTTCGAAGGGGTCTTGGATTTACGCCCCACCAGGTTAGCTTTTCCTTTTGCCTGGGGAACAGAGGCAGGCATTTCCCCATAATTGTTCGCTGGGTCCATCTCAGCCTGGCCGCCACCATGAGAACTCGCCACCGTCGGAATAGCAGGCTGAAAAACACCTTCCCTGTGAACCACACGAGGCACTTCTTTTAGGCGGTCAGGCGAAACATCTTGGAGGACAAAATCATCCTCCGATTCCTCTTCCAATATGATCCTCCGACGTCGCGTCACCTCCAATTCCTCAGCATGGGGTATATGAATCGGGGCTGGTGTCTTGACTCGGCCCTGCACCGCCTCCTCCCTGGTTCGTCTTGCTTCCACAAAAGCGCCCCCAGTCTTGCCCCGCGGCTGAATGGACTTTCGCCCTGGCCGACGCTTATCTTGGGCCGGCTGATGGGCCTGGTCAATATCCATAGAAACGGGTTTATTGACCCCAGCTCTGGATCGCTCCTGATTTGGTGCTTGCCCCAGCCGACGCACCTCTTGAGCCGGCAAATGGGCCCGTTCTATCTCCATTGGGCTGGCTACCGGATGGGCCCGTGCTTTGCCGCGCCGCGCTTGTCTACCCATGGAGATTTTAGGAGCTTTCGCCACCGAAATGCGGATCGGACTCCGCCCTTTGCCATGCTGCTTCTCCGTGGTGATAAAAGGATTAGTTGAGGTCCCCAACCACTTCGGGCTAGCCTCCTCAACTGGGAATTTGGCCGGCGGAGACTCCTTTTGCAGCAAAGCAGCCGAACCATTATGACCTTTGCCCTCTGCCCCATTCGAACTCCGCAGCTTGGTATTCACCCAGACCGAATTAGCCTGGCCATGAAACCTATGGTCCATCTCCAACTCATCAAAAACCTTCCTACCCATCTGCTTGGTCATCATGTGAGGTCCAAACCTCTCTTTCCTCGTAGGAGGGTCATGGGTACAGCTATGCCGGTAATGCCCTACCCGACCACAATTATAGCAGAAGCTAGGGAGGTGCTCATACTTGAAGCGGATCCAGAATGATCCCAACTCCTCATTAGCAGCCCAAATTTGGGATCGAAGCGGCTTGGAGAAATCGATCAGCGCCTTCACTTTAATAAAGCTTGCCGCCGTGGCAGTGCACGTAAACACACCCGCTTCAAGAACTCGTCCGAGAGTCGAGCTCGCCACTTTTCTCCCAAATTGGTGGGTGCAACAATCTTCATGCACATCCCACAATTGAACTCGGAATGGAGCAACAGCCAAGTCATCGAACGTGCGTTCAGTGATCTGCGACGTCCATGCCTGGAGGTGAAGAATTCTATCCTTGATTACCCACGGGGTGCGCTGAAGAGCATAATTCTTCGCCGCTTCATTCGGGAGGGTGAACTCATACAGCCCATGAGCCACCTCCCTCACCTTGATTTTACCCTGTCCCTGCCACGGATTATTAACCGCAGCCTGCAGCTCTTTTATTGTCAATCGCTCTTCCGAGAAGACACGTCCAAGAAGCATCCTTGCTCTGCGTACCCTATCGGATTGGACTTCAGCAAGAGAGAACTCCACAACCTGGTCACTCGTGATGCGTGTCATAGTGATCGTCTGCACCATTGGAAAAACACTTAGGTCATCAGGAGAAACGAGGCTGAGAGTTATATGCACAGAAGACCAGTGATATGGGTAATTAGAAAACAACACAGAGATCTGCAAGACGGGCAGGCCATTCACCCAAAATCCAAAAAGAAATCCCACAGTCCCAATCACCCACGTACCCGAGAAAGATTCTTGCTTGGAAAGGGGAGACTTCTTGCTTAGTGCCCTGTTGTCCTTGCCACAGCTACGGTGAAGCCAAGGAGGAACAGAGGGGCTCGTTAAATAAGCCAACACGGGTCCAGTCCTACGCCTCTGCAAGGAGTCTAGGCGGGGTGGGAAACTAGTTTTTTTAAAATTAAAAAATCCCCTGGCCGATAGTCCAAATCCGCTATCGATCCTCTGTAACTGCCGATTTCCCAATCCGTTATCCTTTTCCGAGAAGATCGCAGCTTTAGCCGGACTCGGTATGGCAACTAGGTCTTTGCTAGGGAGACGATTCCGGCAAGGGGTCGGTCGGCAGAACAGCAGGGCCGCCGGGATGTCCTTCTGACGGGCTTGGAATGACATTGACAGGGTCGGAAGGTGTAGACCAACAAGGTCAAATTTTGCCCCACAGTGGGGACTATAATCCGAACTCGCCTCACCGTGAGATCTAAGTTCCCCTTGGGACACTCCATTCCCAAGATCCACTGTGTTGTTCCGGCTCCTCTGAGCTCGCTGGGTAATCCCATCATCAGGATTATCGAGGCTAACCTCATTCGAAACTTTCTCGCACTGAGGCCTATGTTCTGAACTCGCCTCACCGTGAGGTCTAAGTTCACAGGGATAATTAGTCCCCATAGCTTCCATAGACTTGCTATACTCCCTATGTGGACGAGAGGCTAAACCTTCAGAAGGGTCCTGGCCATCTTCTCCTAAACCATCGGAGGACGGCAAGACAAAACGCCACATAATGTATTTCGGATGACACACTATTTTCGATCGTGGTTTCTCAGCGTCACACGCCGCCGCAAGGTGCCGCTCCCACTGTCTCTTTCGGGGGAAGATCACGACCAAACGCCGCCCAGGTGGGGTATTAGTTGACCCCCCATAGCGCAAACTCCACCGGCGCACTGATGCCGACTCGGTCTGTAAGCCCTTCTTCACAGGTATCTTGTGTAGACCCGCTTTCCAGCCTCCTATTTCTCCCTGGTTAGCTAGCGCCAAGGCAAGGATCGCTGATATGCAGGACACGATGGTATCGCCGGCCGCTAATAGGGTTGCCGAACAGAGGGACAGGATAGAGGAGAGAGCTCTCCTCATTTTTTTTTTTCACCTTCACGAAAGGTTTTTTCTTCTGATGATGTAAAAAATAACAGAGAGGTTTGTTTAATAAAAGTGCATAGTACAGGTGCATTTTGATGAATTAAGTATTATGTTTAAGGTACGTCTATTTTGATCCGAATTTTTAAATGGTTTGCCATGAATGTTTAAATGAGTAAATATTATCAATACTAAATCAAATGTTTACAAATATTTATTGGTAAAGTCTACAAGCTGCATGACGGATTACACCTGAAAAGTGAAAACCAATACAATCTGTCAAATTATGGACCAGCGGATCTAAAAGGAGGATGCTTCACCTCATCCACGAGACCACGACTGTCCTTTCGTAAGGGCAACTTGGGCCGAATTCTTCCATGAGGAACCTGATGCACGCTTCTTTGACCCGGATCTACATTTGTGGATCCTGCACTACATAATGGGCCATGATATAACTATCGACAACACATTTTGAAGAATCGGAATACCCCAACTTGGGCCGCCGCATACTTCGAATTCAAAGCCAACTGGGTACTTGAGTTCGATCGCAATACCCGACCGATTCTTCCATAACAACACCTTATCTCGATGAAAAAAGAACATAGTCATAGAGCCGAACGACGAGTTCGGGCGTTGGATCACTGACCTTGATGAACTGCAACTAATGGTTCGAGGATTGTTCATCAACTAATGGATCACTGACCTTAATTACAACGAACTTTCCTCTAGTCAACGTGTCTGCAGTAGTCCGTATAAGCAACTTCCTTTCACTAAAAAAAAAAAAAAGAGCTATAGCGATGAAGGGGGCTAAAAGCATGTTGTTTCGATGGGTTTCATGTCATCTTCTACCATAAATGTTGGGAGTTGGTTGGATTAAACTTATATAGTTTTACTGTCTCCTAATTTAGGAACATGGAACAAATTAGTCTCCGAAACTCGAGTCTTTTGGCATTGATCCCTAAAATTGAATCTCCTGCTTCTACAACTCAGTTTTAGATCGGAAAGTTTGTGTGAAGTGAGGTATAAGGTGGTGACTAAGTGTCTATCGAATATATAGAAAAAAGCTAGTGCCCCAAAATGTACATCCTAACCAGTCTAGCTTCAACTCCCAATAGACACATGAATGATAATAATTTGATTTTGCAGGAGACCATCCACTTAATGTCACTCATATTGGAAAGTTATGGATACATGCTTATGAAGATCGACCTCGCCAAGGTGTGCAGCCACATTGATTGGAGTTTTTTGGTTGAGACACTTCGCCTTACAAGACGTTTAGAGGACCATGTTTTTCATATCGTGCCTTGTGTCACAACTAGAGGTTACAATTTTCAATCAAATCCACCAATCTAATCCGATTCATCCACTTAAATATCCAACTAATCCAATCCATTTAAATCCAATCCATTTGATCCAAATCCAATGGGATTGGTGAATTCATGGATCGTTGGAATTATAATTTAATACCTTTAATTTTTATATTTTACAATTTGCAACCTAAAAATTATATGGTAGTCTTACTAGGAGGTATAAGGGGTAAATTCCCTAAATATTGTTTTATTTTTTTTATTTACCGCAAATATAGTGAATTAAAAAAGATTTACAAGAATATTGTGTTTTGAAGGGAGGAGGAGGCGAATCCGCGTGAGCAGGCAAAATAGCCATACCCCACGGAAACCCGCCACAAACTCGCGCGGATCCGCGTGATTGTGTCATAAAATATAATAGACGCAATTACGCGTGAGTTAAGCACAAATTAACAAGAAAAGTGGGGGATTAATTAGGAGAATAAAAGTGGAAGGAAGAGAGACGGACGTAGAAAGAGAAAGAGATGGACCAGAATCTAATTTGGGGATTAGTTGAAGAGGGGGTCGGATACTATGCTAACCCCTAAAGGGGTAGTGATTTTCGACACCCCCTTTATGATTGGTCAATTTTATTTCCAATCATTGGCAAGTATTAATTAAACTGGTTTTTTATTTTTTTTAATCTTGTAATTTGGGGTCTCTCACCCACATTGGAAAAGGAAAGAATATGGGGAATCAGAAAAAAGCTCCCCCCCAAATGTGCAATTAATTGCCTTTTTTTCTTCCTTTCGTCTCCTTCTCTCTCCATTTGGGCCCTCTTTCCATTTTGATTTCATTTTAACCAGAACCCTCCTCTACTCTGAAACGACCAAAACCCTCCAGCGCCTTCCCCCACCACCATCCTCCTATCTCCAGCTGCCGCCATCCTAGGATCGCCTCTGACCTACCAATGGAGTGGTACGTGTACCAGTTGAGTGGTATTTGTATCATTGAAGTGGAACTGCATTGTTGCTCCGTTATTGTTTATCATTGTTATGAAAATATCATTGCACTGGTATTGTTCTCACTCTAACCTACCTTGTGGATTGCTCGCACCAGTGGAGTGGTACGTGTACCAGTGGAGTGGTACGTGTAATTAATGTACCAGTGAGAGAAATTAATTATGTAATTAATGGGGGTGATTTCGTTTTTCCCCAGATTCTTTCTCTTTTCCAATGTGGTGAGAGACCCCAAATTACAAGATTAAAAAAAATAAAAAACCAGTTTAATTAATACATGCTAATGATTGGAAATAAAATTGGCCAATCATAAAGGGGGTGTCAAAAATCACTACCCCTTTAGGGGTAGTCAGGCTAACCGAACCCGTTGAAGAGCTAAAAAAGTGGAAACAAGAGGAGAGAGACGGGACCAATTAAATTCTGATCCATATTTCAATCCAACCCCCTAATCTCCCAATTAAATTCCGATCCATCTCTTTCTCTTTCTTAATTCATCTCTCTTATTTCCACTTTTATTTCCCTAATTAATCCTCCAATTCCCTTGTCAATTTGTGCTTAACTCACGCGTAATTGCTTCTTTTATATTTTCTGACACAATAAACTTGAGTCTCACGCGGATCCGCACGAGTCCGAGGCGGATTCGAGTTGGATAATGCTATTTTACCTACTCACACGAATTCGCCTCCTCCTCCTTTCAAAACACAATATTCTTGTAAATCTTTTTTAATTCACTTATTTGATAAATAAAATAAATAAAGCAATATTTAGAGAATTTACCCAAGTATAAGTATATACTCCAGAAAATGGATAAAAAGTTGTCTACTTGGAAACCCAAAAAAGTTCCCATAAAAGAGAAGCATGGTGACATCGTTTTAGAAAGGAAATTTTGGTAGATTAGTGTTCTACTCCCTTTTATTGTGTAATCAAGTACAAAAAAGCTGAATGAACTAACAAAATAGGTTTTCATTTCCAGAATTCAGTTTCCGAACTCACCAAAATTCTCAGTTAAACAAGTTTTCTTCATGTATTGTTTCCCAGGAAACGATAGCTTCATTTTAATTTTTTTCCCTTGTTGCGGCAATTATAGAAAATGGAATAGCTAGTGAACGTGCCATGAGGGGTTTGGTTCGTTGCATGTAGGGTTCTAGGAGAAGGAGAGGAATGAATCGCCATTGAAGGCTTCTTCATTTTCTTCTTCTTTTGTTTACCTTGACTTCTTCCTCTTCTCCATTCTAATCTCCAGCGAAAACAGGGACGGGAAATCTACAAAAGATAGAGGAATCCGCCAAATGCTAGTCTGTTATCCGAAGGTAAGCTCAAGACCTAGAGTGACCTTGACTCCATCCTTGTCAATAGAGATGGCAAAAGGTCGGGTCGGGGGTAGTGTATATTTGTTACCCTACCCAAAGTAGTTCTAGTTTTACTCATACTCACGTAATAATCGGGAAGAAAATCAAAACCATGCACATTCCCGCTCGGGTTTTGGGTATCCACGGTTATTCATGGGTAATAATTTCTCTTTAAAACTTCAATCAACATGTTAACATTCACACGTATGCTCACGTTACGTAATTGAAAAGTACGACAATAATTCACTAGAATGATGAAAATTAATTTCAAACAACTCAATTTCATAAAAATATTATATTCGTATGCTAAATATAAAATATGTTGAAAAAAACAATGATAATTTATTGACAAAATATATATGCTTGCGTATAATCGAGCAGGTTCGGGTTGGATAGTTAGAAAACGATGCTCACCCATTACCCATAATATTCGGGTACGATTTTACCTATACCCACTAAATATCATTCGGATTCGGGTTTTACCCTACCCGATTAAATCGAATTCGGGCGGATATCCACATTTACAAATATTTTTTTCATCCCAACTTGTGATGCTTAACAACCACGTCAACGATAACCAGCCTAGGATGCCATTTCTAGGTCCTGCTCCAAGCGCAACGATATTTGGCCGAGTTAGGAACTCATTGATCTGAATCCAAATCATCGGGTGTGCCGAGTCGAGGAACTCTTGGAAATTGACTCTCTCTTGCGTTTGCTGGGCGAAGAAGACAAGAACTTCATGATAGCCATGGCTCAGGGGATTGTTCCGTTCCCCATTCGTGCTTGATTCCTACTCAATCTTCTTGATTTCTTCCTCTGAATCTTTGATTGCTTTATTGTGGTTTGTGTAGAATCAAAGGATGGGGCTTTAAAGACTTTTGGATTGGAAGAACAAAGGATGAAAGAAAAAAAATGAAAATATTATTAAGGATTTGGAATGAAGTACGTCATTCTGCAGAATGAATATGCTTTTAACAAGAAAGTAAAGAAGAAGATGAAGAACATAAAAAAGGACCCTAGAACTCTCACAAATCACAATACTTGGTTACCCAGATTTCGACCACTATAACCCACCCGGCTATCCAGATCCTAATCACTATAACTCAAGCTATTATAGGAAGCTAGGAGAACCCAACACTCTTAGATTACCCAGCCATAGCTCCTGTAATCTACAGAGTAAACAAGCAAACATGGACCCATCAACAACCCAAAAGAATCCCTCTTTCCCGTTGCCGAACTGTCAACTATTGATGGTGGAACTGATGCTCTATAAATAGCCTCCAGAGATGTGACCGTTGAGAAGATATACAAGCTTGATGACCGTTGGGCTGTTGAGAAGCTCGCAATTAAGCATTGAATTTCGAGAGGTAAGTGCGATGTAGCTTTACTTTTCTCTCTGCTTTGGTGTTCTGCTTTTGGAACTAGAAAGACAGCAGCAGCAGCCGCCAGCCATCAAGGTGAAGGACGACATAGCTGGTAGAATGCAGACTCCAGACATATTTGGGCTGAAGATAACTGAAGTGGGCTGGATGGTCTTGTGGCCTAGGTAAGTCAGTCAACAATTTCCCCCTTCGTTCAAGCCTTGGTGAGCTAACCTGAAAAGGAACAACCCAAACAGCAGCACAAAGGGCATCCACTAGATACAACAGTATGATTGCAACAACACATCGATAATAGAAAGGAGGTTCCCCTGGGAATATGCAGACACTAATGTCTTTGCAATAACACATAGATGACAAAAGGTAGGTTCACCCTAAGATGCATATCTATGGATCAAGAGTGGCAGAAGCAAGTTCAGGATATGGATTACTGCTTTTCATTTAAAGTTACTAATTCTTAATAAAGAAAACAACTCATAACATACGAATTATTTAATCCATATTTAAGTAGTCACCATTAGAGATCAGAACCCTTCAAGCATCAAGAGTTCACAATTCAGGACACTAGAATAGGTGACTTCAAAGCAATTTTAGTAGCATTGGCCTGAAGTATGCCATTAACATTTGTGTTAAGCCATGTAGTTTGATGAAACAAGATAATCTGTCATCACATTTTTCTAGTTAAATGAAGTTCGGTAACCATAAGCAGGATCTTAAGCTCACATGAATCGTGCTTCCCCTGAATCTAGTATTCTCTCATATTAAGTCAAAATCAGCAGCTCAGAAGGTAAAAAGAAATTTCAAGAGATAACAAAGTTAGAAACCAAACCTTTAAGAAAACTTTGCTGAAACACTGAGCTGAACTATAAGCATACTGATTTTGGATATGAGCACATAAGTACAATGAACCTTGAAAATGCAAGTTAGACCAAGAACTTGGTGATTTATATCTAGTCTGATACTTGAAGATAATTCCAAACATGTATTTACATGTCCACTTAATCCTTGTTCAAGCATTTACCATATCAAATTAGATATGACAGCCAGTGTTGGATCATTCTTTAACTATGACACAAGGAAAATTTAGAAAGAGATAAAACCCCAGCAACAAACAAGTGCACCTTTCACTTGCATTAAAAGGATAGAATGAGCAATGAAGAGAAGAACCTGTTGCCTTAGATGTCAAGTTTAATCATAATGCTTTTAAAGATATTAAAATATGCAGCATATGTTAATTTTGTTACTCATATGTGCATTCTAAAAAAAAATTCAGTAAACTTTAGGAGGAAAACCTTTCTTTGCTAGGATAAGGAAGACATGGTTTCTACAGATTGTGGGGTGAGGGCATTCAGACAAAGAACCCATAATTAAGTTATGCACTCACGCTCTAATTCTCGCAAAACAATTAATGTTGTGATTTGGATACCCAAACAAGTTTGGTTACCTTTTTACATGAATGAGAATAATTATGTGGTTTATCAAACCACTCATTTTCATAACGAAACCTGCAATTTTTTGCTTATATGTCCTAATTTATGACAGCAGTAGCATCTCAAATTATTTTTATGATAAGCATATAAATTCTTGTTGTTCAGAAGGCAATACCTACTCGAATGACCTCGTTTATTGCAATTATAGCATATGGAGTTTCTGTTTGAAAAAAAGCCATGAAGTCTAGACATATTGGCTCTGCTTTCATTATCTGATGCTAGCAACAAACATTTAGTTTCAGCAGCAGACAATTTACTTTCCAGTGGAACTTCGGCTCAGGCTTCTCCGATTACCGCAACTTCGCCGTCGTTCCTCGGACCCCTTTCAGTCGGTCTCGTCGTCTCCGGCGGCTGAGAGGCTGCCTCCGGTGGTTGGATTCGGCTTGCTGGTTCGTCTTTGACGGTTTCTGTCCCTGTTGCTCTGGTTTCGAGGATGAGTACTATTCCGAGTCATTCGTGGGCGGAGCTTTTCGGTATTGCGGAGGAAAATCGGCTGGTGTATGTGGAGCCTGAAATCGTAGATGGAGGCTTGCGTATCCCGGCGGAGTTGGAAGATGAGGGCATTGCGAGGTGGCAGCATTGTCTTGTTGGTCAATTTCTCTCCTCTTCTCCACACATCCGGCAAGTTCAGTCCTGGGCGAATCGACTCTGGGGGAAGAAGGGGTCAATTAGGGTTTCCTGGTTGGGGGATCGACTTTTGCTCTTCCAATTTCCTACAGCGGAGACTGCGCACTGGGTTTTCTCTAGCGGTCCCTGGCATCTGAAGAATGATATGTGCTATTTGAGGAAATGGGAACCAGGGATTCGGGCTGAGCAACCGAAGCAAACACTTCCAATTTGGGTAAGGTTTCTCGATCTTCCTCTTGAACACAGTACTGGTCGTATCCTCACTCGCCTGGCGAGTATGATTGGCAGGCCGCTGTGGTTTGATAAGTCGACTCGTCTGGGGCAGCGGTTGGGGTATCCTAGAGTTTGTGTTGAGATGGAGATTGGCTCAGTGTTCCCGGATTCCTTGAGGCTTGTTCCTGATAGGAGGCCTGCTTATAATGTGAACATTGAGTTCTGTAATAAGCCTGATGTCTGTACTAAGTGCTGCCAGTTTGGGCATGATTGTTCGAAGGTGACTATACAGGAAGAACAGCAAGCTCAGGGGGTTCAAGGTGTGGTGTGCAGTGGGGAAGAGGAGATCCGGGGGGAGGCTGAGGTTGGCAGTGTTCCACTAGAGCAAGAAGGTGCTGATGCTGGTCCCCAGCCAGAATTGGTTGTTTCGGGTGAAGCATTTCCTGCTCATGAAGGATTGCAACTGGCGGTGGATAATCTGGTTACATCGCTAACAGTGAATGCTGGAGCTTGGCAGGGCTGTGAGCTGCCTTCTGAGGGTGATTTTCACAAAGCTATTGAAGGTGTTGAGGTAACTCAGGGTTCATTTGGGGTTCTGTCGTCTCTGGCTCAGTTTTCTGTGGGGGAAGTCATTGTTTCTCCTCACAAGGACCCAATTCATTTCCCTGAATTGGGAAGCGATGGTTTAAACAAGAAGAAGGGTAAGCCTGGTCGGCCTCCGAAAGGGGGCAAAACATAACTCCAAGTAATGAATGTTCTTGTCTGGAACATGCGGGGGTTTAATAACCCTGCTAAACAAGATAGTATAAGAGAAGTTGTAAATAGATATAGAGTAGACATTGTTGCTGTTTTGGAGTCCAGAGTTAGTCCAGATAAGGTGAAGAAAATCGTAGATGGGAAATTCCCAGGATGGGAGCACAAGGAAACATACTCTTTAACAGGAGTTGGGAGAATCTGGTTACTTTGGAAGAAGGATCTCAGGTTCAATGTGGTTGACAGTGGAAGCAATTTCATCCATGGAATTCTGCAGGAGGGTTCCCCAACTCAACTCACCTTTCTTTATGGGTCTAATGATGTGGGGGAAAGGAGGCAGACCTACAGGGAGATTGCTGGTAGAGTGAATCTCTCCATCCCTTGGATGGTGGCTGGAGATTTTAACGCAATTTTAGATAGCTCGGAAAGCTCTAATCAAGCAAGTTTAGGGGAAAGTACTCAGGATTTCAAACACTGGATTGAAGATCTTGAGTTGATTGATCATAAGGTTCTGGGGCCTTGGTTCACTTGGTCAAACAAGCAGTCAGAGTCTCCAATTGCCAAGAGGCTGGATAGGGTTCTTGTCACTGAGGGTTGGATGGCAGCTTGCCCAAGAAGTTCAGTAACGGTTCTTATGCCTGGCTTGTCTGATCACTGTGGATTACTTGTTAAAATGGACTCTGCAGTTCAGTCCTTGCCCAAGCCATTTAAGTATTTTAGCTTCTGGAAATTGCACCCCCAGTATGAAGAGTTGGTGAATGAAGGTTGGCTCTGTTCTACTACTGGAACAGCGATGGCAAGGTTGTACCAGAAATTACGGAGTATCAAGGGTATCCTGAAGAACCTAAATAAGGAACAATTCTCTGAGATCCATGATAGGGTTAAGAAGGCCAAAGCAGAATTAGAGTTTGCTCAGCAAGAAGTGTTGGAGCGCCCTGCCTCTTCCACTTTTCAAGCTGAAAAGAGGTGTATGGTCCAACTTCTTGCTTTGCAGAAAGCAGAGGACAGTTACTTGCGCCAGAAGTCAAAACAGCAGTGGATTACAAAGGGGGATACAAACTCTAAGTTCTTTCACAGCATGGTTAAAACTAGGCAAGCTAGGAACTCTATTAAGCAGCTGGTCACAGGGGAAGGAGAGATTCTGGAAGATATTGAAGAAATTGGGTTGGAAGCAGTGAATTTCTACAAACAACTCTTAGGGGCAGAAGATCCAAATCTGAAGCGAGTCTCGGTTGATACCCTAGGCAGGCTACTTAAGTTTCATCTGGAGGGTGATGGTGAGGATTTATGTGCTCAGGTTACAGGGGATGAAGTTAAAAGGGTGGTTATGAAGATGAAGAGGGGGAAAGCCCCAGGGCCAGATGGTTTCCCTGCAGAGTTCTTTCAATTACATTGGGACCTGGTAGGGGAACTTCTTATCTCTGCTGTCCAGGATTTTTTTCGAACTAGCACTCTGCGCAAAGAGGTAAACTCTACAATCTTGGCTCTTATCCCAAAAGTCCCAAATGCTAACACCATGAAAAACTTTAGACCCATATCCTGCTATAATTTTGTTTACAAATGCATCTCCAAGATCCTGGCCAACAGAATCAAAACTGTCTTACCCCAACTAATTAGCCCCAACAAATCTGCCTTCATCCAGGGTCGGCTAATTACAGATAATATTGTGTTAGCTCATGAGATGGTTAAATGGTATAATAGAAAGAATGTTTCCCCCAGATGTGCCTTAAAAATCGATATAATGAAGGCTTTTGATAGTGTTGATTGGGATTTTCTACTCTGTACACTAACTGCCATGGGTATCCCTAGCAAATTTGTGAATTGGGTGAGGGGTTGTTTGGTGTCGACAGGCTTTTCTGTTTGTATTAATGGAGGGCTCACTGGTTTCTTCCCAGCTAGAAAAGGGTTGAGGCAGGGGTGCCCACTTTCACCCTATCTGTTTACTGTTAGCATGGAGGTCCTTACTTGCATGCTAGATAGAGCTGCTGCTAGGAATTTCTTGCCATTCCATCCTCAGTGTAAGAGAATCAGCCTAACACACCTGTGTTTCGCTGATGATCTGCTGATTTTCACTAAGGGGAATGTGAATGCAGTTTCTGTGGTTGCTGATGTTTTGGCCAAGTTTTATTCCATCTCTGGGTTAAAGTGTAATCAGAGCAAGAGTGAGATCTTTAGTGCAGGGATCTCTGCAACTGTGAGAGAGGAGCTGGTTCAATGCTCAGGGTTTCAAGCTGGGAGTCTGCCTGTTAGATATCTCGGTTTGCCACTTACTGCTGGGAAGTTGTCAGCTGCTGACTGTAAGAGTCTGGTTGATCAAATTGGGAAGCGTATTATGGGATGGCAGCCAAAATTGTTGACATATGCTGGGAAGTTTGAATTGGTGGTTTCTGTTCTGGCAAGTATGGCGCAATACTGGATGCAGGTCATCTTATTACCTAAGAAGGTGATCAGGGAAGTTGAGAGACTATGCTCCCAATTTCTCTGGGGTGATTTTGAGAGAAAGAAGCGAGCAAAGGTTTCTTGGAAAACGGTAGCATTACCTAGAAATGAAGGTGGAATGGGGTTTAAGGATCTCTATTCTTGGAATAAAGCGTGCCTCGTAAGGCATATCTGGGGGATTCTCTCTGGTTTGGACACTTTTTGGATTGCCTGGATAAAGGAGTATAGACTTCGGAACCTCAGTATTTGGGAGGTAAGTACAGGGGGGTCTTGGGTTTGGAATAAAATTCTGAAGTTGCGAAGTGAGATTGCAGGGAAGTTGTGCTTAACTGATAGAGGAGTTGAATGGGACGGGGAAGTGATGGACAGGTTCAAGGTTAGCAGAGTCTGGCATAGTATTAGACCTAGGGGGGAGGAAGTAGGTTGGTCGAAACTTGTATGGAAAGGAGGCATCCCAAAAAACTCAACACTCACCTGGCTGATATTGCTAGGGCGTATCCATACAATGGATATGGTGAAACTCTGGAACTCTGCAGTGGTAGGTTTGTGCTCTCTTTGTGAGCAGGAGATGGAGACTAAGTCTCACTTGTATTTTCAGTGCCCTTATGTGCAGGCTGTTTGGAGTGCAGTTTTCCCCCCCTGTGGGGTCTGCCGGTGCCCAGTAATTTGCAGGAAGCAGTGATGGAGGCGACTAGGCGATTCAACAAATGCTTGGTGGGCAGAATCCTGTGGTGTCTAGTGCTGAGTGAGATTTGGCGGGAAAGATGTCGTCGAGTGTTTGGAGGCAGACAAATGACGGTTATCGAGCTGGTGCGGAAGTTGCAGGGTGTTATGGAAGCAAAGGAGATGGGAGACCTGGGATTTGCTGATTTACCTAGGTCTAGACTTTTGTGGTATAAACTGTAGTTAGTTGTTGATCTCTTTTCTGGTTTTCTTACAGTCGGCTTACATGTACAGTCTCATGTAGAACACTGTAATTGATTGTATTTGATGAAATAAAGCTCACCCATTCATCAAAAAAAAAAAAAAATTTACTTCCCAGTGAAACATTTTCAGCTTCTAAGCAAGCTACCTTAGTTGTTAGAGCTTCTAATTCAGATGCAAGTTCAGCACCTTTGTCAATCTCATTTTCTTTCCTTAATTTTTCTAATTCAATAATTAGAGTTGAGTTTTCAACTACAACAGATTCAACCTTGTCATCAGAGATCATTTTTTCATGTTTCAGTTCCTCTAACTCTCTTTTCAGTTCAGAAACCTCATCTTCATATTCCTTCTTTAGGTTCTTAAACCTAGCACCAAGTTTTAAATACATACTTTGAACTCTAAGGATGTCATCAACAAGTTCTAATTTTGTAACTTCAGAGTAGCTAGATGAGCTATCATCAGATTCATAATAATCTTCTGAATTAGAAAAGTTAGAACCACATACCTTGGAGTTTGGTTCTCCTCTAGCCATGAGAGCAAAATGATCTTCTTTCTCGCTTGGATTTTCAGTGACAAGTATAGAACATCTTCGAGTTGCAGCTTTAGTTCTTTCTGAAGTCTTACCTTTAATCGGACAGCTAGATCGCACATGGCCCAGTTCTCCACACTTGTAGCACCCGAAATCAACTTGGCTGCCTTTTCTTTTCATAACTTTATTTGTCTTCACTCCTGAGTACTCTTTGCTAGAAGATAATTCTTGAGTTCCCTGTAAACTTTTCCATATTTCTTTCGCAGTCTTACAACAAGATACACGATTATAATCTTCCATATCTAGAACACTCAGTAAAATATACATAGCTTTGGCATTTAACTGTAACTTTTTTGTATTATTCTCTGCCCATTTCATGTTATCATCCTTTAATTTAAGCAAACCATTCTCAATGATAAACCAAAGTTTAGGATCAACCGAAAGCAGAGATAGTTTCATCATATGCTTCTAACGAGAATACTCTTTACCAACAAACCTGGGTGGTCTGAGAAATGCCAACTCTTTGTCGCACAAGTGAAGAGATTGAGCACTGCTGGTTGAACCGCTTCCCATGATCGATTTTGCCGGAGATTGTTAGATCTTGTTCTACGACGACCGGCTCTGATACCAATTGTAGAATCAAACGATGAGGCTTTAAAGACTTTTGGATTGGAAGAATAAAGGATGAAAGAAAAAAAACTGAAAATATTATTAAGGATTTGGAATGAAATACGTCATTCTGCAGAATCAATATGCTTTTAACAAGAAAGTAAAGAAGAAGATGAAGAACATAAAAAGGGACCCTAGAACTCTCACAATACTTGGTTACCCAGATTTCGATCACTATAACCCACCCGGCTATCCAGATCCTAATCACTATAACTCAAGCTATTGTAGGAAGCTAGGAGAACCCAACACTCTTAGATTACCCAGCCATAGCTCCTGTAATCTACAGAGTAAACAAGCAAACCTGGACCCATCAACAACCCAAAAGAATCCCACTTTCCCGTTGCCGAACCGTCAACTATTGATGGTGGAACTGATGCTCTATAAATAGCCTCCAAAGATGTGACCGTTGAGAAGATATACAAGCTTGATGACCGTTGGGCTGTTGAGAAGCTCGCAATTAAGCATTGAATTTCGCGCACAAATCTTGGACGCACCACGACTTAGTCTCCGACCCCAACAATTGCCCCCCAACAGGAGCTAGCACATGGGGCCTGTTCCCGCGAGTCTTGGTGTTGAGCGCACGTTCTAGAGCTACGCGTTACCCAAGCGCCGTGCCAAGCACAAAGCGGTTGGCGCGTTCTCTTTTAGCGTGCGAGACCGCAGCTGATAAATGCGGCGTGCGTATGTTTGCGCGCGTTGCTTTGGACGCGAAGGGCTTATGCCCCCCTAGCGGGGATAGGTCCTAGGGCTAGCTTCTGCTACGCTGGGATGTGAAGGGTCTCTGACCACATGTGTCCGCTTCATGTGCCACGTGTCTCACCATTAGTGGTTTACGGGGCGGTTAATTTGAAATTTGAAATTTTTCGGCGGCGGGATTGTTTTTGCCGAGGCGGCTTGCAATCATGTTCGGGATTGCGAATCGACATATTTCGCGTTTTTCGATGCGTCACCTAACGGCTCGTCTACTTTTTCGTTAGTATATAAGGGTGATCCCTCTCATTATCCATTTTACTCTTCTTCTGGCTTCACTTTTCTTTATCTTACGGTTTGTTGCTTCTCCTTCATCTTCGACCTCTTTCCTTCCGGTTATTTTTGTTCTCTGAGTCGCGCGCGATGGCTGAGGAGAAGAAGATACCCGAGGTTCTGGTCGACTTCGACGAAGAAGGTAACGTGTTTAACCTACCTGATGCCTCATTTGATTTATCCGGTTTGGACGGGGCTTTGTTTGGCGGCGATTTACCTCACACGCCCTCCTTTGGCTCGGGTGGCGCTGTCGAACTGCTGCATAGTGGTGGTGATCCGCCGCGCGAGCCATCTGGGGAAGGAACATCTCGGTCGGGCGATGCCCCCCGCGGGGTGTTGGTGGTTCGCCGCGATGGGGGTGACTCGCCGGGGAGGTCGAACTCTCTTGATATATCTGAGACTGAGTCAGACCGCCCCGCTGAGCCCGGACCCTCCGCGCCACTAGTGCGCGTAACGGAAGCCGTTAGTCGGCTCGGGGTTGGGGGAATAGGGGCGCAGTACACCATTGTTGAGTGGTCAGATATGTTTGAAGACGGGAAGGTGCCGTCTGATAACTTGTTGCGCGGCCCGGATATTGTATCGGAGCTAGGAAGGCCTGACGTGGAACGTCTTGTACGCGGGCTCGGTCTTCCGCCTCATTGGAAGTACGCAGTTCCTAGTGCGCGTAGCCGGATTGGGAACTGTCCCGAGGGGTGGGTAGGCGTTTATACCGAGTACTGGCGGATGGGGTTGAAGTTCCCGTTGGAGCCGATTTTGTGCGCGCTCTTACGCGTTATCAAGTGCTCTCTTGCGCGGTTCTCCCCCTCCGTCATCCTACACACGTGCATGTTTCGGTTGGCTTGTAGGCGGTGTAATATCCCGCCGTCGTACGGTCTCTTCCGTAAGTGTTATAAGATACGTGTGCCTGAGAAGGCAACTGGTATCTGTGTGAAGAGGCGCGATCGACGTAATAGCGGCTATGTGTATGGCTCGCCCAAGTTAGACAAGCCGTGGTTCAGCAGGTTCTTCTACATCAAGCCCGTGCCTGAGGAGTGGTCAAGTGAGTACGCGCCCATAATGTCTCCTTGGTCCGTTGGAGACATTAGACGGTTCGAATCGGATGTAGGGGCGTATAGTGGGCTAAACGCGCACTATGAAATGCTCCTGGATGAGAAGATCAATCTCTACGATAAGGAGGCGCGCGCTCCCTTGCTGGCGGAGCTATATCGTGATGGTTAGTTTCTCTTTTGTGTGATTTATGCACTCCGTATTAATGTAATTCTTACACATGCTTGTTGTAGGTGTCGACTATGCAACCGTGGCGAGCATGATCACAACCGAGGACGAGCCCAAGCCAAAGAAGACGTCGCGCGCTGGTAAGAAACGGGATTCACAGGCGGACGAGGCCATTGCGGCTAAGAAGGCGCGCATTGAAGATGACACTGGTGACGGTGGTAAGAAGAAGGGGCCTGTCGAGGTGGAGGTAGTCGACGGCGGGAAGATGAAGCCGCCCCGACCGGACAGGGGGGTTAGTGGCGCCAGTGGGAGCGGGTCTGTTGGGCGTGCCGTCCAGCAGACTCTTCCTGCGATGACGGGGTTTGGCGACCTTCTCCCCACGTCCATGCGCGATGTCCGTATTCATTCGGGTGCCGCTCAATCTCTCACGGCGGCGAAGAGCGCTCTTAAGGCAGTGGGTCCCGCGCTGACGATTCCTTCTCGGATGGACAGGGGCGATCCGCTTGGAGACTTGTCCCAGGCTCTGTTTGCCGTGAGTTTTCGCATTCGCTGATCCTGTCATCGCTCCTCTTCTTATGTTTGTCTGTTTGTTTGCTTCTAATGCCTTGACTACTAAGGGTTTGTTGGCGACTTTCCTCGCCCAGAAGCAAAGGGATGACCTGACTACTCAGCTTACCGCTGAGTCCGGGCGCGCCAAACAGTTGGAGGGGAAGGTTACCGATGCGGAGCGCTGGTATTCCGAGGTGGTGAAGAAGTGCGATGATGCGTTGCTGAAAGTTGGGGAGTTGGAATCGAAGTTGGAGTCAGATCTTGAGGCTGAGAAGAGAGCTGCTTGTGATGAGGTGAGGCGAGAAGTTTGGGAGGAGGCCAACAAGCAGATTGATGAAGAGAAGGCGCGGTTGGCTGGGGAGCATGACGCGGCAATCGCCAAACTCCGCTCTGAGTTAGAGGCAGAGAAGAGCGCAGCCGTGATATCTGCTACTAAGGGCGCTGTGAAGTTATACCGCTCGTCTGAGGCTTTCAGCAGGGTTCTCGCGGACTGTATGTCGAAGACCGTTATAGCTGTGCGCAAGAAGGCGCGGCCTGAGAACCCGGGGATGCGGTGGAATACTTCTGCTATGCTGCGCCATGTAAAGCAGTTCTTTCATGAGAAGCGCTCTTTTTCTGACGATAGTGAGAGCGAGACTGAGGATGCGCCTGAAGACAAAGCGGGGGTTAGCCAGGAGGACGTGATAGTTGTGTGATTTGTTTCTTTGTTTGTGAACTGGGATTTCTTTGTTGGCTGGCACCTTTCTTTTCCTTCCATGTGTGTGAACTGGGATTTCTTTGCCTTTGCGAGTATTCACTTTTGGGAGTGTTGCCGCGCCTCCTGTTTAATTTTATTTCTTTCACTTTCGCTGAATCTTTTTAACCTCTGATTTGCGTTTTGCTCTCTTTTTTATTTATTTTACCATGTCTGTCTCTTCAATGTTTTGTACTCCTGTTCTTGAGCGCGGTTACATTACGGGGTTATCGCGCAATGTTCTGTCCGCGACGGTATGTATTCTTACTAGCGAATACGATTACATTACGGGGTTACCGCGCATCAAGATGCCCAAAGTTTCAAAATGTGCTCTATTTTTAAGGCACGATTACATTGCGGGGTTACCGCGCATCAAGATGCCCAAAGTTCCAAAATGTGCTCGATTTTCGGAGCACGATTACATTGCGGGGTTACCGCGTATTAAGATGCACAAAATTTCCAATGATCGATTCCATGGCGCGGTCACATTGGTGCCTCTGGCGCAGCTGGCCGATATCTGCGCAGATTTTGTGCGTTCCATGTTCTCGGAATCTTTTGACCGCTGACTTCTTCGAGTTTGAAGGTGTTTGCCCCTACCACCTCTCGTACACGGTATGGCCCTTCCCAGTTGGGTGCGAGCTTCCCGTGCTTTGGGTTCGGGCGGAAGTTTCGCCTTAGAACGAGCTCGTTTTGGTTCAGGTTGTGGGGGCGTAGTTTTTTGTTGTAGTGGCGCGCCACTTGTGCTTTACCCGCGGCTAGACGCACTGCAGCAGTGTCACGCCGTTCCTGGGAGAGGTCGAGGTCTGTTATGCGCGCCGCGGAATTTTCGGACTCATCGTAGTGCGTCAATCTGAAGGATGGTATCTGTGTTTCGATGGGTATCACTGCCTCCGTGCCGTATGTTAAGGCGAAGGGTGACTCGCCCGTTGCTGACTTGTATGTGGTACGGTGCGCCCATAGGACACTGTGAAGCTCATCCGCCCAACTTCCTTTGGCTTCGCCTAAACGCGTGTGGAGTCCGTGCAAAATAGACTTGTTCGTGGCCTCGGCTTGTCCGTTTGCCTGCGGGTAGGCGACTGATGCGAAACGCGCTATAACATTCAGTTGGTCGCAAAAATCTATAACTTCCGCGCAATCGAATTGCTTGCCATGGTCGAACACCAACGACTGGGGGACGCCGAACCGCGCTAACAGGTTGTTCTTTATGAAGCGCAGTACTTGTTGAGCCGTGATCAGCGCTAGCGGCTCTGCCTCCACCCACTTCGTGAAGTAGTCGACCGCCACGATTATATACTTGCGTTTTCCTTTTGCCGTGGGGAAGGGACCTAGCAGATCTAGGCCCCATTGCGCGAATGGGCACAGACTGATGTTTGATTGTAATTCCGCTGACGGCACGTGGTGAAGGCGCGCGTGTAGTTGGCATTTGTGGCAGGTGTCTACGAACTCTTTGGCGTCTTTTTTTATGCGTGGCCAGTAGTACCCGCTGAGCAGTATGTTTCTTTCTAGGCTGCGTGCTCCCATATGCATTCCACACATCCCTTCATGTAGGTCAGCGACAATGCGGCGGGCGTCCTCCTGGCCTACGCACTTCAGGTAGACCCCTGAGTGCGCTCTTTTATATAATTCATTGTCCACCATTGTGCTTCTGGCCGCCCTTTGCCTTAATCCCCATGCTTCTTTCGGATCTTTTGGAACCGTCCCGCTCAACAAGTAATCGATTATGGGGGTTCGCCAGTCCACCGGGGCTTGCTGCGTCTCGTTTATGCGGCCCTCCCCTTGGGTCAGGCTCTCTTTTTGTACACATACCATGCGCGTTTCCTCGAAGTCTGTTGCGGTGGCAAGCTTGGAGAGCGCATCTGCGTGTATGTTTTCTTCACGGGGTACGTGTGTGTATGTAACGGTGATGAAATTGGACGCGGCTTCCGCCACTTGGCGCATGTACTGCGTCAACGTGTCTTCTTTGGCGTCAAAGACTCCATTGAGTTGGTTGACCACCAACGCCGAATCGGAAATGATCTTGACTGTTTGAGCGCCCAACTCCTTGGCCGTTTTGAGTCCTGCGAGCACGGCCTCGTATTCTGAAGCGTTGTTCGTTTTCAGCTCACGGAATCGTATGGCGACTTCGTGAATTACTCCTAGGGGCGTCCGGATGACAAACCCGGCGCCTGCTCCATGCTTGCTCGCGGCACCATCGACACTGACTTCCCAAGTTCCCTCTTCCGTGGTTTCTGACACCACCCCTTCTGCTACGAAATCGGCGAGTACCTGTGCCTTGATGGACGGGCGCGGGGCGTACTTGACGTCGAACTCCGACAACGCGACCGCCCATTTGACGAGTCTGCCCGCAACGTCCATCGTACTCAGTATGCGTTTGAGAGGAAGGTTAGTGAGCACTACAATTTCGTGCGCCTGAAAATATGGCCGAAGTTTTTGGGAGGCGCTGACAAGCGCCAGTGCTGCCTTTTCTATCGCGGGGTACTTTCTTTCGGTCTTATTGAGGGTGCGCGACGTGTAGTACACCGGCTTTTCGATATTTTCTCTTTGGGAGACCAGCACTGAGCTCACTGCTTGGTGCGATACGGCAAGGTACAAAAAGAGCTTTTCATTGACAATAGGCGCGGTCATTACAAGGGGAGATGCAAGATGTTTCTTCAGTTCTGTGAATGCCGCCTCACAGCTTGGTGTCCACTTGAACCTGGTTCCCTTCTTCAGCGTTTGAAAGAAGGGGGCGCATTTGTCCGCCGATCTAGGTATGAACCGCCCCAATGCGTTCATCTTTCCGGCGAGGGTTTGTATTTCCGTGGCATTCCTTGGAGATTTTAGCTGCTGAATGGCTTCTACCTGTTTGGGGTCCGCCTCTATGCCGCGTTTAGTAATCATGAACCCGAGGAACTTGCCCGCTTCTGCATTGAATACGCACTTCAATGGGTTGAGTCTCAATTTATTGGCTCTCATGGCTTGAAACGTTTCGCGCAAGTCCTCTATGTGTGAGCCTCCGCTCTTGGTCTTGACGATGAGATCATCGACGTAAGCCTCCAGGTTCCGCCCAATCTGTTTTGCAAACACGGTGTTGATCAGGCGCTGATATGTTGCTCCGGCGTTCTTCAGGCCAAAGGGCATGCCCGTGAAGCAGAAGTTGCCGAATGGTGTCATGAATGCCGTCTTCTCTTCGTCCTCGCGGCTCATTGGTATCTGATGATAACCAGAGAACATGTCGAGAAATGACAAGGTCTCGTGATTTGATGTGGCGTCGATCAGCTGATCGATGCGAGGTAGCGGGTAGGGGTCTCCCGGGCAGACCTTGTTGATGGTGGTGTAGTCTACGCACATGCGCCATGCTCCTGACGCTTTCTTTACCAGAACCACATTGGCGAGCCACTTCGGGTAGCGCACCTCTCTTATCAGGCCAGCGGCCAGGAGCTTCCACAGCTCCTCCTCTATTGCTTTAAGCTTGTCGCCCGTGTACGTGCGCCGCCCTTGTTGGCGCGGCTTGGCTTCCTTTGGTACAGCGAGGCGGTGTTCTGCGATCTCCCTGGGCACCCCTGGCATGTCTTCAGTCGACCAGGCGAACAACTCTTTGAACTCTTGCAACAACTTGATCAATGGTTCAAGCGCCTCGTTCGGTATGTGTGTGGAGACGCGCACCTTTCGCTCAGGCTGCGCCGGGTCGATTGCTACCTCGAAGTCTGAGTCAACGGACTCTGCTCTTGGTTCCTCCTCAATGCGCGCATCAACTAGGTTGGCGCTGTTCTCTCCAACTTCGTTCGCCTTGTTCCATACCGCTCTCCACGCGCAACCTACACTTGAAGTTGTCGGGAACTTCACCTTCTGATGACAAGTAGACGCTATTGCGCGGAAGGTGGACATAAAGGGGCGCCCGAGGATCGCGTTGTGAGGCGAAGGGAAATCAACGATGGTGAACTCAACCGCCTTATGTTCTCTTGGTTCGTGATCACCTATGATGACGCGCAAGGATACAGTCCCCATCACAGGCACGCTCTCGCCTGAAAATCCGACTAGGCTTCCCCTAGAATGCTTGATTGTTTTTGGGTCGATGTCCATCTTGTCGAGCGTGCTCTTGAATAGGATGTCGGCCGCGCTACCCCCATCCACAAGCAGGCGGCGCGTTTTGCATGAGGCGATCAGAGCTGAGACGGTGAGCGGTTCTTCGGACGGCTTTCCTCTGGGATATTTGGAGTCGGCAAATTCCAACCGCTCGCTGACGCGATTGGTTGACGCGCACTCAGTTGCGCGTTCTCTTTTTGTCTTCTTCCTTGGCGGACTTTTGACAGTGACAACACCAATTTCCTTGCGCACTACATACCGCCCGTCTTCTTCGTATCCTGCGTTAGGCGGAGGAGGGGCAGTTTTTTCCTTTCTCTCGCCGTCGCCCGCCCCCGCGACGCAGTGGGCCAAGTGCCCCCTTCTTATGAGTGCTTCGATTTCCACCTTTAGTTGGTAGCAATCTTCTGTCATGTGCCCCGTTTCGCGGTGGAAGTCGCAGTATTTCTTGTGGTTTCGCCGGTTCTCCGGCACTTTCGATGGCGCGGGCCAGTTGACCCTGTATCCTTTCTCTCGGATTACATGGAACACGTTCTTGACCGTGTCGTTCAGAGGCGTGAACGAGTTCGCCTGACGCCGGTCGGGGGATCAACACCGTGGCATGCGGTCTTGTTGGGCGCCTCTCTGCTGCGCCGCCCCGGCGCCGTGGAACGCCGCGGGGGAGGGTTGCGCCGCATTTGATCCTCTCTCGGGGCACGAGAAGGCTCGAATCTCTGCACGGATCCCGCTCCTAACGTCTCTTCAAGTGTGATTGCCTTCTCCACTTTGGACTCTAGTTCCGATGTTGAGGTCACGGGCCTCTTTGCTAGAGCGCGCCTTAACTCGCTGTTAGTTGTCACATCCATTAGATGTTGCGCGGCGGTTTCCGGCGTGAGGTCGCGCACTGCCATGGCCACCCTCGACCACCGTGTGTAAAAAGCTCTCAAGCATTCTCCTTCCTTTTGTTTGAGGTCTACGAGTGCCTTGGGGTGAAGCGGGCGTCTCTTCTGTGACGCGAATTTGGTGGTAAACAGGCGGATGAACTCCTCAAATGTTTCGATGATTCCACTTGGCAACCGGTTGTACCAATCGAGGCATAGACCCGAGAAGGTGGATGGGAACGTGCGGCACATCGCCGCGTTGGACCAATTTTGTAACTGCATTCTGAGGCAGAACGCGCTGACGTGGTCCTCCGGGTCCGTCGTTCCGTTGTATGTCGGGAGGGTGGGGGGTACTCCGTTGATTTGTTCCATCATGATGTCGTCGCAGAGGGGCTGTCTGATCGCGGGTTTCCGCAGCCGGCGCGCGTCGTCCGGTGCGCGATACAGGGGCGAGAGGTGTTGCTCAAGGAAGTCAAGGTCGGCCCTTGGCCTGGGCTCCTGGTTCAGGGGAGCGGCGCGCTCCACTTCTCTTCTCACCGGAGTGGGGTTGGGCGCAGCGCCAGTCGCCGGCGCGTGTCCTCCAGTTATGAGGGCTAGAATCTGGTTCATTTGTCCCTGCATCTCCGTCACCGCTCGGTTATTGTGCGCCATCTGCGCGCGCATTTCCTTTGCCGACATCTCCGGTTCTTCTTCTTCGATCAGTACCGTGTTGAAGTCACTGGTGGATTCAAAAACCCTCCTATCTGTCACGCCTTTTAGTGGGGTCGTCTCTTCTGCCATAGGATTCCTGTCTTCTTCCGTCGCTCTCATCGCTTGCTTCCCAGACATACTCACGCCCCACGGTGGGCGCCAATTGTTTATGTCTCGCTGGTGGGGTAGGAGGGAAACACTAAGTATAAAGGAGTGTGAGAAGTGTGGGGTAAGCAGCGTGCCAAATAGATTATCTTATTGATGTGTTGGGAGAATGAACAGGTTACAATGAAGGTTCGTAGAGAGAGAAAGTTAGAGAGAGAATGGTTTCGTCCCTTTCTGGTTGATCCCCTTCTCTCTGTCATAAAGGCTGTATTTATACCTTCGTCAGGGTAGGTGAGCCGTACAGGTGGTGGGACCGGTTGTCGGACACTTTTGGTGCTACCCGTGTCGTGCGCATGCGCGCGAAGGTATTCGCGCACAAATCTTGGACGCGCCACGACTTAGTCTCCGACCCCAACAGGTACAATCTGAAGTTGTACCATAACGTAAATGTACAATTTCAAGTTGTACCATAAAGACAAAAACCTATAGCACCAATACTATGTAGCATTGTAAAATTCCTCTTGGGATTAGCAAGGAATGTAGTTTGCCTTGCCATGTATCCGTGCGACTATTTCGCACTTACCGAGTTAGCAAACCAGTTTCCAGCGGGAAATAGTTTAGTGGGTCTATTAGATTAGCAGCTTATTATAAACTTCCAGTCCGTCATCTGCACTTAACACTTGCAGTTCATGAATGGTGGTGATGGCCTAATTCTATTGCATGGGGCTTTGCTGATCTTTTCTATGCTATTAATGTTTTAACCTGCTCATGAGGTTAGAGATATTGATACTCATGGTTCAAGGTTGATGGTAGCCTGGTAGGTATTCCGACTGCTGCGTTTTTATAATTCATTTCCCTTTAACCAATGCCAGGTGCAGAGTGAATGGTGTGGAGATTGATCCCTGCCAGCCATTTCAACAGTGATTTCAATCAACATCACTCTACTATGTTTTACTTGCTTATTGAAAGGGTAGGTATTTCTCAGTTAATGGGTTGATAATATAGTTGAGATTTGAGAGTA
Source organism: Linum tenue (assembly GCA_946122785.1). Classification (NCBI taxonomy): domain Eukaryota; kingdom Viridiplantae; phylum Streptophyta; class Magnoliopsida; order Malpighiales; family Linaceae; genus Linum; species Linum tenue. The sequence continues at coordinate 21,785,896 of CAMGYJ010000009.1, forward strand.
AGGAATGAAGCCGGTTGGTCCGTTTTAGTATAGGGTAGTTTGCTACAACATATGGAAGTAGAGTGATTATCCTTGTAAAGTTCTTATGGATCCTGATGATAAGTTCTTTAATTTATAGACAATCAATCATCATTGTCCTGCAGCAATCTAAATCTCGTACCTATCATTCTCCTCTCACTAATGCTTGTGCCCTTTGCTTTCCCCTGCCAGGCTGCCACAGATAACTTAACCTGGATTGCACCTGCTCTCTTTCCTTGTTTGTCTCAGCTCACGTTTCATCATTCACTGCAATGCATTCAAATGCTATAACAGTACACTAAACTGATTGGATTATAGAAACCACTTTGCAAAGAGCTGTCTCAACTGCAAAGTTCTTTCTTCCTGGGTAAACCCAGAGAAACCCAGATTGTGGCTCTTTTAGTTTATGATTTTATTTATGAACATTTTGGTTTTATATATCAACTGATGACTGCGACAGCTTCCCCATCCTCTCTCTGTAACTTTTTGTTTGAAATTTTGCTCTGCCTTCTATCATCCTTCAGCCCTCCCTTTCTGAACTTTAGGGGCTGCCGCCGGTTCCCTTTTGGTGACCGGCGGTGGCCCAATCTCCCCATTTCCTGTTTTTTTCTTGCTTTGTTCCTTTCCCTCTGTTCCCGGTGTTGTGGTTGAGAATCAGTGGTTTTCTTTGAGACACAAGCACTCAATATTCAATTAAGCCTTGAGTTTCATTTTCTTGAAATCAAATTGAACCGCTTAAGCCTCGAGTTTCATTTTCTTGAAATCAAATTGAATCGTTTAAACCTCTTAACGATTCATTTTCAAGAAAATTATTTTACTCGGTTTTATTTTCGGTTTGATTCGGCTAAACAAAGCAATCTTCCCCTTTGTTATACATACAATATCTTTGACCAAATGATATGACAAGTTTTTTCATCTTCACTAAAAGACAAAAATTGAAATAGTAACTTTAGGAAAAAAGTGTAGCTAGCTTTTATATATAAAATAATAATAAGATAATGTAGCTCCATTGGGATCATTTTGTTAGAAATCGAACAGAAAAAACTAGGGTTATCGATCTGGCTGAGTCGCGGGTTAGGTCGCTCTTTTTAAGACGTTCGCGGCACTGCCTCGTTATTCGCACAGCAGACTATCAGTCGGTCGCCTTGAGGATAAAACAACCACTCTTTTGATTTGCTCAGCGATTTTGTGCGAAAAACCGGAGCTCTCTGAATCGCACTCTCTCTTGTGTTTATGCTCTCTGTGGTGTGCTTAAAGGGTCTGGAGCGTCTCCTATTTATAAGAGCAGAAAACCCGGAATATTTCATCTTTCTTTGGGAATAAGTCACATTTTAATTAGGGAGATAATTACTCCCATAATTACAATATAATCTATTAAGATAATTATTCCTAATTATCTCCATAATATTTCTTTTATTAATTATCCATCTTAATCATATTATGGGAAAATACTGGATAATTAATTAGGAATTTCATTATAGCTTTTCAAAACTATTCATCCCAACAATCCCCCACTTGAATAGTTTGAAACTATCTCTGAGCATCAACAATTCCATAAGATAGGACATAAGCTAAGGTATCGCGAAGATTTGAACCTTAACATAGTGATTACACTTCCGATTTCATAAGGGTGACTCGTAGTCTTGAACCCTATCTCAGACAATGTAGCACACCAGATCTTTTCATTGAGTGATATTCTCTCATAGGCCGTGCGTTTATGGCCATGCACGTTATCCCGGTTTAGTGAACGCTCTAGCAACTTTGTGCCTCCAAAGTTCCATAGGGAGCGGCCCCACTCCCACATTCACATAGGTGAGTCTATCAGGAGTACCCCCAAAGTAAAGTACTCCACCCCACATAGGGTATAGATCTCATTAAGAGTTGTTAACTCAACCTCCATTGCTTTGGGATTCATGCTTCACTATGCATGAACTTTTCGCATACTATTCATGACTTGTCATTACCCATTGAACCCATTTCTTGGGATCTCCAGTCTATTGTTCGGGTTACCATCACTTGTAGTCCGTGGTTCGGTAGGCATAAGTCTCATACCGTTGGCGGTATTTTGGACTTTCTCTCTAGATAATCCTTTCGTCAAAGGATCAACTAGATTCTGTTAGAACCTTACAGGATCCACCCTCATTGCTCCTATCGTTAGGAGTTCTCTTACAGTACTGTGCTTACGACGAATTTGTCGTCTCTTTTAAGTCTAAAACCGGTTCCCTTCTTTAGTAATAGTTGCGGTGCTATCACAATGAATCAACTACCGGAGGGATCGGTCTTTCCCATAAGGGAATCTCTAGTAATGACCCTCTCAATCAACTTTCCTCTTTACTAGCCATTGCTAGTTCTATCATTTCTGATTTCTTAGTTGATTGAGCCAGGATCGTTTACTTCTTAGACTTCCAAGACATCGCTTCTCTATCGATGTTTAAAACACAGTCTCTTGTTGTCTTGGAGTCCTCTATAGGGTATTCTAATCCGCATCACTATACCCTACCAATACAGCAAAACCTTTGATAACAAATACCAAGGTTTTTCTGTTTCTTTAAGGTGTCTCATGACCCCTTTCAATAGCATTTCAATGCTTCATACTAGGACAATCAGTAAGCCTGTCAAGTACCCCTACTATGTCGGGTCTCATGCTTACCAGCTGCCTCTCGCAGACTGTCGATGCTAGTATGTTCTTACTTTCTTACACCGTCTTTGGTGCTCTTAAAAATTATACTAGCACCATCAAACATTTATGCAGGTGTAGAGCTCGTATTTCCTCTAGATCTAACTGTGTAGTTAAACTGATCTAACTGTGTAGTTAAACTGATATAGATGAAATCTCTTTAATTGTCCTAGTAATATGGATTTCCGAGCATAACACTTGCTTCATCCAGATCTTTTTACCTTCATAATTCTCAAACAACATGGTTTTTCATAATATTGACATCACGAGTCTTTGTACCAAAGATCGAAGTGTCATTCATAATGCAAGTGTCATTCTCAAATTTGTACTAAATGCACTTGTCACTTTCATTTTAAAACCATGAGAGAGAACTCGATTGTTCATGCCACTGTTTGTGAGTCTGTTTCAAATCCTATCATGATTTGTCTAACAATAGACTCCAGAAGCATGTTCATGAATAACAATCCTTTTGTTTGTCCCATGTAGATTTTTTTTTTATCTAAGCCACCATTCACAAAAGAAGTTTAACATCCATATGATGGTTGTTATTCTAAATATTGGTGAATAGATATCAAAGAAATCTATAATTTTTCCTCTTCACCTAGAGCCTTAGCTACTAGGCGATCATTATACTCATAAACTAAACCATAATGTTTCAGTTTTTCTTTTAGGAATCCATTTATTACCTTGGCTTCATTGCCAGGAGGTAATTCTCAAAGATGCCAAATCTTGTTTGATTCCACCGATATATTACCCAAGGTTTGACAACCAAGAGGTAACTCTACAAGATTCTAAGTCTTACTAGACTCCACAAATTCCATTTCGTTAATAATGGATTCTCCCACAAATCTACATCTGTATGGAAGTTCGAACTTCTAGCAGACTTGTAGGATCTCTTCTTAGGGTGTAAATAACAAATTCATAACCAAAATTCTTCAATGATTTATGGTTCATTTGTCTCTTCTGAGTTCATACCCAGATTTATCACCCCCACTAGTTATCCATTATTTCTAATAGTAGGTAGGATATTACCCCCACTATTTCTTAATATAACTGGAATCTATTGGCATCAATGGTTTTCACAAACTAATGAGTATTTCGTTTCATAGGCTTATGTGTTTTACAATAACTTACACACTCATATGCTCTTCTAGTTATCATGTCACTGATTCTCTAACGCTACCACATGCATGCCACATATCGAATAATCAGTGCAATCATCATGCAACTAGGCATTTCAAACTATTTCGAATAACTAGTTAGACAATCACAGCACTCTTAAGAGCAATAAATTATTTATTGTCTTTTCCATCAACATAAATCAGATCTATTGATTCTGATTCTCTAACCACATATTTTATGGGTCATTTTGCTTGGATACAAAAATTTTATTTATCTCAAGCGTTCGAGAATAATAAGGGAATGAGACTTTAGATATTCTAATTCTTTACAAGGACACACACGTCCCAAAAAAGAATCCATCTTAGATCGTCTATCACAGACATGCCTTGGGGCGCTAGTATCCAACAACCATTCTCCAGAGTTACCATTAAGGCTAACCTTTGTCATCACCTAAGCGGTTATTATTGCCAAATCCTCTTCTTTAATCAAGTTAACACAATACTATGTTAAACTTGCTCTAACACTTTCGTGTCATATGACCTAGTTTTTCTCAAATTTAATTGAGAAACATAGCGTCATTCTTAGAGAATTGTGTGACAATCTTATGGTTACCACGATGGGTACCATTCTAATTGGTGTGGATTGATGAACCGTCATGGATCCGGTTCGACTTGCTACTCTCATTCTTGAAACTTTAATGTTTAAGAGCACATTAGTGGTTCATGTAGTACTGACAAACAATACTTCTTACAATATCGTCACTATGGGCAATTAACCCATTCTATTCCCATATATTCTTCATATATATACATTTTGATAAAACCATTCTATTCCAAATCATGTATTCAAATTCCATATTCTAATCATTGATGTAACACATCTCAATGTCGACATAAACATGCATCAATTCTATTTGTACTTCATTCTAGCATTCATAATCTTTCTCAATTTCATGCATAAAACCCGATGAAATTTGTCATTAATTAATGACTCACGAGGAAGGTTTCAGTTCTTACCTCCTTTCAAGAAGTCATTACTTTTTGAATTCGCAGCAAATAGCTTGCACCACACATAGCTTCCTTATTTCTTGAACATTTTGCTGGCAGAGGGCACTTTGACAATAGTTCATTTGGAGACTCTTCTCGTCCTCCCCTGCTACCCTCGAGATCACCTTCGAACTTAGCACATAGTATTGCACCCCCACTTATTTTATGGTTGTCAATTATGACTTCCAATTCTGCCGCCACAGATAGGGCTGCAAATGAGCCAAGCCGCTCGCGAGCAACTCAGCGTTCGAATCGGAAAAGACTCGTTCGACACTCGACTCGTTATTTAACAAGCCGGCTCGCGAGCCAACTCGTTAGTTAACGAGCCAAGCCTGAGCTAGACCATGCTCAGCTTGATAAGCTCGCGAGCTAGCTTGATTCGGTGGCTTGTCGAGCTAAGCTCGCGAGCTGCCTTGTTTTGAGCTTGGGGAAGGATGAATTACTCTTTTAAACATGAACATTGTCTTCTAATACAGATGTGTATGAAATTTAGATGTTATTTATAGTTTCTAGTGTTCTTTCTATCATTTAAATTCTTATGTTTATACATTTTTCCAGCAAAAATGATTTTAAATCGAGTTCATCTTGAGCCGAGCTTGTACTCAGCTTGACAAGCTATGTTAAGGAGAATTTATCGAGCTCTACCGAGTTGAGCTCGAGCTAGATTATTTTTATTCAAGCCGAGCTCGAGCTCGAGCTGGATTATCAAAATTCGAGTTCGAGCTGAAAAATTAATAAACGAGCCGAGCTCAAGCTAAGCAAAAACTCGACTCGACTCGGCTCGTTTGCAGCCCTAGCCACAGACATAATCCACCCGGTCCATGGGAAGCTTTCAATGAAAGATCTTGTCCTCCATGAAACACACTAGCGGCAACATCATTAGTGGAGGGCTGGGTTTGTTAACCCATAATAGTTCCAGGCCCACTCACTAAACAAGCCCGCACAATTCAACGCAGATGGACAGCCTTGTCCATTTTTCCTCTGTTGGTACGCTAGCCCACGACCGCCAGCAAGATGCAACCTCCGTTGCGGAATCCGGCCATAAATTGATCGAAGGCTGTCGTAGGAAAATCGCCGCCCTTCGTGATTCAACAGTGAGGGACAAGATACGCCGACTCTGAGTCCGAGGGTGTAAGCCAACACTGTGGTTTGTTTGTCCCGCTACACTTTTAAATTATCCTTCCCTTTGATTATCCAATTTGTTTGTGCCACGATACCCGCCGAAACTCCAGGAACTTCCCCACGCCTGGCGCCTTCCTACACACACGCACGAAGAGGAGGGCGCCTGAGCCCGTTAATCCTCCGACGCCCAAGTTAGTTCCTTAAAGAGGGAAAATGTCTCAAAGTAGGAGTTTTAGTGAGAGAGTTCAACCTGTGTAAATGCTACCCACTGCCCCTATTTATACTCACCGAACCCAAGGTTGATCTCCTCCACGTCACTATCCCAATTTAATGCTTTGTACCCCCTTTGTCAGACACCCCAACTGCTTTGTCAGGCTTTTGACACGCGACAGGCGCACGCAGGCGATGGACCACCTGACAGCTTGTCTCCTTTGGCTTTTAGTGTTTCGTCCTTATGTGCCCTTCCTCTTGCCTGGGCCTGGAGGTATTTTGCAGGCTCTTTTCTGGGCCTTGCCCCCCAATTCTACTTCTTGGGGGCCCAGACCACTAATTGCTGGGTAGTACCCCCAACAATTGCCACCCCAGTTAGGCGCTCATGGCTTCACCTTTGAGCGCCTGACTGATTCTCCTACTGTGGCCTTGTGACCCCTTATTTGCAGACACCCGTTTTTCGGCGCCGTATGTTGCGTTTTATTCTCTTCGTGGTTTGAGGGCATCGTTGCCGTCCTTTCTCGGCTGGTGGGCTTCCCACCTTTGTTGATGCACCTTGCTTCGTGTGCTTCCTCTCTGTGATTCGTGGGCGCCTCTTCGTGGAGTTCTCCGTGCGTGGTGTCCCTAGCCCTTATGCCCCCCTCACGGGGGGATTTTGCCATGAGCCCCACCTTTTGCTTGGCGGGAAAATTCGGAATTTCAAATTCGGAATTTAGAAAATCCGAAATTGAAATTTCGAAAATTTTGAAAAAGGAAAAGATGGGGGAAGCTCAAAAGTCCGCCCGTGATACTGACACGTGGCACGTCGGCGCGAGTCCTGACATGGACTTTCGCTTCATTTAAATATCCCCTCCCCCCTTAGTTCTTGTCACTTTCCACCATTCGCTCTCTCTCTAAGATTTCCCTCTGACTTCTCTCTAAAGTCTGCTCTGACCTCTCTCCTGTCAGTCTCTGCCACCGTCACTCTTTGCTTTGTCATTCGAATATGTCTGCGCAACAAGACAAGACTTCTGGCCAAGGCGCCTCGGGCGTTGATGCGACTGGTGCGGGCGCCTCGGGTGCGGGTGGCGAGGCAAGGCGTCCGGCTCAAAGTGGTAAGGAATCTTCTTTCCTTCGTTGGTTGCGTTGAATTCATTCTAGTTATCTAGGGTAGGGCGTCACTTACTCCGCGCCCACGTTGCGTCTGTGTCGTTTGTTGGTTTAGAGGGGGCGCCTGCATCGACATCTGCTGGACCATCAAGCGCCTCGACGCCCGGTTTTCTGCCTGCGGATGGGTCGTACAAGATCACCACGTGGGAGAAATCCTTTCCTCCTGATCATCTACCAGTGGAGACGGCCCATTTGCCCTTCGACGTGGCCGGACCGAAGCATGAGTCGACGATCACCTTGGCACGCGTCCACGAGCTCGTCACCAGTTTGCAATTGCCGCGCGACTGGTGGTATGCGCCTCCGTCCCCAATTTCGCGAGTGGGCGTCTGCGGGCCCAAGTGGATCGGGGTGTACCAGGAGTACTTCCGGTTCGGGTTGCGCTTCCCCCTCGACCATATCATGGAAGGGATTCTGACGACGTGCGGTTGTTCATTGGGGCGCCTCTCTCCCTCAGTAATTACAATAGTTATCTTATTTAAGTTGAGGTGTCGGGAGTACAACGTGGAGCCCACCTTCAACTTATTTAGATACTTTTTTAAAATGGCGCCTCTTGACAACTGCTTATCGCTTCAAAAGCGGAAGAAGCGCCCCTATCACTTCGTGGAGCGATTTTCCAAACTTAACCGCAGTTGGTTCAACGGTTTTTTCTTCATGAAGGCGTATCGGGACTCTTTCTTCGAGAGTGGAGGCGCCTTCTTAAGGCAGTGGGTGTTGGGGCATGTTGAAGAATTTAACTCGCCTGTGGCACTGTCCCGGGCAGAGAAGGATGGCGCCCGCTTGATCTGCGCGGAGCGCGTGGATTTGCGCCCCGCCGAAAACCGCCCCCGATTATTGAGGCGTATTACAACGATGGTCTGTAGGCACCTAGGTGTTCTGTCTTTTTTGCCCACGTTATGACTTAAACTAATTATTTTCGCAATGTGCAGGGTCGGATTATTCGAGCTTTGCCAAGCTGATGAAGAGTCGGTTTGCGGCCATGGCGGCGGGGGCGTCCCGTCCTGTTCGTCAAGAGGCGCCCGAACCGGCCGCCACTCAATCACAGGCGCCCCCCGACGGGTCTGAAGAAGAAGACGAAGAAGAGGGTGGTGAAGGGGGGCGCCTTTCACCCGAAGACCGCCAGCGTGGCGTCTTCCGCCCCAGAGGAAGGTGAGGGGGCGCCCCATTCTGAACCAGCGGAGCAAGAAGGCAACTCTGCAGAAGAAGAGGAGGAGGAGGAGCCCCTGCTCCGGCGGGGGAAGAGAGCCGGCTCCCCCTTAGCCCCCGCCAGCAAAAGGGCTGACAAGGGGAAGAGAAAGGAAGGCGCCGATGCTGCCAGCGTGGAGGAGGAGGGCGCCCAGTACCACCTCAACGAAGAGGGGCGCTACGTCGGCCCCGATGGGCGCCCCCAAATATTACAGCCGCGCCGCGCCGATGTTGGGCGCATCAATCTACCATGCTCTCCGCTGGTAGCTGTCGACCGAGGTTGCGCCATGGGACTGACAATCTCGGCTGCCAAGTCATGGCAAGTCCCATCGGAGGTGAATTCGGACCACCTCTTTGCTGAACTGGCCCAAGTGGGAGCCAAGGTATGTATTCTTACGCCAGTTTATCTCATGATTGGGGAATTGCTTTGTTTGACTTGTTCAAGGTGTTAACTTTTCTCACTTGGCGTATGCAGATCCTTCTTTTTGCCGAGAGAGGCGCCCGGCGCCTCACCCGAGAGGCGCTCGAAGCCTCACCCGAGAGGCGCTCGAAGCCTCTACATCTGCTTCCTCTTTGAAGCACGACTTGGAAAATGCAACCGCACGTCGTGAGCAGTTTGCCAAAGAGTGCGAGGAGGCGCAGATGAACGCGGCCATGGAGGTGTCGCGGCTTCAGGGCGCCCTTGATGAGGAGCGCAAAAAGCTGGCAGATCTTCAAGCCGAAAAGGAAGCGCTGACACAGGAGTCAGGCGCCCAAGCCAGCGAGATTGATATCCTCAAAGAGGAGAAGAAGAGGCTGCAAGACGCCCACAAGGAGACCAAGAAATCCTTGAAAGAGGCGCGGAAAGAAATTTCTGATTTGCGGCGCTCTTTGGACAACTTCGAGGAGTCTGAGGCTGGCAAGGGGATGTGTGCCAATGCCATTTTGACTGGCCTCGAAATCTTGAAGGTGAAGTTGCAGAAGGATCACCCCGACCACACTTGGGATCTCACTGAGATGGCCGAGTACGTGATCGGGGGGCTGGAGACTCCTCGGGGAACGGGAGGGGCGCCCGAGACTTCTGTTCCAACCTCGCGTGTTAACTTTTCTCACTTGGCGTATGCAGATCCTTCTTTTTGCCGAGAGAGGCGCCCGGCGCCTCAATGAGGCAACCCGAGAGGCACTCGAAGCCTCTACATCTGCTTCCTCTTTGAAGCACGACTTGAAAAATGCGACCGCACGTCGTGAGCAGTTTGCCAAAGAGTGCGAGGAGGCGCAGATGAACGCGGCCATGGAGGTGTCGCGGCTTCAGGGCGCCCTTGATGAGGAGCGCAAAAAGCTGGCAGATCTGCAAGCCGAAAAGGAAGCGCTGACACAGGAGTCAGGCGCCCAAGCCAGCGAGATTGATATCCTCAAAGAGGAGAAAAGAGGCTGCAAGACGCCCACAAGGAGACCAAGAAATCCTTGAAAGAGGCGCGGAAAGAAATTTCTGATTTGCGGCACTCTTTGGACAACTTCGAGGAGTCTGAGGCTGGCAAGGGGATGTGCGCCAATGCCATTTTGACTGGCCTCGAAATCATGAAGGTGAAGTTGCAGAAGGATCACCCCGACCACACTTGGGATCTCACTGAGATGGCCTAGTACGTGATCGGGGGGCTGGAGACTCCTCGGGGAACGGGAGGGGCGCCCGAGACTTCTGTTCCAACCTCGCCCTCACCGAAGGCGCCCGGTGCCGAAGATGCCAATTCTGGAGCGGAGTAGAGGATAGGCGCATTGTTTTTATATTTCTTTTTTATCTTTCGTATTATTTCTATCTTTCTTTCTATCTTTCTTTTTATTATTATTATTATTATTTTTATATATAAAGACGTTTCCTTCGTTTTACATCGTTTACTTGACTTAGATCGTTCTGATGGGGCGCAGAAAATGGGGGCGCTTTGTGGTTATCGGGCGCAAAGTTGGGCGCATTAGTATTCCGTCACAGGGCGCAATGTTAGGTCGCTTTTGCAATTAATGGGCGCAAAACGGGGCGCTTTAACTAACTCGAAACCACTGGGCGCGAGATTGGGGCGCTTTTGTGTCATACGAAATGGTAAGAACAAACACGAAGTCACTATTGGGGCGCTAGAGAATGGGCGCTTTGGACACAATACGACGCTACTTTTCGAGCGCTTTAGTCACAACACAAACACAGCTACATACTTGTCTTGATATAAACGAACAATTTCGACTATGGCAACCTCATCCCCTCACTCGTCCTTGTCAAGTCGAAGCGCCTTCTCCAGATATGGCGCCCGCGAAGTAAAGTCGCAGGTTTTGAGCATTCCATGTCCTTTTCACCACTCGGCCATCAGTATGCTCTAACTTGAATGTACTGGGTCCTACCACCTCCCGGACTCGATACGGGCCTTTCCATTTTGGTGCTAACTTCCCCTCGCGGGCATCCGGGCAAAAATCACGTTGGAGGACCAGGGAGCCTTCGGTGATCCCATGGGCACGCATCTTCTTGTTGTAGTACTGACACGCTAAAACAAAACACCTAACAATGGCCAAGTGTAACCAATGAAAGGGACTGCAGTAACAGGCAAGTTTAATTATCAACCCGGGGTCTAGATCTACTGCTTACTCCGTGATTCTCTATTATCTAGCAAACTAATTCAAGTGATTATTGTGAAAAGTAAAAGCAACAAGAAAGCAGTAAATTGTTCGGGTTTCTAAAGCAGGTAAGAGTCACTCGGGATTGAGTCCCCCTAGCCCCTTAGTTAGGTTCAATTGCAATTCCCTGGGTTGATTTACTGTTGATTAGACTGCGGAAGATCCGACAGTAGCTTGGAATCTCTTAAGCTGACCAAGCCCTCTCAGTCTAACTACCCGGCAGACGACTAGTCTTCACCGGGATAGAAAGCTGAGGCTATGAACACAGAACTCCACTACTGGAATGAAGATCCTAAATTAGCTTGGAATCTCTTAAGCTGACCAAGCCCTCTCAGACAGAATACCCGGCAGGCGACTAGCCTTCACCGGGATAGACTGCTAAGGCTATGAACACAGAACTCCACTACTGGCGCCAAGAACACCAGTACAAAGCAGTAAACTGGCTAACTCTCGTATAGCCAATCTCCTACTATCGAATGAAGAGGCTCTAACAACCTAATCAGATTCTATCTATCTCAGGTTGCAGCAGAAATTGAGAAAAGCTGATCAGACTCAAATCAATTCATTAAACATGCGTCATTCGATTAAAATCAAACAGTATAATCATCCCAAGTCATTACAATCAAATCCCTAACACAAGGAACTAGGGTTCTTCATACCCAAGTGAGAGAAGGGTTCTACTCCATAGAGAGAGAAGAGAAAACAAGAATCGGATTAGTCATACTCATAACGATGAGGATAATCTGCTCCGGGACGATGATTTTAACTCCTATGACGATCTCCAAGCTCGATTCGATGAAATCCAGCTCTTAGACGGCTTCTAGGATGAGTTCTTCGCACTTTCTCTCTCTAGGGCTCTGTTTTTGCTCTCAAAACGCGATTCTCCCCCTTTTGGCTCGGATTAGGCATTAAAACCGGTTTCCCCGAGGTGCACGGGCAGGTGCACGGCCGTGCACATCACCATTCTGGCCGTGCACCATCAAAACGCACCGTTTCACTTAACAAGCTTAGCCTTCTTGCACGGCCAGGCGCAGGGCCGTGCAAGCCTGGATTGTGCCCGTGCATGGCCTCGGCGTGAGGCGCACGGCCAAATGGCTCAAGTGCACGGCCGTGCAGCCTCCTGGTCTGCCCGTGCACTCCTCCAAAAGATCGCCCTTCGTCCGTTCTTCGTCCAATCGACCCCAGACTCGCTCCTAAGCCTTCATTCACGTACTAAGACCTGAAATAACACAACCAAGCACAACCTAGCGTGAAATCGGCCTAAAACACGAGAATCAACACCTCAAACGGTGTAAGTATGAGGGTAAAAACATGTGTAAATGACGGTCTATCAAACTCCCCCACACTTAACCGTTTGCTTGTCCCCAAGCAAACCAAGTCAGACACTAGGTAAGCTTACATATTTCAATCAACCAACATTGGGGACAAGTCATAAAGGCACAAAACACGTGAATCGCACTGGTTTTCAAACATCAATACATGCACAACCTCAATAACAACCTGGACAACCACCACAAAGGACATTCGAGTGCAGCAAATCGAGTAAAGGAAGAGTCTCCCTTCTGTTCGCTGGCCAACCTAGACTCGATTCAACCACTTACTCAAAACAGTCAACTCATGCATCCAACTCAAGACATCAGAATAGAGACCGAGCAATCTAGGTCCTCACCGGGGTACAAGAGCATATAGAAAATGAAAATGAATCACTCACTCTCGACCAGTGGGGTCAGGACAATTTGATGCGAAAGATGCGCATGTTATTTCTCTCAATCCTATCATCTCTTCACCATGATGGCAGCCTCTAAATGCTAGAGTTCACATATGGGGTGTCACCACTAACTAATCAGGAGGTCTTAGACACAGGTTCAAATGACTGGCTAGGGTTTTGGACATGGGGAAAAGGCCTTTTAGGTGGTGGAAGTATTCAAAGCAAAAGGTTCCACATTTTCCAAACACACAAACACAGTAAACAACCCAGTATTTTCTTTCTGCTATCCTGCATTACTCAATATCTTAAGAGCACAAGAGCGAAGGAGGCATAAACATCAGCATTTCCAAGCCAGACTGCTAAGAAACACTACTTACTGGGCATTACCCAGATTTTTGGCAGTGGCTCTCTTTTGCTTTCAAATTTTTTTTTGTTTTTCTTTTATTTTTCTTTTCATTTCTTAAGAGAGCCACCACTTCTGCATAAATTTCAAACACCTGCCCAACTTTTAAGCACTACCTCCAACACTCACATAGACTTAAGCAGAAACAGCAGAGAATATGTAAAAAACCACTCTGTGGAACCTTCTAAAAGATGCAACAAGGGTGATTTTTTCATTATAGACCAAAAGAAAGGATAACACACGGCTCAAAGGGGCTGACTAGGGGATATGACACATCAGGACAGTCAGTTTCGGGCGTGGGCTAATCCTATGCCCCCATCATCTTAGCTAGTGACAACGTGAATGCTACACATCATGGAAGAGGGATCTATCGCACAAGAAAGAAACGAGCAGGCTCAAATCTCACATGGCTACCTATATGCTCTATCTCACATTCTGATACCCTGAACTAGATGCATAAACGACTGTCAAGAACAAGTAATCAGATCAAGTCAGATCAAGTCACAGTTGGCAAGCAAACAGTTGAAAAACTGAACCCCTACATCGCTCTACTGCACATCTCAGTCCTCATCATAGGTTGTCCTAGTCGCAAACAAGTTGTCATGCATTAATCCGAAAACCAATCAATTCATCCATCAAAACACAGTGCCAATATGATCAAACAGCAGTACTTGGAGCCCTCAAATCATAAGATTCAGACAGTGGACTAGGCTCCAAGCACCATCTAAAATATTCCAACCGATACAGAACATCCCCCCACACTTAAGCACGACATTGCCCTCAATGGAGTAGAGGGAAAGATAAGGGGGAACGATGTTACCGGGTAAGAACACTGCTGGGGGACTGGAAGTGGACCAGTCAGCGAGAAACGAACGGGGGAGTGGTCAATGCTGCACAAATCGAACATCAGAACACTAGCACACTGGTGTTAGGGATAAGTGTTAGCCCAGACGGCTACATCAAACCACAAATGAAAAACCAAAAACAAAAAACAACCGACACTAAGTCCAAGCTCCGCACACATGGAGCAAACACTCAAAAGTCTTAAAAAAACAAAAACAAACACACTGAGACGGGCAACGAGTACAGCCTACTCGTCGCCAAGATCGGTGAAGTCGATGTCATCCATGAATGCATCATCACCAGCAGCGCCAGCCGCGCCGTCATGTGGAGGGGAGTCATCCCAGGGAGTCCTCCAGACAGGTGGCTCGCCCGGAACCAGCTGAAGCAGGTGCTGCTGAACCTCCTGCATGCGCCGGGAACGGCGCTTCTCCCGCTCGATATGGGCGAGAGTCACGCCCTGCTGAGCCTGGATGGCGTCCAGCCTGTGGCGGTACTCGGCCTGATCTGCCGCGTACTGTTGCTGGAACTGCATCTGCTGGTCGAGGAGCAGCTGGTTCTGTATCCTCAGCTGCTCGAACTGCTGGGTGAAGTAGTCCTGACCCTGGAAAGTGGAGCTGCTACCCCCAAAATGGAAGTCAGTCGGTGGGGGATCATCAGCAGCATCCGCAGCAGCATCCGCAGCAGCATCCACAGCAGCCTCCACCTCATCGATGTCCACCTCATCGTCAGCCTCCTCCTCGGGCTCCGCGGGGATAGGAGGCTCCGGAAATCCCTCGACCCACTGAACACCGTTCCTCTCCCGCAACAACAGCATCTTCCCGATCGTCACAGCGCCAAAGATGGGGGTCTCCCCCTCCTTGGTGCACCCCTGCAGGGAGAGGCCGAAGAAGGTAACTAGGCGGGTGATGAGGGGGGCGCAGTGGAGGCTCTTCAGCTCCTTGGCCGTCTTCTCGAATGTCCTGGCCACCACCGAACCCAGGTGGAGAGGATGGTAGCGCTGTCGGATCGAATCGAGGAAGTACAGGGGCCTCTTTGTGATGTGGCCGGCACTGTCATATGCAGGAGTGTAAGACTTCCCCAGCAGGTGGTGGAGAAGTCGGTACTCGATCCGCAGGGTAGATGCCTTCGTCCTCCTAGACTTGAAAGGAAGGGTCTGGCCAGGCTGAGCCAGGCTGGTGTACAGCCTCTTGAAGTCCACCTCCGGCTCATTAAGCTCGGTGACGTACTCCCGACGGTCGTCGAGGTCGAGGTCGAGAGCCTCAGCCAGCTCGTGATAGGTCAAGGATCGGGGGACCCCACCTAGCCTGAATTGAACGGCTGTACTATCATGGTACCTGGTCGTGGAGTTGTGCTTGAAAGTGGTGTAGAACTCCCACACCGGCTCGTGGTAGACCGTCTCGCAGATCTGTAACAGACGGCGCCATGCAGTGTTGGCGAGCACGGCGGAAATCTGGTTGTAGCAGTGCAATCGCTGAAACTCCCGTTTGGACAAGCAATGGTGGGCGCCAAACGGGGTTTCCACGACCTGCTTGAAGCGCGCTGCGGTGGGACCCCTCCTGAGATCCCGGATGAACGGGTGCTGGAAATTAGGTTGTGCCATTGCCCTGCAAAACAACAACCCAAAGTGGAACCAAAAGAGCCAAAGAAAAGGTCAAGTCCACCCCCACACTTAAGAACAGGAAGCAGCCGAACCATGGTTTCATCCATAGTTCGGGGGTCAAAAACTCGATAAATCAAGCATAAACCGGGTGGGGGTGCACATTCACAATAAAGTAGGCATCTCAAGGTTCACATCCATAGCAAAAACACTCACAAACGACATCATTAAGGGCCCCAACCGGTGGCCACAACATGGCATGGAAAACAGGCATTTCATCGAACACCTTGTGTGCACTATTAAGTGAAGCATGAAATTGGCCAAAGTCTTGCACACAAGGGCTCAATCAAACAAATGGGACATTGCCCAACATAATTCAATCACATCCCATGCATTCCCCTCAATCAATTTCACACAAATCGCATGATTCAAAAAAGATCTCTAACATACACCCTACACACTCAATTCTCCAAAATTAACAAAGTTAGGGGCAAAATCAAACCTGGAGACTCAAGTATAGGTGTAGGGGATGATGAGGGGAAGGCAAGGGAGTCGACGAAAGGCCGAAAATCTGGCCGGAAATGCTCGTCGGAGCCTCGCCGGATTCTCGCCGGAAATCGCCTCCGGCGACAAAAATGTCGCCCAAACTCGCTCAAACTCGGGGGATAGGCCGCCTTGGGTGTGGAAAGAATGGGTTTTGTGTTGGTTTGGTGAAAAACGGACCCAAAGTGGCCGGAACAATCAAAATAGGGAGGTTGGGCGCGGTTTTCCGGCGAGGGGGAGAGGTTTCCGGCGAGAAAATGTGGGATTCTGACCACAATGGCCGTGCACGGCCATTTATAGAGCCCGTGCCTCGGCTGCATGGGCAGAGACGCACGGCCGTGCACCTTGGCATCTTGCCCGTGCAGGCCGACACGGCCTGGTCGAGGGAGTTGCACGGCCGTGCACATAGCACATTTGGCCGTGCAACTAGCGACGAGAGCTCGCACGGCCTGGCTGAGGGTACTGCACGGCCGTGCGAGGCGATATGCTGGCCGTGCAAGGTGCACGGGCTGGCCGTGCAAGATGCACGGCCGTGCAAGGTGCACGGCGAGGCGATATGCTGGCCGGCAACGGCGCCAAAAACTTGACACGCTAAAACACAACACCTAACAATGGCCAAGTGTAACCAATGAAAGGGACTGCAGTAACAGGCAAGTTTAATTATCAACCCGGGGTCTAGATCTACTGCTTACTCCGTGATTCTCTATTATCTAGCAAACTAATTCAAGTGATTATTGTGAAAAGTAAAAGCAACAAGAAAGCAGTAAATTGTTCGGGTTTCTAAAGCAGGTAAGAGTCACTCGGGATTGAGTCCCCCTAGCCCCTTAGTTAGGTTCAATTGCAATTCCCTGGGTTGATTTACTGTTGATTAGACTGCGGAAGATCCGACAGTAGCTTGGAATCTCTTAAGCTGACCAAGCCCTCTCAGTCTAACTACCCGGCAGACGACTAGTCTTCACCGGGATAGAAAGCTGAGGCTATGAACACAGAACTCCACTACTGGAATGAAGATCCTAAATTAGCTTGGAATCTCTTAAGCTGACCAAGCCCTCTCAGACAGAATACCCGGCAGGCGACTAGCCTTCACCGGGATAGACTGCTAAGGCTATGAACACAGAACTCCACTACTGGCGCCAAGAACACCAGTACAAAGCAGTAAACTGGCTAACTCTCGTATAGCCAATCTCCTACTATCGAATGAAGAGGCTCTAACAACCTAATCAGATTCTATCTATCTCAGGTTGCAGCAGAAATTGAGAAAAGCTGATCAGACTCAAATCAATTCATTAAACATGCGTCATTCGATTAAAATCAAACAGTAATATCATCCCAAGTCATTACAATCAAATCCCTAACACAAGGAACTAGGGTTCTTCATACCCAAGTGAGAGAAGGGTTCTACTCCATAGAGAGAGAAGAGAAAACAAGAATCGGATTAGTCATACTCATAACGATGAGGATAATCTGCTCCGGGACGATGATTTTAACTCCTATGACGATCTCCAGGCTCGATTCGATGAAATCCAGCTCTTAGACGGCTTCTAGGATGAGTTCTTCGCACTTTCTCTCTCTAGGGCTCTGTTTTTGCTCTCAAAACGCGATTCTCCCCCTTTTGGCTCGGATTAGGCATTAAAACCGGTTTCCCCGAGGTGCACGGGCAGGTGCACGGCCGTGCACATCACCATTCTGGCCGTGCACCATCAAAACGCACCGTTTCACTTAACAAGCTTAGCCTTCTTGCACGGCCAGGCGCACGGTCGTGCAAGCCTGGATTGTGCCCGTGCATGGCCTCGGCGTGAGGCGCACGGCCAAATGGCTCAAGTGCACGGCCGTGCAGCCTCCTGGTCTGCCCGTGCACTCCTCCAAAAGCTCGCCCTTCGTCCGTTCTTCGTCCAATCGACCCCAGACTCGCTCCTAAGCCTTCATTCACGTACTAAGACCTGAAATAACACAACCAAGCACAACCTAGCGTGAAATCGGCCTAAAACACGAGAATCAACACCTCAAACGGTGTAAGTATGAGGGTAAAAACATGTGTAAATGACGGTCTATCAAGTACCGGGCCACCTGCCTCTTCATTTTTTCCAGGCGGATTGCCGCTACCTCCCTCACCTCGTTCACCATGTCTAAGTCATTGGACCGTGCCTCGTCATTGCCTTTTGGATCGTACTGGGCAACGTGGTAACTTGGGGTGTTGAGTTCCACAGGAATGACTGCATCGCTTTCGTAGGTGAGGGCGAAGGGTGTTTCTCCTGTGGCGGTTTTGTAGGTCGTGCGATGCGCCCACAACACGCTTGGCAGCTCCTCCATCCATCTACCCTTGGCTCCCGCCAACCGAGTGTGTAAGGCATGAAGGATGCTTTTGTTGGCTGCCTCCGCTTGACCGTTTGCTTGTGGGTAGGCCACCGAAGAGAAACGCAACACGACCCCGTTGTCATCACAGAACTGTACGAACTTTTTGCAGTCGAACTGCTTTCCATGATCTGTGACGATGGACTCAGGCAAGCCAAACCGAGTGAATATATTCTTCCTGGTGAACTTTCGCGCCTGGGCTTCTGTGACCGTGGCTAAAGGTTCAGCCTCTACCCATTTGGAGAAGTAGTCAACCGCCACTATCAGGTATTTCATCTGTCCGGGCGCCTTGGGAAAAGGGCCCAAGAGATCCATGCCCCACTGAGCGAATGGCCAGGCTCCTACATTGCCTTGCATGGGTGCCGCTTGGATGTGGATGTCGTTTGCATGAATTTGGCACTGGTGGCAGGCGCCCACGTGCGCCTTCGCATCTCGTCTCATTGTTGGCCAATAAAATCCCTGTCGCAGCAGTGTTTTCTCCAGGCTTCGGTCACCCGCGTGCATGCCACACGTTCCACTATGCACTTCCTCGATTGCCCCCTGCTTTCCTCCTCGTCAAGACACCTCAAGTACGCTCCTGCATGAGATCTTTTGTACAACTTTCCCGCAATTATGGAGCATCGGGCTGCTTTTCGACGGAGGCGCCAGGCTTCCTTCGGGTCGTCAGGCACTACGCCTTGGGTAAGGAACAGTACGATGGGCGCCATCCATCCCGCGAAGGCGTCCCCACCTGTGAAGCTAGCGATTAGGTGTTCATGAGGTGTCTCCGTGGTGACTATGACCTTTCGTTCTTCCGCAAAATCCACTGCGGTTGCCAGTTTGGATAAAGCGTCTGCATGTGCATTCTCCTCCCGCGGGACGTGAACGAACGAGATCTCTCCGAACCAAGCTCCCAGCTCTCGCACTCTTCGCACGTACCCCTCCAGCGCCTCCACTTTTACTTCGAAGACTCCATTGAGTTGATTGACGACCAGGGCGGAGTCGGACCTGACCTGAACTTTGTTGGCGCCCAGCTCTTTGACCATACTCATGCCGGCAATGACCGCTTCGTATTCCGCAGCGTTGTTTGTTTTTAGTGTCGCAAACCTCAACGCGACTTCGTGCATCGCGCCGCCAGGGCTTATCATTACGATGCCTGCACCAGCGCCGTTGCGGCTGGCCGCCCCATCCACTTGCACCTGCCAACAGTCATTCGCGCCTCTTTCTGACTCTGCTACTTCCTCGGCTATGAAATCGGCTAAGACCTGTGCCTTTATCCCCGGTCGGGGCGCATACCGGATGTCAAACTCACTTAACTGAACCGCCCATTTGACGAGGCGCCTAGCCACATCCATTGACCCCAACGTAGACTTCAACGGAAGGTTGGTGAGTACTATAATGGTGTGCGCTTGGAAGTAGGGCCTTAGCTTGGTTGCCGCCATCACCACTGCCAAAGCGGCCTTCTCGATAGGCGCATATCGTCTTTCGTGGGCAACCATGGTGCGGCTGACGAGCACAACACTTACTGAGACCTCCGAGACGGCGATGTAAAGATATAGCGCCTCTCCTGCTTTGGGCGCCGTCATCATAGTTGGGGCGGCTAGAAGTTGCTTCAGTTCTTCGAACGCTGCATCGCACTCAGTAGTCCATTGGAAACGTACTGCCTTCTTGAGCGTCCGAAAGAAAGGGGCGGCCTTGTCCGCGGATCGGGGGATGAAACGCCCCAGGGCCGCCAACCTCCTTGCCAAGCCTTGCACCTCCTTGGGGGTCTTTGGCGAGGTCAGCTTGAGAATGGCGTCCACCTGTTTTGGGTTGGTCTCGATGCCCCGCTTGGTGATCATGAATCCCAAGAACTTTCCCGCTTCCGCACCAAATACGCACTTAAGTGGGTTGAGACGAAGCATGTGCGCCCGCATGGTCAGGAACGTCTCCCGCAAGTCTTCCAGGTGATCTTCACGTCTTCGACTTTTGACTATCAAATCATCCACATAAGCCTCCACGTTTCGACCAATTTGTTGGCGGAAGACACTGTTGACCATCCTTTGATAGGTGGCGCCCGCGTTCTTCAGCCCAAAAGCCATGACCCGGTAGCAAAAGTTTCCGAAGGGCGTCATAAAGGCTGTCTTAGGCCGGTCTTCTTCGGCCATGGGGATTTGGTGGTACCTAGAGAACATGTCCACGAAGCTTAGCATCTCATGGTACGCTGTGGAATCCACCAGCTGATCTATTCAGGGCATCGGGTAGGCGTCCGTTGGGCACGCCCTATTGAGGCTTGTGTAGTCCACGCACATTCTCCAATCTCCTGACGGTTTCGGTACGAAGACCACGTTCGATAGCCAAGTAACATAAGATGTTTCTTCGACCAAGTTAGGGCCCATGAGCTTATCCACCTCAACCCTGAGTGCCGCCTCTTTCTCCGCCGATAGGTTTCTCCGCTTCTGCTGCATGGGGCGTTTGCCTTCTTCGACCGCCAATCTATGCACGGCCGTCTCGGGGGCGACGCCCGGCATTTCCAATGCACTCCAGGCAAAAAGTTCCGCAAACTCCCTCAGAAGTGCGACGAGGCGCACTTTTATTTCGTCGGGCGCCTCTGCCGATATCTTCACTTGCCTTTCTGGGCGTCCTTCGTCTAGCGACACCATAAGCTCCTTGTCAGCAGCCTCGGCTCGGGGCGCTTCTTCTGTCATGGTTTCCGTTACGTTGACTGCCTCTGAACACTTCGGCTTCCGTCCCATTTCTTTAGCGTAACGCGGGGCGCCTCGCCCCCGGGCGACACTTACTCCTCGCGGAGCGATGAACTTCAAGGTTTGATGACACGTGGAGGCCACCCCATTAAATAAGGCCAGGAGGGGTCGTCCCAGGATTGCGTTGTATGGTGACGGGCAATCAACTATCCCGAAATCGATGGCGCGCGTCACCCTTTGCTCCCCATCCCCCAAGGTAACAGGCAGGCGCACTCGCCCTATCACTCTGGCAGGCGCCCCCTGAAAATCCAACTAACACCGACTCCGATGGTCTGATGAGCTCCGGCGATAGTTGCATGTGAACCACTGTATCCTTGAACAACACGTCTATCGAACTTCCCGTGTCTACGAGCATTCTTCTAACCTGGCATCCTGCCACCACCCCTTGTATTTCTAGGGCGTCCATGGACGAGAGTATGCAAGCTTCCTATGGCGCCCTGTTGAAGCTGATATCGATCGCCTCCTGTACGTCTGCCGATGCCGCTCTCAGACGGCGATTCGCTTCTATTTTTTCCCTCAGGTCCACCGTCCCCGAAATAGCCTCGATGGTCAGGCGCACCCGTTCGGGCGCGTTATCTTGATCGAGGTCATATGGTGGGGTGGCAGCTCTTCCCTTTCCTTTTCCATACCGGCCACGCACGCCCGGTGCACTCTTTCATCAGGCTTCTTGACGAAGTCATTGAGCATCCCTCTGTCAGCCAGGCCATGCAACTCAGTCTTCAATTGATAACAGTCAGCCGTATGGTGTCCCACCTCTCGATGAAAGTCACAATATCGATCCAAATTCCGTTCGTTGGGCTGTCCCCTCATGGGGCCCGGCCACTTGATGTGATACCCCTTCTCCTTGACATGTTGGAGTATGTTTTTCAGTGTGTCGGTATACTCAGCAAAGTGTCCCGCTCCCCTGGGCGCCGGGCGTCCGGCGTCCATTCTTCTTGGCGGGGGATTCGTGGGCGCGTACCCCGCACCGCTAGGAGGGTGCGGCCTCCTCACCATTTCCACCTCTTCCCCTCTCGTCTTCCGTCTGTCTGCCCTTCTGGCTGCCAAAGTTTCTTCGAGCATGATCACCTTCTGCACTCTGTGATCCAAATCTTCGGTGCACACAACGTCTCTTTTTGCCAACGACCTGCACAACTCCTCGTTGGTGGTACATTCATTCAGGCATACTCCCAATACCGACGGCTGCGCATCCTTCACTGCCAAGGCCACGGACAACCACCTTTCATAAAACTCCCTCAACGCCTCTCCATCTCTCTGCTTGACCTTGAACAGGGCGCCTATGGTCAGGGTGCGACGCTTCCTGCTAGCGAACTTCGCAAGAAACATCTCCACAAACTGCTCGAAGCACTCAATGCGCCCTTCTTCGATCTGGTAGTACCAATCGAGGACTACGCCCGCGAAAGTTGACGGAAAAACTTTGCACAAGGTGGCGTCTGTACTGTTGTAGAGCTGCATTTTGGTAAAGTAACCGTTGAGGTGGTCTTCAGGATCTGCGGTCCCATCAAATGTGGGGAGTGGGGGAATGTTGGTACCCGCAGGCTCTACTAGTATGTTATGCGCCAAGGGTTGTTTTACGGGACCGTGACGTGACAGGCGCCCCAAAATTCCTCCGTTCCATCCCCCTGCGTCCGGCCCTTCATGCTCCCGTGGGCGCCACGAACTGGGACGCCTCGGGTATCCCGACTCACTTTCCGTCTCTGCCACCCTTTCTCTTTTCTTCGTTGGGCTGGGCGTCATTCCTCCGCCCCTTTTAAGAGCATCGACCTCCATCCGAAGCGCCTCAATCGCTCCGTCCTGGTCTTCGATGATTCTAAACAGTTCTTTCTTCGTCACTGAGGCGCCTTCCAACCCTCGGAACACGCCATCGCTTTCTTCCCCCTCCTCCATCTCGGGCGTCAGCCCTCTTAACTGCTCCGACTGGTCTTCCGTAATCTCTTCTCTCTCTCTTTCTCCATTCATTGACGTCTCCTCACTCATGACTCCTGGTTATATTCCCCTTCCTGGCGCGCCAATTGTTTGTGCCACGATACCCGCCGAAACTCCAGGAACTTCCCCACGCCTGGCGCCTGCCTACACACACGCACGAAGAGGAGGGCGCCTGGGCCCGTTAATCCTCCGACGCCCAAGTTAGTTCCTTAGAGAGGGAAAAGGTCTCAAAGTAGGAGTTTTAGTGAGAGAGTCCAACCTGTGTAAATGCTACCCACTGCCCCTATTTATACTCACCGAACCCGAGGTTGATCTCCTCCACGTCACTGTCCCAATTTAATGCTTTGTACCCCCTTTGTCAGACACCCAACTGCTTTGTCAGGCTTCTGACACGCGACAGGCGCCCGCAGGCGATGGACCACCTGACAGCTTGTCTCCTTTGGCTTTTAGTGTTTCGTCCTTATATGCCCTTCCTCTTGCCTGGGCCTGGAGGTATTTTGCAGGCTCTTTTCTGGGCCTTGCCCCCCAATTCTACTTCTTGGGGGCCCAGACCACTAATTGCTGGGTAGTACCCCCAACACAATTCTTGACCATCATCATTTGAGTTGTGCCTTGGGAACTCCCTCCCCTAGAATAATTATCTCATTCAAGCAGTTCAATTCTGGATTCTCTCACAAGGAGCTTTTATCCCGATCCGGGAAAAAAAAAAACCCGCGGCAGGCCTTTTCCCCGGGCGACGCGACGATAGTAATGGATCGAGCAAACATCGACATCCTGTTCGATACATATGACAGCAATCAAAAGTCTTAAAATTGTTATAAATCGAACAAAAAATCTAGGATTACCGATCTGGCTGAGTCGCGGACTAGGTCGCTCTCTTTAAGACGTTCCCGGCACTGCCTCGTTATTCGCACAACAGACTATCAGCCGGTCGCCTCCAGGATAAAACAGTTACTCTTTTGATTTGCTCAGCGGTTTTGTGCGAAAAATTGGAGCTCTCTGAATCGCACTCTCTCTCGTGTTTATGCTCTCTGTGGTGTGTTTAGAGGGTCTGGGGCGTCTCCTATTTATAGGAGCAGAAAACCCAGAATATTCCCTCTTTCTTTGGGAATAAGTCACATTTTAATTAGAGAGATAATTACTCTCATAATTAAAATATAATCTATTAAGATAATTATTCCTAATTATCTCCATAATATTTCTTTTATTAATTATCCATCTTAATTGTATTATGGAAAAATACTGGATAATTAATTAGGAATTTCTTTATAGCTTTTCAAAACTATTCATCCCAACACATTTGCTCGACTTGGACTCGATATATCTTTTAGTCTATTATGCTTTAGAATTTTAGGTTTCATTGTTTTTTTAAACGAAAAATCTTTGGGGCTAGAATTTCTAGACTAAATTTAGAGTAGTGATTTGAATATGTTTATCTAAATCAATTTGCTAATTATATCCAATTTTATTATAAATTAGCATTGAGTCGAATACCTAAAATCGAAAAATTCATAAAAACTTTACCAATTATGCATCCAGAGGAGGGCTCGACCGGGACCCGGGGTGGCCACTCCTGCATCCGCCACTATAGGGTTTGAGAGATAACTCGTGTTGTGCTCATTGTTAGAGCTAGGGCTGTCAATTTGGTTTGGTTAACCAAACCATTAAGTATGAAAAAACAAAAACCAAAAACCAAATTCCAAAAACCAAAACCAAAACCATTAAGGTCCTTATTGGTTTTTGGTTGCCAAAAACCAATAAGGGCCTTAATGGTTTTGGTTTTGGTTTGGATAACCGAAAAACCAACATGTACTCATACACTCATATTTATTCCTATTCCCCTTCTTTTTATTGAATAATGTCATAATAATGGTAAATGGCCATAACAAATTATTGGTTGGCATGCATGATTGCATGTCAAAAGAAACAAAAACAAAAAAAAAATTTTTGTTGATAAATAATTTTATTCTTATTGGTTTCTATTGATTTTTCGGTTTTAACCAAACCAAAACCATTAAGTTGCTTATTGGTTTAAAACCAAAAAACTGAAACCATTAGATTTCCAATAGATTTGGTTTCGGTTAAATTCAAAAAACCAAAAACAAATGGACAGCCCTAGTCAGAGCCCTATTGGGTTGCCGGGTATTACAGCATTTGTGTGGGCTTTATGCTTCGGGGTTTTCTCTTGTCATTGTTGTATTTTGCAGTGCTGTTAAAGCCGACCCGAGCCGGTCGGTCGGACCGGTAAAACCGGCACCCGGACACCAGCCCGGGTCGGAAGCCTCCAATAGCCGAAACGGTCAGAAATATCGGTTTTTGAGCGGCTGAAATGGTTAACCATTTGAGCCGCTCGAACCGTCCGACCGGTTTTTGGGTTTTGGCCGTTTAGAATTAAAAAAAAAAAAATTGACAGAAAGCTTCTAGGGTTCAATCGCGCCGGGGTGGGATTTCTCGACGATGCAGCCGCTGCCGGCAAACCCATCGTCCTCTGTGGTTTCACTAGCGCCATCGAACTCCAACTTCTTCTTCGATCGAAGCGCGGTGTTCCTTCCCGATGGCGGCTGTTGGGTTCTCAACCCTCGTATGCAGAGAAGAGCTCAGCCAACTGATCGTTGTCCTCCAACCCTGTCGCTTCATCTCCGTCGCTGTAAGGGTGAGAGAGGCAGAGAGAATTTGTGAATTGTGGTTGTAAGAGAGAGATGCATAAAGAGTTTGGGAAGAAATGAAACAGAGATGGAGAAGAAGAGAGAGGGGGGAGGTGGTTGGGTTCAGGGGAGAGCTGTGAGCGGCGCTCTCAAGGGTTGGTGGGGATTAGAGTTAGGGTTTTTACTTTGTTGTTATATATATATATATGTGGTAAATTTATTAAATGGTACCTGTAAAGTAAATTGCATTTTAGTCATTAAATTGTTAAATTACTACCTTAGTTGTTTTCTACTTATGATATTATATTTTATATAAGGTGTCGGTTCTCTAACGGTTTTTTAACGGCTCAATACCGGTTGAACCACTAAAGTCCGAGCCGTTCACAATCCGGGTCATACTCCGGTTCGGTTTTGACAGCATTGGTATTTTGTATGTGAACTTATATACTGGGCTCCGCCTATTTGCTATCACAATGAACCAATTTAAAAAATGGTATGTTTATACGGTGGCTATTACTTTTCAGCACCGTACTAAAATTCGGTGGTTAATAAGAATTCACTTTTAACTATGTTACCCACCATTAAAATACTTGGCGAAATGTATTAACCACCATAAATAGACTTTTAACCACCATTTTACCATGGTAATTAATGACTCTTTTTCTTGCCGTGCACTTTCCTGTTGATATAGAAGCTCAGGCCTGTTTCTTCATTGAATAATACTATATATGATATTCACATCAAGAATATACAAAACACATTAACACATACATAGCATTACTTCTCAAGTTAAATATCTCAATCAATGCAAGTAATCTAAAAAATTATACTTTTACATAACACACATCAACAAGCAAGCTTCAAACCATCATCGTTCACACACTTACAAACGCCTCTAATTCGTCATTGTTCTCGTAATATGATCGAGAACATGCAATTAACAGTTGTGAATCCTCATGGTGTCGACATAAGATTTGCCGACAAGCTCTCGGCTGAAATAGCCCTTGTAGTAGTCGGCGACGCTGATCCTTCTGAACTCAGGTTGGGAGAGGGTATTCTTCAGTAGGCTAGGGGCAGGGCCCAAATCCCCATCCAGCTTCGGGCTCAGGAATGTGGCCAACGAAATCCTTTCCTTGTCAGAGTTGACAGTCGCTCGATGCTCGACGCTCTTGTATATCCCGTTGCTCACTATCTGAAATTTAGAGAAGAAGAAGAAGAAGATAGTGATCATAGTAGATCAATGAGATTTATAGATACTCCTTGGCTCATAATTTTTTTTACCTCAAGAATGTCGCCGATGTTGATGATGAATGCATTTGGGAGAGGAACAACCGGAACCCAGTGACCGTCTTGCTTGATCTGCAGGCCTTGGGTATCGGCGGTGAGTTGTAGTAGTATGGTGAGGCCGACGGCGTCGGAGTGAGAGTTGAGACCCATCACCAGCTCCGGCTGCGGGCATGGAGGATAGTAGTTCATTCGAAACGTCTGCCACCCTTGTTCAAACAATATTCCAATGTCGTGTTGGTCCATCCCTAGAGATTTCGCCATTAGGTTGAGGATCGTCAGCGCCAGAGTCTTGAGTGCTGCTGAATATTCTTCCAAAGTTTCCCTGATAGTTTATTGGAATTGACGGATGAGAATATTCGATATTCATTTTGCAAGGAAGAAAAAAAAATCCAATTTTGAATTTTCTACTATATTTTTTTTTGAACATAAGTATCTCTCTATTATCAAAATTTAACAAATATATCTTTCCATCTAGAATTCCATTAGCTAACCCAATTAAGCGGCGGGAAGTGACCAAATCACCCCTCGCATATTAACTAACATTCTTTGTTTTAGCTAAGTAAAAGACCTAAAAACAATTCAAATGTGTAGAAAAATAAAATTATAAATGAAGTAAGAAAAAATAATTAATCAAGGATTTATGTCTAAAAATAGAGAAAAGAAATTATGTAATAAGTGAGGGAAAATTTTGTTATTCTCTTTCCATTAACAGTCTACTAATGGGATTTTGATCGGAAGGGTATATGTTTGTTATGTTTTTATAATATAGGAACACATTTGTGCAAAATAATAATAGAAGAATAATTTTGTTAATTTGCAATAGTATAAAGCTATTTAATACTATTAAAGTGAACAACAAAAATTATGAGGTTAACAAATTTATCCAAACCCAAGTGTATTTACTATGGTTGTCAAACCATTGTTATGCCCCAAGTATTAAAGAAAAATGGGCTGGAAGACCAACGAGTCAAAACCAGTTAAAATTCATCAAAATTGAGAGAAGAGTGACACTACTGGAACATTTAATTTTCTATTTCTATCCAAAATCTTATCATTTTGGTGAAATTAACTAACAAAAGAAATAAATTAGTTGGATTCAAATATGAACATGTAGATGTTCACCATAATTGTCAAAATACTGTTATGCCGGCCGACACAATTAGGTACAACACGGTAGTAAAGAAAAATCGATCGGAAGATTACTGGTATAAAGCGGTAGTCAAAACCAGTAAAAATAATCAAAATGGAGAAATTAAAAGAGTGATACTAATGGATAGTTTAATTTTCTATCCCTTTACAAAATGACATGCTTTTGGTGAAATTAACTAACAAAAAGAAATAATTTTGTTGCATTAAAGTATGAACAATTAGACATTGAAGTTATTTATTGAATTCAAATGTAAGTGAATGTTAACGTTAAATGTTGCATTTAAATATGACGGTTCGTCATTTTATTTATTATGTAATATTTTATTTAAATATGGATGGAGATTATATGTAGATTGTCTTAACATAGATTATGAAAATGCAGAATTCATTTGATTTTAAGTATTTTCCATTTCATATGTTTTGGTACGCAAAACCGACATATAAACTAGTTGTATCCTGATTGGATCATACTACTTGCTAAACCGGCGTAATGGTATAATCAATGAATACTCATACCCAAATATAACATAAGTTAACAGAGTTTGAGGATGTATACTCATATCCATTTGGGAGGTCTTGAGTTGGATTTAATCAATGAATTTGAGTTTTTTACCCATACCCACTTCAAAATAACAGTTTGGTATTCAAACGTAACATATTTTATCATTTAATAACTAAACTTACATTGTTTCCAAATAAGTCTAAAAAATAGTGTTAAAATGAAAATATGGTAATTATTTTTTTACCTTAAAAGTTAATTCCTAAAATTTTAAAAATTTACAAACAAATCCAAATATTTATGTGGAGTTAAAATTATCTAAAATAAATGGGTAAATCCAAACTAAATTTATTTATAATATTGAAGCAATGTATATATATATATATATATATATATATCCTTTTTAGCCTATCCAATAAATACCAATCTATATAAACTTCACCCATCCAAAATCCATAATCAAATTGGTTAACTTGGATTTACGTAAAATTACTCATGAGTAGCTCTGCAAACCCTAATAAATTTTTATTCATATAAGAATGGTATCAAAGGGAAGAAAAAAAAAACGAGAATACTAAATTTTTATACATTGAATTTCATAAAATAGATTGGAATTGATCTTTAATAGCCCTACTGTTGATAGTCATGAGAGATGTCACGTTACGATCGAGGAAGTCCCGAAGAATGATGGCTAAAAGGAACGAAAATGGTCACCATATAATCTTTCGGTTTGATTTGGTTGCTTGTGGCCATCATTTTGTTTTGTTGGTTACGAAGTTCTTTTCTTCTATTTACGTCACTAAAACAGATGCCCTGAATGCTACTACAAATAGACGTGCAATTGAATTTGATTTTCTCCTCTGAATCCAAAAGGTCAACAATTGTATCACTTCAGTCGTGGCAGGTGAGATTAGACAGTCTAAACAAACATTAAACGTGTAATAAGATGCTTAAATTCAACGTGAAAACAGTGGTAAAATATGGTGTCGCGGCACTATAAAGTTATTGGGGTTGGTTAGCTATCACTAGGGCGGCAAATGAGCCAAATTGCTCGCGAGCAATTCGGCGTTCGAATAGGAAAAAATTCGTTCGACACTCAATTCGTTATTTAACAAGCCGGTTCGCGAGCCAACTTGTTAGTTAACAAGCCAAGCTTGAGCTAGACCATGCTCAGGTTGATAAGCTCGCGAGCTAGCTTGATTCGGTGGCTTGTTAATATTAGGGCTGTCAGTTCGGTTGCCGGTTAGCGGCTAACCGACTGGTCTAACCGGTAACTGCCGGTTAGCGGCTAACCGGAAACCAAAAAAATGGGTGGCGGTCGGTTGTCGGATGAGTTCAGTGGTTAGGCGGTTAGCCGAAAAACCGAGGCCGGCTAACCGACCGACGCTAAACGACCCTGTTTTGGCCTAAATAAAACCACCCACCTCTCCCTAAACCCTAGCAGTTGTGAGCAGCCCCCATCCTCTAATCCTCTCCCATCCTCCCTCCTCTGACCTCTCATTCCTCCATCTTCCCTCCTCCTCCCCCATCCTCCCTCCGACGACGACTCCGGCCGCCCTCCCCTGCCTCCTCCGCTACCCCTCCTTCCACCGCCACCACAACTTGCCGCCCTGCCTCCGTCGCCGCGCGCCTCGCCACCTGTCGCTCCCTGCAGATCTGTTTGCATGGGCCATGGAGAAAGAAGGTGAGAGGAGTAGATAAGAAAGGAGTGGTGGAGTTTTTTTCGTTTTATTTATTTATTTTTTGTGGAAAATGTATTTTTTTCGGTTGGTCGGTTAACCGAGCCTAAAACCGGAACCGGCCGGTCGGTTGGCCGGCTAACTGTGACCTCTCTTCGGTCGGTGGTCGGCAGCTATAAGGGGTGTCTCGGTTTAACCGATAACCGGGTTTTCGGTTAAACCGAAATCGACCGACTGCCACCCCTAGTTAATACTAATGTGTATGAAATTTAGATGTTATTTATAGTATCTAGTGTTCTTTCTATCATTTAAATTCTTGTGTTTACACATTTTTCCAGCAAGAATGATTTTAAATCGAGCTCATCTTGAGCCGAGCTTGTACTCAGTTTGACAAGCTATGTTAA
Source organism: Linum tenue (assembly GCA_946122785.1). NCBI lineage: Eukaryota > Viridiplantae > Streptophyta > Magnoliopsida > Malpighiales > Linaceae > Linum > Linum tenue. Next base: position 21,816,814 of record CAMGYJ010000009.1, read on the forward strand.
TGAGCATTTATCGAGCTCTATCGAGTCGAGCTCGAGCTAGTTTATTTTTGGGTAAATACAATATATTAGCCACATCTATTATGAAGCAGGGAATTATAGCCACAACTATTGAAATTCAAATTATTAGCCAAACGTTAACTATCTGTTAACAATTTCGTTAGTAATACTGACTAAACTTTTATGTTTTGAAGTTATAAACTAAAAGCATTCCTACGTGGCCGCTGTCGTGGCCGATGACGTGGCCTTCTCCGTCAAAAATTCAATAACAGTAACAGACAGTTAGCCATATCTTGACCTGCAACAATAGTTATGGCTAATAATTTGAATTTTCATGGTTGTGGCTATAATTCCCTGCTTCATTATTGTTGTGGCTAATATATTGTATTAACCGTTTATTTTTATTCAAACCGAACTCGAGCTCGAGCTGGATTATCAAAATTCGAGTTCGAGCCTAGCTCGAGCCAAAAAATTAATAAACGAACCGAGCTCAAACTATGCAAAACTCGGCTCGGCTCGTTTGCAACCCTAGCTCTCACAGTCTATTAATACGAGGAAAGGAAACATAGCATAAATTAGTTAAAATGCATATTTTTGTTGGAGTTCGAAGCTAAATATGCGATCAGTTCTAATACTGAAACCAAACTTTTTTTGTTTTGTTCTCTCCAGATTTTAGAGGATGAAGGAACTAGTTTAGAGAGAATTGAACCTGAGTGGGAGAGGGAGGTTGGGGAAGAGATGAGGCTTCCTGAGATGCTTCGGGAGGGCGGTGGTGAAGAAGATGTCTCCCCAGTCCAGCTTCTGCTCCTCGGAAACCACAAACGCTTGCCCAAATCCTTCAATCTCTCCAGGTCTCTGCCAGTACTTCTGCTTCTCCTCCATTGGCAGGTTGAAGAATCCCTCAACCTCTGCTTTCACCCTGTCAACCAACGACTCGCTCACTCCATGGTTTATCAACTGCACAGAAATTAAAAACAGACCAGCAGGCTAAGAAAATTAACAGTAATTCAAAGAAATGGGTATAAGCTCTAGTACTGCTTGAGGCAAATTAAAGGACCTGGAAGAAACCCCAGTGTTTGGAAGCGTTATGGAGCCTATCCAGCTCTGCAGTACTATTATGGCCACCTTCATCATCATGATGAGATGTTGAGAGTTTGTGCAAATCAATGACAGGAAGCTGAAGGGGTAAAGTGGCGTTGGGAGGGTGTTGATCGGGACGGATATAGCGGGGAGGGATGCCTAATTTGCGGAGGGGTTCCTTGGCAAGTTCTTGAACGCAAGCCACTGGGAGAGAGCTCCCTAGCTTTGTTAGCTCTGAACCTTCCATGGATGAATAATTCTCTCTCTCTCTCTCTCTCTCTCTCTCTCTCTCTCTCTAGTCTAAGAACTAGAAAGGCTATTATATATTATATATATATATGGCAGTTGGCAGTTTCTATGGGGTAATTAATATGTTAATAAATGAGTAACACGCGCCCAATATAAAAATAAAATCTTAACTAGCTAGCACGGATTTTAGGAATTCAGAATGTAAATGAATATGAAATTATCGATTTATCATGTACTGTATCGTTTATTATATCATTTGACAATAGAAATGTGTTTTCAAAAGTTTTAAAAGAGTAAGATATACTCAACATTGTTTTGTTTTCTTTATGCGAGTCGAATGGAAAGCGAACCAAGTTTTTTTTTAAAAAAAAACCCACACTCAATCTACCATGCTAATTACAAAAGCGATAAAACTCGTCCTGCACCTGAGCTTGTCAACACAAGATTTAATTTGTTGTTTTGTTATTTGGTTGCGGGTCAGATGGAAAGCAGAGCGAGTTTTTAACAAAAAAATATACACCCGACCGAACACATCAATAAAAAAGAGGGTAAAATTCAATCCCGACGGAAAAATCGTCGACACCGGGTTTAACTTGCTCTTGATCCGAAACTCGTCAACACCAGGTTGAACTAGTTTTGACCGGATCAATTGTTTTGTGTTCGATCCGAGTCGGATTGAAAGCGCGTTGAATTTTCAACAAAATCCACACTAATAGAACCAGTTAATTACAAAATCAAGTAAAACTCGCTCTCGAACCAAAACTCATCAACACATAACCTACTTTGACCGGGTCGAGTATTTAATTTTTTTTATATGGGTCGGAAGAAACGCTGCCCGACTTTTTAAAAAAATCCACACCCAACCTCTCTGAACCCAAAACTCTTCCATACCGAGTTCAACTCACTTTGACGGGGGCGAATTATATTGAATACCCATGGGTATGAGCTCAATTGTTTAAAGTTTAAATAGCACAAAGGTTTTGATTAAGCGGACATAGTTTTTAAGAAAATCCAGACCCATCCTAATCCGTCAATTACAAAAGCAGGTGAAACTCTCGCTCCAGACATAAAACTCATCACCACCGAGTTGAACTCGCTTTGATTGGGTCCAATTAGGTTGAATACCCATGAATTTGGATAAGACTGATAATTAAAGAAAATACCTTTAACTAGGTCGAGTTTTTAACAAAATCCACATCTGACCCAACCAACTAATTATAAAAGTGGATAAAACTTGCCCCCGAATCAAAACTCGTCAACACTGAATTGAACCTGATTTGACAGGGTCGATTGTTTGGTTTTTTAGGTGCAGGTAGGGATGTCGATTTGAAGCCGCCCTGTTGGGTATTACCTGATCTGACCCGCAATGGAGTGGATATTACCCGATCCGCAGTAGCATGGAGTGAGGCATGCGTATCTATTTTTTGACCCGTCCTGCCCCGCACAGTCCCATTCTTGGTCAATTCTATCTCAATTTCTTACAATATCTATTCATATTTTTCGTATTTTGACCTTTTGTCAACTATTCAGACTTGATCTTTCAACTAATTAGTCCCAGTTACCCACTCTATTATTCACTATTTGATTCATAAAGCTTTTTCTCTTCGTTTTATCGTAAAAAGTCAAATGTTATGTGTATTTTGTATTCAAATAACATGTTAGAGTGGGTTGACCCGCATGCCCCGTACCCACACGGGTATTACCAAAGCCCGAGCAAACCCTTCAATTACAAAAACGGGTAAAACTAGCTCCTAGCCTAAAACTTGCCAACACCAAGTTCAACTTGGATAGTCCGATCGAATTAGGTTGATTTAACCACTTTGACCAGGTTGATTGTTTTGTTTTTAGGTGCGGGTCAAATGATAGCTACCAATCCAATCCTTCAATTACAAAATCGGATAAAATTCGTTCTTGACCTAAAACTCGTCAACATCAAGTTCAATTAGGGTAATCCCTATCGAATTAGATTGATTTAATCTGCTTTGACCGGCTCAATTATTTATCTTTTAATTTTTTCTCATATCTTCTCCACCACTAATTGCTTTATCTTCCTTATCTTTAAATATCTTTCTCTCCCAAATTTAATTAATGTTCTTCTTTCTTCCTTATTCAATATAGCTAGCGAGCCAAACTTGTTAAGATTCATATAAGTAGTGATAGCAATTTTAGATCCGATCCGTGTGATCTAACCTGTCCCGACTTGTTTTGGGCAGGTATTGCCTGACCCGGAGTAGCGTGAGACTGGACATGAATATTTCTTCTGACCTGCCCTTTCTCTTTTTCGATCCGTTCTATCATGAGTTGTGTCAATATCAATTTGTATGTCTCTTCTTTAACATTTCTAAAATCATATTTTCAGCTCAAAAATTATAAGACTCTGTATTTCTACTATTTAGAATCAATTATTTCTTCTAATATATTTCTCATTAATTTATGAAGTGTTTTCTTAATATTTGTTTGTAAAAGAATTAAATATGGTGCTCTTTTTTTATATAACATATAAGGATGAGTCTTCTCACTCCACCCCATACCCGTATGTGTATTACCTGACCCAACCCTCACTTAATGCGGGGCGAGTATGAGTATTGAGTTACTCGCCCGCCCCATTGCCATCGCTACATATAAGTATATCGATGTATAGCTTGTGAGTTAGACTATTGATAATTAATAGGTTTGTTAGATTATGAATCTCAACATATATGAAATTTAAGACTTTGAGTTTGTGAGAAAATATGTCTCATATAATTTAAAAATGAAATTAAGTATTAGTTAAATAATAAGTACTATGAAATAACATTATATAAACGGTTTAAAATTTAACTATCAACCAAATTATATCGTACCAATATATTCTCACCTCTTTTTATTTTATTTTTATGGGTAACCTGTGAAATATATTAACTGGAAGGATCAATTACATCGTCCAGACGAAGCTGGTCTACAAGGAACATTGATGGTCTATCTATCCACATTTCTCTACTATCCCAATGGGTCTCACTGTGGGATTCGTTAGCAGATACTAACTGATATCCAAATTACATGAACTAATATCCAAGTACTAAAGTATCTAGAGAGCACAGACTAGTATTCAAAGTTTGCTAACTGATATCCACCATGAATCTATTATCCCAAATTCACAAACTAATATCTAGACAACACAAAATAGTATCCAAACAGCACATAATTAGTATCCAGATAACACATAAGAGTATCCATATAACCTATAAGAGTATCCATATTGAATACTAGTTGGTTGATTGTGGATATTAGTTGGTATCTGCTATCTGGATACTAGTTTGTGATTTTTTGAATACTAGTCTGTGTTATCTAGATACTTTAGTAAAATCCGCAGACTTGGATACTAGTTCATACATTTTGGATATTAGTTAGTATATACTAACAACTTATGCAGTTAGCAGAATAACTAGGCTGCTCATTGTGAGCCATAATGTGTGTTGCGTTATTAGCCGTATATCTCACATGATTTATACTAGCTGTGCTTGACCCCGTCGCTTGCAAGAGGCTGGTAATGCGGCTGCATAGAAGGCCTACCTTAGTGTGATAATCTTCTGGATGCCTGAGCTTCTCAACCAGTGATAGGCAATACAACTCAAGAAACGAGTGTTGGAAACCAATTTGGTGTGCTAGTTGGGCTCCAAATTCCGCTGCTTATGCTTCCGCCATCTCCACCTTATACGAACCACGTACCTTTTTGGCCGCTGCGACAGGAAACATCCTTGATGATCCCTGAACACTGACCCTAAACTGATGCCTCCATTAGCGAACAACCCAGCGTCGGTGTTTATTTTAATATGACCAGCAGGGTGTCTTATCCAAACTCCGGTTGGCTGGTGATCACTACTCACCACCTCCGGCCCTTGATTCTTCTGATATTCTTCAAGAATAGAAATCGCTCGCTGGACAATCTCGTCCTCGGGTTTTGTGTCATTGAAGAGCTGAGCATTACGCTCCTTCCAAAGTTCCGACAAGACCATCGCCCATTGCTCTACAGTTTCGTTAACCTCCTGCAGTAGCACCTTCGTGACCCACGCTAGGCAATCCGGCACACCACTTACCGCAAAAGCTCTCGCCCATGGTGTTCCTCGACGTATTTTGCATCTCCAACTGTATTCGAAGAAGTATGGCTTTGGGTTTTTACCTGATTGCAGAACGGGCACTCATCAGTCCATTTCGGATTCTTTGCCGCCACTTTCTCTCCGGCAGGCAGGATTTCCAGGGTGAACCGTCACATGAAGTGTTTTATTTTCGGCAATACTTTCATAGTCCATATTGCCTTCCATAGTTTCTCATCGCCACTTGGGGCTACCCCTTATTTTGCCATAAAGCTCGAGAGCCACTTTCTGTACCCACTCTTTGCTGTAGAATGACCGTTCTCACTATGCCTCCAAATAAGTCGATCACGTTCGCCAGCCCCGCACAGAGGTAGTGACAGAATGGTATGGGCAATGGAAGAAGGGAATCACATGATGACCAGATCCACGTTCCAGCTTTCGGTCGCCGGATCTATACGAGGTCGCGGACTGTAGAGTCCACCGGAATAATAGTGGGGGGTGACTCAACAAAAGTTGGCTCTCCGGGTAGTCATTGATCACCCCAAATCTTCACTTGTGCGCCATTGCCTATCCTCCACTGAAGCCCGTCAAAGTCTTGTGCACTTAGTAAGCTCCTCCAGATGTAGCTCGGCTTGCTGCCTAGACGAGCGTCCAAAATAGAGCAGCTTTTATGATCTTTCGCCACTAATAACCTGGATATAAGCTACTCGGGGCGAAGATGAAGTGACCATAGTTGCTTTGCAAGAAGCACCATGTTAAAGCCCCAGAGATCTCTGAATCCAGCCCGCCATCTTCTTTTAGAGTAGTTGGCTCTTCTCGTCGGATCCAATGAGCTCTTTTCTCCGCAATCTTCTGTCCCCACCAAAAATTGGTGAGCATACTGTGAACCTCATCAATCAGGCCATCCGGAATTTTGAAGACTGACATTGCATAAGTGAGTTGTGCTTGTGCAATCGATTTGATGAGTACTTCCCGTGCGGCTACCGACATCGTTCTCTCTCTTAAGACCCGCAAACAAGTCCTTCTTGACTCGTCCCACCTCAGTGACTATAGAATTTAATAAACCAAATGCGGGGAGTGCTATAGAAAATCCAACACAAAAAATATATGATACCAATTAAGTATATAAACATGCGATCAACTACTATCTTTTTCACAATGACATTAATTCACATGTATCATATATACGATATAAATTATTAGGATATTCAACTTACAAATCATTTTATATTTAAATTTAGAGATTCGGCTATTTAGAATGAGAAATGAGTTGAGCTCGAACCAAACTAACGAATTGAGCCGAACCGAAGAGAACATGAGCTACGATTTCAGTAAACGAGCTGAACTTGAATTCAACTTTGTTTATTAACGAGCATAGCTCGAACTAAACCAATACTCGACTAAACTCTGCGTCTTTGTTGCAACCTTATTCTTGAAACCATATACATTGTCCACTTCTATAGTATTAGTCAATCATTTCTAGCTTCTCATCATGATTTTTCCTCCAAACACTGGGAGTGGAACAACAAGAGATCTTACATCGTTGCAACCCAAAATGAGGCGTCAATTCATTACACAAAGATCACACAGCCGAAGAAGCAGTGGACTGGAGCGATCAGATCAGATGTCAATGAAGTGGCGGCACTCGCGGGGGTGGCGCTTGGGGTCGTGGCAGTAGTTGTAGATCATGTGGGTCTGCCGAACCCACCGCAGCAGCTTCTTCCCGGCCTTGTCCAGCCCTTGGGTCAGCGGCCATTGCGGCCTGTTCTTCCTCCCGACCGAGCCCGCCATCGTCTGGATCTCCAGGTTTCTGTAGGAGGCCGTGAATGGGGCCTCGTTCCAGTCCGTTTTCACGAGCCCGCCTCGCGTGGCCCATTTCTCGCCGTTCCAAATGCTGGCCTTGATCTTCATGGGCTTCGTGTTCGGGTACGGCACTCCCACGGCTTCCCTGTTGTTGAACACTCGAACTGGGATGTCGTCCACAAACACACTGCACGTCCGCGGCCAAATTAAACGCACCGCATTGCACACAATATAACTTATCATTTGTTAGAGAAAATCAATCGAAGTAAAACAACAATATAACGTGACATATATTGATTTTTGAAAGTTAAAAGGCATTTTCACCGACAATATCGTAATCAAGTTATTATATATGAACACGAAACCTTGTCATTCAATTAACATGTATTAAACAAACATTGTCATTCAATACTGAATTCTTCATTCACAATCGGATTAGGACAAGTTAGAGTCCCGAATATCTTACATGATGATGAGAGGATTCCAAAGAATGGTGTATTTGTGGAAGTCCTGCCTCGGGTCGAACCAGAGACTGAATTCCTGCTCCCTATGACCCACCTCGTGGGTGTACACATTTGTATGCAAGGTATAAGGGTCGTCGGTCAAATTCCCCAAGAACTCCAGATCGATCTCTTCATGTTTTTCTGCCGTCGTCAACTTGAGGTGCCCAATTCCGCAATTCGAACAATTTGATAATGAGTTCATTGACCAACAAAATGAAAAAAGAAAATGTTAATTTCATTATTACTTATTATTTAAGAGATGAAAATTACGTAGAATGTTGTGACGATTCCGGCGGTATTTCCAGGGGGAAGCTTCATTTCCACGTCGAACTTCCCAAAGAGGTAGGCCTTCTTGGACTGGAAGCCGGCGCCGGAGAGACGGTCGAGGGTCAGCGTCAGGAGCCTGCCGTCGTCGGAGATGTTGGCGTGATCATGGCCCCACGTGACGTCAACATCCCGGTGGAAATTGGCGCCGCAACACGCCAACAGGGAGCTGATTGTAATTAGGATAAGCAACGGGGAATAGGGCGAGGAACGTTCCCTAATCCAAATGCTTTCTCCCATTAATGATGAATTAGCGTTAATTATAATTAGCTCCTCCCTCCGCCTCCTGGTGTGGGTGAAGTTGATGGTTTGGTTACGTTAGGATTTGTTCTATAACCGGATAAATTGATTACGATGAATATGGCAAACAGTTGATTTTGTATGTATTACGTGAAGATTTCTCTCTCCTTCCTCCATGCAACGTGAGGGGGGTCAAACGGTCAACCTATGGTGGACAGATGTATATCTGCTGCGTCTTCTATATTTGGCCTGAATCTCAAGAATTTTTGGGGAATTGGGAGAGAAATGGAGGGAAAGAAAGGGGAGCAATGGCCAATGAGAAAGTGGTTTTGCTTGGATAATTATTATAAGCTTCAACAAAAACATTTAGCAGTGACATAACTAACTTACCGGTACGACGGTTATTGGCAAGCTGTCGGTGCGATAATCGGTGGTAACCGTTGGATCAGCTTCCTCCCCCGGAGTGGGACTGGGAGGCCCACTCTCGGGATAGATACTTTCCGCAGCCCCAAAGGCAAGGAGCCCCAGCGAGTTGTACAGCTCAACCACGATGTTTGTACTAGGTGTGGCGGTTCGGTTATCGGTTAACCGGCCGGTTAAACCAATAACCGATCGGTTATCCACTAACCGGTAATCGAAGGCTAGACGAAATAGTTTTGGTCTTAAAAGTGGGTCGGTTAACCGATAATCGAGATAACTGAGAAACCGAAACCTATTTCGGGTGATTTTCGGTAGGGGGAGTGGTTATTTCGGTTAATCGATAACCGGCCGATCGGTTATCGGTTATAACCAAAATAACCGAAATGCCACCCCTAGTTTGTACTGCTTGTGAGCTGTGCACCACCTGTTAGGCCCTCGACGTAGACTGTCACTTGGCCGCCGGCAGAGACGGGCTTAGGAAAGACGTCAAGAAAGAAGGGTAATCGCCACGGGATAGGAGCCTGCATGCAATGCGATCATCGTACCCAATACGCCAATACTACGATTACATTGTATAGAAGCTCATTTATACCAATATTATTAATTAATTATTAATATATAAAAGCCAAGGTTATAAGTTACTATTCATTAGTGTCTCACAAACTCCTCCAAGTGCAAGTAGGGAAGATTCAAGTCATTCTTTTACCCCACTCTCTCATGTTATAACCTTTGTGTTCATTTATTGTCCGTTGGGTCACATCTATTGTCATTAGGTTTCATCTATTGTTTATTGCTTTAATTATCCATTAGGTTATTGTGGGAGAAGCTAGGGTGCTAATTGCATAGGGGGTTAGCACCATGCTAACTAACATCTAAGCCGTCCATCACTATTTCAGATCTAATGGCTACAAATAGATAGAGGGTAGATTAGGGATAGAAGAAACAAAATTTTAAATTTTAAATTTATTCTGGATAGCAGCCGGATTTTGTGGGATACAGATGGTTTGCATTTATGTTAGGAAAATGGTTTTATTTTCCTTTTTTTTTGTGAACGTGAATGGAGAGTGTTTGCGTGGAGGGATACTATGTCGCCGCCGGCGAAGTTTGTAACATAATCACTACTTATGCTAGATTTGAAGAACACCACAAGGTTCTGTAAAATTGGAGAACACTATCAAAATAATGTCCAAAAAATAAGGAACACTACGACCACAGATCTGAAGATCACTACTACAACGTACAAAACCCTAATACTTGCAGAATCACTACAAATAATAGATTTGAATTTACTACTAGGTCAAAAAGTTGGAGAACACTAATGGTTGTGGGACCCTCGGTAATTGACGCAGTTTGCTCATACTTCTGGTCGGCTATTCCGTAGCTTCAACCACACTTGGCTCACATTAATTCCTAAAGTTGATAATTTGGAGACAATGAGGCAGTTGCGGCCAATCAGCTTATGCCAATTTGTTTACAAAATTATAACAAATATTTTGGCAGAACGTTTGGCCAATGTCTTACCTCATGTTGTCTCGGAAGGTCAGAATGCCTTTATCAAGGAGCGCCAAATTGTGGACTATATCTTACTTGGGAATGAGCTCATGCATTACCTAAAAACCAAAACTCGGGGGAAGAAAGGGTTCATGGCCCTAAAGGTTAACATGGAAAAGGCCTATGATAGAGTTTAATGGCCTTTTCTTCTTGCGGTTTTGGAAAAATTGGGGGTTAGCTCTGTTTGGGTAGGATGGATCAAGGAGTGCCTCAGCTCTGCATCATTCTCGGTTATGATGAATGGCACCCCATCTGGCTACTTTTCTCCCTCCAGGGGATTACGCCAGGGTGACCCTTTGCCTCCTCTCCTTTTTGTGCTTTGCACTGAGGGGTTTGTGGCTCTCCTCCAAAAGGCGATATCAGAGAAAAAACTGGCTGGGATTAAAGTGGCCTTGCATGCCCCAAGACTGTCGCATTTATTTTTTGCGGATGACTCTTATTTATTCCTGCGAGGCACGCTTCAGGAGTGTGAAAACCTTATTGAAGTCTTGAATGAATATGAGGAGTTGAGTGGCCAAAGGGTGAATCTAGCTAAGTCGGCGGTTTGCTTCAGCAGGAATATAGTCCAGCAGGACCAAGAATTCTTGGCGGCAATTCTAGGGGTTGGGGCCGTTGGGGTCCATGATAAATATCTGGGTCTCCTGTCTCTGATTGCCAGGTCCAAGATGGAGACTTTCCGTTACTTGGAAGCCAAAATGTTGGAAAGACTCCAGGGTTGGAAGCAGAGGACGCTTTCATGGGCAGCTAAGGAAACCCTCATCAAGTCTATTGCTCTTGCTTTACCATTGCATGTGATGTCCTGTTTCAAGCTACCTCTGTCCCTGTGCCGCCTATTGGATAAGCATGTTGCCCGGTTTTGGTGGGGTGAGAATGAAGGCCATCCGAAGGTGCGGTGGATGTCCTGGCGGGACATGTGTAGGAGTAAGCCTGATGGGGGGATGAGATTTCGCCGATTTGAGCATTTTAATCAGGCGCTCTTAGCGAAAATTGGATGGCGTATCCTTAGGGAACCCCAATCCCTACTTGCTCAAGTTTATCAAGGTAAATATTTCCCTAATGGACATTTCCTAACTGCGAAGGCTCGGTCAAGACCATCATGGGGTTGGCAGAGCATCCTGTTTGGTCGGCAACTTTTAGAGATGGGTTTACGTTGGCAAGTTGGGAATGGGCGCTCGGTATCCATGCTTCACTCTACCTGGGTCCCGGAGTTTCAGTTTGAGCCCCTGCGCTATAATCCGCAGGTTCTGCCGGCTGGAGGTGACCCTCTGGTGGTGGAATTAATTTGTCAGGGGGAGGGGCGCTGGTGTGATCAAAAGCTTAATCAGTGGTTTGATCCTGCTACTTGCCGTGTTATAAAAGCCATCCCTCTCCCGCGGGACAATGTGGAGGATAAGCTTATTTGGTATGATACAGCGGATGGGGAGTTCTCGGTTAAAACTGCGTATCATCTTACTGTCTCTTTGGAGAAAAGGAGGGGCCGTTCGAAGTCGACGGTGGATTGGATGGATAGGGCAAGTTGGATACGGTTGTGGGAGGCCAACATTCCGCCAAAACTAAAGGTGTATGTTTGGCAGTTTTCAGTCAGATCTTACCTACCACTGAAGCACTCATTAGTCGGCGTATCCCGGTTCTATCTCGGCGCCCAGTCTATTGGGAAGGGCCTGAAACCATGGAGCATTTGTTTTTGCATTGTCCGGTGGCGCATGCCCTTTGGGGGTCTGTTGGAGTGGAACACCTTGGGGAGGGCTTGCCACGACACACATTTCCTATGTTCCTTAAGAAGCTGTTGGTGCTAGTTCAGCAGCCAACGCTATGGATGGCCATTGTTGCGATTCTATGGCGGATCTGGAAGTCCCGGAATTGGGTGGTGTTTGAGGGTAAACAATATGGGCTTCCGGCTCTGATGCGGCAGTTTACACAGCAATATGAGGAATGGGCGAGACTCCTAGTGGAGGTCAATCGACAGGTCCCGGTGATAGGGAACCAGGAATCAGGTCTGGTGGATTATTTTGAGTTTGTCTGTTGGTGGGATGGTGCTACGAGGAGGGGGTCTCATTCAGCCGGTGGGCTAGTACTTATGACCCCGTCTCGAGTCGTCCTGAGTGCCATAGGGGTCCAGTTTCCTGTCTTGAATGATCCTGCGGTGGTGGAACTGCTTGTCTTGCGTGAGGCTATTCTCTGGTGTCTGGGACAAGGCTTAACCTCTGTTAGATTTGAGGGGGATGCTAAAGTTGTCATTGACCAGATCAGGCGCGTTGATACAGGTGATAGCAGGATGGGTGATGTACTGGAGGAAGTGGTGAATCATTTTGACGGTAACCGTGGGTTTAGTATTCGTTTCGTAGGTCGGAGTAACAATAGGTTAGCCCATTTGGTGGCTAGGAAAGCCCTCTCTTTGTACCCGACTATGAGTCGTGCTTTTAATTTTCAGGCCTGGCTGGTATCCAGGATGTAACTATCTCTTCTTTGGAGTCAATATAAGATTATCTTTTGTCAACAAAAAAAAAAGTGGTAGTGACTTAATTCTTTCACGAACGCATCTGAGTCAATATATAGGGTTGGTTGTATGACTTTATTAACTGGGAAGCGGCACCCTTTACGGGACTAATACACATAATATGACTAGGGATGACAATCAAATCCATGCCCATGGGTATCCGACCGCCCCCGACCCATTCAACGCTGGGAATCTCCGCATTGACCGGGTATGGGGCGGGTATGGGTAAAATCCGCAAAAAGTTTGATGGGTATGGGGCGTGTATGGTTTTAGCCTCCCCCACTGACACGCCAAAACACAACACCAAACTGCGACCAAGTGTAATCGAAGTCCGGGAAAGCAGTAACAGACAAGTTCTACTATCAACCCGGGGTCTAGATCTACTGCTTACTCCGTGATTATCTATTATCTCACCAACTAAGTCGAGTGATTGTTGTTTAAACTAAAAGCAGTAAGAAAACAGGAAATGGTTCGGTTTTCAAAAGGAGGGAAGAGTCACTCGGGAAGTGAGTCCCCCTAGCTCCTTAGTTAGGTTTCAATTATAATTACCCTGGTTCGATTTACTGTTGATTAAACTGCGGAAGATCCGACTGTAGCTTGGAATCTCTTAAGCTGACCAAGCCCTCTCAGTCTAACTACCCGGCAGACGACTACTCTTCACCGGGACAGAAAGCTGAAGCAATGAGCACAGAACTCCACTACTGGAATTGGATTCCAGTACAAAGCAGTAAACTGGCTAACTCTCGTATAACCAAACAGCTCTAACAACCTAATCAGATTCTATCTATCTCAGGTTGCAGCAGAAATCAAGAAAAGCTTATCAGACTTCAATCAATTCAATAAAACATGCATCATTCTATTAAAACCAAACAGTATAATCATCTCAAGTCATTACAATCAAATCCCTAACACATGGAACTAGGGTTCTTCATACCCAAGTGAGAGAAGGGTTCTACTCCATAGAGAGAGAGAGAAAAATAGAAATCAGAGTAGTCATACTCATAAAGATGAGGAAAATCTACTCTGGGATGATGATTTCCACTCCTATGACGATCTCCAAGCTCGATTTAATGAAATCCAGCTCCAAGATAGCTTCTAGGATGTGTTCTTCGCACTTTCTCTCTCTAGGGCTCTGTTTTTGCTCTGAAAATCCGATTCTCTCACTTGTGGCTCGGAATTGGGTAAAAACCAGAAATTCCCGACTCACACGGGCAGGCCACACGACCGTGTGGCTCACCCAGTTGCCCGTGTTAGCTCCCAAAATGCAGCGTCTCGATTTAGTCGAACTTAGCCTTCCCACACGGCCAGGGTCACACGGCCGTGTGAGAATTTCACTCTGCACGTGTTTGCTCTCGGCACAAACCACACGGCCACGAGCATGACTTGCACGGCCGTGTGGATTCCAGGATCGCCCGTGTGGCTTCCTTAACACCTCTCCCCGCGTACGATCTTCGTCCAATCGCCCCCAAATTCGCTCCCAAGCCTTCATTCACGTACTAGGACCTGAAATATCACAAACAAGAACAACCTAGTGTGAAATCGGCCTAAAACACAAGAATCCACCTCTCAAACGGTGTAAGAATAGGGGTAAAAACATGTGCAATTAACGGTCTATCAAACTCCCCCACACTTAACCGTTTGCTTGTCCCCAAGCAAACCAAGTCAGACACAAGGTAAGCTCACATATTTCAATCATACCAACATTGGGAACAAGTCATAAAGGCACAGAACACGTGAATCGTACTGGTTTTCAAACATCAACACATGAACAACTTCAATAGCAACCTGGACAACCACCACAAAGGACATTCGAGTGCAGCAAAATCGAGTAAAGGAAGAGTCTCCCTTATGTTCACCAACTAACCTAGACTTGACTCAACCACTTACTCAAAACAGTCACCTCATGCATCCAATTCAAGACATCAGAATAGAGATCGAGCAATCTAGGTCCTCACCGGGGTACAAGAGTATATAGAATATGAAAATGAATCACTCACTCTCGACCAGTGGGGTCAGGAGAATTTGATGCGAAAAATGCGCATGCTATTTCTCTCAATCCCTAACATCTCTTCACCATGATGGCAGCCTCTAAATGCTAGAGTTCACATATGGAGTGTCACCACTAACTAATCCGGAGGTCTTAGACACATGTTCAAATGACTGGCTAGGGTCTTGGACATGGGGGAAAAGCTTTTAGGTGGTGGAAGTATTCATAGCACAAGGTTCCACATTTCCAAACCCACACAATCACAATCAAACAAACCAGTATTTCCTTTATGCTATTCTGCATTACTCAAATTCTCAAGAGCACAAGAGTGAAGGAGGTATAAATGTCAGCATTTCTAAGCCAGACTGCTAAAAAACACTACTTAATGGGCACTATTCAGATTTTTGGTAGTGGCTCTCTTTTGCTTTCATTTTTTTCTTTGTTTTTCTTTCATTTTCTTTTCATTTCTTAAGAGAGCCACCATTTCTGCACATATTTCAAACACATGCCCCACTTTTAAGCACTACCTCCAACACTCACATTAAATTTAGCAGAAACAGCAGAGAACATGTAAAAACCACTCTGTGGAACCTTCTAAAAGATGCAAAAGGGTGATTTTTCATTCCAGACCAAAAGAAAGGATAACACACGGCTCAAAGGGGCTGACTAGGGGCTATGACACATCAAGACAGTCAATTTGGTCGTGGGCTACTCCTATGCGCCCATCATCTTAGTTAGTGACAACATGAATGCTACACATCATGGAAGAGGGATCTATCGCACAAGAAAGAAACGAGCAGGCTCAAATCTCACATGGCTACCTATATGCTCTATCTCACATTCAGATTCCCTGAACTAGATGCATAAACGACTGTCAAGAACAAGTGATCAATCCAAGTCACAGTTGGTAAGCAAATAGTTGAAAAACTGAACCCCTACATAATTCTACTGCACGTCTCAGTCCTCATCATAGGTTGTCCTAGTCACAATCAAGCTGTCATGCATCAATCCGAAAACCATTCAATTCACCAAACACAACACAGTGCCAATATGATCAAACAGCAGTCCTTGGAGCCCTCAAATCGTAAGATTCGGACAGCGGACTAGGCTCCAAGCACGCAAATATAGATTCCAACCGATACAAAGCACCCCCCACACTTAAGCACAACATTTCCCTATGTGGAGTAGAGGGAGAGATAAGGGGAACGATGTTTCCGGATTGAAATACTGCTGGGGGACTGGAAGTGGACCAGTCAGCGAGAAACAAACGGGAAGATGGACAGTTCTGCACGAATCGAACACCAAGAAAACACTAGCACACTGTGCGTTAGGGATAAGTGTTAGCCCAGACGGCCACAACATAAACAATCCACAAAAGAAAAAGAAAAAGAAAAACAAACGACACTAAGTTCAAGCTCCTCACACATGGAGCAAACACACAAAAGTCTAAAAGGAAAAACACACTGAGATGGGCAACGAGTACAGCTACTCGTCGCCAAGGTTATCCAGGTCGATGTCGTCCATGAAGGCGTCATCACCATCATCACCATCAGCTGGGGGAGGTGGAAGTGGAGAGTCCTCCCAGGGAGTCCTCCAGACTGGTTGCTCGCCCGGCAGCAACTGGAGTAGGTGCTACTGGACCTCCGGCATGCGCCGAGATCGAGCCTTCTCTCGCTCGATATGAGCCAGAGTCACCCCCTGCTGGGTCGCCATCATGTCCATGCGCTCATCATAAGCAGCCATCCTCTGCTGGTACTCGGCCTGGTGAGCCGCATACTGCTGCTGGAACTAGAGCTGCTGGTCAAGGATCTGCTGGTTCTGGATACGCAGCTGCTCGAACTGGTAGGTGAAGTAGTCCTGCCCGGGGAAAGCGGAGCTGCCATCCCCGTACTCGAAGGTGGTGGGGTGGGGGGCAGCATCCGCATCCACCTCCTCGGGCTCCACATGATCAGCAACCTCATCCTCCTGGCCCTCTGGCTGGACCTCTGGCTGGTCTTCCGCGGGATCTGAGGTTTCGGAAACCCCGCGATCCACAGAATGCCGCGGTTCTCTCGCAGCAGGTGCATGTGACTTATCGTCTTCCGGCCAAAGACGCTGGTGTCCCCCTGCTCTGTGCACCCCTGCAGTGAAAGCCCGAAGTTGGTGGCTAGGCGGGGGATGAGGGGGGTGCAGTGGAGGCTCTTCAGTTCCGAAGCACTCTTCTCGAAGGTTCTGGCCACCACCGAACCCAAGTGGAGAGGATGGTCATGCTGGCGGATCGACTCGATGAAGTACATGGCCCTCTTGGTGATGGCGCTGGCACTGTCTGAAGCTGGGGTGTAAGACTTCGCCAGCAGGTGGTGGAGAATGCGGTTGTCGAGGTGCAGGGTGGTGGCCTTCGTCTTCCCGGCCGAGAAGGGACGGTGGCCTAGCCGAGCCAGGCGGGTGTACAGCGTCGTGAAGTTCACGTTCGGCGGGTCGCTGACCTCGGTGACGTAGTCCTCGCCATCGGCCAGGCCGAGGTCGAGAGCAGTGGCCAGCTCGTGGTAGCTCATAGACCGGGGTGCACCGCCGAGCCGGAACTTGACGGCGTTGCTGTCTGTCCAACTATCTGTGGATGTGTGCTTGAAGGTCTTGGAGAACTCCATCACGGGCTCGTAGTAGACCTTCTCATGGATGGAGAGAAGACGGCGCCACGGGCGGTTGGTGACGATGGCAGAGAAGTGCTTGTAGCAGTGCAACTTCTGGAACTCCCGCTTGGACCAGCAATGGTGCTGCCCAAACGAGCATGCCAGGACCTGCTTGAAGCGATCCTGGTCGGGGGCCCTCTTCAGATCCCGGATGAACGGGTGCTTGAGGTTGGGTTTCGACATTGTCCTGCAAAAGAACAACCCAAAGTGGAACCAAAAGAGCCAAAGAAAAGGTTAATCACACCCCCACACTTAAGAACAGAAAACAACCTAACCATGGTTTCATTCATAGTTCGGGGGTAAAAAACTCGATAAATCGAGCATAATCTGAGTGGGGGTCACATTCACGATAAAGTAGGCAACTTAAGGTTCACATCCATAGCAAATACACCCTCAAAGCACATCATTAAGGGTCACAACCGATGCCCACAACATGGCATGAAAAACAGGCATTTCATCGAACACCTTGTGTGCACTATTAAGTTAAGCATGAAATTGGCAAAATTCTTGCACTCAAGGGCTCAAACAAGCAAGGGGGACATTTCCCAACACAATTCATACACAATCCATGCATTCCCCTCAATCAATTGCACAAAAATCACAAGATTCAACGAGGTTCTCTAAACATGCACCCTAACACCCAATTCTCCACAATTAACATAGTTAAGGGCAAAATCAAACCTGAAGACTCAAGTAGAGGTGTAGGGGATGATGAGGGGAAGGCGATGGAAGCGACGGAAAGCCGAAAAAGTGACCGGAAGCGCTCGTCGGAGCCTCGTCGGAGCCTCGCCGGAAATCGCCTCCGGCGACTCAAAATCGAGCCAAATCACCTAAAAAACGAGGGATAGGCCGATAATGATGTGGGAAGGTTGGGTGTGGTGTTGGATTTCGGAAAAACCAACCCAAAATGGCCGAAAATCGCCAAGGAGAGTGAAAAGGCGCGGTTTTCCGGCGAGGGGGAGAGGTTTCCAGCGAGCAAAAGTGGATTTTCTGACCACTCGGCCGTGTCGGCCGAATTTATAGGCCGTGGCTCGGCCACACGGGCAAGCTCACATGGCCGTGTGAGGTGCAGGTCGTGCCCATGTTGGCCGACACGGCCAGGCCGAGGCAATCCACACGACCGTGCGAATTGCACATTTGGCCATGTGGAATTTGCCGAGAGCTCACACGGCCAAAGGGTAAACTCCACACGGCCGTGTGACCATAAGATATGCCTGTGTCGGCCACACGGCCAGGCCGAGGCAATCCACACGGCCGTGCGAATTGCACATTTGGCCGTGTGGAATTTGCCGAGAGCTCACACGGCCAAGGGGTCAAATCCACACGGCCGTGTGAGGTCCAGGCTTGGCCGTGTGAACTGCTGGAGCCCCGAATTCAACCTGTTTTCACTCAAAAACGACACTCGACTCTGGAACAACACCTCAAGACTCAAAAAACACAAAAATCAAAAGGAAAAAAGTAAGAAAATGCAATTCTCGGTGGGGTTGGCTCCCCACAAGCGCTTCTTTACCGTCTTTTAGCTGGACGCCAGTGGGTGGATGCTCAGAGAAGTGTAGGATCAGGTGCCTTCAAGAGCGGATCCACATCGCTCTTGAGGTACAACTTCAAATGGTGGCCATGCACACGACGAATGTGGCCACCAGCATTCGCCAACTCGACTTGGCCATCCGGCAAGATGCAAGCGAGTGAATACTCGGATGGCGAAGGTGGGGGCGGGACAAGCTCGTAGTGGTCTCCGGCTTTTTTTCGAGCAGGCTTAGTTGCCTGCAGTTTCGGCCGCCACTCCTCCTTGACCTGTTCTTTTGGTGAAGGAGTGGACGGGAGTGGCGGCGAAGGTATGGGAGGCGGATCCTACAAAATAGGAAACACAGAAGGATACACGACAGACTCGTGAACCTGGTGAGATACAGCATGCAGAGGTGACGAAGCAGGTAGAGTATTAGCAATTGAAAACGTTATTCGCTCCTCGCCATCCCTCAAAACCAAGGTCCCATCATGCACATCTATGAGAGCCTTGGCGGTGGCCAGGAAAGGCCTTCCCAGTATTAGGGGCACTTCTGTGTCCTCATTGATGTCCAGGACAACAAAATCCACAGGATAATTGAATTTGCCAACCTTAACCAGAAGATCTTCCACTATGCCCCTAGGATGCACTACAGATCGGTCAGTTAATTGAAGGTTCATCCTATTAGCACGGGGTTCACCTAGGGCTAGTTTCTTGAACAATTTATACGGCATAACATTGATACTAGCACCTAAATCCGCCAAGGACCTCTCTACATGCAATTTATCTATAGATCACGGGATAGTAAAACTACCTGGGTCCTTCTACTTCTGCGGAAGCTTGTTCTGCAGAATAGCCGAGCACTCCTCGCTGAGCTCCACAGTGGCCAGCTCACTCAGATTCTGCTTCTTTGAGAGAAGCTCTTTCAGAGAAACTTCGCATACTTAGGCATTTGAGATAGTGCCTCCAGGAAGGGCACTTGGACATTCAGCTTCCTAAGCATGGACATGAAGTTTTCGAATTCTGCCTCCAGCCTGTCTTTGTGCAACCGAGTAGGGAAGGGGAGTTTCGGGATATACTCCTTCACTACCGGTTGCGGCTTAGGTGCAGGCACCTCAACCTCATTCTCTACTTCTTCTTCAGCCGCTGGAGATGCCGAGGCAGGGGCCTCTCTCTTTTGTGCCCGAACAGGTGGATCAGCAGTCATCTTGCCACTCCTGGTTGTGATGGCATTGCAGTGCTCATTCGGGTTCTGCGGATGAGGGATGGTCTGACCGGGTAGAGTACCAAGAGCCCTTTGTGCCACTTCCTGAGCCACGCTCCCCAACTGGGTTTGGATATCCTGCAAGATAGCCTGTGTGTTCCTCTGGCCAGCTTCAAGAGCTAGTAATTTACCCGAGGCCTTTTCCATGAACTGCTCGATAGTGTTGAATTTATGAGCACTAGAACTGGCGAGAGAACCCACCAAGTCCCGCAATTCAGCCATCTGATCATTCTGCACTGGGGTAGCAGGGGCTGCACCTGGCTGCTGGAAAGGTCGCGGCTGTGATTGAGGAGCATGCCCCTGCATGGGCTGGTAGAGAGACTATTGCTGCTGCTGGAATTGCCCCTGTCTAGGCTGATATGGCAGCCTCTGGAAGCCCGGTGGTCCCTGGGGGACAGGTGGTCTGGAATTTTCCCCTCCCCAGGAGAAGTTGGGATGTTGGCGCCACCCCTCGTTGTAAGTGTTACTGTAGGGGTCATTGCGCCTGACATTATTGATGAAGTTCACCTGCTCCTGGGGTGTGGTCGATTCTTTCATCGCCTGACAGTCTTCCACCGTGTGATGGGTGCTCTCGCACCAATGGCAATCGCCTGCTGCTGTCCGGTCCCTGGAATCATCCCGGAACGATCGATAGCTGAAACCAGCTTCGATACTACCTGCACCAAATCAGAGGAATGGGTTCCCACAGAATGTACACTCCGGCTTGGTGCTCTCCTCGACCTCCTAGCAGTGCCCCAATCATACCCGTTCTCTGCCATCTCCTCAAAGAGTTGATTCAGCTGTGGCGGTGTTTTGGCCAGCATGTTCCCGCCACAAACCGAGTCAATCAGCTGCTTGTCCTCCGGGAAGAGGGCGTGATAGAAGGTGCCCACCTTGAAAGCATCATTGAAGCCATGATTTGGACACCTCAGGAAGAGACTGTTGTATCTCTACCAAGCATCCCTGATGGTCTCATCCTCATCCTGAGCAAAATGGGTAATTTGCTTCTGCAGGTCAGCCGTCTTGGATGGAGGATGGTAGCGGGTGAGGAACTTGTCCGCCAGATTGGTGAACGTGGTGATAGAGCCCGGAGGTCGAGTGTCTAGCCACTCCTTTGCCTGCCCCTCCAGAGTAAATGGGAAGTACCTCAGCTGGATGGCATCTGCTGGGACCCCATTTATCTTGATTCCATCAATCAGCTCGTGGAATCTCCTCAGATGCGATCGGGGGCACTCCCCCTCCTTACCATGGAACACCACTGAACCGCGCAGCATGGTGATTACTGAGGTGCTCACCTCAAAATTGTTGGCTGGGACTTGAGGATGTTGAATGGGTGACCTCATGTCCGCAGCTCTAGCGGTCCAGTAGGATCCCATGGTCTGCTCCTCTGGATTGATCACATCATGGTTCGGTGGATCAGCCATCTCCTCTTCGTCAGTGATCTGCAGCTGTGCTAGCGCCTCCTCCGCAGCCAGTCGCGCCTTTAGAGCCCGCTTGAAATTCCTGCAGGTCCGTTCAAGCTCCTGGTCTAATGGTAGTAGTTCTCCTGACTGGCTACGGGTCATGCACTACCTGCACACAACCAGCAAAAGCAACCCGTGAAGGCACACAGGTGGAAGAGAAAACAATGCAGTAAAGAAAAAGCTAGAGTAACAAATTCTCACGTTTCCCCAATAACCTAAAGGTTCCCCGGCAACGGCACCAAAAACTTGACACGCCAAAAAACAACACCAAACTGCGACCAAGTGTAATCGCAGTCCGGGAATGCAGTAACAGGCAAGTTCTACTATCAACCCGGGGTCTAGATCTACTTCTTACTCCATGATTATCTATTATCTAACCAACTAAGTCGAGTGATTGTTGTTTAAACTAAAAGCAGTAAGAAAACAGGAAATGGTTCGGTTTTCAAAAGCAGGGAAGAGTCACTCGGGAAATGAGTCCCCCTAGATCCTTAGTTAGGTTTCAATTGTAATTACCCTGGTTTGATTTACTGTTGATTAAACTGCGGAAGATCCGACAGTAGCTTGGAATCTCTTAAGCTGACCAAGCCCTCTCAGTCTAACTACCCAGCAGACGACTAGTCTTCACCGGGACAGAAAGCTGAAGCAATGAGCACAGAACTCCACTACTGGAATTGGATTCCAGTACAAAGCAATAAACTGGCTAACTCTCGTATAACCAATCTCCTACTATTGAATGAAGAAGCTCTAACAACCTAATCAGATTCTATCTATCTCAGGTTGCAGAAAATATCAAGAAAAGCTGATTAGACTTCAATCAATTCAATAAAACATGCATCATTCGATTAAAACCAAACAGTATAATCATCCCAAGTCATTACAATCAAATCCCTAACACATGGAACTAGGGTTCTTCATACCCAAGTTAGAGAAGGGTTCTACTCCATAGAGAGAGAGAGAGAGAGAGAGAGGAAAACAGAAATCAGAGTAGTCATACTCATAAAGATGAGGAAAATCTGCTCTGGGATGATGATTTCCTCTCCTATGACGATCTCCAAGCTCGATTTGATGAAACCCAGCTCCAAGATAGCTTCTAGGATGTGTTCTTCGCACTTTCTCTCTCTAGGGCTCTGTTTTTTATCTGAAAATCCGATTCTCTCACTTGTGGCTCGGAATTGGGTAAAAACTAGAAATTCTCGACTCAAACGGGTAGGCCACACGGCCGTGTGGCTCACCCAGTTGCCCGTGTGAGCTCTCAAAACGCAGCATCTCGATTTAGTCGAACTTAGGCTTCCCACACGGCCGGGGTCACACGGCCGTGTGAGAATTTCACTATGCCCGTGTTTGCTCTCGGCACAAACCACACAGCTACGAGCATGACTTGCACGGCCGTGTGGATCCAGGAATGCCCGTGTGGCTTCCTTAGCACCTCGCCCCGCGTCCGATCTTCGTCCAATCGCCCCCAAACTTGCTCCCAAGCCTTCATTCACGTACTAGGACCTGAAATATCACAAACAAGCACAACCTAGCGTGAAATCGGCCTAAAACACGAGAATCCACCTCTCAAACGGTGTAAGAATAGGGGTAAAAACATGTGCAATTAACGGTCTATCACCCGCCCCATACCCGCCCCGCCAAAAATATTTCTTCACATATGAAAAATATGTGAATCAATTTGTGACCTATCAATAATAGTGTGTATAGCTCAATAAAAATATATTGTAGAAATGCAATTGAGTGGCCACCCAAATCAAAATCTAATTTATTTCTCTCAATTTTCCCTTCACTCTCACTTTTCCCCCTCGTTAACAAGATTAGGTTAGTTAATTATTACTTAATAGATGTACCACAGTAGTTTATAATGATTTGAATGACATTGTACTCATTTTCCTATTATGTGTTGGGTGTTTACTTTCTTATTTATGCAATTATATTTTCGAAATTTAAATCTTGATCATGCATAAAAGCTATATACCAGAGCTATCCTATTAGAAACGGAAAAGGAGTACCGTGACTTTCACAGTAGTGGAAAGCACGCAAAAATCAAATCCGAGGTTGATTTGAGGTATCCGGCAAACTCGAAAGGGCTATAGCGGGGTACAACTTGGGAGCCAATTCCTAGGATTTCCTACCCAGCATATAATGAACTTAGATACCAACTTCAGCCATCCTAAATATATGCCAAAGCCACCCTAACACCACATCATTATGCCCTCCGAAAGCCCTAGGTTTTCCCAAAGAGGGTTATGTTTTTATTATCTGTATGTATGTTTTCTAACGATGTGATAACTTATGTTATATTCTTCCAATCACAAAATAATTTGTCTGTGTGAACACTGAACAATGTCTTTTTTTTAAAATAAAAAAACTCATAAACATTATTCTCTCTGTGTTTTCACTTATGCATTTAAAATAAATCATGAAAACATTTTCAAAGTGCACGTGCATCCAATGAATCATCTGTGCATCTATGCGTCGCATAAGCATCATACATACTCTCCATTACTCATTTAAGTCAATTTAATAAAATTAATTGGTCAGGGTTCCTTAAAATTGCTCGTCCACTAGGAAAAAGTCAAGACTTCAGGTACTTAACTAGATCCAAGCTCGAGTTCGTCATGGAGGCATTTCAAAAAGAGTTGAACGACATCAAAGGAAAGCTGACAGGGTTTGACGAGAAGCTAGTGGGGTTCAATGAGAAATTAATGGGCTTCAATGAGATAAAAAGCCAACTCAACACAATATTGAGCATATGGTCAAGAAAGGGGAAAGAGGTTGCAACGAACGAGGAAGAAATCGTATTTGACTACGACGATCACTATGAGCAACCTCAGGGAAACGTCTCGGGTAGTAAATTCATCCTCATACCTTCGAAGAGCACATGCGACAAAGGTGACATTGGGTCATCAAAGCATGACAAATCAGGAGAACTCGAGAAGCAAGAGGAACATAAAATCGAAGCTATGTTAGAAGAAAAATTAGAACATATGAATGAACGAATAAAAAGCATAGAAGGAGTTGAATCGTACGAGCCTATGGATGCATCAAAAATATTTCTAGTCCTAGATGTCGTAATTCCTCACAAGTTTCAAATGCCAGAATTTGAAAGGTACAATGGCACCACTTGCCCAAAAAGTCATCTGGTCATGTAGTGCAACAAAATGGCCAACCATATCCGAGATGAAAGGCTAATGGTACATTGCTTCCAAAACAGCCTGAGTAGTTCTGCCCTAAGATGGTATATGCAACTAGAGAAAACAAAAGTGAGAAGATGGCAAGACTTAGCCGATGCATTCATGAGGCATTACAAGCATAACCAGGATCTGGCTCCAGACCGAGAAGATCCGAGAAATATGGAAAAGAACGAGAAAGAGTCTTTCAGAGAATATGCTCAAAGGTGGAGAGAGAAAGCTGCAGATGTTCAACCTCCACTGTCAGAAAAAGAGATGATGTCAATCTTCTTCGGAACACTAAGGGCTCCATATTACAACAACATGGTCGGAATTACCACAACCAACTTTGCGGATCTGCTTGTAATCGGAGAGCGAATAGAAAAAGGTTTGAAGCAAGGTTGGATGGAAACTCCAGAAGCCTCTAAGAAACCACACCAAGCCCGAAGGGGAGAAGCAGATGTTCATTATGCTCAAACAGAATCATCCAGAGGAAGAAGGTGGGATCATCAACCTTAGGCCAATCAAGCCCATCCATGTGTTGCAAATAATTCAATAATTAATCAACGTCAAAATTTTCCTACTCAACGAGCCATCCAGAGCCCGACACGAGTCGCACTACCACCAAATAACCAAGACCAGAATAATTATGGGAGATACAGGAAACCCATCCAAATCGATCCTATCCCTATCACATTCACTGAACTTTTCCCTCTGCTGATTCAAAGTAACATAATTTCCCCAATACCATGTGAACCTATGAAGCCTCCTTATCCAAATTGGTACAAAACAGACCAGCATTGTGCTTACCATTCGGGAGTAGCGGGACACTCCACTGAAAATTGTAGATTGCTCAAGATCAAGGTCCAACAAATGATGAATACTGGTGGTTAAAATTCGAAGAAGATCCAAAGCGTCCAGATGTCAACAATAACCCACTGCCAACTCATGGGAATTAGTAGGCAAACTACAAGGCAAAGCTCGATTTAAGGATGATGTTGATCCTATCTAGTAAATAAAATATCGAGATAATTTGCCATTGCAAAATATGTATTAGTTTTGCTTTTATCATCATAAATAAAACGTCTCTCACGTTTCGACCTCTTCGGAGCATTGTGTGAACGGTATCAATCTTCATTTAAGAATTTGCATCAATGTTTTATCAAAATAACGAATGCTACTTCATGTCCTTTTTAAAACGGATTTATCTTCTACGAAAATGAAAGCCATCCAAATCCAATTTTCTTTTCAAGTTAAGCCATGAGATTGTCATGCTAAGAAAATGTGAACACCCCACTGGTGTCGAGCGAGTATAAACACAATGCTACCATCGATAAATTTAGCACCCACAGGTGTTGAGAGTGTACGTGTTTTTGCTAAAATCGAGAGATACGCACCCTACTGGTGTCCATAAATTATGTGAGTTGATAGTAAAAAAAGGTGTAATGAGTATACGACATCATGCTACTTGTAGAATCTTGTCGCCACTATAGTCTACTTTCACCAACAAATTGAGGCCCAGTTTACAAGAAGTCAAATAGCCAAATCCCGATGCACAGGGAGCCAAACATTAGTATCATAACAAGAAAACCCTCACAGATTCTTGTGACTAGAGGATTGAGGAGGATCAAGGATATATTTATCATACAAAGGAATCACACGTAGGAAACACTCATGTCCTCGGTTCAAGAGCTTCCATCCTTACAGACAGAGAACATCCATTAAACTCACACGTCAAAGTCCGATTGTGAGATATTTGCGCAATACCGGCAAGCACATGGCGTCAGCATCCCCACTTTTACCAAAAAGAATGGTCAATTTAATCTAGTTATTGAGAAGTGGCACTCACATCATCGATCATCAAGAAGACTCTTCACCTTTCGATAATCGTCATACCTAATACAAGTGCTAGATCAGGGAAAATGTGAAACATATATGGGAATTACAAAGTCAAGTAAGTTCCACAAAAAAAAAAAGCAAAAAGAAAGGTGAAAGCAAAAAAAAAAAAAAAAAGAGCAAAGAAAAACAAACAAAATATCGTGGGACTTACAATCTGGGTACCCCCGGTTTAGCATTTGAATTACCAACTATCTGTACCAAGCCAAGATCTTTGCTGATCAACCTCAAGATACAGCAATGAGGACCTTCAAGCAAGAAACTTTCTTGATAGGTAAGTCGTTATAGCCAAAACCCCATCATCCAAGGTACTCATCATTTTGAGAGAAAAACATAAGCTGAAAATCCACAGCATTGAACATTTAGAGGCCAAACAAGGATCTCGAAAAGTCCCAAGCCAGATTGAACTCACGAAAATCATAGCCTCGGCTAGTAAAAAATACTGGGGGGCTAACCCAGCTGAAGATACATTCCCAGCAAAACCCACCCGTATTTTCGAACAAGACTTTGTCGGCAAAAAGATCCAGATAATAAGTGGTTCTTAATCCATCAAGTCAATGCCGTACTTTGGGGGCAAAGCCAAAATCCCTCCACAAGAAGCTTTATACGGATATTTTCGATAAACTACACCTCAAGAACAAGGAGACTCATATCCTGAAAGTCATATCGGACAAACGCCTCTTTCATGGGAGACTAAAAATGTCTGCGGCGAAGCCATATGGAGGCCTCCTACATCAATCATACCAAGGGCTTTCATATTTGAGTAAATCTTCACAAGGAACATAGTTGGCCACAACATAAAGGCGACGTCTCAAGGTGACCAGAATCTTAATGGTAGTTGAAGTGTCGTACACTCAAATCACCTGTAGTAATGAGTGATGAGCGAAATACAAAGCGGGAGTGAGAGCGAGCTAAATCAAAAGCAAGAGTGAGAGCGAGGACTTACTGATATTCTCATGTCTTGGCTTACATTTCTCTCAGAAAACCAAATTTGGCAACATGAAAACTACCACACAAAATGGTTTTCTCCAGTTTGCACACACTTCTCGAAACCAAAGTCTTGACATGGCTTTCAATTTTTATTCTCTAATAAACGTTTTTCAAACATTTTTGCTTTCGTCTTAAATCAAGATTGATATAGTCACTCTTTGTTCTGAAGAAAAGAAAGTGAGTAACAGATCTTCGGGGGAAAAAATGGTCCACCATGCAAGAAGGGGAAGTCTGAGTACCCAAGAATCGGATTAATCAACTTTTCACTCATGAGTTGATGAAAAAAATCTAAGGGAGTCTGAGAACGTTCAGGTCTCATTAAGACAACCAGCCGATCAGTTATACTTCAAATGCATAGCAAGAAAGAAGTCCTATAATACCGTACTAACTGAGAATTATACGAGTCTGAACATGTGGGCTCATACTTGGCCGAGAAGAAGGATGAAGCATCATACATCATCACTTCACCTTACAAAGTATATCCTCACACAACTACCACCACAAATATATATTTCAAGACAACAAGTTCAAAGTCGCTTCGACATAAGTGTGACCTAAGGGTCGAGTTTCTCAAAAGGAACAGACAGTTCTTGGAGGATGAGCAATTTAAAGGAACCCCGAGTAAAAACTAGACAACAAACAAAAAATAAAGCAACATAGTTTTCATATCATTGTCAAATGCATCATATCCTCTTTTCATTCAACGTTCATGACTACATTAGCATGACACATCATACAATCATTCTCAAAATCATTTTGAGATTCATTACACAACATCATCATACATGAAATTGAATTTCTATGCATCACCATCACTTCCTAAAATTCCTAAAATGTCTTTCTAAATGTACATGAAAACTTTTCATGCGAAATACCACTACGCATTTACCACACGTTAGCTTGATCTTTATCGCTAACACTTTCCTCATTGCTTGATTTGATTTCTATCACGAGCAATTTGAGTACAATATCCTATACAAAATTGTTCGCTTGATCCTTATCGCTAACATCTTCCTCATTGTTCTATTTGATTTCCATCATAGACAATTTGAGTAAATCATCCTATACAAAATTGTTAGCTTGATCCTTATCGCTAACATCTTCCTCATTGTTCTATTTGATTTCTATCATTGACAATTTGAGTAAATTGTCCTTACAAAATTTTTAGTTTGATCTTTATCGCTAACTTCTTCCTCATTGTTTGAATTGATTTCTATCACAAATAATTTGAGTACAATATACTTTACCAAATTGTTAGTTTGATCTTTATCAATAACATATTTCTCATTGTTTGAATTGATTTCTATCACAAACAATTTGAGTACAATATCCTTTACCAAATCGTTAGTTTGATCTTTATCGCTGCCACTTTTCTCATTGTTCTATTTGATTTCTATCATAAACAATTTGAGCACAATATCCTTTACAAAATCGTTAGTTTGATCTTTATCATTGACATGTTCCTCATTGTTTGGTTTGATTTCTATCACAAACAATTTGAGTACAATATCATTTACAAAATTGTTAGTTTGATCTTTATCACTAACATCTTCTCATTGCTTGATTTGATTTCTATCACAAACAATTTGAGTACAACGTCCCTTACAAAATTGTTAGCTTGATCTTTATCGCTGACACTTCCCTCATTGTTCTATTTGATTTCTATCATAGACAATTTGAGTGAATCGTCATTACAAAATTGTAAGTTTGATCTTTATCACTAACATTTTCCTCATTGTTTGAATTAATTTCTATTACAAACAATTTGAGTACAGCGCCCTTTACAAAATTGATAGTTTGATCCTTATCGCTGACACTTTTCTCACTGTTCTATTTGATTTATATCACAAACAAACAATTTGAGTAAATCCTTATAAAATTATTAGCTTGGTCTTATCGCTACCTTTCTCATTGGCCAACGTGATTTCTACCATACCAACTTAAGTACATCGTTTTTGCAAAATGGTTAGCTTGATTTTATCGCTAGCACTTTTTTCAATGTTCATTCAATTTATATCACAGACGACTTGATTATATCGTTGTTACAAAATAATTAGTTTGATTTGATCGTGAATATGTTTCAAATTGATCAATTTGTTTCTATCACGAAAAACTTGAATATTTCGTTGCTACTAAATGGTCAGTTGGATTTTATCCCTACCATTTTCTTACACAATTCGGTTACCACCATCATAACAATTTGAATGCGCCATTTTTACCAAGATGTTCATATTCAAAATGTGGATGTCTTTATAGAAACTTTGTATAACTCTTTATGCAAAGAGATATACAAAGGGGGGCAACTGTAGACACCACATTTTGTCCGGGATAATCGTTTTATTGAAAATAATTATTGTAACATCGTACTACGATTATATTTAAAAAGGAATCTGAAGATAGTTTGGTTGAGACTAGCAGTAGCAAGTTAATATAACTAATAATTATCAATTTCAAGTCAATAGGAATTTAGTACACTCAAGGTTTGACATTCGATATAGATTACAATTAATGGAAACAAAATCATGAAAATTAAAATATACTTTGCTATTAGGTTTCTTACATTGTAATTTTCACTGAGAATTATATTGGTAATGAAATACACATTGTACTTATACGAGCCATTACGACAAAAAAAAAAAACAATTGTGGCTTTGGACACAATTGGGTTGGGCCACCTTGGTTCCTCGGCAAAGTTTAGGGCTGGGAATCTAGACCAAACAGTGTGGGAAACCGCGGTCTAGACTGTATCATATGGTTTGGTTTGGACCGTGAGACAAGAACTATGGTTTGGTCTGGTTTGCGGTCTCCTCCTTTAGTGCGTGGTCTGAAGCATGGTAAAGGAAACCGTACCGGATTCGTTTGTGGTAGGGTATTTTGTGGTACAACCGTGGTTTAACCGTTATGTACAGGTAAAATACCGTTTTTGTAATAAAATATTATTTTTTTGTTAAAATACCATACCGAAAGTTTCAGGATACCATCTCGGAGTAATATCGGAATAAAACCGTAAAATACCGGATAACAAACTTGAATACGCTAAATAAACATATGTAATATAACAATCAACAAAGTGCAACATTACATAATCAAACTACATAATCTTTCAAATGTTTTGTACAAAGTACAAAACAACCAAAACAACATTACCAATGGCCATTGCTGCCAAAACATTTACAAACATTATATTTTGTCCCCAAACATTGTAAAAAAGAAGCTCTAAAATAGAGCAGTATACAAGCCGATTATTCTAGGATTATCAAAAGCTCAACATAGCCAATATATACTTTCACAAGCCGATTATTTTGGGATTATTAAAAGCTCAACATAGCCAATATATATTTCCACACACGTCCGTACGTAATTGAACTTTGAAGACAATTATCTCCGCGTCTGGGACGTAACTCGATCTCGGCGGCGACGGCATCGGGAGGGTGACTAGGTGCGGCGGCGTTCTCGACAGGGGAGGGAGAGTCGGCATTGGAGGGAGATTGACTCGACAGTCAACACTCGGCAGGGGAGAGAGATTCAAGCAGGGGCTGGGAGACTCGGCGCAGTCGAGCTTATCGCAGATCACAGACGTCGCCCTCGTCTCGTCCCTGTCGCCGATCGCGGGTCGCCATAGGAGAAGAGAAAGGAGCGGCGGGGGCGGGGATAGGGTGTGAAGTTTGGGAAAGAAAGAAACGATCGTTTGATTAGGAAGATTAGGGTTTGGGCATCTGTTTTCTTTACGTCGATTTTTTTTTATATTTATTTTAGTTGCACAAAACGGCGACGTCTAGTACTGCAAATAGCATACCGCCGGTTTCGACAAAAACGGGCGGTTTTTCGTTTCGTGCCGGTTAAACCGAAAAAACCGGCCGGTACGGTAAATTATCCACTAACAGCCTACCGTTTCGTTTTTTATCCAATTTCCGGTTGAGCTGGCCGGTACAATCCGGTTTCCTGGTCCATGGTCTGAAGTGGTCTGGACCGCGGTCTACTGCAGTAAACCGTAACAGACCGCGACACACTACCTACTAACTCGGACAAAAATAACACTAAATTGAACCTCCATTGTGTATTTGAAGAACAAAGTTAGTTGATTCTTCCTCTAGTTGAGAGCCAACAAATTGAGCTTATGTGTTATCTTCTTATCAAAGAACCACACAAAAACCAGAAAGACTCATAAATAATATTCACAGACAATGTCTAGACTATGGAGTCGATAAAAATTCGTTCACCTTGATGAGATAAGGAAAATTATTGAGAGATATAAAACCATCTTAGTGATTCAAAATTACCTCAACGTCATCACAAAGGTTATCAACCGGGAGAACTTTCGGATCACTCGAGAGAGGAGAGAAGCGGTAGCACAATGAGGAATAGGGAAACAAGGCTATTTGATGTGTGTGTGTGATTGACAATTGAACCCACTTTATCCTCATATTTCTTCTCATTTAATTACGATCACAATTTTTTTGGTTCACTAGCATTTTGGTCACTAGAATTTTTATTTTAATAGATACCGGCGAAGGGTTGGAGGGCGAATAAGAGTTAAATTCTTTTTTTAACATGGTTTGTCTGGTCCAGAACGTACCGGACCCCATCACACATGTGTGGTCTGGTCTGGACCGTATAGTATATGGTCTGGTCCATGGTCTGTGTTCCAACCTCTCGGTCTGGACCACATACTGTATCTATGGTCTGGTATGGACCGGACCGTACCGTTTCCCACCCCTAGCAAAGGTCCTACAAAAAAAAAAAAAGAGAGTCAGTTAGCCCTAGACCTGAGTCGTTCGGCCCAAATTTGAACCCAGTCTAAAATTCCACCCTCCAGGCCCAACTCGGCCCAACAAAAATCAACCCTAAACAGACCTTGACCAATTCGGTCTAACCATATCTTATCCAGCCGACCAGGCACACCTTTCAAAGTCGGAATACAGAAATGCTCAAATCAGAGAGCGACAAGTGGCATTGTTTTGGCTATTTAAGAAGCTCTTCAGCTCTCGTTATTTGGGGGACGAAGGGGAAGGGGGAAAAAACACTACAGAGATATAGATACATACAATTTCTTCTGTGGAGACGCTAAAGATCATAGAAAAAGAGTGGTATTCTCGAATCACACTAGGTTAGCTTTTCAACTTCTTTAACTCTTTTCATAATGAAATTTCGCCTTTATGCTCAGTTTCTTTTGGTTCAAATTTCATCTCTCGTCTTATTCTGCTAAACTAGCTAATATGTTGACTCATTTCCCTTGAAGTGGTTTATGTTTGAGCAATAATTGTTATTGTCTTCCCTCTACTAGTATTGATTATGCATACTACATAGTAGTATTTCTTTTAAATTTAGCTACTCGCTTTCTATTTTATGTTACTCGTCATCCATTTGTAGTGATTAATCACCTTCCAAGTTTCCATAGATCTACTATTTGCGACATATATTTTCCCTTTTTGTCAAGAAACATAGCTAATACCAAACGCCATAAGCAAATAGAAATTCCATATCCATCATACCATAATCAAACTCGACAATTAGAACGTCACCAAATTGAGAAGGTCATAGAAATGATCCAAAACAATTTGTGCATTTTTAAATCTTATAGATTAGTATAGATTTGGATTCGAAAATTACTTTGGCATAATAAACTTCACATTCACAAATCAACTATCAACCATAGTTCAGTAAAATCACAAGCAATAAATGCATTTTAGAGTTCATAATCTACCCAAAATCATAAGCAGTAGCAATGATTTATAGTACCCAGTCTAGCAAATCACGTGCACAGGCAGTGATTTACAATCGCCAAAACTAACAATTTTGAGTATGTTAATTAAATTTCCAGTTCAGAAAACCTTTCTTTTCTAACTTCAAGAGTATCTAGAGCTAGATCCAAAACCACAGATCAAATCCACCAATATCAAATATTCCATAACATACACACAACCATTTTTTAGTGTTCAGGTTCACAAATCATTTAGTCTATATCCATATAATCCAAAAAAATTTAAGTTAAATTTCTCAAGAGTCGTAGTAGACGTCATCTAGACACTTTGCTCCTAAAACCTGCAATAAGTCAAGATCGATAGTCAGAGTCCTTCAAGTCTAAAAACACGAAAAAAACTCAGAAAACGAACTTATCCAACTCGCCTATGTGCCTCAGGTGGTCCAGTTTCTGTCACCGCCGGCGAAAATAAACTCGTCGTCGTTGACTACCCGTCGCCGCGCAGTATATTAGAAGCCGAAAATAGAAAAACCAAATAAAAAACACAAAAAAAATAACAAAATCATAACCCAAATAAAGTAGACCAATAAACCAAAATGAAAAAAATCATATCCGAGCCTACCGATTAATCGCCCCTCGGTCTGGCGTCTCCTCCTGGCTTCTCACCCCTCGCACCAAAGCCAAAATCCAGAAATCAAACATACCAAAAACAGAAAATTATTATAATCCGAAAAAAATAAAAAAAAATAGAAAGAGAAATAAACTTGCATGCATTGGCGTAGCCAGAGCTCGAGTTTAGTGGGGTCCCATTTACGAAAAATCTTATATCATTGTATTTAATTATCAAGTAAAGTTACTTAAAAATATTCATTCAAGTTGTCATTCATCAAACCATTAATTATTAGATTTGTACCTTATATTTTGTGTAACTCATAATTGAAAAGTGACATTTCAATGACTAGCTAAAATAAATAGTTTCCAAGCAAAATCTAATACACACAAACGTTTTACACATTTGATGGCAAAGAAATTGTATATTGATAGGAAAAAATTGTTGAACTAAGAGTTTTTTAAATATAATGGGAGGTTTTTGTACACATATTTAGTAGAATTAGAAATTTTTAGAAAAAAATCTATAAAATTGGTGTATTTCAATGATATATGACCAATATAGTCTAATATTTTTTTTGTATTTCATAATACTAGAACAATTAAATTCCATATGAATGAGGTCCTATATTCAACGAAAAAATAAATTCTAAATCTACCCAAATTAAACAAGTATGTGCATACATATAAGATATAACCATTTTAATTTATTCAAGTGGGGTCCTAGGACCCCACTTCCTTCCACCTCCCTCCGCCACTGCATGCATGTATAGATTTACCTATATCAACTCCGCTTTCACGGTCGATTAGGATTCTCGGCTAGATTTGAGTGGCCGACGGTGGTCGAGAGTCGCGAGGATAAGAGAGGAGAGAAGAGAGGAGAGAGACGCGAGAGAGATAGAGAGAGAGAGGAAAAGACCAAAATCGGGTCTTCTTCCTCTTTCGTTGTTGATTTGTGGAGAGAAGGCGGAAGGTAGAGAAAGGCGAGGAACGGCGGCGGATAGGATTTCGTCTTCTTTTCCCTGGAAGAGAAGAAGAGAGATGGAGAGGCGTGGTGCTCTTTCTCATAAGGCTATGACGGATTTAAATCATTTTCATTTGAAGGAGGAAGCTGGCCTTTTTGATTGATCTCGTTTAGGACAGATTTGAACCTGTTGATCATCCTGGTAATACTCGAAAAAAGGTCGCAGGAAAGAATACGCTCGACCAATAAGGTTCAAAGGGATAGGCCCTCTCCCTATCGGTCGAGTGGTAGTTTTTTTACATCTCGGTTTCCTCTGGAGAAGACGAGAGGCGAGTGAGAGAGAGAGAGGAAGAATCGAGAAAGAGAGCCGCGAGAGAGAGAGAGAGAGAAGTTGGGGCGGCCGCTTTAGGGTTTGTCTTTACGTCTTAAGAGGGGATTTTATACCTACCAGCAAAAGACCATTTTGCCCCTAGGGGTTTCTGCCATTTACGCGGCCTTTCCACTGCGTTTTTTGGGAAGTTACAAAACTACCCTTCCCCCATCTCCACACCAAAGTGAGAACCAAAAAAAAAATTATCGTCAACGTGTTTTGAACCCTCATTCTCGAGTTTAACCTGTTGGGCTGCTGGCCCATCATGCGTAAATGTAATCGTCCCATTCAATTTTATTTGTTTTAAAATTCTTAATACGAAATATTGAATGCAGATTAAGTCTATCTTGTTTCTTTATTAATAAATCAAATTTCCTCTTCATAATTAAAATCCTTGCATTTATTTTAGTAACACCATAATAATCTAAATTTTATTAAAAAAATTAAAATGGGAGAATTCTGTTCAGTGGAACGTGATAAAAGTCATATCTTAAAATTATCAAAGTTATAACGAACTACGTGGACTTTGATCCCGTATTACGGGTACGTAGGCAACCGATAAGGTTCGAGTCCAACTAACCAATTAATTTTATCTTTTAATTTTTACGTCAATGGGCGTATTATTAAAATTACAACTAATACGATTTAATTTCTTTAGTGGTCCCGTAAGGCCCTAAAAATATCTAATCCTGAACTAAACATCCATTAACGTATTAGTTAAATCATAAGCAATATATTAATGATCCAGTGGGATTTTAAAATACACAATAATTACCAAAATAACACCCAACACACATAAAACTTATTGACTTAAGTAGTACCGATTTAGGGCGTTATGGGGTGTGATTTCACTTCCCCACACGTAACCGTACTCCCAAACTCGAATCTCTTAACCGCAGACCATATCTCGGTTCTGACCTTAAGGTTAGAGCCAACAGAAGAGTGTTCGATCCACTTCAAGTAAGATTGATGGCGACTCCCAAAAAGCGAACCCGACCCCGAGTTAGACTCCTGGAGGGACGGTTGCGACAGCAGGTACAAGTTCCTACCGCTGGAGCGTTTTAGTGAGACGTGTCTATACCGTCGGTGGAAAGTCAGCGTGTGGGATATTCTAAATCCATTCTTTGTTGCTTGTTATTATGCTTGAGTTCGGTCCTCTGCTTTTCTCTAGCAATTGGAATTCGATCCATGGCTTTCACTCAGCAAATGATAGAAGTTACCCACCCAACTAAATGAGTTCAGTGCTCTGGTTTCAGTTTGAATGGGCTCGATTCATTACTTTCTCTCTGCAAAGAGTAGAGGTTTAGTTATGGATTCTGCTTACTTTCGAAAAGGTAATATAGGGCTGCCCCTGCCATATCGTGGCAGTAAAGCCCTATTATTGTCAGACCTGCAAAGGTCTTTTCATTTTTTTTTTTTTTTTTTTGTGATTTGACTTGCAAAGGTTGTGTATTTTGTTATACTTCATATCTCTCTTTCCTTTATCTGGAATATCTATCAATGAACATAAAAAACAAAGCAGTTGTGAAAGCCCGTCTGAGCAACGTCGAGCAGCTAAATTCGAAAGGCTATCTAACCAGTTCGGTATGTTGCTGATGCAGATTGATTACTCAGGCGGGACAGATTACCCGGCATTTGAGGTAACGACGATCATGAGGCCCATGGAGATGTGGGTCAGGCTCAATCTTGTTGAAAATTACAGCCCAAAGACTATGTGGGCCGCGGAACAAAAGAAATGACCAAGCCTAGTTGTGTAGTGTAACCTGCATGTAGGGGAAACAATCGGTTTCCTGGTTACCGGTTTAACCGATAATCGTACCGATAACCGGGATGTATCGGTATTCGGCAGTGTCTCGAAGAATTTTGGTATACCGGCTCCTCTGCCGGTAAATACCGACGGTTTCACAGTATACCGATACCGGCGTCGAGGGATGGAGTGGATAGACAGAAACCCTAAACAAATCGATCGATCCAACCACCCTTCTCCCTGTCCGACAGCCTTCCTTTGCTCGACTTCCTCCCCAACCCTCCTCCCTGTCCAACGCCAACGCGGCGACGTCGACGCCGACGCCGCCTCCACCTCTCCGCGACCTCGCCTTTCCTCTCCGACTCCGGCTCCCTCTCCACCGCTCTGCCTCCATTCGGCCCAGTTCGCGACCTCGCCTTCCAAGAATGCCGTCGATTCGTTGTCGAAGAGCTGAAGCAGATGTTCGATCTTTCCATATCTGAGCATGTGGACTGGAGAAGGACAACTCGATCTTTCCATATCTGATGGGAGCGGCAGGAGCGAAGGGAGGGCTACGACGAGATGGCGGCGGGATGGTTGTCGCCTCACTCATCTCCTTTTTCTCCTTACCGCCGCCGCTGATTCGGGACTCGGAAAAGGCCACCAATTAGGTTGGGGATGCTCGAGACGGCGGAGGAACTGTCGTGTCGGCCGGAGATCTGGATCGAGAGAGGTAGGCGACGTCAGCGGTGGGCGGCGATTGGAGTAGGGTTGGGGAGATGAGAGGAAATCGAGAAAGAGAGGAGGTCTGAGAAGGGTTGAGGAGAGGTGAACAAGAGAGAGAGGAGGTCTTGGGAGGGTTGGGGAGAGAGAGAGTCCGGTTGCAGGAATGAGAAAGAGAGGAGAGGCTAGGTCTCGCGATTAGTCGGTATAACCGGTAACAGGTTAGTCGGTATAACCGGTTTGCATCGAAAACTACGCCCCCACCCAGCGGTTTTCGTGTAAACCGTAGGGTGGAATTTTTTGGAGTTGTGTGGTATTTTTGGAATTATTTTTTTTTAAACAACGGTATTTCTGGAAAAAGTCCAAAAATATGATGCGGGTCATATGGGTGACCCACAATCCATCCACCCACATAAGTGCGGGTGGGAGATTTACCACTGCGTGCGAGTCAAGTTATTTGCGGGTGGACCGATATCAATTCGCGGATTAACCACCCATGTGACTACCCTAAATCCAACTTCTCAATAATTGAAATCATACAGATTTGATGATAAATCAAAAAATTTATTTGTTTCATATGAATTAATAAGTTCAAAACTTAAAATAATTAGCGCCACGGAGGCGAGTTGGATAATGTAGAGAGGTATATCAATTATTAACTCATGAGAAATTAAAATGGTCTAAGGATTCAAGGCAAATGGAGACTTTCTTGATGTGGGCCAGATTCCACCCACTTGGTCACGTCAATAAAAAAGTTGGTATCATGTGATTTTTTAAAAAAAATGGTGTGTAGCTACGCAATCACAGCAGGTTATCTCAATTAATTGTATAAGCATTAGACATTAGTATATAATTGTAGAGCTTTCAGTTGAAGGTCTTCCAACGCAACTCCCTTGAGTTATAGAAAAACAGTGGGTTGTTTGGTTGCTTTTGCTTCCGAAGCAATATGTAGGTTATCAAAGCTTGATTCATATATGAATTTGTTTGCCAACCCCTCTGTGATAACCTCAACTTCGTGTCTCACTCTAAGAATCTCGATTGATTGACTTAGAAAAGCATAGTTCAGGTCTGGGTCATGTCCTTCCTTATCAATCAAGAAGGCTAAGGCTGGGAAATTCGGCGACCATAGCGAAGCTTGTGGGTTGATCGCTAGCATAAAGAAACAACCCTTATGGAGGAAGATTATTTTTTCTATTTGACATCCAACTTCAAAGAAAATTCTTAGATGTAATCGACTATAAAAACCTCCTACCAGAAGCGAAACCGGTTGGTGTTATTTATTGATTTGAAATGGTTGAACCACAATTAAAGAATGAGTTCAGCATAAAGTACTTTATCACTAACTTTTTTTATACAAACTCCGATATGGTTTTTCAATCTTTGGAAAAGCATAGTATAAAAGGGAGAAGGTAGAAGATTATTTTTTCTATACTAAAGTGAGTTAGATAAAATAAATTTAAAACCAATTACAAAAGTTTCAAGAAATTGGTCAAAGAAGACAAATTACTCCATAAATAGCCATGTGTTGAATTTAGAAGTGACTGTCACTTACAACAATTAAACTCCAAATCTTGATAAAAAATAAACTCCATGTCACTTTAACCAACCTCTTATATAACAGTAACCACATTCTAACTTGAATAGGTATTAAGATATATAAGTCCATTTTTCAATTAAGCACTCAATACTTTATGAGTGATGTTTATTCATTGACGTAAGTAATAAATGTTTCTAAGTGAAGACATCTCTGAATGGTGAAATATTGACTCTAGCTTAAATCCATAACCTTTAACTACGTCATAACTGTACGTGGTCACCGGGCAGTGCCACCCATGGGCTAGCACGGCACTGCACGGTTAGAGGCTTAGAGCACGGCATGAGCACGGGCACGAAATAAATGGGTCAGCCCGGCACGAATAGTTTATGGGCCGTGTCGGGCCCAAACCTCATTTGCACGGGCACAAGCACGTGCACGGCACGGTATATAAGTGGGTCGTGTCGGGCCTAATATTTTCGAGACTTTATTGAGTATAAGAACGAACATGGCACGAAAATAATATTTATTTGATTGAAAATAAATATAAAAAGAATTATAGGTTCAAATATTACAAAAAAAAAGTAGAAAAATAATTATTTGTTGTTGTTAGAAGTGTCATAAAGATATATACGTAATTACTAACATAAGTAAAAATGGACAAAGAATTAAACAAAGCCAAATCACATTCGCTATACTTCCAATTTTCTTTTCCCCTGATTTGTTACTTTTCTCAAACATTATCGGTTAATACTATATTTCTCTGTCCACTTTTCACCTTCTTTTTCATTCTCTCTTTCTTTTCATCCTTTTCATTAAACACGAATACGAGCATGACACGAGCACGAATAGGCACGACACGATTCAAACCGTGCCCGGGCATTGAAGAAGATATGTAAAAAGAAAAGTTTTCCACTTATAAGAAGGAGCAATTTTTCTTTTGTCCCATATCTACAGACCAGAAATTCAAGCATCTCCATCTTGAAGAAGATATATATATATATATATATATATATACTCTTCCGAAACTGATTGATCTCAATAGTCAATATTATATGTGATCTCCATAAAAAAAAAATATATGTAATCAACCTCTTTTCTGCCACAATCATGAAAGATTTATTCGCCAAAATTTGCCAAACGAAAACAAAAAGTCTCGAATAGCATTACTAGGTGAGAAATTCGTCACCCCTGACGAACCATGAACAACTCTTCCTAATCAGAAACGTGTTATTTGCGACTGCCATTTTCTAAAAAGCTTGTTGATATTTGTGGCCATGAATTTAGGGTTGATGGAACTTCTTACTATATTCTATTATAAACCATACAAGTTTGTGGCTGGAAGGGTGGCACGACGACAGTTCATCAAACAGAGGTTATCCAGCCTGTAGACTAAGCTGCAATTAAGCACGTTGTACAGTTTATGGTGCTTTATAAAACCATTTCTAGCGCCTTGAAAAGCACGGAATTGGGGAAAAAAATAGAAGTTAAGGATTGACTTCCGATAACAGTAACGCGTTTCCTACCAAAAGACCGAAGGAGTCAATGATTTTAGATTATACGGAATAAAATCACTATTGCATCAAAATAATCCAACGTTGCGAAGTTCAACATCAGCTTCAATATCCTGCCAAAAGATGAGTGCCTAACTCACGTTATGTACAGTTTAATAATTATCTTCAATTTATTTATATTGATTTCTGATTGTGTTTGTTTTAATTCAAATTAAAAAAATGCGTAAAAAGATTATATTATTGTAGTCTAGAAGATGACATTCCAATTAAGGGATATATTATGATACAAAACTATTGTATTTTCTAGTATTACAAAATCACATTGGATGGTCGAGATTGAAAAAGTTGTGATCTAACGGTCATCATTGTAGAGGGATAAGGAGGAAAAACAAAAATTTGGGTGACATTTGGGCAGATTTTGAAGGGGTTTGTAGAGATGGCAATGGGTAGATCTATTGGATAATTGAACCCAAGTGTCATGACACATACGGGTATTGGGTTAGACCCAAATAGACTTATATATACTCTTAATAATTTTGGTTTTGAGTTTGGATTTAGATTAGGTCCATTTTGGATAAAAAAAAATGAAAGGAGATATGATTTAATTAAAAAAAATGAGTACTTAAAAAAAGTAGACTTTTTTAATGGTAAAAAACGTTTGTTTCTCTCATATGGAATTAGTGACAGACTGTTAGCAAAAAATAGTAAAAATGGTGAAGGGAAATTACTAAGGCCTTTCTATTGTATCCTTCTTTTCACGGTCTCTATTAAAAGCCGTTAAATGAGAAGATGATGTTTTGTAGGATTTTATAGTATATGGATTTTGTAACCTATATCCACCGTTGAGTTATTGTGCACCACGATAATATAGCTTTCAATAAAAATGATAGAGGGAGAAACAGTAGGAAAGAGATTGAAGGCGTGATTTTGATCACTCTTTTTAAAGTGTTATTTGCCCCCACTATGTTTTTGCCGGTAGGAATTAGGCAAAACACCCCCAAGAGTCCCTTCAATCAAAGTCCGAAAACAACACTTTTCTGATTATTGTGTTTTTGTTTTGGAGAAGGGAAAACGAGGAGAAAACGTGACTTTGTTATTATTGGCCAAACGTTTTTTATTGTGAGAAAACATTAGTTCCCTTCTCAATGGTTACGTCATTTCACCGAACTCAAACTTAATTAATTATCCAAAATTAATTAATAAAAATTAATTTCATAAATTAATTAAATAGCCAAAAGTTCAATTCCGAACGCAAACTGCAAAGTACGTAGTGCGATTTTATATGTCAAATTAAATGACACACACTTTTCTCAAAAGCCCACTAACCACTTTATCCAATAAAATAAAGTGGAAAGCAAATTTAAAAACTGTCAAGAACCAGTTAGTCCCAATAACTCGAGTTGTTGGGCGAGGTTCAATCGTGGATCATATACCA
Source organism: Linum tenue (assembly GCA_946122785.1). Lineage (NCBI taxonomy): Eukaryota > Viridiplantae > Streptophyta > Magnoliopsida > Malpighiales > Linaceae > Linum > Linum tenue. The sequence goes on from CAMGYJ010000009.1 coordinate 21,859,046, forward strand.
CACACTAACACGCCCCCTCAAACGAAATCCACTAACAAGGGCTTGAAGTCATGAACCAGGAAACCAGATCGTACCAGCGGTGCAACCAGAAAAACTGGAAATCGGACCAAGCACGATACGGTAGGTTGGTTGGCTTCAGAATATCGTATCGACCGGTTTTTCCGGCTTAACCGGTACAAACGAAAATAGAGCTCGGCTTTGGTCTAACTGACGGTAGGCTCACTGTAAGGAAACGCCATCGTTCTGGTACTGAAAATTAAAAAAAAAAAAACAAATCGTCCAAAGGCCAAAAACTCAAAAACGAAAAACCCTAATATGGCCACCCTTTCCTTTCCCCAATCCCCAGCCCCGCCCGCCGCTCCTCTTCTCCTCTGGCGACTGCGAGTGGCGACCCACGACCGGTGACGATGACCCACGACACGCGACTGGAGAAGCAAAGGGGAAACCCGCTCCCTGGCGATTGGCGCCGCCTGCTCGAGTCTCCCTCCCCTGCTGCTAAAGAAGACAAAACGCGCCGACCTGCTCAAGACAAGAACGCGAGTTCAAGCCTTCAAGGTAAGGACTACTCGAGTCTCCCACTCTCCCTCCCCTATTTCATGCTTTTGACTGATTTTAGTATACGGTTGAGTTTTTTTTATTACAATGTTTGGTGGAAAATAGATTGTATTTGTAGACGGCTTTGTATAATAATTTATGTCCTCTATTTTGATTGGAATTTTGGAGGTTTTTTATCCGGTATATTTCACATTTATTTCGAAACGGTATCCTGAATCTGTCGGTACGATTTTTTAACAAAAAAATATTTTTTAATTATAAAAATGATATTTTACCGGTACACAACGGTTGAACCACGATCATACCATAAAATACCATACCACTGATGAGTCCCAAATGACTTCCGGTACGGTTTCCTTTACCATGCTTGAAGTTTGCACATGTCCGAATACCTTGTGCTTAAAAAGGGGGGTCACCGGGAATCGAACACAAGACCTCTCAGTCATAGAAGGCTCTGATACCATGTAAAGAACCAGTTGATCCCAATAACTCGAGTTGTTGGGCGAAGGTAATGTTGGATCTTATACCACTCTCTAACACGCCCCCTCAAACGAAAGCCAACCTATGGGCTTGAAGTTTGCACAAGCCTACCATACCATGTGCTTTAATCAACTGTTAATATTGAGGGTCGTGGAGATTCGAACACACGACCTCTTGACCTCTACGTTTGTTAGAGCGGCACCACTCTCAATGCTCACATAGGTGACATTCCAACTGAACGTCATTAAGAGTTCTATAACTCACCCTTCTTTCAACTAATTAAATCACTCGTTTGGAAAACAATTATATGATGAGAGATTTTAAATATTAGAGATTTCAGAAACCCACAATTGTGGGATTATGAAATAGCTGATGGTGATCAGCTATTTTAAAATCCCACATAAATCCCACAAATTAAAAACCTAGGTTTTTGAACCAGTGATTTGAGCCAAAATCCCACAAATTAAAAACCTGCATCCAAATGACCCCAAAGAAAAGATTAGGTTCCCATTACTTCTAACTATACAAAAGGTCGCAATCCCATCCCCCAGGATGTCGCGTAGATCATGCCTCTTGGCAATCCCTTCGTAAGAGGATCTGCCAAATTGTTGTTTTTTTTTTACAAAGGATAATCTTATATAGATACCAAAAAGATAGTTACACCCTGGATAACAGCCAGGCCTGGAAATTAAAAGCACAACTCATAGTCGGGTACAAAGAGAGGGCTTTCTTAGCCACCAAATGGGCTACCCTATTGTTACACCGACCTACGAAATGAACACTGAACCCAGGGTTACTGCCAAAAAGATTCACCACTTCCTCCAATACAGCACCCATCCTTCTATCTCTTGAGTCACCTCGCCTGATTTTGTCAATGACAACCTTAGCATCCCCTTCAAACCTAACCGAGGCAAAGCCTTGTCCCAAGCACCAGAGAATAGCCTCCCGGAGAGTAAGCAACTCCACTATCGCAGGATCATCAATGACAGAAAATTGGACCCCACTGGCCCTAAGGACGACCCTATAAGAAGTCATAAGCACCACTCCACCAGCCGAATGTGAACCCCCCCTTGTGGCCCCGTCCCATCCACAGACAAATTCAGAAGAACCCACCACCCGATCCCCTTGTTCCCCTCCTACTGGGTTGGGGGATATGTCCTCTACCGGGAGACGCGCCCATTCCTCAACCTGCTGTGTAAATTGCCGCATCAGGGCCGGGAGCCCAAACTACTTTCCTTCAAACACCACCCAGTTTCGGGACTTCCAAATCCGCCAAAGAACCGCAATAATGGCCATCCACAGCGACGGTTGAGAAACCAAAGCCAACAACTTTTTAAGGAACAAAGGAAAGGTATACCGAGGCAAACCCTCCCCCAGGTGCTCCAACCCTGCTGCCCCCCACAGGGCACGCGCAACCGGACAATCCAAAAAAAGATGCTCTAAGGTTTCTGGTCCTCCCCAACAGACCGGGCACCGAGACAGGACTGGGATATGGCGACTAATAAGAGCCTCAGTGGTCGGCAAGATTCGACTGAAGATCTGCCAAACAAACACCTTCAACTTGGGCGGAATATTAGCCTCCCACAGCCGTATCCAACTTGTCATATCCATCCAATCCACCGTCGCCTTCCACCGCCCCCTTCTTTTCTCCAAAGAGACAGCTATATGGTAAGCCGATTTGACCGAGAACTCCCCATCCACTGTATCATGCCAAATGAGCTAATCTTCAACATTTTCTCGCGAAAGCGGGATAGCTTTTATTATACGACGCGTCACAGGGTCAAACCACTGGTTAAGCTTTTGGTCACACCAGCGCCCCTCCCCTTGACAAATAAGCTCTGCTACCAGTGGATCACCACCAACCGGCAAAATCTGAGGATTATAACGAAGGGGGTCAAGCTGAAACTCAGGGACCCAGGTAGACTGGAGCATAGAGACCGAGCGCCCATTCCCCACCTGCCATCGTAATCCCATCTCTAACAGCTGACGTCCAAACAGGATACTCTGCCAACCCCACGATGGCCTAGATCGAGTTTTCGAGGATAGGAAATGGCCATTAGGAAAGTATTTACCCCGATAGACTTGGGCCAGTAAGGAGTTGGGTTCGCTGAGAATACGCCACCCAATCTTAGCCAAGAGCGCCTGATTAAACTGCTCAAACCGGCGGAATCCCATCCCCCCATCATGCTTACTCCTACACATGTCCCGCCATGACATCCACCGCACCTTCGAGTGCCCTTCATTCTCACCCCACCAAAACCGGGCAACATGCCTGTCTAAGAGGCGGCACAAGGATAAAGGGAGCTTGAAGCAGGACATCACATGCAATGGCAATGCCAGAGCAATAGACTTGATAAGCGTTTCCTTGGCTGCCCACGAAAGCGTCCTCTGTTTCCATCCCTGGAGTCGTTCCAACAACTTTGTTTCCAAATAACGAAACGTCTCCATCTTAGATCGGGCAATCAAAGATGGGAGACCGAGATATTTATCATGTACTCCAACTGCCCCCATCCCCAGAATTGACGCCAAGAACTCTTGATCTTGCTGCACTATATTCCTACTGAAGCACACCGCCGATTTGGCGAGATTAACCCTCTGGCCACTCAATTCCTCATATTCATTGAGGATCTCAATAAGGTTCTCGCATTCCTGAAGGGTGCCGCGCAGGAACAGATAAGAGTCATCAGCAAAAAATAAATGCGACAATCTGGGCGCTCGAGGAGCCACTTTAATCCCAGACAACTTCTTTTCTGATATCGCCTTCTGGAGAAGTGCCGCAAACCCCTCGGTACACAGCACAAAAAGGAGAGGAGACAAAGGATCTCCTTGGAGCAACCCTCTGGAAGGTGAAAAGTAACCCGACGAAGTGCCATTCATCATAACTGAGAAAGAGGCAGAAACGAGGCACTCCCTAATCCATCCTACCCAGGTAGAGCTAAAGCCCATTTTGACCAGAACCTCAAGGAGAAAAGGCCATTCGACTCTATCATAGGCCTTTTCCATGTCAACCTTTAGAGCCATGAACTCTTTCTTTCCCCGAGTTTTGGTTTTCAAATAATGCATGAGCTCATGCCCAAGTAAGATATTGTCTACTATTTGACACTCCTTGATAAAACCATTCTGACCTTCCGAGACCAACTGAGGTAGGACAACGGACAATCGTTCTGCTAAAATCTTGGTGATAATTTTGTACATAAATTGGCATAAACTGATGGGGCGCAACTGCCTCATTGTCTCAACAGTATCCACTTTAGGTATTAATGTAAGCCAAGTGTGGTTAAAACTGCGGAGCAATCGGCCAGAAGTAAAGAAAGAGCAGACTGCATCAATTACCGAGGATCCCACAATATCCCAGTAGGCCTTGAAAAATTTCCCCGTGAAACCATCTGACCCAGGGGCTTGCTTAGATCCCATAGCAAACACAGTTTTCCGAACCTCGTCTGGAAGCACGGCAGCCGTTAAAGCCTCATTCATGATGGGGGTTACACTTTGGGCAATAGGCAGACTATGAATGCGGTTATACATATCTTGTATATTATTTTCTGAAGTGAAAAGGGTTTTATAGTAATTAGTAGCAATATCCGCTTTCCCTTTCTCATCAGTAACCCACTCTCCATCATCAGCCCGAAGTCCACTCACAAAATTCCATTTCCGGCGGGTCCTCGTCACCGTATAAAAATACGATGAATTTTGTCCCCCTTTTTTAGCCAACGGACCCTGGACTTTTGCTGCCAATATTCTTCCTCCGCCTCCCATTGTCTATTTAACTCAATCTCAAGGGTACGGACCTCATCCCAGTTAATGGGATGGGCCTGATTGAGTTGGTCGATTTCAGTCTGCAGGGTCTTGATATTCCTCAAAGAATTGGTCGTTCCTGCTCTGCTCCAGTCATATAACATATGACGAAGCTTCTTGAGCCGCTCCCAAAGACGAAACATGGGGGTTCCTTGGACCTCTTCCTGCCAGACATAGGTCACCATGGCTCTTACTTCCGGGTTATCTGCCCAGCGCGCATCAAACCTGAAAAGAGGCCGACTAATTGTTGTTTGACCTTACATACACAATAGAAATGATTTCATTAGTAATCAAATACCTAATGTAATCATGTCTTAGGCTAATGTGTCTAGACTTACCATTATAAATCTTGTTATAAGCTCTAGACAATGTAGCCTCACTATCACAGAAGACCAAAATGGTTGGCATCGGTTGTGGCCACAACTTATATCTAATAACATGTTTCTTAGCCATTTTGCCTCTTTTCTAGCCGCCGCAAGGGCTAAGAATTCAGCTTCCATAGTGGATTATGTAATACATGTTTGTTTCTTTAAAGTCCAAGAAACAGCTCCACTGCCTAGTGTAAAAATCCACCCTGTTGTTGATTTATTATCACTAGCGCTTGTGATCCAACTAGCATCAGAAAATGCTTCTAGTACAGAGGGGAAGTTGCTATAGAAGAGTCTCAAATCTTTGGTTCTTTTCAAATAACCAAAGACTCTTCCTATATCTCTCCAATGATCATCACTAGGATTACTAGTGAACCTAGAAAGTTTGCACACTGCAAATGCAATATCAGGCCTAACAACCCATTGCATACATCAACCTTCCTACAACACTATAATACTCAACTTGTGCAACTGCCCTTCCCTCATTTGCACAAAGCTTGAAAGAAGCATCATAAGGGGTGTTTGCTTCTTTTATGTCCAAATGCTCGAATTTCTTGAGCATCTTTTCGACATAATGTGACTGAATCAAAGCAAAACCCCCACCAATATAGTATCAACTTCTCCAAAATCTTTCATTTGGAAGCAGGAAGTTAGATACTCCTTCGTGCCATTTATGCCCTTCATGTTAGTCCTTATTATCAACATATCATCAATAAAGACACAATGACCATATACTCTTTTGTGCACTTTGAATAAATGCACTTATCAATAGAGTTAGGATAAAATCCATGAGCAAGACAACATAATCAAATTTCTCATGCCATTGTTTAGGTGCTTGCTTTAGTACATACAATGTCTTTGCAACTTACACACATTTCCATTACTTCCAAGTAACACGAACCCTTCCGGTTGCTCCATATACACTTCTTCATCTAACTCACCATTTAAAAATGTCGTCTTTACATATATTTGGTGTACAAACAGACTATTAATAGAAGCCAAACCTTAAAAGCACTCTTTATGGAAGTGATTCTTGCAATTGGTGCATAGGTGTCAAAGCAATCTACTCCTTCCTTTTGCGTATACCCTTTTGCTACGAATTTAGCTTTGAAAGTATATATTGATCCATCCGTGTTATACTTAATCCAGAATACCCATTTACATCCAATAGCTTTAGATCTAGGAGGAAGATCCACAAGAACCCAATTTTTATTCGTTAATAATGAATCCATCTCATCATTAACAGCCTCATTCCATAAAGCAGAATCTCTAGAAGCCATTGCTTCTTGATAAGTTTTGGGATCATCTTGTGGAACAAAATGGGTATCTTTCTTGTAACCTTATTAAACTTATCTCCCTCTACAAGAAAGACTATAACTTGAGGATCAATAAATTTTGGACCAAAACTCTTTTCTTTTCTAGCCCTTTGACTTCTTCGTGGTTCATTAGCAACAGGGTATAAAGGCCTTCAGCTACTAGAACCAATGTCAAAAGTGAGAGTAGAAATAGAATCATATGGAGAATCCGCAGAAGTAACTCGACATGGTTCTACATTTGCAGAATCACGTCGAAACTTGTTCTCAAAGAACTCAACATCTCTTGATTCTGCAACCATATTAGATTCTAAATCTAGAACCTATAGGCTTTCGAGTTTTCTGCATATCCAAGAAAAACACATTTCAAAGCTCGTGGACCTAACTTAGTTATCTTAGTATATGTGACTCTATAGAAAGCAAGACATCCCCAAACTCTAAGATAACTCAAGTTCGGTTTCATTCCCTACCATATCTCATAAGGAGATTCCTTTAGCTTCTTCGCCGGAATCCTATTGTGTACATGGCAGGATGTTAGCAAAGCCTCTCCCCACAAATTGATTGGAGCACTAGCATTTATTAACATTGCATTAATCATATCAGAAAGAACTCCATTTTTCTTTCTGTTACTCCATTATGTTGTGGGGGTGTAAGGAGCAGTCACTTGATGTATCAAACCATGTTTTCACAAAACTCATTAAAGTTATTAGGAAAATACTCTCCTCCTCTATCACTTCGAATGATTTGTATTTTCCTCAAATTTTTAGTTTCAACAACAGATTTATATAAGTTAAACTTATCAAAGGCTTCATCCTTACTTCATATTAAATAAACATTGGTAAATAGAGTACTATCCTCAATGAAAGTAATGAAATACCTACATCAACCTCTAGTTAAATGGCCCTGAAATTCAAAAATATCATAATGTACCAATTCCAATAAATCTGAGTTTCTGTCAATCAACTTAGGAAATGGATTTATCTTCATCTGGCTTTCACATAGATTTCACATTTATCTTTATGGTTATCACCACAAACCACGAGACCATTTGTAGACATATATTTCCGAGTTTTAAAGTTAACATGCCCCAATCGATTATGCCATAAATAAAACAAAGTACTTTCTATACTATAATTTGCATGCACATCGATATAAGAAGAACCATAAACTTTTTTATATTATTGCCATTTTCAATACTTAGATTAAACAAACCATCACTAACATAGCCATTTCCAAAAAACATACCAGCCTTGGACGGAATCACCCTATCAGATTCTATCACAACCTTTATCTCCTTCTTACAAAGCATGAAACAGAAACCAAGTTCTTTCTAACATCAAAAACATGAAGGACATTCATGAGAACATCTTTCTTCCCCGAAGTGAAGAAAAGCTCAATGGTTCCAGATCGAAGGACCTTGATAATGCAATGGTCACCCAACGGAACTTCATGTCCTTCCGTCGACTCTATGTAGTCCTTGAACATGGCTCTCTTGTTGCAAATGTGAGCAGTTGCTCCCGAATCATGCCACCAATCAGTATTGGTCATGACGCCAGCCATGTGCAATTCCTGAATCATACCCACATGTAAGTCAGAAATCATTGCAACAATCTCACTAGACTCAACTTTCTCAATCACATTTGCACTTGCAACCCCTTCGTTATGGTTCCTCTTTAGATTAGGACAGAAGCGAACACTATGTCCCAACTTCCCACAATTGAAACACTTCTTAGTGGGCATAGGGGTCGACTTCTTCTTCTTATTCTTCTGATTGTTGGTCTGGTTGTTGGAATTGTTCATGACATTTCTCTTCTTTCCCTTCTTGTTCTCACAACATTCTCTTTGGAACCTGATGTTGCCTCTGAATTCAGATCCTTGTCACGGATTCGAGTTTCCTCCTCGATCCTAAGGTGCTTCAGAATCTGTTCCAAAGTGAACTCCTCTAACGTATGAAGTAATTTCTTCCTATAGTTGTTCCATGATGGAGGCAACTTCGCAATAATTGCCCCCACCAGAAACGCATCATGAAGAGTTATCTTCAACGCAATAAACTTGGAGACCAAGATTAGGAATTCATGAACTTGAACCAGAATTGAACACTTATCAGTCTTAGTGAATTCAAAGAACTGGAAAGTGACAAACTTATATGCGCCTTGTTTCTATGATTTGTACTGGTTCTCCAAAGATGTCCATATCTCAGTAGGGGTCGCCAACTGGGAGTACAGATCATAGAGGCGATCAAATAGTGAATGAAGGATGTATCCTCGACACAGCAGGCTGTCATCTTTCCTCTTCTTGCGTTCAGCCTTCAATTCACCAGAATCAGTATCTTGTGGGTTCACCCAGCGGCACCAAATCAGAGTCCAAAATGTACACTATCTTCAAAGCAGTCAACAAAAACTTCATCTTCTCTTGCCAGCAGGTGAAATTGGTTTCATCAAACCGATTGAGTTTGTTCGAATCGGAAGCATATGCCTTCGAAGTGATTTCCACTCCAGAAGCCATTGTCTCACGAAAATAATACTCTAAGATTGCCAGAGAAACGGTAGGGAAGAGATTGAAGGCGTGATTTTGATCACTCTCCTTATAGTGTTCTTTGCCCCCACTACGTTATTGATGATAGGAATTAGACAAACCACCTTTAGGAGTCCCTTCAATCAAAGTCTGAAAACAACACATTTCTAACTAATGTGGTATTTCCTTTAACTTTTTTTTACTATTCTAACAGAGGCTGTGTCCCTAAGTAGTATAAAAAGGGCATGGTATTAAGAGTTTTTTCCAGAAATAGCACCTTTAAAAAAAAATTACAAAACTAGCACCCTCCCAAAAATATTTACAAAACTAGCACCCTTTTTTATTGACCGCACCCTCGTGATGCGTTTTACATATAAACCGCATCCCCCAGGTGCGTTTTATATGTAAACCGCACCTGGAGGGTGCGTTCTATTCTGGTGGACCTAAACCGCACCTTGGCCATGCGTTTTCATGTCTGGCCTACATGAAACGCATGGCCGAGGTGCGGTTTAGGCCTGACCTATCTAAACCGCACCTTAGTGATGCGGTTTATTCCTCCAAGAACAAACCGCATCTCTAAGGTGCGGTTTGGCCATGTAGACCGCACCCCCCAAGTGTGGTTTACGTGTCAATAATTTCCCGACACCCGACACAGCCATGCAGAGAATTATGGACGTAGGGCTGCATGGCAGACTAAAACCGCACCCTAGAGGTGCGGTTTTCACAATTTTTTCCCCTATATAAGACTTGCCGGAAAACCTCTACTCTTCACACCTCTCATTCTCTCTTTCATTTTTCTGTCGTATATCTATATTTATTTAGTGTGTTTGCCATTAAGATTAACTCGTAAGTTTATTTTGTGTTACTTTTTATGCCATTAAGATTAACTCGTAAGTTTATTTTGTGTTACCTTTTATGCCATTAACATTAACTCGTAACTTTAATTTGTGTTACTTTTTATGCCATTAACATTAACTCGTAACTTTATTTTGTGTTACTTTTTATTGTTAGTTGTGATTTGTGATTTTTATGATATTAACTAAACTACGGTTTGTTTGTGTGCAGATGGCATTCCGTCAGTTAACGCTTGGCTTACGGTGGAATGGTTACACGGAAGAGACCGGAAAGGGGGCCACCTACGTCGGTGGCAATTTTCAGAAAATAACGGTCGGTACCAGACCGAAGCTTGAAGACCTCCATCAAATATGCACTGACGTTACTTGCATGGATGGCACGAGGAGGGTAGATCGTATGGTGTACCGATACCCAAACAGAGCAACTGGGTCATTGTGGCATGAGGAATATACCATAACCACTCAAGATGACGTAGATTCCATGCTCGAATTCTTGAGGTCCAACAAATTGGCCAAAGCCGAGATGTTCGTTTACACCGAGCCAGCCGTTGGTGTTGGAGGTCATTCTGGACACGGTCAAACATCTGGTATCCATGGTGGAGGTGAATTATATGACGATCATCCCTACCAAAGTTACCATGATCCTCATTCCTATTTTCAGTACCAAGATGGAGGGCAAGGTGCAGGCCATCATCAATCTTTCTCGTCATATGAAGAAGAAGTTAAACCGGACATCCCCAACCAAGCCCAGTACAACTTCTTGACAGGCAGCGGTAGTTTTCACAACTACCATTATGGAGCTGATGAAGGTGCCTTTCATGAGCAGGATCAGATGGAGGCTGCCACACAAGCACCAGTCAGCGACCCCTCTGATGAAGAAGGAGAGAACAACGTCAGTGCAGACAGCTCAGACCCTCTCGAAGGTGCTGATGATTCAGCACCAGATTCAGATAATGCGCATGATGTGGCTCCTGACCGTGTACCAGTCCCCTACTACAATCACATTCCAGACGACAATTGGATGGTCGACAGCGACATGGAGCCGCCAGAGGTCCCAATATGGGGCCCACTCACTGGGTTTACGAAGGGCCAACAATTTGGCTCGAAGAAGGATGTGCGGCACGCCCTTGAGACTGAAGCAATGACTCGGCATTTTGAATGGGACAAAACTCATTCCAACACCAAAAGGCTCATAGTCAGATGCCGTAATCATCACGAGGGGTGCAATGTTAGGATTCGGGCCATCAACAGCAAGAGACACGGCCACTGGGTCATATCCCGTGCGGTCAACACACACACATGTGTGTCATCCATAACTTCCCAAGGCCATCGACAGTTGAAATCCAGGGTGGTTGCTGCGGCTATCAAGCATCTGATTGAGGCTGAACCGGATCTGAAGGTGAAAGTCATAATCGCTGACATTGCAAGTCGTTTTGGTTATATGATTAACTATAAGAAGGCGTGGCATGGAAAGCAGAAAGCTATGGCCGCCGTCTATGGTGATTGGGAAGAATCATATGCATTCCTTCCCAGACTAATACTGGCATTGGAGGCGTCTAACCCGGGGACTGTGTTTTCCCCTCGATACCAAGATGAAGAGATACAACCCCCAGAGGCAGGTAACGAACGCCATTTTCGCAGACTGTTTTGGGCATTCAAGCCTTCTATTGATGGTTTTGGCTTTTGTATCCCTGTGATTACTGTGGATGGTACATTCCTTACCGGCAAGTACAAGGGCACTCTCCTGATTGCTAGTGGGGCGGATGCAAACAGACAAGTCTTTCCTTTGGGCCGGTGCAAGCCATGGCATATGCTCCCAAGCCCAAAATTGGACGATGAACATTGCGCCGCTGACCTCCCTCACGGCTTTTAGAGACGCATTGCACAAGTTGTTGTAGATGATAGCTAGGCAAGCGGATGCCCAACTATACTCCCCCATCTCCTCCCAACTACCGAAGATGATCCTAAGCCATCCACAGCTAAGGAGATTGCTTGATTTCTTGGAGAAGAACACTCCTCCGATCATGCCTATGAGATAGACACGAGCATATCTCTCCTTCTCATCCTCCGGACTTTCCTCGGTTAGGGGGTGACTCTCGTAATGCTCTCTAAAATACTTCGTCAACCATGTAATTGAGACTTGGTGTTTCCTCAATGGTGGCATGCGATCGGTCGCATCAACGCAACCCTTCACTAGTACTTTCACTCCCAAATGACTGTGGATGAAATGCTGCCAACCGGGTATACCGTCACAATCCTCGGGGGGATGATCACTCACGCACACCGGTTTGCCGTCGATGGGCAGATGGGTTAGGATGGCGACATCCTTTAGCGTGATGGTGGCCTCTCCTTCTCTAAAGTTGAAACAATGGGTCTCCTTTCTCCATCTCTCGGCTAATGCGGTGATGAGTTGGCGATCGATTTGGATGCCGTTAAAATGCCTAATCGAGTCTAACCGTGCCCTTTTGAGGAATGGCAAGATAGCTGGGTGGAATGGGAGCACATTGGTGGTACCCCTGTAGCGGATTATTGTTTGTGCGTCCTAGGAAAAATGTACACGTTAATTATTATTAGTAAGGGTTTTTTTCCGTATAACTAAATTAATTAAATTAAATAATGCGACATAAAACATAATTTTATTATCATAAAAAGACATTTCATATTATCATAAAACAAACGTCCTAAATTAATTAACATAATAACATTGTCAATGAATAATAATTTAAAGAGGTACATACATATTATCGTAAAACAAACATACTAAATTAATTAACATAAATAACATTATCAATGAATAATAATTTAAAGAGGTACATACATATTATCGTAAAACAAACATACTAAATTAATTAACATAAATAACATTGTCAATGAATAATAATTTAAGTAGAAACATACATATTCAAATGTTTGGTAAATAATTTAATCGTATTAGTTGTTTTAAATAATTTAATCGAATACAAAGCAACACTCGTTAGACTCTTAGAAGAGGTATACATCTTCTTAGAAACGCAGTCTTTTTGACAGAAAAAGGGGGGATCCGAGGATCTCTTAATACCCGATTTTCCCAGGTAATGGGAGGATATGACCCATTTCCTTAGACGTGCATCTCTTTATAAAGAGTCGAAGTAAGTGGCGCTATGTATTCGATTAAATTATTGAAAACAACCAACACGATTAAAAAATAAACATAAATTTATTTTATATTACACCAGGCACATTAACAAAATAAAAGAAGGACAAATGGTGAAGAATTGTATGTACCGGGTGATCGTTCCAAACATCCCTTGACCGATGGTTGGGTTGGTCGTACAAGTCGGTTGGATCCACCGGTCCTTGCTCGAGATAATACCGTTGGTTGTATATATCGACGTCCTCCCCAACCTACGAGAAAATAACAACGAGGTTAGTACATAGATTAATTAAAAAACTAATAACAACAACAAAAATTAAACCAGAATAATGAGTACATACCGCTTGAAATTCATCAACATAAACTCCTTCTCCTTGCCACCAATCGGCCATTTATTCGGCGTAATTCGGACAGAGCTTCGGCTCGACTCGGAGGGTTTTGAGGAAAAAACCTAAGAAATGTTTTCTGATGGCAGATCGGACTTAGCCGCAACCAACAGACCACTATTTCCTAGGCTTTTGGGAGGGGAGGGTTTAGAGAGATAAATTGTAGAGAGAGAAGGAAGAATGGGTTGTGGTGTGAAGAAATGAGAGGGGGAGGGGGGGTATTTATACCCATCAGACCGCACCCCCCAGGGGCGGTCTGGAAATTTTGCACTAAGAGAAACCGCTGCCTCCCGCTGCGGTTTACGTTTCCCTAGGTTTGACCGCGTCTCGGGCGCGCGGTCTGGGATCCTTGGCACGGATCGCACCGCTGGCAGGCGGTCCACCCTCAGATCGCCTTTCCATCCAACGGTTTTAAAGACCGTTCCGCAGCTGGCGCGGATCGCTCCGCTGGCGTGCGTTTCGTCATGGAGACCGCACCTCCAGGATGCGGTTTATTAGTAAAACGCATCCTTCAAGTGCGGTTTACTTATAAAACGCATCCTGGAGGTGCGTTCCATAGAAATAGGTGTTATTTCTGTCAATTTTTTCATATGTGTGCTAGTTTTGTATTTTTTTTTAGGGTGCTATTATTGGAAAAAACTCTGGTATTAAGTGGAATGCGTGCCCATAAAAGACGGGAATGGATCAGGTCAGTAACCTTATGGTGAGTAACCATGAGTAACCCGTCCACATCAGCATGACATCAGCATCCTCTCTCTCATGGAAAGCCTTTAATTTTTCCCTTTTTAATCTTTGACGGACGATTTCTCGCTCATTTTAAGTCGAATTTTAATTTTTTTTGCACAGTTAGATCAGACTAATTGTGCTCTTCAAAATGATATCCACTTTAATATATTTTTCGAACAAAAAAAATTGAGCCATTTTTAACCAGCCTATACAATATGGTATTGACTGGTATTGAAATAAAAGCATACCTATGTTTTGAAAAACGTACCATGGTGGTATGAACAAACCAATACTGTAGGATGGTTGAATACATGATAGTAGAAGTATATTAATTGTAATTTACGACTTTTAACATTGTATACCACACAATACCACCCCGTACCAGGGTGGTATTGTATGGTATTTTTTGGTCCTGTAATTTGTTCACCCAAAAATTTATAGATCCAATAGATCATGATGAACTCGTCCCTTCTGTGCAAACGTTTTCAAAAATGAATTAAAAACGAAGAAGATACCATACAATACCACCCCGTACCAGGGTGGTATTGTATGGTATTGTGTGGTATTTTTTGGTCCTGTTTGTTCACCCAGAAATTTGTAGATCCAGTAGATCATGAAGAACTCATCCCTGCTGTGCAAACGTTTTCAAAAACGAAGAAGATACCATATGGTATGTAGTTGGTACCGAGAGGCCAGAATTTTTTTTTTTCCGAAAAATATATTGAAAATTGATCTCATTTTGTAGAGCACAGTGAACTCGTTCCATCTGTGCAAAAAAAATTAAAATCCGAGTTAAAACGAAAAAGATATGAGTCAATTAAGAAAGCTAGTGAAAATAAAAATAGTATTTAATTCTCCATCCTTAGATCTGGATTTTCTAAATGAAGGGTCCAGATTTGGTTATTGATGGATGCATAACCCATGGTTATGCACCCTATCTTGAGCCATAAAAGACATTTTCATAATCTCTGAAAATTGAGTTGACAATTAAACAAACGATGAATTATTCGGTTTGAAGAAGCATGTAGTTAAAACGATAATATTATATCACCCTTAATTGTAATTAATTAAGATTTGAAATTTGGTTATACAACTGATTTGCTTCTCATGTGTCTTGTCTTTAAGAAAAATATTTAATAAATTTCTGAAGTTTATTTGTGTCAACAAAAAAAGAAACGGGAAGAAATTAGGACTTGATAGGGTACTAAGACTTTTATTAAGGATAGTTTGGTAACTACACTCCTTCCCCTTTCTCCTTCATTTTTCTGACCTAATCGGCAAGAGCAACCGGTCCCGTCGACCTTCCAACCCTCCCCAGCGAGACTTGAAGCCACCACGCCAGACGCCTCTTTCTAAACCATCTCTTCTCGACTCGCCCTTGCCTACCATCACTTCCTAATCGTCACTGTCTGATTGCAGCGGCGAAAATTGGCGATTGCAGTGGCGCAAAACTTCAATTAACCCACCCAGATACCTTCGCTCAACTCAAGTCTCTCGCCGATTGCAGCGGCGCCAAGCAGCAAGGAGAAAAGGACAGTGGGGAACGAGTCGCTAGCTGGGGAATTGGGAGCGTGAAGAAGAAGCTTGTGGTTATGAGGAATTGGGTTCGCCACCTGTTAAAAGAAATTTTGTTTTAGGGTAAATACAATATATTAGCCATAATTATTAAGTAGCGGGGAATTATAGCCACAACTATCAAAATACAAATTATTGACCATAACTATTGTTGCGGGTCAAGATTTGGCTAACAACCGTTATTGTTTTCAAATTTTTAACAGAGAAGGCCATGTCAGCATTAGTAAAAAATATGATATGATGACTGCCACATGGGAGCCAACTCAGCATCGTAAAAGTTTAGTCATCATTACTAACAGAAGTGTTAACGAACGATTGGCTAATAATTTGTATTTTGATAGTTGTGGCTATAATTCCCCGTTGCTTAATAGTTATGGCTAATATATTGTCTTTACCCTTTGTTTTATGTTAATTATCATCTTATTTATATAATAAAGTGATATATTTTGTAGGATTTGTGTTATGTTTTATGAGATTGGTAGTCTACATTAAGTAGCTTCTGGTGTGCTTTTATGAATTATTAGTATGCTTAATGAGACTTGTGGTATATTTTAATAAATTTTTTATTTGCTTTATGACACTTGTGGTGTACTTCATATGATTTCTGGTCTTCTTTAAAAAATTGTGATATACTTTATAGTACTTGTGATATGATTTAATAAACTTAAGGTGTGCTTTACGAGACTTGTAGTGTGTTTCATGGGATTTGTGGTTTACTTCATGCATTTGTGGTGTGGTTTATTACTTTTGTTTTGTGTTGAAGTTGTGATCTCCTTTCTAAGATTTGTGATGTTGATTATAGTGTTTGTGGTATGTATTTGGTGGTCCCCACTCCTTCCCCAATTAATGCACCCCCTCCAAATTTAGCATCACAAAACACACGAGTCCGCTTCCACTCAATTTATAATTAATGACAAGAGTGCCCCTAAATGGCTTCCCTTTCATTAATTGCAGTGAACTCAATTAAATTTAAAAGTCATACAAACAAAATGTTTTTATTGATTGAAATTAGTGTTAGCGCCATACTAATGAAAAAGTGATAGTCCCCTAACCTATTCTGAAAGAATTAGGCTAGTATAATTTATAAACAAATGGTTAATGCAATTTGAAATAAAAGTCAAAACAAAAAATAGAAAACTCATCCACTCTCCTTCTCTCTTAAACTTGAAATATAAATTTAAATTCAAAATAAATATGTAATGTTTTAAAAATGAAAACTCTAAATTAAAAATATCTACTCTCACTCTCTCCATCCATGGCAATTTGCAATTGCATTATTAACTTTTTGCAATCACATTTATCATCTTTTAAATGAATTATTATTGATATACCTCATCATTATTAATGATTTCAATATACTTATCAATGTTTTACAGTTACATTATTAATAATTTTAGACAAATGGTTAATTTACATTTTCATCATCAACACTTATGAATGAATTGTTAAATTTGTGTCATATTATCATAAACGGTTGATAACACTCAAATTAGTGTTTATTACTCCCATATTTGATATATTTTCCGCTTCTATGAATGTATCTTTAGGATTTTTTTTTACATAAATTCATATGAATATCATAATTATTTGATCAATAAGCTATCATTAGACTTTAGGTTGTGTTCTTATATCTTTTTATGCATTTTTTGTACATTATTTTTGTGCTACTCAAGGTAATATACAACATAGGATTATTTGGATCAAAGATTGGACAATGATAAAGGATCAATGATGCTTATTTGCGAAGGTCAAGGAGGGATAGTCTACTAGAAGTCTTAACTGGAGACCAAGAGGCGCCCACTGGAGGAAACCCCGTCCAAATCGGAGAAGGACTAGACGACGACCTCAAGACGGGTTCAACCGTCGTTAGCTCAAAGCATCCAAGTCAATCCCAATTTGCCAGGAGCGATTGTGTGTGTTAATGACATCGCACACTCGAAATTGTTTTCTTTCCATATTTCAATATTTGGTGGAATTTCAACAGTACTGCCAACATTTTATATCACATTGGCGACAACGAGTGGATAGCAAACTTTGGGGCAAATTGACGATTTTATTAATAATGAAAAGGGTAACAATATATACACATATCACAGCCAGGAATCTCGCTAATCCACAGCTCATGATCTTGCCCCATGACCCTTAAACCCAGCTAACAACCTAACAACCTTAATCCCCAAGTTTCTGACTCACTAACCCACTAACCACTACTTGACTTGACACAGACACAAGACAGAATTAAGTGACCATCTAGTAATTAATCAAAACGACACCACTCAACTTAACACTGACCCCTTCATTTGAACTGCTTTCATTGGCGCCAATCTTCTTCTCTGCTGTCAACATTTCCTCCCCTTGAACTGAAGACTGACAGCTTCAGCTTCAGTTCACTTTCAGATCCTCAATGTCAGATAGCTTCTTCACTCCTAACTGATCACGAAGATATTCAAAGGTTTCTCCCTTCACAACCTTGGTCATGATATCGGCCACCTGTTCACCAGTCCCACAGTACATCAATTCCACAGCTTCATCCTTCACTAGATCCCTCAAAAAATGGAATCTAACATCAATGTGTTTGCTCCTGCCATGTAACACTGGATTCTTTGAGAGTTTGATTGCAGAATTGTTGTCACCGAAGATCCTGGTTGGTTGGTTGACACTCTTTTTCCAGCCCATTTGATCCAAAATTCTTCTTAACCAAACACATTGTGCAGCACATCCAGCAGCAGCCACAAACTCAGCCTCTGTTGTAGACATAGTGACCACAGGCTGTTTCTTTGAAGCCCAAGACACTGCTCCTCCTGCTAGGAAGAAAACATATCCACTTGTGCTTTTCCTGTCATTTAAGTCACCTGCATAATCACTGTCAGTGTATCCTACTAGACAGCTTCCTTCACCTCCTTTCTCATACCAGATTCCATAGCTTAGAGTTCCTTTAAGATATCTTAGGATCCTCTTAGCTGCAAGCATATGCTGTCTTGTTGGAGACTCCATATACCTGCTGAAGAGACACACACTAAACATTATGTTAGGCCTTGTAGCTGTCATGTACAGAAGACTCCCAATAAGCTGCTTGTAGTGAGTTGCATTGACTGGAACACCATCCCCTTCTTTAGTCAGCTTGGTTCCAGGTGTCATAGGATTCTTGACTGGATTACATTTCAGCAGCTTGAACCTTTGCAGAACTTCCTTGGCATATTTCTGTTGAGACACAAAAATTCCTTCTGCTAGCTGTTGAATCTCAACACCAACAAAGTATCTCATTTTTCCCAAGTCAGACATCTCAAATTCATGTTGCATCGAGGCTTTGAATTAAGCAATCATAGAATCAGAATTGCTAGCATACATAACATCATCAACATATAAGCTCACCAGCAACAGACCCGACCCTTCCCTTTTGATGAACAGTGTGTGCTCATAGGTGCATCTCTGGAAATCAGACTTCTCAAAGTAGGCTTCTATGCGACTGTACCATGCCCTTGGAGCCTGCTTGAGGCCATAGAGGGCTTTATTTAACTTGTACACCTTTTCTTCCTCCCCTGGAACCAGAAATCCCTCAGGTTGAGTCACATACACATCCTCTGCTAGATCACCATGTAGGAATGCACTCTTGACATCTAACTGATAGTCTGTTAAGTCATGAGCAGCAGATAGAGCCAAGAAGGTCCTTATGGTATCCCACCTTGCAACTGGAGTAAAGACTTCTGTGTAGTCTATGCCATACTGTTGTGCATACCCCTTAGCCACCAGCCTGGCTTTGAATTTATCTACCTCACCATGTTCATTCAGTTTTGTCCTGAACACCCATTTGACTCCTATTGGAGTGATGCCTGGAGGTAGAGTTACCAGCACCCATGTTCCATTCTTCACTATGGACTGTATTTCATGCTTCATTTCCTCCCTCCATCTTTCATCCTTCATAGCTTCTTCAAAGCTCTTTGGATCATCAGTCAGGACCATTAAGGCTTCCCAGTCAAGTTGCACACACCCCATCTCATAGTCATCATAATAAGCTGGAAGCTTTGAGACTCTAGGAGGTAGCCCCAAAGCATCAGCTGGCCCCTCTTCTCCATTAGTAGAAGATGAGCTGGAGTGTGAACTGGCTGATGATGAACCTGAAGCCTCATTTGCACCTGTACTAGTTGCAATTGGACTTGGTGGTTCTGAATCTTCTGAACCAACAACTTCTGGTTCTTCTTCATGATCTGATTCTTCCAGTTCCTCCTCACTCCCTTCCCACTGAATTCGAGTGAGTACTGGAGTGATCTCAGCATTCCAAATCCAACCAGCCTGCTGTTCATCAAACACCACATCCCTACTAACAATGATCTTTCTAGTGACAGGATTATATAACCTGTATGCTTTCGACTCAATAGAAACTCCAAAGAAAATGCACCTATTGCTCTTATCATCAAGCTTCTTTCTATATTGATCAGGAGTATGAACATATGCAGCACATCCAAAGATCTTAAAATGTTCTACTGAGGGTGGAGTTCCATACCATAATTCTTGTGGGGCTTTTCCCTTGTTAGTAGCTGCATGACTTCTGTTAAGAATATGAGTAGTCCAGCTAACTACCTCAGGCCAGAATCTTGCAGGGACCTTAGTGTCTTCCAGCATACATCGAACCATGTTGAGAATGGTCCTATTCTTCCTCTCTGCCACTCCATTCTGCTGAGGAGTCAGTGCTGCAGTGAGTTGTCCTCTAATCCCCTTCTCATCACAGAATGCTTTGAATTCATTTGACATGAACTCCCCACCTCTGTCTGTTCTAAGACACTTGATGGTTGTGTCTCCTTCCTTTTCAACATGAGCTTTGAAGATTTTGAATATCTCAAAGCTTTCTGACTTTGCTGCTATGAAATGAACCCATAATTTCCTGCTGAAATCATCAATTAGAGTAAAGATATACCTCTTTCCACTGCTTGAAACAGGAGTGATGGGGCCACAGAGATCAGCATGAATGAGCTGCAGTTTTTGTGTAGCATGCCAGTTGCTTTTCTTTGGAAATGATGCTCTATGCTGTTTGCCTATCAGACAAGTAGAGCAAACACTTGGTTTGCCAGCCAGCATAGGCAAACCTTTCACAGCTCCTCCTCTGTGCAACCCCAGTAAACCTTGATGATTCAGATGACCAAACCTTCTATGCCAGAGGTTTAGAGCTTCCTCAGCAGCAGCAGTTACTTTGAGACATTGATTTCCTTCAACCTGATCCATATGGCAGTGTAGAACAAACAGCCTGTTGGTTTTCATGTTTGTCTGCAATACCAGTCCCCTTTCTGCATGAAAAATCTTGCAAACACTGTCTTGAATTAGAAAAGCCAGCTTCTTTTCTTGTAGCTGTCCTATACTGATCAGATTAGACTTCAGCCCTGGCACATAAAACACATCCTGAACCAGTAGAGACAGGCTCTCCATATTCAACCTGACACTCCCCTTCCCTTTTACAACAAGCCTAGTATTGTTGCCAAGTTTTACTGTGCAAGTAAAGGAAGTATCAAGGTTTGTAAACCACCTTTTATCTCCTGTCATATGGTTGCTGCAGCCTGAATCCAGGAACCACCAGCCTTCATAAGCATGGTCAGGTGCCTCCATCAGCCCTACTTGTGCCTCCAGTTCCTTCTCAACTGTCTCCTGTTGTGCTCCTTCTTCTGTGTAGGCCATTAGGAGCATCTCTTCCTTCATGTCAGGATGTTGAGTTCCCTGACCTGCAGCATTGGTGAAGTGTGCCTGCTGTCCATAGAGCTCAGGACATTCATACTTGAAATGTCCCAGCCTGTGACAGTAGAAGCACTCCACTGTATCTTTGTTCCAGGATCTACCTCCTCTGCCTCTTCCTCTTCCTCTTCCTCGAAAGCCTCCCCTACCTGGAAAGCCTCTTCCACCTCTTCCTCCAAACTCATGACTGACCTTCAGAGCTTGATCTTCTGACTCTTCCTTCTTCATGAACTTCTGCTCATGAACTAACAGAGAACTCTGAAGAGCATCGACTGAAAGGGTGTCTATGTCTTTTGATTCTTCAATTGAATAGACAATGTAGTTGAACCTTTCAGTTAATGTTCTCAGAATTTTCTCTACAATCTTGACATCTGTCACTTCTTCTCCACAGTTCCTCATTCCATTGGCCACCACCATGACTCTACCAATGTAATCATTCACACCTTCTCCAGTCTTCCTTTCCAGAACTTCAAAGCTTCTCCTTAAGGTCTGTAGTTGAGCCCTCTTCACCCTTGCACTGCCTTGGAATTTCATTTTCATGGAATCCCAAAGCTCTTTAGCAGTAGCCTTCTGAGTTATAGTCTTAAGGATTGTCTTGTCAATAGAACTAAATAGACAGTTCTTTGCCTTGAGATCCTTAAGCTGTAAATCATGAAGCTCCTTGCTTTGCTCAGCTGACAGTCTTGTATCTGCAGAATGCTCTGGTACTCCTGTAGAAACAACCTCCCAGAATTCTTTGGACCTCAGCAAGTTCTCCATGACTAGACTCCAGTGGTCATAGTCTCCATCAAATCGAGGTATGCATACCTGAGCAAACCCAGAATTCTCACTCATCTTGCTGTTTCACTCAAATCTCAATACTCACACAGATTCTTATATGTTTCACTCACCCCTGATAATCACCTCACAAGATACCTCTCGTGTTTCCCAAACCAAGATATAAACACTTAGTTGCTGTAATTAACTCACTCTTGAAAGCTTGGTTACAGTAAGCCGTTGCTTTGATACCACAATGATAGCAAACTTTGGGGCAAACTGACGATTTTATTAATAATGAAAAGGGTAACAATATATACACAGATCACAGCCAGGAATCTCGCTAATCCACAGCTCATGATCTTGCCCCATGACCCTTAAACCCAGCTAACAACCTAACAACCTTAATCCCCAAGTTTCTGACTCACTAACCCACTAACCACTACTTGACTAGACACAGACACAAGACAGACTTAAGTGACCATCTAGTAATTAATCAAAACGACACCACTCAACTTAACACTGACCCCTTTATTTGAACTGCTTTAACTTGGCGCCAATCTTCTTCTCTGCTGTCAACACGAGTAGCACCAACGCCGATCTATTGGAGCTAGATTGCTGATTTTATATGGATGCAAAGCATACCACAATTTTCGTGAAGCATACTAGAAAACTCATAAAACCTGCCACAGGTATATTATGGATCCATCCAAATCACCCTTAATTAACATTATTAAAAAGAATTTAATTAACATTTTAGTATCTCCTCATTAAGCAAAAGTACACTGGCAAATGGAACGGGCAATCAACTAGCAAGCCCATGATCCAGTAACAAGTATGTGAGGGTGGATATCGGAACCGTCAATAGTAAACAAAGTAGCCCTAGAAAAAGTATTCAACTATCAAGTTAATTAATTGCCTTCACGATAAACATCCTAGAGGTGTAATATAATCCCTATTAGAGATTAGTTAAAAAGCTAGCTCGTGACAGTCACCAACCCAGAAATGTCAGTCTAGCTAACCTAGCCTCTTCGACCGCAGCTATATATAGTTCTACTTCTATCTGTGCATGCCAGGTACTTATCACACCCACTTCTCTCACTCCCTCTCCCGTCTTAATTAGGCTTTAATTACAATCACTTGGATTCAGCCATATATGGCCAACTCACCATCAATGAAATTAACTAGCGTCCAGGAGCTGGTGAAAGCAGCGCCCCCACTCTCATCAATCCCACTCCACTTCCTCCAACAAACACGAATTGCACTTTCTGTTCCCACGCCGTCGTCGTCGGCGGAGATTCCCACCGTTGACTATACGCTGTTGGCTTCACCGGGGAGCGGAGAAACGGAGCTCCAGAAGTTGCACTCCGCCTGCAAGAACTGGGGCATCTTTCAGGTAATTAATTAATATATTATTATGTCTTACTCGTTCATCAGTTTGCATGTATCTTACTTTCCCTCCTTTCAGTCTTCTGTATAAGTATGTGCTTTCATTATGGTAAGGTGGTGAACCACGGGATGAGCCCTGAGGTGATGGAGAAGCTGCGAGGCGAGATCGAGGAATTCTACGAGCTGCCGTTGGAAGAGAAAATGAAGTACGGCGGAGACGGCGAAGGTTACGGCGGAGGCAGGGTGAGAGCCAACGGGATAAGGGATTGGGGAGATCGCCTCTATATCACTACCAACCCTGTCCATCTTAGAAGGCCAAATCTCTTACCACAGCTCCCTTCATCCTTAAGGTTTATTAATTACTATTATTATTATATATATTTACACATCTATCTTCTGATCAGTACTCTTTAATTTGCCTTTTTGAGTACTCTCTTTTCTACATAAAAATAATAATATAATTATAATAGAAAGGATGTATCTGAAATAAGATCTGAATCTCATGCCATATTTTAAAATGAATGGTGTGCTATGAAATTGTGCACATGTTAATAATCGGTCCTCTCCATTTGTTAATTACTTGTGACTTTGGGTAGAAGTAATTGACGGGATATTATTTATTGCTAAAAATAAAAGATTCATTATTAAGCACAAAAGACTACCAATGAAGATTTTTTTTTTTTTTTTTTGTATGAATAGGACCGTGAGGATTACAGATCGTGAATATATATTATACCTAAAAGCTAAAACCTAAGCAGGATAAACATAAATGGTTTGGTCTTGTGAATTTTAATAAACCAATTATATTTGAATGTTCCTTCTAAAAAAAAGCATATGTATTGATCCTGTGTTTTAAAAGACGTGACCTAGAACATATAGTTTACTAAGAATTTAGATTTAAACTAACGTGTTTCTAAGTAATATTTTACATTCGTAGGCATAAAGAATTTGGCGGTGGTGATAGAAGAGTCTTATTTTCAAATTGTTGAAATAAGATAGATAGTGTAAGGAAATTGTAAAAGATTAATTTTTAAATCTCATTCATCAACTCAAATTATTTATATGAATTGGTTATTAGTGGAGTGTTTGGTCGACAAACTTTGTGTACAAATCTAAAAAATCTAAATATTAACTAGTTCAAAAAGCTCCTGTAAATTTTAAACTCGTGCATGGGTTGAGTAGTTTTTTTATTATACATGCCTGAATGCTTTATTAATGAATATGGGTTGACTAGCTTTAACCTTGAGTTATAGGGATGAATTGTATGTTTGAACATTATGATTAAAATTATTTATACTAGAGAAAAGGTGTTAGGAGAAGTAAATATACAGTAATAGAAGGGGGGGAAAGGCATAAAACAGATCTTAAAATAAGTTAAGAAAATATATTGGATTAAGTAGAGTAAGAGTTAGTTCGGCCATCTGGTATCTTTTAAAAAATTAAGTCCTAAAATAATTTCTTAGAGACATATTTTCAATAAAACCAGTTAAGTATTTGTCTGATAAATTATTAAAAAGTAATATAGAAATTTATATGAAATAAATAAAAATAATTTGAATATAAAGTATGAAAGTTTAATAAAAAATTGTATGTTAAAATTATTATATATTAGATAATACTTGTAAATTATAAAAAGTGTTAATTAAAGGGAAAAAATTTAAATAAGGCATGATAATATTGTTCTTTTAATATTGATTTTCACAGAAAATTCGTTTAAAAAATCCAGCCAAACACTCGATAAGTAGTTTCATAATTAGAAAAGTTTCATACTGTTTGTTATCCAAGAGGAAAAAAAT
The DNA here is from genome assembly GCA_946122785.1 of Linum tenue. NCBI lineage: Eukaryota > Viridiplantae > Streptophyta > Magnoliopsida > Malpighiales > Linaceae > Linum > Linum tenue. The sequence continues at coordinate 21,884,404 of CAMGYJ010000009.1, forward strand.
AACTAATGTAACCCAGGATTTTTCTTTTTTTCCACCTAAAATTTTGTATATATTGATCATAATTTATAGATTTAAATTGGTATTTTGAATTTTTTTTGTAAAGATGAGATGCATGGATCATAACCTACCCAATGACATCCATTTTGTAAATTTAAAAAATAAAATTTTGAAATACTATAATAGTGCATGTGTATAAGTAAAAACATGTGTGAATAAACATTATTACTGTATGAATAACTGTGTTTGAATAAGCACCAAATTGAGTGAATAAGCATATGATTGCGTGAATGAACACAGAAATGCATCTCTAGCATATGATTGTGTGAGAGAATAAGCATATGTTATGGTGTGTCTAAATTCAGTACTAACAGAGAAACACCATTTCTTTGTCTACTCGATCTCTCTCTCTCTCCTACAGAGATAACCTGGAAACATACATCCAAACCCTAAAAACCCTGGCGAGTGGGCTCCTCGGGTCGATGGAAGAAGCACTGGAGATGGAAGCAAACGAGATGGCGGCGAAGATGGACGACGGCCTGCAGTCGGTGGCGATCATATACTACCCTCCTTGCCCGCAGCCGGAGCTGGTGCTGGGATTCACCCCACACTCCGACGCCACCTGCATCACCATCCTCAGTCAAGTCAACGGCGTCGGAGGTCTGCAGGCCAAGACAAGAGACGGCAGCTGGGTTCCGGTCAACATCCTGCCCAACGCTCTTGTGGTCCTTGTTGGAGACATCCTCGAGGTTTGTCGGCTTAATTTCCTCCCTCTCCCTTGGACAGTTAGTTTATTCTTATCCAATTATTTTTATGCTATTTCGTCACGTGTGCTTTTAGGTTGAGTCTTCCTGCTTTAGTACGCATCTCCACATTATTATTCAACTAAAAAGAGGACTATTTCCACAATTTCTTTAGAGATTCGTTGAGGATACGATTATCCGGATCATGGTTTGGTTAGCAAGAGACTTTTGCGTGATTGGGAACCGTCTGGTAATTAAGGATGGCGAAATGATCCATCATCATCCATTGCAGATATTTTATGTGAATTTAGCACTTCACATTGATCTGGTCCGGTCCAGTTAAATTGGCCCAAATTGATCCGGTCCAGTCCGGTCTTTTTGAAAATATAAGGACCAAATATTGGATTGGATACAGTCCGGTCTTGATCCGGTCCGGTCCCAATTCGGTCTTGATTTTATATTGAGCTTGTGGGGATTTGAGTGGCCTAAGGCCTGAAAGGGTGAGAAGTTGATTAAGTTTTGTACTAAGTGCAAAGGTTTGTGACCGTTTATGCAAATTACCCTTAAGTTTTGGGTGTTGAGCTCTCTTATCCGGTCTTTATCCAATTTTCGATCCGGTCCCAAACGATTTTTTACCTCAAATCTAAGCCCAAAGATTAGATTGGATTATTTACTATCCGGTCTCGGTCAGAGTTATACGATCCGGTTTCGGATAAAACCAAAAAACCCGGACCAAATAGCCAGCCCTAACTGAAACTATCCAATTATATACTGAAAAATATTCAAAGACGGGCTCTCTAACTTCATCACTTCGATGGCTCAAATTCCATAGTTGTAGTTCAGTTTTCCTCACAGGTCCACATCATGCCTTACAAATACAATTAATCTGCATCAGTGTCGTAATCATGATTTCAATTAAAGTGAGTCCGACGTAAAAATAAAATATATAATTATTTAACTAATATTTTAGAAATATTGACATGTTTTCATAATTTGCCAATTAATTTTTGCTGGAGAATCAACATCAAATTATGAATTAGTAAACCGAATATAAACAATTAGGGACACAATTTTACATAAAACCTAGACTTATTTACATAATATGTCAGGTTAACATGTGTCACAAAGTTTTCTACAATCTGTTGATAAACAAGTATCGTAAAAATGCGGTGTTAGATTTGTGTATTATGCAGAAATATTGTTATTTTCGGTGCTGTAATCACGAGCCAAGATGAATCATGGGACCTACCCTGTTATGTGCTAGCTCTGCAACTAACCTTTTTAACTCTTATTAATTAAGATACGAAATGTGTAGCAATCGTTATAAAAAGGATATATTTATAGTTATGACCCTTTTTTAATATGTGAATTTTGTTTCGAAACTTTTCTTTTTATGAATTTTGTTTGGAATAATATGTGATAGACTACAGACTAATAGCCGTTAAGCAACGAAAAAAACATATTCATCAAAGTTTTAAACCCATGCAAATCCACGTACGTAATTTATTCTGTCTGAAAACATGCAGAAACCAGATCTTGCCAAAATTTGGTGCATAAACAAATAAGCATGCAAATTGTTTGTGGTGTAGGTCTTTAGCAACGGATTGTACGAGAGCGCGGAGCACAGGGTGACCGTGAATCCAGACAAAGAGCGGATTTCAATGGCTTTCTTCGTCAACCCGAAGCTGGAGGCCGAGATCGGACCCGCTGCTAGCCTCGTGATGAAGAACCCGCCCTGCAGATTCAAAACCATCTCCACGGAGCAATACTTCAACAACTTCTTCGGCCGTGTCCTGGACAGGAAGACCAATTTGGAGGCTCTCAAGATTGATAATTGACGCCGATCGATTGATTTTCTGATCTTCGTCATGCATATAGATATAATATTGCTGGTTTTGTGTGTATTAATTAATTATATGATAGAGTGTGGGAATAATCAAGTAATGCATATACGTAATACTATCCCCAGCTGCCGTATACTTATATGCTGCGGTGCTGGCCAGCCTTGAGCTAGCAGCTGGTATATATATATATATATCTTATAATAACTGCTCTAGTATGTACATCGTGTGGTCTCAAGTTTCTGTATTGTAAAGACGACTGATAAAAAAAAGATAATATATTTTGTAGAATATAAAAAAAAAAATATTCAAGCAATTCAATGGATCATAATAATGCTAGATTATCAAAGGTTAGTTGGAGATGCATGGATTCATGATGAACGTCTAAATCAAAATGCGGAAATGGTTGGACGATCAATCTCCGGATGATGCCTAGATCTTTGTGCACGACCCGGGAGGTTATGCATCCTTTCTCAACCAAGCTCCCTCATCCACTACTTTCGGGTAATCTCACGCATTCTGATGTGATGAATATGCGTGTGTTGAACTTGGTGTAATGGGGACTACAACCTCAACTCCCTTGTATACAAGTCACACCATGGCTCCCATAACAATATAGGTGGACATATATGTGGGTTTTCACCCATTAGACTCACATTGGGTTTGAGTAGTTATGGGCTCAAATAAACTGATCACTTAATTTTGCCCATAAAAAATAAATAACAAATATAGTATGCTTATAAACTGATGCTCTAAGTTAAAAAATCTAAATTATGAAAGTAGAGGCCTGTTAGAAGTTTTAGTGTTTTACCCACATGCTCCCTTCCTCGTTAAGGGTTCCCCAACATTGTTTAGCAAGAATTTCTATGTTAAATGTATGAAAATATTTGAAAACTAGCTAGTCCTCCTTGCTTCGGAGCCGTAAGGACGGATCCTTTACACCAATGGATATGTTTTATGTCTTAACTCTTGACCCTACCCAAAAAAAAAAAAAAAAAAAGGCAACAAGGAGATAGTTCATGCGTTTTTTCGTTACTTTAGGCAGAAGAAAACACAACATTACATAGGGTAGGTATGGCTTGTAGTATTGCCTAGAGTAGCATTTCTTTCCCCTCATGGAGAGTGCTAGGCTTTTCCATGTTTGACCTAAATTTTCATGTGGTTTAGGAGGAAGGAGAAGGCTTCTTTTTTAGATCATCCCCATTCAAAAGGGATGCCTAAGTGCTTTCCTAGTCTATCAAGCTCTTTCATGTTGAGGGTGTTCATGATAATGTTGCGGAGGTCATCTGAAGTATTCTTACTAAAAGTTACAACCTATTTTTGAGCGTTCATTTCCTGCCCGATGATTCTTTCATAGTTTGTAACGATGTTTAAAAATAGAAAGAGCGGATGCTTTGTCAAAGATAAATGGTGTTGTAACATGAGTAATCTTAGAACAATGAGGATGGACTATTGAGCTTAGTTTCAGTAAATGAGCCTTGTTCAACCCCTTTTTGAATAAGGAAAGGAGAGAGAGTTTGTAAGGAGGACAAAGAGGGTTGGGGTCAGTTGATCCCCCTTGGCGAATCTCCCATGATGGTTTGAAAGGTTTGGTTTGCTGTCCATTGAATATATTTGAGAACTTTACAAAATGAATACATTCTTGGATCGAGGCCCTCCATCTACTATTGAAACCATAGCCTCGAGGATGTCATCTAAACAACTTCACTCAATCAGGTCATAGATTTTCTTCATATCTAGTTTTAACATCGTATCTCATGCTTCTCCTCTCGCTCGATTCTTGAAATGATGGATGAGCTTATCATGCACAATGATGATATTATAATTGAGTAATTTTCGTCAGCATCGGTCGATTAAATCATTTTAGCTTTGGCTTATTAGTTTATATAATTTGTCAATTATTGCACGTGCCGGGAATAACCTGATTTGCACAAAAATCTATTTTACTCCCCCTACAATCACATTGTTCTAGTATTTTTTTAAAATGGAGTAAATTCTTACAGCTCCATTATCTATTTTGTTGATTGACGGGTGAATGTAGATAGATAGATGACAAACACAAGAGAGAAATTAATAGACAAGAAACTGAAGCCGCACCGAACAAAGGAATAACTGGTTTGAAAACCGGCTTTCCGGGCCCAGCTTGGTGGCCTCTTCGTATCTGACAATTGTTAGTTGTAGATGTGTTTGTATAACTATTAGCAATGATAAGCAAACTTAAGAAGAAGAAGAAGAAAAAGCGAATGCTAAATCAATTAGTGCCTTTTTTAAATAGTGCAAATTGACAAGCAATTAATTAGTACCATTTTTAAAATATATATAGCCTCAGTTCTTACTGTCACAAATATGATATTAATCACAGTGAAATTTCGTTACCTACAATATTATAACATACTAACACTTATTCCTTACATCTTCCTGCACTTAATCCCTTTTATTTCAATTTCGAATAATATCTACTTATATGTATGCTATTTTGATTTCTTCACGAACTAATAATTTGGATCTACTAGTCCAACTTTTTATTTTTTGTATGAAAACTAGTGCATTTTTTTATTTATTTTTAAAAGCTCCATACAATTAACTGGTCAAACAATATGGTGAAGACCCTCTTTTTTTATTTTGATGGAAGAGAAGACCAATACTCGATAAACACGAAATGTTATATTTTTAGGATCCATGCCAGGCCGGCTGCTGCATGCATCATCATCATCATGTATAAATATAGGGATAAATGTGTACCTTCTTTTTAGTTTACTAATGGCGTCAATCAATACCTTTATAATCGTTGTCAATTCAGACAGTTTGAGATTTGTTTTTTTTTTTTTTTAATAAAACGCCACAACTAACGTGAATAGTTGTCCATCAACCATGAGCTAGTTTGACCTGATCAGCATGATTTGATTTGCTCCAACTCGTGTTTCATGGGCATTAATTACATGGTGTAGGGTGTGAGTTTCAGTTTTGCTTTGTTCTAGTCCCTATTGAATTTCATTTTTGACTCGTTCTACCTGAATTTTTGCTAATATGTGCTCGCATATGTGCTATTATGACTAAATTATAAATAGACAAAGTTATAATTTAGTGTGTGAACTTTCATCTCTCAAAATAATTGTGTAGGAATTGTATAAAGTTTATTTTAGATGTTTCCCAACAACTCGAGCAATCATAACCAACATGATTTTGAGATCATGTGAAGAATCAATTAATCTCAATAACTCGAGTTGTTGGGAGATTTCTAAATATATATACCATTCTTTTGTAATAATTAGAATTTATTGGTAACGTAATTTTCTTCCATTTTATTTCAAAAAATTTCCGTTGTATTTTCATATATATTGCAAATATTTTAATCTGAGGATGTGAATATAAGCCTACTCTAACTCATACCCCTATGGGTACAATCAGAATTAATTACCCAAAACTAGCATGGGTAACGAAACTACACCTGCCCCGGCTGCCCGTGACATTGTCATTCTAACCTAGCTATAATCAAAATACATGTTACTGTCCTTAGTCATTCTCATTCACCTATACCATAATTTTAACAAATAAAGAAAAGGTTGGGAGTGATCAATCAGCTTACATAAAACTTGCCCGACGGCCCAACCAACCCGATTGATGCCGTCTCTACTCCCTCATGAAGACGCATTATATTAACCCCCCAATTAATTTCTAATTATAAAAACTGGCCCATCCCCTCTCCATTATTAGCAAAGCTTGCAGGCTATATAACCATATCATATTTCCCACTTGGTGACGGGCAATAAACAAAAGAAAGGGTTACGCTAGCTCTCCCCTCATAGCTGCGAGCAACAATGGCGTCTTCGTCGTCATTTCTGGCAACAGATTTTCATGGTGATCATCATCATCAGCTGCCTTCCGTTGTAAGCGTTCAGGAGCTAGCGAAACGGCCGCTCACCACAATCCCAACGCCTTTTGTGGGCTTCGACCAAGAGATTCCAGAAGAAACCCTCCACCAGCCCTACGTCGAGCCTCCCATTCTTGACCTCCAACTGTTGACTGCCGATCATGAGACATCAAGTTTGGAACTGGCCAAGCTTCACTCTTATTGCCAGGAATGGGGCATCTTTCAGGTAGCTATGCTCCTTGGCCCAATTAACCTCTCTGGTGGTTGTTGAAGGCTCTGATATCATACCAACAATCAGTTGATCTCATATTTTATACCACATACTAATACGTCGACATATCTACGTGCAGTTGGTGAATCATGGAGTGGACAAGTCTGTGATGGAGAAGCTGAGAGACGAGGTTGAAGCGTTCTACAAGCTCCCCGTGGAGGAGAAGTTGAGGTACAAAGAACAGCCGGGGGACTACGAAGGGTACGGTGGAACCGGGAGGTTGAAAGGAAGACTGGAATGGGGGGACAGGTTCTACATGAACACCAACCCTATCCACAGAAGAAAGCCTCACCTCCTCCCACAGCTCCCTTCATCGTTCAGGTCAGACGACTCGATCCATCTCCAAAAACGATTTAATTTGTTTTTATAAACAAGTGGTTAAGTAACATACATGGACATCTCCCAACGACGTGAGTTATTGGGAACGGCTGATTTATGACATGATATCAGAGCTGATTTGTCTTTGAGGTCACATGTTTAAATATGCACGAACCTCAATATTAAGTGTTGTCTTAAATCACATGGTATGAGAAAAGTTGTGCATGTTTCAAGTCTATGAGTCGGCTTTTTATTTAAACGAGCAACAAATATTTAAGTATTATATATAGAGCTTTCAAACAACTCGAATTATTGGGTCCAGTTGATTTATGACTTCTTCTTCATGTAACCCACCAACATGTAACAACTCTTCTAAGTTGATCAACTTAGAATCAGAATTGGGTGTTGACTCCTTAATCATATGATCACGCAGAGAAAGTTTGGAGGTGTATCTAGAAGAAGTGCAAAAACTGGCGATGAAGCTGATGGTGTTGATGGCGAAGGCGCTTAAGACGGAGGCAAAGAAGGTTGAGGAGATGATGGACGACGGGATGCAGTCGGTGAGAATAACCTACTATCCGCCGTGCCCGCGGCCGGAGCTAGTCGTCGGAATCACGCCTCACTCCGACGCCTCCGGCATCACCATCCTCAACCAAGTCAACGGGGTTGACGGCCTCAAGATTGTCAAGGACGGGGCTTGGCTTCCATTGACTTTCCTCCCACATGCCCTTGTTGTCAATGTTGGAGACATTCTCGAGGTACTTAATCACTCTCTCTCTCTCTCTGTCGCCGCCGCCCTCACCGTCGTCAATTCATAGATTCCATTGAATTAATTATGGGTTCGCGTACATAATATTGTTTAGATAAATGGTCAAATGATAACGAATCTATTAATAGCGAAATCTGTGTTATTAGATTGATACGTAACTTACTCGTATCGTATTTTACAAACTGTGGTGATGGGTTTTTGTGTGTAGGTTCTTAGTAACGGATTGTACAAGAGCGTGGAGCATAGCGTGGCGGTGAACTCGGAGAAAGAAAGGATAGCGGTGGGATTCTTCTTCAACCCTAGGTTTGATGCAGAGGTTGGGCCGGCGACGGATATTGTTGGTCCGGAGAACCCAGCAAAGTTCAAGAGGAAGGGAATGGAACAGTATGTGAAGGATTATTTCGCCATGAAGATGGAGGGGAGGTCAAACTTGGAACATATGAAGATCGACAACGATGGATGCCGCCAATAATCATTTATATACAAACACTATTTGCATGTCTTCTAGCAGATAGTAATGATCGTATGACGCGTGTTGGATTATTTAACTGTTATTGTTAATATAATAACGATAATTAAAAGACCTCTTTCCTTTTACCTATGATAAAAAAAAATAACATAATTAAAAGTCGTTGGCTCGTTGTAAGTATTCAAGAATTGCATGTGAAAATTTTGTTTCTTGTATTATTTAATCGAATTATTATTTGTAGCGGTTAATAATACTTATTTGTAGCTCTAAATTGATAAAATTACAATTTTGCTCTGCCTTTTTCTTTTAAATTCAAAAGCTCAAACCCTTCGAACCAAACACACCTTCATTCGCCACCTTCCCACTCCATATTCTCTCCTAATTGTCATCCGAGGCTCGCGGAGCTTCGCAGAGACAAAGAAACTCGTCGGAGAAGGAGGAGAAAGGAAGAAGATCGCTGGAGAGGACCTCCAAAGCACCATCGGAGGTAGGGTGAAGATGGTCGACAATGTGCCAAATACGCATCACCGACGAAGGCCAAATGCATATTTGCATGTCGGTTGCATGGAGGAGATGTGTTGGTGGCACGTCACCGTTGACAGGTCGGCAAACAAATGTTATAACAATGTTATAGAGTAATTATGAAATTTATAAACAGATAAAAAAATTCATTGTTAAACTGTAATTAAATTGAAATCGTCAATGTCACTCTTGAGGTAAATATGTGCCAAATATGTGCCAAGCACATATTGCGTGTCAGTTGCATGGAGGGGACGTGTTGATGGCACGTCACCGTTGACAGGTCTTCAAGCGAATGTTATAACAATGTTATAGAGTAATTATGAAATTTATAAATAGAGAAAAAAATTCATTGTTAAACTGTAATTAAATTGAAATCGTCAATTTCACTCTTGAGGTATAGGAGAATGTGGTGAATGGTGACCATGGACTCGAAGAGCTCGTCCATCAAGTAAGTTACCTCAATCTTCTCAAAGGGAGAGTAGGAGTACTTGAGGTGTATGGCTAGGGAAATGTAGGTATGTCTTGGTCATTCGAGAATAGCTTGAAGTATTCCCATGATCAATCATGGATTGTTGTTTTCCTTTTTTGTTGCACTTTCGTGGAGTAGCTTGGACTAGGCAAGGTGAAGATCTTTACTAATGTTCTGCGAGGTCGTTTGGATCAGTGATCTTATAATGAGGGATTTGAGGCCCGATTCTCTCAACTAAAAACCTAGGAATTTAAAACGTGAGATTTTAGCCCAATTATGTGTTTGAAAATGGATCAGGGGTTTAGCCCATTATAGCTTTACCCCTTTCTTCTTCTTCTTTGTTCCTTTATCTCATCTTCTGCTGCTTCATCTCTTTCGTCGGTGTGGAAGTTTCTACAACAAACAACGATCAATGGCAAACTTCATCGACCAAGTGCAAAGGGAAAACCCCAAAGTGGCGGAGAGCTGCTTGTTGTTGTCGTTTCTTTATCGACCAGTTGTAAAACTGAAACCCCAAACTCGACCCTTAGAACCTGCAATCTAAGAATGGACGGGCTTCAAATGCAAAACCTAGAACATTTTAGAGCCGATACCACCGACTGTGAATGAGGCACAACGGATACGACGAACTGAAGGTGAGGTCTGCAATGAAATAGGGAGGAAAGCCCAAGAAAATGGATGACGATTATATTTCGATTGGATCTGATTGACAATGATTGTGGCTCTGAAAGTGCATACTGGATCTAGTCAGATTGATGATGTTGTTGGATGTTGGCGATTCATGATCTTCTGATGGGTTGTCCAGCATTGCGCTTCAGAGAAGGTTGTAGCAGAGTTGAGAGAAAGGCGGGGCAACGATGAAGCAGATGAATCCTGTGAGAGATGGGGCCGAGGCGGGATTGAGCGACGATGGTGGAGCTTTTGCTTGGGTGTCAGAAGAAGCTGGTCGGAGTTTGAGGTTGCAGGAGAAAGAGGGTTGATGGGATAGGGATGAACTGGGAAGAAGGAAAGGTATTCGTCTTAACTAGGTTAAGGGTAAAGTTTGGAAGAAATAAAAGGTATGCAAAAGAGGGATTGTGAAATAGCTTATGGCCATCTGCTATTTTGAAAACCCATGATTGATGATTTTTAAAAAATTTAATTGTAAAATCTCTCGTCCTTTCCAAATGCAGGATTGTGTTTAGGGATGGCAGTCAAACCCGGATCCGCGGGTACCCAGCCCGACCCAACCCGGTCAATGCGGGTAAAATCCGTGTTGACCGGGTTCGGGGCCCGGTGTCCTGTTGAGCGGGTTGGGTCGGGTACGGGTTTGGGCGTACCCGCACCGTGGATACCCGGACGCACCTCATAACCTAAACCTAGCAGACTCCATCTCTATTTCCCCAATTTCCCCCGACTGCGCAGTCACCAAATTCCACCAGCCACCATAAAAATCCAAACATCCAATTCACCTCCCCCAATCCTTCCCAACTGCCATTCCCTCCCTCAATCCTTAGCGACTGCGCCGGCGGCTTCCCTGTCACTCCTTCCCCCTGCCATTCCCCTACTCCGACTCTCTCCAAGTCCACAGCGACTCCCGTCCCGCATGGCAATCCCCATGCTCCGCCCCCGATTGTGGGAGTCGTCTCTGCCTCTAACCGCCGTTCAGGCTGCTCGCCGCTCTCCTAGTCGACTCAACCTCCGCCTCTCTCCGTCTGAGTTCTCCTCGTCTGCGATCTCAGATCCACACTTGAGTCTTGACTGCATTCCCGATCCCTCCCTCGACGTCAACTTCGTCGGGGCCGTTTGCTTGAACTGCTGTCGTAGCGAGGTCGTCGAGTCTCCTGATGAGGTCGAGTTGGAGGATTTCAGGACCGACATCACCTCTCACTTCCTCGCTGCTCACAACCCACGGGTACCCATTAACCCGTGGATACCCGACGGGTTGGGTTGGGTTTGAGTTTTCCAAACCCACCGGGTTTTACCCCGGGTTTTTTTGGTGGATAAACCCGTGGGTTTGGATTTGGGTTTGGCAAAACCCGCCCCAACCCGACCCATTGCCATCCCTAATTGTGTTGGAATATGGGAGAATAAGGGATTTTGACGAAATCCCTCATTCAAACGACCCCTAAAAGATTGGAGATGCCAAAGTATTTCACAATGCTAGGTACACATTTACTTCTACATACTTCGACTTATCCTTTGGAGGGCATGTGGAACTATGATTCATATCATTAATTACTCTAATCATTATCACATGCTCCTCATCACCAAACAATAACAAAAATTTCCCTTCCGCCTTAATGATAGCTCTAGCTAGCGCTGGCTATTTGGTTCGGCCTTTTTGGTTTTACTCGAAACTGGACCGGATAGCAAACATTCTTATCCAATCTTTGGGCCTAGATTTGAGGTAAAAAACCGTCACCGGACCAAAATTCGGATAAAGATCGGATAAGAGAGCCCTACACCCAAAATTTATCCTCCTAACCCTTTCAGGCCTTAGGTCACTCAAATCCCTCCTCGGCCCAATTTAACCGGATTGGAACGTATAGCCACCCCTAGCTCTAGTCGTGGTGAGGAGGAGACTATCAAGTATAAATGGCACATTTTTATTTTCTAGGATTTAGAACTCAAAAGGAAGAAAAAGTACCAACTTTCACCTAAAGATCATCGGTTATGCCCTTTTGTTCACTAATTGAATGGTCGTGTTAGTTGAAGTACGTTCAACAAATTACAATTGCTTAAAAATCATATAAGCTAGAACATTTATGATAGCTCCTAAGTCCAATATTTAAAGTGTCAGTTAAGCAAGCGATGGTGAAATGATGGGGGTCTTTCCGCGTCTCTCGGGAAGCTTCTTGTGGATAACGGTTGAAAATTCTTCATTGAGCATCATCAAGGATACCCCTTCCTTATTTTTCTTATTGTTGAGAATTTTGTCTAGGAACTTAGCATACTTGGTTACATCAGCTATGACATCGATGAAAGGCATTGTGATGTCGAGTTATCTTAGGAAGTTAGGATGAATATGAACTTGCCAAACTCCGCCTCCAAGCAAACTTTATAGAATGCAGAGTGCAAGAGGAGCTTGGTCTTGTACTCAGGGTCATAGGGATGGCAATGGGTCGGGTCGGTAGCGGATAGTGCATATCCGTTATCCTACCCAAAGTAGTTCGGGTTTTACCCATACCCATATCCACATAAAAAAGGGTAGAAAATAAAAACCATGCCCATACCTGTTCGAGTTTCAGGTATCCACTGTTATCCATGGATAATAATTTCTCGTTAAAATTCCAACCAATATGTTAACATTCACACATATTCTCACATTACATAGGAGAAAAAGTACGACAATAATTCACTATAATGAAGAAAATTTATTAAAACAACACAATTTCATAAAAATAGTATATTTGTATGCTAAATACAAAATATGTTAGAGAAAAATAATGATTATTTCTAGACAAAATACATATACATGTGTATAATCGGGCGGGTTCGGGTTGGATAGGGAGAAAACCATGTCCACCCATTACCCACAATATCCGGGTTCGGTTTTTAACCATACCCACTAAAAGTGTTTCGGGTTCAGATTTTACCCTACCCGATTAGGTCGGATTCGCACGGATATCCACGGTTACGGATATTTTTGCCATCTCTTTTCAGGGGGGTTAATGCCATATTTGGTCACTGTGATTACTGAATTGCGTCATATTTAGTCACTAGAAAAAGTTAATATCAAATTTGGTCACTACAATTAGTAAAATAGGTCATATTGAGTCACTCTCCGTTAGTCTCCGTCCAACTTCGTTAGTGGAGTCCGTTAAGTGCTGACGTGGCTAACAGATGCGCCTAGTCAGCACCGTTTTGACCCAAAAATCATCATACCCGACCCGCCACGTCAGTTTCACCCGCCATGTCATACACCAACCCAACCCGACCCAAAACCAAACCCTAACCCACCTAACAAAACAAAAAATCATCTGGTTAGTGGCCATTTTCAAACAAAAACCCTACTACTTCCTCACAAACCTGCTCGAGATACATCAAACAACTAGCTTAAGTATAGACCATCTACAGCTGTAATAATGGAAGGTTGTGCAAAGAGAGGATCAAACGCACATACCCCTTTCCATAATTGATTCCCCTTTTCTAGATTTTTTAGACTAGCTTACAACCAGAAAAAGCAAAGAGACCACTTACGTTTACCGTCGGGGAATAAGAGAGCCGGAGCGCGACAGGGGGAAACTGAACTCGCACAATGGGGGAATCAATTTAGGGTTTTGACCAGGGCTGTCGGCGGGCGATGTGGAAAGCTGACGCCGGCGCGCCCTGGGAGAAGACGACGACGACGCACGACGAAGGTGGATTTGAGGGTTTCGCCTTCTACTGCGATGGCGGAAACTGACGGCGCGCGGCGACAGAGAAGAAGAAGAAGAAGAAGAAGAAGAAGAAGAAGAAGAAGAAGAAGAAGAAGAAATGCAAAATGGAAGGAGGATCTGGGACAAGGGGGTAGCGTGGAGCTCTTCATCTCTCCCTGGAGTTCGATTGAAAATGGCTGAACCTAGAGGAAGGAGCAGGTTTGCGAAGAAGGAGAAGGGTTTTGGTCTGAAAATGGCCACTAACCAGATGATTTTCCATTTTTTTTTTTTTTTTTGTTAGGTGGGTTAGAGTTTGGTTTTGGATCGGGTTGGGTTAATGGTTGGGTTGGTGTATGACATGGCGGGTGAAACTGATGTGGCGGGTCGGGTCTGATGATTTTTGGGTCAAAATGGCGCTGACAAGGCGCATCTGTTAGCCATATCAGCACATAACGGACTTCACTAACGGAGTTGGACGGAGACTTACGGAGAGTGACTCAATATGACCTATTTTAGTAATTATAGTGACCAAATTTGATATTAATTTTTTCTAGTGACTAAACATGACACAATTTAGTAATCACAGTGACCAAATATGGCATTAACCCCTTTTCAGGGACAACATATTTTTTCTTTGGGGCTTGCACCTCTTCATTCACTATCTTATTAGGCTCATTGCCTCTTCAAGCACCAATTGTTCTTTTGACGTGACTTTCTTGGTCTATGGTTGCTTGGGTGGTGAAACCTCCTTGCCACTTCGAAGGAAGATGCTATTGTAATGGCTCTTAGTGTTAGCCTTAGCATTGTCTAGCAAAGTTCCTTGTGGTCTCACTGAAATGACTTATGAATTGGTTCTCACTTGAACTCTAATTCATCATAAGATAGGGTCAAATTTGGGGGGGGGGGGGGGGGAAATCCCACTGTACACACGTTCTTAAAAAAAATTCCCAAAATACATAAGTTATAAAAAATTTTCCCAAAGTACACATATTTGTCATTCACCGTTTTTTACAAACGCAGTGAAGGAGATCACCACGTTTGACAAAGACGGTGAATATTTCACCGTTTATAAGAAAAACGGTGACGTATTCACCGCGTTCATCAAAAACAGTGATGTACTCACCGCGTTTGAATAGAACGGTGAATACATCACCGTTTTAGTTAAAAACGGTGAATACATTCACCGTTGTAGAGTAACGCGGGGATCTTTTCCCACGTTTCCCACCCCTGGTAGGTCAAAATTAGGTCACAGCTACCTATTATTCACCGTTTGAGACAAACGCGGTGATGGTGTTCACCGTTTTAGACAAAAATGGTGAATAGTTGGCAGATTTGGTTATAAATACCACACCACCAGCAGTTGTAAAAACATAACCACTCCCCTTCCTTCAAATTTCAGCAACCAAAACCGAGCATAATACACAAAACAAGAATTTTTCGGTATGTTGAGACTTTTCGTATTATAGTCTAATTATGTTTTTAGTAGTTATAGTATGATTTAATTTTCATATTATGTTGTTGTTAGTTAGTTGAATTTATGTTCGTTAGTTATGAGATGGATAATATTAGTTGTACAATATGATTTTGGTTAATTTTACTGTCTTTAAGCTAATAGATACTTATTGTAAATTGTAGATATGGGTAAATTCAAGAAGTTTCATCTTACTATTCGGTGGAATGGAAGGTGACAAACTCTGACATAGGCATTGATTATGAGGACGGCGAATCCACTATGCTGAAAATTGAGTCCCGATTCAATTTTCAAGAACTCTGTGATATTTGTGCAGACAGGGTTTGTACGCGCGGACAAACGAGACTTGGCAAAATTACTTACCGGTATCCAGACATGAGTGCTAGCGGGGTCGTGTTCCAAGAAGTTGTCATAAACGATGATGACGCGGTTACGATGATGTTACAGTTCCTAAGCGATAACCAAGTCCGACTTGCAGAGGTGTATGTTGAGACCGAGGCGGTCGGTGAATCTCATTCTCACCAGTATTCTTATGATGATGGTTTTGCAGGAGGGTACGGATGGGGTGGTAGTTAGAGCAACTACGAAGGCGGTGGTTATACAGGAGGTTACGGAGAGGGTGGTGGTTCAATCAACTACGGCGGAGGTAGTAGTGCAGGATGGGTGCCATCGGAAGAATACTCGCAACCTGATCAACTAGCCCCATTTGTTGAGGCCGATGGTGTTCAATGGCCTGCTTGGGGGCCAGAGTGGTCTGAAATCGAGAATACCATTCGATCAGGGCGTACTTCACATGAGCGAGAAGACGATGTTGGTGATCGTGGTCATGTTGATCCTTCTGGCCCGAGCTATCCATTCGAGTCGAGCGACGAGGATACTGAGGAAGATTTGAGATCAGTGAGCGAGGAGGAGGAAGATACTGATGATAACGAGGATGAGGCGGTATTTCGTGAGGCACCCACGCCATATTACACACAGGTTCCAACTCAATTTTTACATAGTCAGAATGATCCCCCCGACTTTGTCCCTATGCCAGTGTATAATCCGACGGCCAATTTAGAGCAGGGTATGGCGTTCACTTCGAAAGACGCTGTGCAGGATGCTTTTACAGAAGAGGCGTTGAGGCGCAATTTCGAGTGGAAGGTAAAATATTCTGACAGTAAACAACTACATGTCATATGCAAGCATGATGCAGAGGGTTGTACGTGGCAACTGCGGGCTGCAAATTATTTCGATTAAAAAAATCATAAACCAAAAACCTACACGAAGAGCCTCTTCGTCCATTTTTTGGCAGAAGCCGGACAGAGGTTCGACGGGTTTAGGTTTGTAAGGGACGGGAACTTAGCGGGACGCGGGATTTAGGGTCAAACTCTAGTAATTCTTTCTGATGTGGAAGATCGGACTTAGCCGCAACCACAGAGCATACTTAGAACGAGACTAGAGCGGATAAATGGAGGGAGAAAGAATGTAAATGGTTGTGGTGTGATTTGTTTGTGGGGGGAAGGGTTCTATTTATAGTGGGGGGAAGGGATCAGCCGAATTAATTCTGGCCACCCTTCACCGCGTCTCTCAGAAACGGTGAAGTCACCGCTTGCATTAAAAACGGTGAATGACGCGGATCGAGGCGACATGGCCAAGCATGAGGCGTCGGATCTGGGAAGAAAACCACGATCCGCGCCTCACCGCATCCAACGGCCAAGGTGAACGCGCCAGCGACGCGGATCGCTGACGCAAACAAACACGGGGTATTCACCGTGTTTGTTTAACGCGGTGAATACCCCGCGTTGGTCCACGTCAGCGATCCGCGTCGCTTCATCGTGGATCATTAAAACGGTTTCAATTTCACCGTTTTTTATTAAAACGGTGATGCATTCACCGTGTCTGTTTAAAACGGTGATGCCTTCACCGTTTTACACTAAGACGGTGAATACGTCACCTTTTTTTTTAAATGGTGAATACGTCACCATTTTTTTTTTAAAACGGTGAAATATTCACCGTCTTTGTCAAACGCGGTGATATACTTCACTGCGTTTGTCAAAAACGGTGATGCTCAAACATGTGTACTTTTGGAAAAAAAATTATAACTTATGTATTTTGGGAATTTTTTTTAATAACTAGTGTACTTTGGGATTTTTTCCAAATTTGGGAGCGGATACTATAACAACACCTCCTTTGTTGTTATAGTAACAACAAGGGTAAAAGGGTCCATTAACACAATATCTAACAAATAAAAAAATCAATATTCAGCTGATCTCCTTCATCGCGTATATCGCTCCTTCTCCCCCAATACTCCCCCCGGCGCCGCGCCGCACAATCTGAACCTTCTGGCCACTCCACGTCGCTCGCAGGAACAGCAAGCGCTTCGCCTGTGGATCGCGACGGCGGCGTTGCTGAACGTGGAAGGCCTGGCGCTACATGAACCTCACAACCGGTGGCGGCGTTATTTCCTCACCGGCGTCTCCAGTCTCTCCTTCCTCTGCCTGTCGAGGTTCGGCCGGAAGTACGGCCTCCGGCGGTTCCTCTTCTTCGACGGCCTCTGCCACGACAGCGACACCGTCAGGCAAGGATTGACCAAGAAGCTCGATGTAAGGTTTTCCAAATCTCCAATCTACTTCCTAATTATAATATCATTAATCCGATACGAATGTTAAGTCGACAACAGCAGCAGCCCAATTCCGGGAATCCCAACAAGCAAAGAGGCAAGAAGATATGAATTGACCGGGGGGAAATCGGGTAATCGAAGAATTGAAAGCGGGGAGAAAGAGCCCAGAATTGTGCGGGATGGGAGTAAGAAAGAGGTGGAATGGAAGGGATTTCTTTTTTCAGTTCGTGAGATCAAATGGAAGGGAAGTAATTCGAGATTAGGAGAAGGAGAGCTGTGTGAAGAGGAGATAGTAGAGTGGGAAGGAATTCGGTAATGGTGTGTAAGAGTTCGACTTCGCTCGTAGCAATTAGGGTTTGGACAAAAAGGGGAAAATAGAAAATGCATACAATAAACCTTCTAATGCAGACCACAAATCAGAAAAGTTAGAAAGCAAACCATAAATATTTTATAAGCACACCAGAAAATGCATAAAAAAATATGAGAAACCAAACCATAAATCTCACAATGCACACCACAATATCCGGTGATCGTTGACCGTTGACCAGTCAACGAAGTTCGTTGACCACACTCCGACGACCGTCAGTGAGTAAATTTCGGCGCCGATAGGCATATTCCGGCCCCGATGACTAGATTCCGACCCGGTAAGCATATTCTGACACCGACAAGCATTTTCTGGCGACAAAAAAGCATATTCCGGTGACCGGATTTCAGTGACCAAAATTTTGGGCAGAAAATTAAAAAAAATATTTCAAATTTTATATTTTTATATTTTTATTCTTATTTAAATATATTTTCATAATGACAATTATACCCCTGCTTTGATTTTACACTAGATCAAGTCATATAATAAAAAGTCATCATAATCCTAGCTTCCTATTGGTTGGAGACTAGTGATGTTACAATAACAATACAAGGGGTGTTGTCACACTATCTAGTCTCGTCAAATTTAACTCGATAGGTATGAATACTATCGAGATCATATTCCCGTAGGGCCTTTCTTCTCCCACTACTTCGAACTAGCCGTTGTATTTTAGAAAACATTTTGCAATTGCGAGGTACCTCGAATTCAAGACAAACGAGCTATTGAGCATGAACTTAAGTAACCAACAAAGTATGAAATTCTTAGAGCTATTGAGCATGAACTTAAGTAACCAACAAAGTATGAAATTCTTAGTTCTAGACTAGCAATAAACACGAGTAAAGCATAAAGTAAAAGGCATTTTTAGGTATTATTTCCCCTAGTTTTTCCATATTGGTATAGCAACTTAAATAAAAACATATGTAATTGAGTGTGTCATGAAGGTTTCCACCACCTATTCCGATCCAAGGTCATATCCTACACTTTGGTAGTTTCAACTTTTAGGGTGAACTAGGTGACATACGAATGATTACTCTTTATACTACCGACTTTCGAAAAACTAATTGTTTTATCTCATTTTTCATTTCAACCATAAACAACTAAATAATTGCATCATTAAATAATCAAATAATCAATCATTATTCACGAGTGTTATAACCATTAAGATTACAATATTTCGTCATTAAGAAAAGGTTATTGAAAAAAATTGGGCCTTCCCAGTTCCCATCTAATGGGCTCCGCAGAAGCAGCTTTAGCAACTAATGATCGGGCCTCCGGATCTTCATTCCGACCCGACTGTTCCATATCATCATGCAATTTCGGGTTTCGGCTTCCTCCACTGCAGTTACCTTCATCTTTTAAGTTTCAAGCCACCGTCTCTTCTCTCCTCTCTCTCTCTCTCTCTCGATCGAACAGCATCCCCCAATCCCAACAAATTGGTCACGAGTAAACGAAAAATCTCCGGTAGAAAACAGCAGCCAAGAAACGCCGACTCACCCGCCATCAAGCGATCGCGGTATGGCGGTGGAGGAGTCGCAGAAATCGGCGGCACCGACCTCTGAAGAGGTCGCCAACGCTAACCCTAAGCCGCACGCCGAAGACGTCGCCGGGAGCGACGATGTGCCGGAGGAAGGAGAGATCGTCGGGGACGACGACAGCTCGTCCAAGAAATCAAGCGCTGTGCCTTACCAGCCGCACCTGCTCGAACATCAATGGACTTTCTGGTTCGATAATCCATCCGCTAAATCTAAGCAAACCGCCTGGGGGAGCTCCATGCGCTCCATTTACACCTTCTCCACCGTCGAGGAATTCTGGAGGTGATGATTCTTTTGTTTTTTATTTCCTTTGCGCGTTTATCGACGGGGAAAGGCCTGATCTTGATGCGGTTTACGAGCTCGTTGTTTGTTAATGTCTTTGCTTGAGCTTGATATCATTTTGAAGGAGAGAAGATTGGGGGTTTCGTGCTTAGGTTGATTGTGATTGAATGTCTATAGTGGCAAGTGAATATCTCAGGAGTTCGATGGCGTGGTCATTGGTCTGGCTTTTGTGGTGATGCTTTTTATTGAGCAATATGTCTGATGGGGATTCTTGCTATTCTTTATCTGGAATCTACTTATGGTTCTCGTTTTCGCTAGAGATCATAAACTGAATGAATGTCCTCAAAAGGTTTTGCCTTTAAGTGTTACTCGGTTCTCTTATATTAGGAATTCAATTGCTTATGTCCTTGGATGTTATCCCTCGCCTATGAAACAGCTAAGTGTACTGGAGTTACTCTTGTACTCCTTGACATATTATATGTTCGTTTTGGATAAATTAGGAGCTTAAATAGCATATTGTGTTGGATTGTTACTGGGAGCACATGGTTATAGCTTGTGCACTCAATTCGTGTAGAAACAAATTTTGGTTGATTAGTTAGAGGACTTGGTCTCAGTTGTGACGTGTTGTTGCTAGATCTCAAGGTACTCGATAGTTTGCTTCTCTAGTAGTAACTTGGACATTCATTTCTTAGGGGGTTCAGCGTGAAAGTCACCATAGTTTGATGTTCCATACAGTTCTTTGCAGTCATTAGTAGCTATAAATTTGGGAACCTGGTTTCATATAGTTTCAGAGACAAACTTGACAGCTAGAAGCCTAGTTTCCGGCAGTTTTTCTGTTTAGTTTTTGTTCATAGCCGTGAAAACCAATCCTGATCTTTTCTTTCCCAGCATATCTTAGGTATTATCGATTTCCTGACAGCCTTCCTGACAAGGGCAACAGTTCGGCATTGTTTAACTCATGGGAGAATTGGGATAAATTAGTTCCGACTTCTGAAATCACTAAAGCATATCGTGTTCACCTTTTCCCCGTTGCAACGCTTGGAACCAGTTTATAAGATCCCTAAGCTTATATGTTGATTGACATTTTTATCTTGGGTTTAGTGTTTACAACAATATTCATCATCCAAGCAAGCTCCCTGGTGGAGCAGACTTCTACTGCTTCAAGCACAAGATTGAGCCGAAGTGGGAGGACCCTGTTTGTGCTGGTGGAGGGAAGTGGACTTTGACCTTTGGGAAAACGAAATCTGATACCAGCTGGCTATATACGGTATGCCTTTAGTCAGTCTTTAAGTCTCTTCATTTTGGTGACTCTGAGCATCGTGCGTCTCTCATTAATACTCTGTTATCTTTAGCTGCTAGCTATGATTGGGGAGCAATTCGAACATGGAGATGAGATTTGTGGGGCTGTCGTCAATGTGAGGGCTAGGCAGGAGAAGATTTCTCTTTGGACCAAGAATGCTTCAAATGAAGCCGCTCAGGTATGCAGCATTGGATACATATATGCACTTGATGACTTCTTTACTTATTAGTGCATGATCAATGAAAATGTCGCCTGTAGCTGAGCATCGGGAGACAATGGAAGGAATTTCTTGATTCCAATGATAGTATGGGGTTCATATTCCATGTAAGTGTGGTGTTTACTAATGATGTCTCTTCCTTTTCAAGATATGCAAGTAAGTTGAAGTGGTGTTTTACTTTTGTATCTTGCTGTTATTTTCAGGATGATGCAAAGAAGCTTGACAGGGGTGCCAAGAATCGCTACACTATCTGACCTGTTGAATTCGTATCTAAGAGCACCGACTTCCTGTAACCGAAGTCTGTCCTGGCTGAGGACAATCAGGGGGAGACTCTTCATATGACGGAACTTCTATCTCGTATCGTAATTTTGGCTCACTTGCGTCAAAATGTGGTAGTTAGCAGGAAGTAGGGACATATAGAGCTTAACAGAGTTTTATGCAACTATTTTTTGGCTTCGAATATAACCAGCGGTGTTGGATGTTTGTTTGAAAATTGGAATTACTCAACCGTATTTCTATCTTGGTGTTGGCCACAAAGCGGATTTAGCAGGTGGAGCACAAGCTTTGATTAATGCTTCTCACTAAATTTGTTTACTGGCCTCCGGTACAGGGCAATGCCGGTTGCCGGGAGATGTCTGTATCTACCGAACCAATCTCATGCTCTGTTTCAGAGCGTTCAATTCTTGTATCTTCAATATCCATTTTCCATATCCGAAATATAGCCGGTTAAAACCAGTGGTATATGTTGGATATTATCTTTCACATGATTAGAAATTTCGTTCCAAAAGAACTCTCGACTAGGGGCAACAAGATCCAGCATCAAACTCCAGTTAACTTAACTGGACATTATATCGAACTGAACCTATTCTTCAACCCATTCCATAACAAGTGCAACTTGTGCACGCTACAGAACCAACCTAATCTATAACCAACGACTACAAAATTATACTCATTTACAATCAATCAAAACTTCCCCTTTCCTCTCTGCAAAAGATATTTATTAACAGGAGGCAGCTCAGGAAAGAAAGAAAAAATAATATGGAACACAAGCAGTAATCATTTTGGACTGCAGGCTTTTTCAAGGCAACAGCTCGCCGTCCTCGACATCACCATCTAACCACTCATCCACATTGTCGGTCTCGTCGTCCTTGAAGAACAGACCTAATCGCTCCAGTGGGCTCAAGGGGCTTTCAAAGCCACATCCTCCTTCACTTTCTCTTCCTCTGTATGCTCTCTCACCCACTCTTGGACTGACTAACAACAGCCTGCACCCACTTAGATCCTCGAGTTCTCTCAGTACTTCTTTGTTCTCCTCAATCTCAACACTTCTCTCAACCTGAAATTATCGTATTTTTCGACCAAGGAAACCAGTTGTATTATGATGGGACGAAAAGAATTATGATTTTGAGGTGTCAAGCCATAAAGGTAGCAAAAGTCAACAACCTTCAGCACTGCAACCCGGGCGGCTTCTCTTTCCCGTTGCCTTCGCTCCTTCAATTCCATCTCATGTTGCCTCTGGGAGGCAGCTTCAGCCTCTTTGATCTGGGCTTCAATTCTTGTTTTCTCTGCAATAATTCAAAAGGGGAAAAACTTACACAAGAAATTTGAGGACAAAGAGGAAGCAAGCAACTAACAATCAAATGACACCCACTTATTCCCTCTCATCAATCATATGAAGCTTTTCATCGAGGACGGAGAATGATAATCAAAATCAAGTTAATTTTATTGCAGATTGTTAAGATTTAGAAATGGTTCGCTCCCGTCACAAAAAACCCAGCATTGGAACATTTCACCACACCTCCAAGTACAGAAAAAATGAGATGAATGTGATACAAAGAAACAACTTCAGCTAAAAACCAGTTTAGTGTGCACAATAAATATAGTAATACGGAAAGCAAGGTAATTTGATCTAATTGCTTTATTATAATATAGCAAATACCTTCATGGTGCATCCTTTCCAATCTCTCCTTTTCCCGCTTCATCTTTATTGATTCAGCCTTGTCACCCTGAATAATGGGATGTTAGGATAAACCATGAGCGAAGACTTAGATTACAGCAAACAACTGCTTGATCAGGACTTGTACACAATAAGCACATGAAAAAGAGGGAGGAGGTAGAAGAGGAGACTACGAATTACATGATCAAGAAGCGTATTATGCTTTGCCTTCAGAATTGTGTATGCAAATCGTTCCTTAATCATTGCAGCACGTAGGGCTCTTTTCGGTGACATTTGATGTGCTTCAGCAACATGAGATCTCCAATCTAAACACAAGTCCGAAACACTAATGAAATCAGAGAAAGAAACAAATCAAATGAAATAATTGATGATTGAGACCAGAAGTGAAGCAAACCTTCTCCAGAAGTTGCATCCGTAATAGGCATTACAAGCTCCGAACTAGGACATAAATTGTCTTCATCTAAAGCACTCACGGCACCTTTTCCAAGTTCCATCACACAATCAGTCACCGAAAGTGGTGAGGTGCATGATTTCTGAGTAGAAAAGGGATAAAGACCTCACCATCAGAATCTGGATCTGACCTGCTCATCTGGGAAATCGAGATAACCTCTGGCTGATAGTCCTATTCAAATTACACATTAAGATGTCATGCATTGCCACTGTATGGCCACTAAGAAGACAAAAAAAGATGCAATAGCATAAACTTCTGTCATACCACTGTTCTGGCATCAGTGCTTTGGGAAAGATCCCTGCTAAATGCTCCAGCAATGGATGCATCTGAAGCAAGACATACACAAAGATAATAATCAATCATCAGTCACATAATACACCTAAGAGAAAGAGGGGAAAAGAAAGGGGGAGAGGAGAATCAACTACCTGACAATGCATTAACTGAATTCATCTGAAGGCTACATCCACAGGGGCCCTTGCCACAAGTACCACATTTGCGAACCACTATCCTCATTGGTGGTTTGCAATTGACAAGACCATGCACATGTCCAGGACCTTTTCAATTGACCATAAGAATTCTACTGATTAGCTCCTGTAAAGAGCCATAAACCAGAAACCACAGTCGGTGCCACTTCATACCTTTCACGGACTTCGGTACACAGTTATCAGCAGCTTTGGCATTCTTAACCTAGCAAACAAAACAGACCGAATATTTTACACCACCACTTAATCGAAGGATATGGAAAAGAAAGCAGCCATCGTGAGTTGTGACTGAAACCAGTCGCCCAGCTAATAACACTGGCTGATTTAGCTCAAGTTGAAAAAGATAAACTGAATACTTACCTCAACAGCCTGGGCATGTAGAGAGCCCCTTTCCGTCGTCTCTTTTATGGCTTCCTAGATAGAGTAGCATTGCAAGGAGGTGGCGTTCTGGGGCAGTTCTGTTTCATACAGTCGTTTCCCTTAACATGCGCACCACGTAATTTCGCCTTTCCATATTTTGACATTTCATAACTCCATTTATCCTCTAATAAATTCCATCTGGTGTCAAAAATTTTATGAAGCTCCATGGCCTGCTGATGCACAGGGTTACTCGGTGGGTTATACAGCATAGCATTATCAAACGTCAATTTAACATCAGCTGCAAATTCTTCAGCCCCCGCATATGCATTCTTAGACAGCTTGGACTTTATGGTCCCCAGATCCATAGGATGGGATATGATAGTGAAATAATCTGGAATCGCAAGTTTGACAGGATCCACTGGCTCAGAGAAAACCCAACCGTCTGGATGTCCAACAAGAACTTTCAGAAGAGCCAAGCACTGCTGTGTTACTGTACGATCCATTTTCCATCTCTTACATGGATGACCATCTATATCCATTGACGGGCCACGCTTTTTAGAGCACGAAATGGCAAATTTAGCATTTTGTGATGTACCCATCCGAGTTTGAGAAGTAAGATCAGCACACAGCTTCTGCTTCAATCCACATGAACTTGCCCCAGGATCAACTTCAACCTTCTGGGTGGAAAATTTTATCTTCAAAATCTTCTTAGTCACAACAGTTTCGGCAGCTCCCATGATGATCAATTGGAGGAACACAGGTGCAGAAAGCAAAGGTTCACCAATCATATGCACCTTATGAAGCCATCTCCAAAAGTGCCGTGGCACTAGAAAGTGAAACTGAAAACATCACGTACGTACGGGAGAGCTGCTGGGCAGAAGAAGGCCGCATCAGAAGGTTTGAACCGCAATAATTCGTATAGAGCAAGGGGAAGACCAAGTAAAGCACCACAAAAGTAATTGCATTTCGACCCCATAACTCCTCTTGGCTACGGAAAGCACAAACCCTCCCCAGAAACATAAACCCAATTCACCCACAAAGAGCAAGACGAACACAGAAACTATGCTTCCCGTCCCCGAATGACAAATCAAACTGCGGAAGGGACCGGAAAAATACTAGTAATTCAAATCCTCAACCGGAAAAGAAAGATGAAAACCCCAGCCAAACATGGGTACCGTACAGCATCGGAATCGGATAAAAAACGGAACAGAAAAGAAGCCCTGATTTGAAAAAGGACTGCAAGCAACAGACCAAAGCTAAATCCGAGGAATCCCCAATCGAGAAGATCCACCGGATTCGCAATTCAAATCATACGAATCAAGCGAGAAAACCAAAGGAAGGAATTTGAAAACGAAAGCAGCGCGATTCGGGATCTGGAAGGGGACTTACCGCGGTTTTCCACCAAATCACCAAGCCCTTGAACAGGGATCGAACGAAATGAATGCACCTCGAAGACAGACTCGCAGTCGAAGCGCGAACCGAGCAAGCCAGCTCTAGCGACGGCCTGCCTCCGACGACCAACGACGAGAGGAAGTAGAGGGGGGCAGAACGGAGAAGGGTTTTAGAGGCGCGAAGTTAGTGGAGAAGCAGATACTACTGGGTTCTTTTAAGTGGGAAAAGAAAATATCTCTTTGCTGGGGCCTTCTCCTTTTCCTTGTTTTCTAGGGTTTATGATATTTTACGTTTGGGGCAATTGAAAAGAAAAGTCTTCCATTTCTCTGTCTCTTTCCGCTTCTCTGTCTGTAGCAAATTACCGACCGACAACGACCCTTCTCATTAGAGCGTCAGTCGTCATTTTCTTTTTCCTCTAGGCAAATGACTAATTGGCCCCTGGCTGACGGTGACGTACGGAGGTTGCGTTAACCCCTGCCGTCCGTTTCTCTTATTTTATAAATCCTTCCACCAGTTTCGCTAACGATACTGTTGTGAAGATCCTTGAGAGTTGAGAACTGAGAAGCAATTTATTTTTGTAAAAAGGAATTATTTGTGTTTTTTTAAAAGGAATTCTATGCTCTCACTATAAAGAAGAAGAAAAAGAAGGGATTATTATGTTGAGACAATGGAGTGTCAAAGAGTCAAAGGGCTACCAGTTTGATCATTGATGAAGTGTTGTAATTTTTTGTGGAAGCTATCCTTCGAATTCGATTGGAGAAAGAAGGATCAGATGATTTTTACGCTGGAGTCTCACCAAAGATGGTGGGTTCTCGAAAATTGCCTATCATGCTTTTCATAAAGCAAACACAAACTTTCAACCGACAGGGAATGAAGAAAATTGGAAATTGATCTGGGGCTGAACCTCCCACCAAAACTCAAATTATTCATATGGAGTTTCTCCAAAATGGGTTGGCAGCTAAAGAGAGGCTCTTTCATCGAAAATGTGCCCCGAACCAGATTTGTCAAGTTTGTCAAAACCCGTACAAATCCCTTATCCATGTTATGTGTATATCTCCGGTGAGAACATTCACATAATTTGCGTCGTCGATGTTGAAAGATATTCGTAAGAAAAAGAGTTAGAACGAAAAGAATATCCAAAGGAATGAAAATAACTACAACTACTAATGAATTCTAATATTCAACATACATTAAACGAAAGACAGTACATATTTTTAGGCTAGGAAAATCCAAAATCACAATCCTTCCCCTAATAGGCCAGCGACCTCCTTCTCATTTTTCCTACCTAAAACATGAAACTCAACCTACAAGGAAATAATAATAAACTCCTAAATAATAAACCAAATCCTACTTGAACAATGAAAGCAATAATAAAGACAATGTTGAAGGAAGCTCGCTTATGCCTCTGCTCAAGCAACTCAACGGGCCAAAGAATGGATTTGGAAAGCTTGCCAGTGCCTCTGGACAAGTTATTCGAAGGGATTTGAAAAGAAATCAAATTAGCACAACTTACCTTTTCTGTTCACAAGGCAGAAATGGAAAACCCATCAAGGAGACGTTGGGAAGCTAGAGTATAAGAAGATACAAAGGCTGGAGTCAAGAATCACCTTTTTCAAGCAAAACAAGAAAGAAAGAGCAGAGAGTTTGCTAGTAATCTTGTTAAGAAAAAGAGAGCTGATCCGAGTAATTGCTTGGCTAACTAGGTGTATTGAGTCTCGAGTTCTGAGTGAGGATACAGTCTGGTTAGGGTGATTTACCAGCTTAGGCTGAGAGTTCTTTGTTGTAGGTGCAGTTGTAACCAAGAACTTGGAAGAACCAAGTCAGTAGTGAAACGTTGAAGGTCTCAAGAAGAGATCCTTCAACCGTGGATTAGTCGGTGCAGGGATACTTATTCTCCCTGTCCCGGATACCACGTAAAAAATTGCCTGTGTGTTCATCGCTTTCAGTTTCCCAATTGCTTAATAATCTTGTTGTTTGCTGAAGTGTGATTGACACAGGGAAGACGAACAGAAGCAGAGTCAAGAAGGAAGAGGCACCCTCTGCTTCGTGGTTGTGTTGAGTTCAGAAACCAAAGAACTGGGCTCACTGAATAATTAGTCTGGGCCGAAAACTTAAATTATAACAAACAGGCCCATTGTCTGGTTTCGGTTTATTTTCGATTTACAACATCGATTTCTTGTGTAGTGTTTACATCCTTCTCATTTGACTCGAGGATTTTTCTAGGGTTTGACTCACTCCTACTGTCATTCTAGAAAATGGCCAAGTGTAACCACTTCCTACAGCGTAGTATAGCGGGTTTGGGTTTTAATGTCAACCCGGGTCCTAGATATGATGACTACTCAGTGAATTCGTATTATCTAGCAATGAAACTTTAGTGAAGGTCTAAACTAACAAGCAAGCAAAGCAACTGAACGGTTGTTTTCAGGTTAAGAGAGGTCACCCGGATATGGTTCCCCCTAGACTGCAGTTAAGCCGGATTGCAATTACCAAGTTCAATTTCTATGATAGTTATACTGCGGAAGGTTCTCAAACAATCTGAAGTCTCGACTAAAGGTCTCCAGACCCTCTCAATCTGAGTCTCTAGCGGGCGACTAACCTCCACCGGAGTAAACAGATTGAGGCCCTAACGAACCAAACCTCCACTACCGAATTGAATTCGGTACAGAATAGCAAATTGGCTCCTCGACTAAAGTCACCAATTCACTACCTTCAATTAAGGGTTCTCTATCAACCTAGGCAGATATTCTCATTCTAGGTTAAAGCAGAAACAACAGGAATTTGATCAGGATTCATGCCATTCAATCATTCAAACCTCAATCGAATATAATCAAATCATAGAAACAGTACTTGGATTCATACAATCAACCCTAACATACAGATCTAGGGTTCCCACACCCAGATGAATGGGAGAACTACTCCATGGAGAAAGAAACAAAAGCAGATTCAGAAGCGGAAATCATACTGTGAAGGATGGATTTCTGCTCCTGGACGTTGATCGACACTCCTCCAAGCTCAAGCCAAGCTCCAATGGTGATGAAGATCAAGCTAGGGCACTTGGAGACTCTTGTTCGTCGCTTTCTCTCTCTAGGAATCGCTCTGTCTCTCTAAAACTCGAATCCCCTCTCTTTTGGCTGAAAATCTGCCTAAAAGGGCATCACTGGCCAGAACACGGTCGAGGACACGGCCGTGTTCTGATCCAGCCTGCCCGTGCCCTCTGCCACGTGGTAAATACACGGGCACGGTCTGGGGAAAACACGGGCGTGTTTTGATGCGGACACGACCGTGTTTTGAAATGGTCTCGCCCGTGTTTTAATGCTTGTGCAAGGCATTGCAGGGAAGCCTCGGCAGTAAAAACACGGGTCAGGAACACGACCGTGTTTTGAAAGCCTCCTGCCCGTGTTTTGGTCATAGCTAGACCAAACGACTTCCAAATGCTCCGAAACTCGCGCTTGGCCTTCCCTTCGATGCCTGGGACCTGAAATAGGACAAAGTAGCACAACCCGGCGTAAAATAGGCCAAAACACATAACTATGCTCCGCCAATGGATAAGAAATAGGGGTATAAAATCATGCAATTACATCGTTATCAGAGTTCTTCTTTGCAGAATCAAAGAACGCGATTTTCTTCTTAGGTCTCGCGCTCGACCTCCATTCACATGTGGTATCAGAGCCCGGCTCCGAAATCAAGGCTTCAAATCCTTCGGAGAAGATGAGTTCGAGCTCTGCGACTGGTATGGGGATCTACATGGCCAATGGTTTCTCACAAACACGACCGCCTCGATTTGAAGGAGTACACTAACGGGTACTGGAGAAATATAATGGAGTTATTTATCTGCTCCACTGATCTAGACCTCTGGGATATCATAATGGACGGGCCTTTAGAAGTGAAGGATGCTCGAGGGAAGTGGACTGAAGACGACAAGAAAAATTTCCAGTTGAACTCGAAGGCAACCAACCTAATGTACTGTGCATTAGGACCCGAAGAATATCATAGGGTCACGGGATGCAAGACAGCCAAGGAGATTTGGGATAAGCTGCAGATCGCTCATGAAGGTACATCTCATGTCAAGATTTCCAGAATCAACAGTCTTAAACAGGATTTTGAATCCTTCGTCATGAAGCCTGAGGAATCGATCAAGGAGATGAATGATCAATTCACTACAATCGTCAACAGTCTGAGAAACTTGGAAGTTGAATATCCAAGTGCTGATCTCGTGCGAAAAGTACTCTGGGCATTGCCAAAACGATGGACTCCAAAAGTCACGGCTATTGAGGAGTCAAAAGATCTTACCAGACTCAGTTTGGATGAGCTGATAGGTTCGTTGATAACTCATGAAGAGAAGCTAAGGAGAGAAGAGATAGATGAGCCAAAGAAAGAAAAGCGAAACATAGCACTTAAGGTCTCATCATTTGAAGAAGACTTGGATGGCTTAGAAGACATGGAAGATGACGAGTTGGCATTGCTGAGCAAGCAAGTAGCCCAATTGCTAAAGATGCGCAGAGACAAAAGGAAAGGAAGTTCACCCAGCAAGATAGAGGACAGTAGGGATCAAAAGGAAAGAAATCGGTTTGGGTACAGGAATAGAAGAGAAGGAAGCAATGAGAAGGGTCAACCACAACCAAACTGCTACAAGTGTGGAAGATCAGGACACATAAAAGCTGATTGTCCTTTGACTAAGAATGCCTATGCTGCAACCTGGAGTTGTAGTGAAGAAGATGAAGAGGAAGTATGCAGACAAGAGGCATACATGGCCATTGGTGAAGAATAAGAAGACGATGACATCAATTAGGTAAAGTCCTACTACTCGGATTCCTTTTGTGAAGATGATCAAATGTTAGATACAATACGAGATATTCAACAAGAGTTTGCTAACGTAAAACAAAAACACATCAAAATTAAAGCTGAATTCGAAACCCTTCTATCTAACTATGAAACTCTTAAAATTGAAAAACAGAAGCTTGAAGATGACTTAAAAATTGTTTTAAATGAGAATGCAGCTCTCGAGACTAAACTTGCTGCCTCTAAAGACAGGGTAAAAACCTTAGAAAGAAACAGATTGGGAGTCAGGAATCTAAACTTCAAGTCTGGGAATAGGAAGACAATGGAATGTTATTACTGCCACAAGCTAGGGCATCATATAAGTAACTGCAGAAAGTTGATCGCTAAAGAGATGAAGTCCAAAAATGCCTCAAACTGTGTTCATAAACACAAAGAATGTATACATAAAAACTATCAATCCTTGAGGGAATTCAAGCTAGTTTGGAGGCCTAAAAATAAGTGATCCGCTCTCTTTTGCAGACCTGTCTCCAAGTGAGCATGGAAGGCAGTGTTTGGGTTCTTGACAGTGGCTGCTCACATTACATGACTGGGGATAAAAAGTTATTCACTGATCTCACACTTAGAAAGAAAGGTAAAGTATTCTTTGGTGATAACTACAGTACTGAAATTCTAGGTAAAGGAACCATAGGTAATTCACCCTCTATAAGTAATGTTATGTTTGTAAAAGACCTAAAACATAATTTACTATCTATAAGTCAACTGTGTAAAAATGAAAACAGAGTCATTTTTGAACCAAATGGATGCACTGTTGAAAACATCTTAACTAAGAAGATTCTGTTTACTGGTAAGCGAAGAGGGAAATTATTCATTGTCGATTTAAATGACAAAAAGACCTTTAATGAATCTTGTTTGATATCAGTTGACAAGGATGACCAACTTGAATGGCATCGAAGGCTTGGTCACATAAGTGTAGGAATTTTATCTAAGCTAGTTAACCTGGAACTGGTAAGAGGTGTTCCAAAAATTCATAGTAAAAAGGAGTTTTTCTGCGAGGCATGTACAAAAGGAAAACATACTCGATCCTCTTTCAAAACTAAACAAATTCTTTCCACCAACAGACCTCTTGAGCTTCTACATCTGGATCTCTTTGGTCCAAGTAACATTAAGAGCTTAGGAGGGAAATACTATGCCTTTGTTATTGTTGATGACTACTCTAGATTCACTTGGGTATTATTTCTCTCTAGTAAAGATGAAGCTCTTCTAAAATTCAAAAACTTTGTAAAACAAGTCGAAAATGAGAAACAGTCCAAGATAATCAATATACGAAGTGATCATGGTGGTGAATTCGAATCCGAAAAATTTGAGGACTTCTGTAACACACTTGGAATTCTTCACAATTTCTCAGCCCCTAGAACTCCTCAGCAAAATGGTGTAGTTGAGAGAAAGAATAGAACCCTTATTGAAATTGGAAGAACCATGCTGAATGGTTATGGAGTTTCAAAGAAATTCTGGGCTGAAGCCATCAACACAGCATGTTATGTGGTTAACAGGGCTCTAATTCGTTCAAAACTTAACAAGACTCCTTATGAGCTTTGAAAAAATCGAAAACCAAATCTAGGATATTTTCATCCCTTTGGATGTAAGTGCTATATTCTAAATACCAAAGATATGCTTGGAAAATTTGATTCCAAGTCAGATGAATCGATTTTCCTTGGCTACTCTACTAACAGTAGAGCTTATAGGGTATTTAATAAGAGGACTCTCAAGGTAGAAGAGTCCATTAATGTTATATTTTATGAGTCTGTGAGTAAGAATGCAGAGACTATAGAGGATGATGATGATTTTGGACTCGGTAGTAATCTAGTCAAAGACTCTGGAGCTACAAGTACAGAGATGCAACCAAGTGCTGAGGAAACAGTATTGGACAGACCAGAAGCACCTCCACATATACAGAAGAGGCATCCCCCCTCTCAGATCATTGGTGACTTGAATCAAGGTATGGTAACTCGCTCCAAGGCTTATCCAAACATACTGCTTTTATTTCTCAAATTCTTCCTAGAAATATAAGTGAAGCACTTGAAGATGAATTTTGGACAGCTGCTATGCATGAGGAAATGAATCAGTTTGAGAGAACCAGAGTTTGGGATCTAGTTCCCAAACCCGAAAATAGAACTATAATAGGAACTAAATGGGTATATAAGAATAAGACTGATGAAGTTGACATAATAATGAAAAATAAAGCTCGTTTAGTAGCTCAAGGGTACAACCAAGAAGAGGGGATAGATTTTGAAGAAACATTTGCACCTGTTGCTAGATTAGAAGCCATAAGGCTACTATGTGCTTTTGCAGCAGCAAAAGGGTTCAAACTATTTCAAATGGATGTCAAAAGTGCCTTTTTAAATGGTGATCTAAAAGAGGAAGTGTATGTATCTCAACCACCTGGTTTTGAAAATTCAGAACACCCAGACTATGTTTACAAACTCAACAAAGCTTTATATGGTCTTAAACAGGCTCCTAGAGCCTGGTATGATAAATTGAGTCAATTCTTATTAGATGATGGGTTTCACAGAGGGAAGGTAGACAAAACTCTGTTTATTAAAAACTCAGGAGCCCACACTCTGTTAGTACAAGTCTATGTAGATGATATCATCTTTGGGTCTACTTGTCATAAACTGTGTACTGCCTTTGAAAACAGTATGAAGAGTGCATTTGAAATTAGTCTTATGGGTGAACTAAACTTTTTCCTTGGACTGCAAGTTAAACAAACCCCTTCTGGCACCTTCATAAATCAAAGTAAATATCTTCATAACATGCTCAAACGTTTTAACTATGAGAAAGTAAAATCAGCTTCTATACCCATGGGATCTTCCACTAAACTCTCTAAGGATGAAACTGGTATTGACATAGATCATAAGCTGTATAGGGGAATGATAGGATCACTATTATACTTAACAGCTAGCCTTCCTGACATAATGTATAGCGTGTGTGTTTGTGCACGCTTTCAGAGCCAGCCCAAAAATAGTCACTTGTCTGCTGTTAAAAGAATTTTTCGATACTTGGCTGGTACCCCTGACTTAGGTCTGTGGTATTCCAGACATTCAAGTTTAGATCTCAATAGTTACACAGACTCAGATTATGCAGGTTGTATAGTTGATCGAACAAGCACCTCTGGTGCTTGTCATTTCCTTGGATCCTCTCTCATTTTTTGGTTCAGCAAAAAACAGAACTCTGTAGCCCTTTCTACTGCTGAAGCAGAGTATGTGGCAGCTGGTTTTTGCTGCACTCAAGTTCTCTAGCTCAAGTATCAATTACTTGATTATGGAATCTCCTTAGGATCCCTACCTATCTTCTGTGACAACACTAGTGCTATAAACATGTCAAAAAACCCTATCCAACACTCTCGAACAAAGCACATTGAAGTCCGATATCATTTTATTCGAGACTTAGTCCAAGATGGTAAGATAGATCTTAATTTCATTAGGACAGACTGTCAATGGGCCGATATCTTTACAAAACCCTTGCCAGTAGATCAGTTTCTACATATCAGGCGTGAATTAGGACTTTTCTCTCTTCAGGATCTGGGTGATTACTAGGAGCATCATTACTTGCCTCTTTTCATTCCTAATTGATACCCCTTCCTTATCTGACTTGCTAATGGATTCTAACTCTTCTGGGAACTTACCTTGTCTCATCTCTTCACTTCTATAAGTTCCTTAGACTTCTCATCCTTCTAGTCACTCACCACTTCTCTATCGAAATTCACCCTTCCACTACTCATCCAATCATGGTTAACAATGCTCAACTTCATTATGATGTTACCTTCTCCAACAAGGTATTCCGCAAAGATAAGGAATACCCTAGGCATGTGCGTCGATTCCGAGATCGTGCAATCTATCCATCCTTCACCATCCAACCCTCTACTTTTTCTCGGTATGACATGGACATCCCTGCACTGATTCGCAATCTGGGATGGGAATCCTTGTTCGAAGACCAGCGTTATACTTATTGTCCAGAAGCTGTGAGATTGTTCTATGTCAATCTCAAACGTGGGTCAGGGCCAGATCTCTATTCCTTCAAAACCACTGTTGGAAACTTTGAGATCACTGTCACTGCAGATCTGTTGGCCAGTGAACTAGGGCTGCCCCATGATGGACTTAGGGCTGGTGATGATGGTCAGTTCCATGACTATAATTTTGATTACTGTCATGTCATGGACACTCTCGTCCATGACATTGGTCGCTACTTTCCCAATCAGCACTCTGCAGGGCGTTTACCTGATCACCTGCGTGTGTTGCACTTCTTCATCACTAGGATCCTTCTCCCCAGATCTCTCTCAAGTGCTACTTTGCTTCACACCTCCGATCTTTGGATCCTCCATCATGCCAAGACTGGTCAGCGTATCAGCTATGCCTCTCTGGTCTTCTGTCATCTGGTCAAGTATGGTGATGACAACTATGATGGCTGGCTGCCTCTAGCCCCCCTCATCACTCAGCTGCTCAGGAAACTGGGCATCGACCTTCGTGATAAGGTCAATCTCTGTAATGTTCATGATGATCTAAAGGCTCAACATGTCCTAGCTCGCTTGGATGCAAGTGTTGGCCCCCGAAAGCTTGTCACTGGCTCAGGGGGAGAAGCTGCTACCTTAGCCAAGGCCTTAGTGGCTGCTGCAGAGGTTGTGATCGATCGAGAACTCACTGACTTCTCTAATGAGCTGAAAGGGAAGCGCAAGATACCTGTAACTACTCTAGCTTCTCTATCCACCCGACTGAAGCTACTCAAGGATGGAGGGGGTACAAGTACCTCAAGCATCAGAGAGGAGGATGAAGCTGTTGAAGAACCTGAAGACTATGCTGACATTTCTGACTATGACTCTCCACCTCACTACCCCTTCTAGGAAGACTCTCGAAGTCTACTTAGGTTCCAGCCCAGAGTCTAAGCCAATGTTAGCTAGAACAAAAGCAGCACTAGCTGCCCCCCTTACTGTCTTTCAGTTTTCTTAATGAATAAAATCCTGAATGGAACTTGATCTATGCTTGAATGAATGGGATTTGAATCATGTCTTGGAGAACAGGCTGCACCTACGTGTTTGTTAAGTGTGTGCAGGCATAAAAGATAGGAAACAGCAGGAAAGAGCCATTGACAAGCTTAGGGGGAGCATGTTGAAGGAAGCTCGCTTATGCCTCTGCTCAAGCAACTCAACGGGCCAAAGAATGGATTTGGAAAGCTTGCCAATGCCTCTGGACAAGTTATTCGAAGGGATTTGAAAAGAAATCAAATTAGCACAACTTACCTTTTCTGTTCACAAGGCACAAATGGAAAACCCATCAAGGAGACGTTGGGAAGCTAGAGTATAAGAAGATACAAAGGCTGGAGTCAAGAATCACTTTTTTCAAGCAAAACAAGAAAGAAAGAGCAGAGAGTTTGCTAGTAATCTTGTTAAGAAAAAGAGAGCTGATCCGAGTGATTGCTTGGCTAACTAGGTGTATTGAGTCTCGAGTTCTGAGTGAGGATACAGTCTGGTTAGGGTGATTTACCAGCTTAGGCTGAGAGTTCTTTGTTGTAGGTGCAGTTGTAACCAAGAACTTGGAAGAACCAAGTCAATAGTGAAACGTTGAAGGTCTCAAGAAGAGATCCTTCAACCGTGGATTAGTCGGTGCAGGGATACTTATTCTCCCTGTCCCGGATACCACGTAAAAAAATTGCTTGTGTGTTCATCGCTTTCAGTTTCCCAATTGCTTAATAATCTTGTTGTTTGCTGAAGTGTGATTGATACAGGGAAGACGAACAGAAGCAGAGTCAAGAAGGAAGAGGTACCCTCTGCTTCGTGGTTGTGTTGAGTTCAGAAACCAAAGAACTTCACTGAATAATTCGTCTAGGCCGAAAACTTAAATTATAACAAACAGGCCCATTGTCTGGTTTTGGTTTATTTTCAATTTACAACATCGATTTCTTGTGTAGTGTTTACATCCTTCTCATTTGACTCGAGGATTTTTCTAGGGTTCTTCTTTGCAGAATCAAAGAACGCGATTTTCTTCTTAGGTCTCGCGCTCGACCTCCATTCACAGACAATTACTACTAAATACTAAACAATAAAATAACAAAGCCCAGATCGAGGCCCAATAGTTACGATGACTTGATTCTCGTAACATTCCTCCCCACTTTGCATCAACCTTGCACTCAAGGTTGGTCATCTTCATGAACGAATTGACCCTCCTCCTTGTCGAGCATGCGCCTATCTTTAGTAGCACGTTTTTGTTGGCACAACGATGGCCAATCATGAACGTTCTTCGCAATGGAAACAGAGTCTTTGCGCCTGACGTCTTGCTACCTCCTCTGGAGACATCCTCCTAGCATTCGGGTTGTGTGGCGGTGCGGCTCGTGGTGGCCCACCAACGAATGAACCCACTAACGTTCTTTGGTCCATCCCAAGCACTGGTTACCCAATTTCCCAAAAGTCAACAAATAGTCACTCAAGGAACCGATTTTCTTGATTTTGGTAAGTGCCTCATGGCAAGAGACGTTGTCGGACGGCCCAAGCCTCGCCCATAACTCCTCTCGAAATTGGAGTCATGTCATGGTCAACCCCGACGTCGTATAAGCGCGATCCAACCATTACCACCACTGGTTAGCGTCTCCCTCCATGTGATAAGATTCCAAGAGCACCTTATGTTCTTTTGGAGTTTCCTTAAATTTAAAGAACTGCTCTAGTCGTGCGAATCATCCAGATGGATCCTCGCTTCTATTGTATCTTGAAAACTCTAGCCGAGCCAGCTTCTATCAAAACGGACCAGTTTGTTCGTCGAACCGACCAGACCCGTACCCGTAAGAATGGTCTAACCCAGCTCCACGGTCTCGCGCCCCGCCTCCACCTTCCGCCGGGCCTAATCTACCTCCCGACCCAATAGGCCAATCCGGCCCACATGGCCCGTCAGGCCCACTCGACCACCCTGGCCCGTTTGGCCACCTAAACCCACTTGGTCTGCCCGATCCTCCAGGCCAGCCCGGCTCGTTAGGCCCGCCTGGTCCTCCTGGGCCACCTGCTCCGCTCGGCCCATTCGCCCTCCATCCGGCTCGTTCGCCCTCCATCCGGCCCGCTCTGTTGTTGGACCCGTGGTGGACCACGTGCCCAAGCCCGACCCACGTTTACGCCTCCGTCCCTGCCCTAGTTGGGTCGCGACCTAACCCTACTCCGGCTCCCGACCTGCTATTGAGTACCCCTACACCCAAGAGCCCTGACCCGATACTCACTGGACTCACATCACCGCTGGTGAATCCCGGAGGAAAAGAAACCCTCGGCTCCGTCGTCTCCCCGTGCTCGCCATCCTCCTTCTTTGGCATAATTTCCGCATCGGTCGCGAGCGCTCCTTCGAGCCAGTCACTGCGACCGAATCCTCGTCGTTCGCCTCATCTCCGTTGCGACCATCGCTGCTTGTTTTGGAGACAATCTTCCCACCGGTTACTTCGTCGTCTCCCATTATGCCCTTAACCTTCTCCCCGGCTGGCATGTCCTCAGTTGAACCTGGCTTTGGAGTCAAGGTCGCCTTCTCCTATTGGAGGTGGTGATCAACTGGCGCATCATCTCCATCATGGCTTACTGTTGCTGGATGAATGTTGCATGTTGCCGTGCCATGGCCTCCTGGAGCTGTTGCGCCATTGATGCCTGAAGTTGCTGCGCCATGGATGCCTAACTCTGCGTGATGGATTCTGATTCTGCGCGATGGTATCCTGAAGTTGCGCCACGGTGGTCTCAATCTTCAGGATTCCCTCCTCGAATCCCTAATGTCGTCAGCCAATGTCGGCAATTCGCATGGTGGTGGATTCTTGCGAGTGGAGAAGACCCTGGAGGAGCTCCTCATCGATCGTCGGCTGGTCGGAGGTAGTCGTTGATTGCGTAGACTTCTTTGGCGCCATCTTCACGAATCATGTTAGTTTGACCAGGCTCTGATGTCAATTGTTACGTGTATTTCTCCAGTGAGAACCTTCACGTAACTTGCGTCGTCGATGTTGAAAGATATTCGTAAGAAAGAGAGTTAGAACGAAGAGAATATTCAGAGGAACAAAGATAACTACAACGACTAATCAATTCCAATCTTTAACATATATCAAACGAAAGACAGAGTACACATTTATAGGCTAGGGAAACCCAAAATCCCAATCCTTCCCCTAATAGGCCGGCGGCCTCCTTCTCATTTTTCCTACCCAAAACATGAAACCCAACCTAAAGGAAATAATAATAAACTCCTAAATAATAAACCAAATCCTACTTGAACAATGAAAGCAATAATAAATACAATTACTACTAAAATACTAAACAATAACATAACCAAGACCATATTGAGGCTGTACGTGGGCACCGGGTCGTGCCGCCCACGGGCTAGCACGGGACAGCACGGTTAGAACACGGCACGAGCACAGGCACGAAATAAATGGGCCAGCCCAGCACGAGCACGGATAATTTATGGGCCGTGCCGGGCCTAAACTTCATAGGCACGGGGACGAGCACGGGCACGGACACGAGCACGGGCACGACACGGTATATAAGTGGGCCGTGTCGGGCCTAATATTTTCGAGACTTTTTTGAGTATAAGAACGGACATGGCACAAAAAAATATTTATTTGATAAAAAATATAAAAAGAATTATAGGTTCAAATATTACAAAACATAAGGAGAAAAATAATTATTTTTTGCTTTTAGAAATGTCATAAAGATTTATACGTAATTACTAACATAAGTAAAAATGGATAAAGAATTAAACAAAGCCAAATCACACTCGCTATACTTCCAGTTTTCTTTCCCCCCTTATTTGTTACTTTTCTCAAACATTATCGGTTAATACTATCTTCCTCCGTCCTATTTTCACCTTCTTTTTCATTATCTCTTTTGTTTTCGTCTTTTTCATTAAACACGAATACGAGCATTACACAAGCACGAATAGTCACGACATGATTCGAACCGTGCCCGGGCCTGGGGCGGGCCTAGCAAAGTTAACAAATGAGTTTTTTCCAATAATAGCACCCTAAAAAAAAAAATTACAAAACTAGCACACATATGAAAAAATTGACACAAATAGCACCTATATTTATGGAACGCACCTCCAAGATGCGTTTTATATGTAAACCGCACTTGAAGGATGCGGTTTACATATAAACCGCATCTTGGAGGCGCGGTCTCCGTTACGAAACGCATGCCAGCAATGCGATCCGCGCCAGCTGCGGAACGGTTTTCAAGCCGTTGGATGGAGGCGCGATCGGGCGGCTGAACGCTTGCCAGGGGAGCGATCCGCGCCAAAGACTACAGACCGCTTGGCCGAGATGCGGTCAGCCCTAGGTAAAAGCAAAACGCCTCGGGAGGGAGCGGTTTTGCTCAGGCCAAAATTACCAGCCCGCCCCTGGGGGGTGCGGTCTGATGGGTATAAATACCCCCCCTCCCCCTCTCATTTCTTCACACCACAACCCATTCTTCCTCCTCTCTCTACAATTTATCTCTCTAACTAAACCCTCCCCTCCCAAAAGCCTAGGAAATAGTGGTCTGTTGGTTGCGGCTAAGTCCGATCTGCCATCAGTAAACATTTCTTAGGTTTTTCCTCAAAACCCTCTGAGTCGAGCCGAAGCTCTGTCCGAATTACGCCGAAATAATGGCCGATTGGTGGCAAGGAGAAGGAGTTTTTGTTGATGAATTTCAAGCGGTATGTACTCATTATTTTGGTTTAATCTTTGTTGTTGTTATAAGTTTTTTACTAACCTCGTTGTTATTTTCTCGTAGGTTGGGGAGGATGTCGATATATACAACCAACGGTATTATCTCGAGCAAGGACCGGTGGATCCAACCGACTTGTACGACCAAACCAACCATCGGTCAAGGGATGTTTGGAACGATCACCCGGTACATACAATTCTTCACCATTTGTCCTTCTTTTATTTTGTTAATGTGCCTAGTGTAATATAAAATTAATTTATGTTTATTTTGTAATCGTGTTGGTTGTTTTCAATAATTTAATCGAATACATAGCGCCACTTACTTCGACTCTTTATAAAGAGATGCACGTCTAAGGAAATGGGGTTTTAAGCGATTATCATATCCTCCCATTACCTGGGAAAATCGGGTATTAAGAGATCCTCGGATCCCCCCTTTTTCTGTCAAAAAGACTGCGTTTCTAAGAAGATGTATACCTCTTCTAAGAGTCTAACGAGTGTTGCTTTGTATTCGATTAAATTATTTAAAACAACTAATACGATTAAATTATTTACCAAACATTTGAATATGTATGTTTCTACTTAAATTATTATTCAGTAACAATGTTATTTATGTTAATTAATTTAGTATGTTTGTTTTACGATAATATGTATGTACCTCTTTAAATTATTATTCATTGACAATGTTATTATGTTAATTAATTTAGGACGTTTGTTTTATGATAATATGAAATGTCTTTTTATGATGATAAAATTATGATTTATGTCGCATAATTTAATTTAATTAATTTAGTTATACGAAAAAAAACCCTTACTAATAATAATAAACGTGTACATTTTTTGCTAGGAATCACAAACAATAATCCGCTATAGGGGTACCACCAATGTGCTCCCATTCCACCCAGCTATCTTGCCATTTCTCAAAAGGGCACGGTTAGACTCGATTAGGCATTTTAACGGCATCCAAATCGATCGCCAACTTTTCATGATGGCTCCTCCACCACAGGCCAACACGAGTTCACCCCATGGAATCGACCTCCTCATCAGCAGTGGCCTCCCACTCCTCACCGTATGAGCGCCGATGTCGCCCGCTCGACCCCGGAAGTGCCGATTCCCCGCCGACATAGCACCGACGAGCGCCACACTACCTCGGCCGCTCCCCACTTGCCACCTCCACCACCCATTGTTACTCCCGTCGGCAAGCGTACAAGGAGCAAGAAAACTGTGGGTTCCGCATCCGCTCGTGGACTTCCTTGATATGTATTTTGAGTTGATTTTTATCTCTATGTACTTTGAACTATTCCCTTTAATTCCATCAATCATATTTCGTTGATTTTCATCAAATTGTTATTATCATGATTCCTCTTGACTTGATATGATCCAAATTCGTTCAATCAACAATACACAATTAAATGCAACGTAAGAGTTACAAATAGCTTGACGAATGATAATCGAAAATTACGTCGCATTAGCTGATTCCGGGACATCATCACCCGGATTTTGAGGGCCAATCGGTCCTGGACACCTTCGTTTATCATGTCCTGGAACTTTGCATACTGAACACCGTCTTGGGCCTCGTGGTGGTCTTCCACTTTGATCCATTTCATTCTGAATTCTCTTTTTCCTCGGGCGCCCCGGTTCACGCCTCTGTCCGAATGGCGGGACGATCAATTTCCCTTCGTACAGCGGCCAATAAGCCTCATCAGGCAATGCACGGAAACTCCGTCCGTAGGTGCTCTTGAGTGAGTCGATATTGAAGAATGGACTAACGAAGTGACGGGGGTCTTTGCTCCTCTTTTTAATTACGGCCATTGCATGAGAACAAGGCCATCCTCTCCCCTGATACTTCTGGCA
Source organism: Linum tenue (assembly GCA_946122785.1). Taxonomy (NCBI): domain Eukaryota; kingdom Viridiplantae; phylum Streptophyta; class Magnoliopsida; order Malpighiales; family Linaceae; genus Linum; species Linum tenue. The sequence continues at coordinate 21,926,750 of CAMGYJ010000009.1, forward strand.
TGAGCACTCACCAACTTTGGTCCTGAAATTGACCAAAACTTCGTGACGGTGACCCCCCCGTCTACCATCCTCCCGATGTCCGGTCGTCACGCTATACTCACCAGTTGAATGATTCATAACGGTTACACTATGTCGACTGCTCTTGCGATTGTCACTGTCCATTATTTCAGTGACTTTATAGGCATGGACCTTTCCCTGTGCCTCGTTTGTCCTTGCCCAGTGGAGACGGTTAACGAACCATGCATTCGTTTTCCAAAATGTCATCTCCACAATGGCAGAGATTGGCAGTGCACGGACGGCCTTGTAGACAGAGTTGATACTCTCACTTGAGTTGGTTGTGGCAATACCCCATCTTTTGCCTCCATCTTTATGAAATGTCCACATGGATAGGTCGTGTCCATCCAGCCACTGTGCCCCTTCAGGGCATAACTCGCGCAACTTTTGCAACTTCTCCTGAAATTTTTTCTCCTGGTATGCAACCGCTGAATAACACACAGAAAAGTCGTATGTTAGTAAATGATCCTCAATTTAGTACAATTTCAAACTGGTTGGTCGGACTCTCGTTAGACTCTTAGGAGAGGTATACATCTCCTTAGAAACACAGCCTGTTTGACAGAAAAAGGGGGGATCCGATGATCGCTTAAAACCCGATTTTCCCAGGAAATGGGAGGACCATCATAATCGCTTAAAACCCCATTTCCTTAGGCATGCATCTCTTTAGAAAGAGTCTAACAAGTGCACCACTCCAGATATTACAAGATATTGTTAATTGAGAGCAATAGAGAGGTTACCAATCCACCACAAATTATCAGCTAGCTTCTTCCGTTTGAAATGATGGTTCCAGTTGCTTTTGAAGTGTCGTATGCACCACCTTTGGGACCAATTCCAGGCTGGATCCAGGCCTAAGATGGCTGCTCTTATGCCGGCGTGCCGATCAGAGATTATTGTCAGGTTCGTCCTCTTGGTGACGTGGATTTGGATTTGTCGGAAAAACCATCCATAGCTATCAGCATTCTCTCCCTCAACAATGGCGAAGGCTAAAGGAAAGACTTGTCTGTTTCCATCCGCCCCACTGGCAATCAGGAGAGTGCCCTTGTACTTGCCGGTAAGGAATGTACCATCCACAGTAATCACAGGGATACAAAAGCCAAAACCATCAATAGAAGGCTTGAATGCCCAAAACAGTCTGCGAAAATGGCGTTCGTTACCTGCCTCTGGGGGTTGTATCTCTTCATCTTGGTATCGAGGGGAGAACACAGTCCCAGGGTTAGACGCCTCCAATGCCAGTATTAGTCTGGGAAGGAATGCATATGATTCTTCCCAATCACCATAGACGGCGGCCATAGCTTTCTGCTTTCCATGCCACGCCTTCTTATAGTTAATCATATAACCAAAACGACTTGCAATGTCAGCGATTATGACTTTCACCTTCAGATCCGGTTCAGCCTCAATCAGATGCTTGATAGCCGCAGCAACCACCCTGGATTTCAACTGTCGATGGCCTTGGGAAGTTATGGATGACACACATGTGTGTGTGTTGACCGCACGGGATATGACCCAGTGGCCGTGTCTCTTGCTGTTGATGGCACGAATCCTAACATTGCACCCCTCGTGATGATTACGGCATATGACTATGAGCCTTTTGGTGTTGGAATGAGTTGTGTCCCATTCAAAATGCCGAGTCATTGCTTCAGTCTCAAGGGCGTGCCGCACATCCTTCTTCGAGCCAAATTGTTGGCCCTTCGTAAACCCAGTGAGTGGGCCCCATATTGGGACCTCTGGCGGCTCCATGTCGCTGTCGACCATCCAATTGTCGTCTGGAATGTGATTGTAGTAGGGGACTGGTACACGGTCAGGAGCCACATCATGATCATTATCTGAATTTGAATCTGGTGCTGAATCATCAGCACCTTCAAGAGGGTCTGAGCTGTCTGCACTGACGTTGTTCTCTCCTTCTTCATCAGAGGGGTCGCTGACTGGTCCTGGTGTGGCAGCCTCCGTATGATCCTGCTCATGAAAGGCACCTTCATCAGCTCCATAATGGTAGTTGTGAAAACTACCGCTGCCTGTCAGGAAGTTGTACTGGGCTTGGTTGGGGATGTCCGGTTGAACTTCTTCTTCATATGACGAGAAAGATTGATGATGGCCTGCACCTTGCCCTCCATCTTGGTACTGAAAATAGGAATGAGGATCATGGTAACTTTGGTAGGGATGATCGTCATATAATTCACCACCACCATGGATACCAGATGTTTGACCGTGTCCAGAATGACCTCCAACACTAACGGCTGGCTCGGTGTAAACGAACATCTCGGCTTTGGCCAACTTGTTGGACCTCAAGAATTCGAGCATGGAATCTACGTCATCTTGAGTGGTTATGGTATATTCCTCATGCCACAATGACCCAGTTGCTCTGTTTGGGTATCGGTACACCATACGATCTACCCTCCTCGTGCCATCCATGCAAGTAACGTCAGTGCATATTCGATGGAGGTCTTCAAGCTTCGGTCTGGTACCGACCGTTATTTTCTGAAAATTGCCACCGACGTAGGTGGCCCCCTTTCCGGTGTCTTCCGTGTAACCATTCCACCGTAAGCCAAGCAACAACTGACGGAATGCCATCTGCACACAAACAAACCATAGTTTTAGTTAATATCATAAAAATCACAGATCACAAATAACAATAAAAAGTAACACAAAATAAACTTACGAGTTAATGTTAATGCAATAAAAAGTAACACAAATTAAAGTTACGAGTTAATGTTAATGGCATAAAAAGTAACACAAAATAAAGTTACGAGTTAATGTTAATGGCATAAAAAGTAACACAAAATAAAATTACGAGTTAATGTTAATGGCATAAAAAGTAACACAAAATAAACTTACGAGTTGATCTTAATGGCAAACACACTAAATAAATATAGATATACAACAGAAAAATGAAAGAGAGAATGAGAGGTGTGAAGAGTTGAGGTTTTCCGGCAAGTCTTATATAGGGAAAAAATTGTGAAAACCGCACCTCTAGGGTGCGGTTTTAGTCTGCATGCAGCCCTACGTCCATAATCCTCTGCATGGTGTGTCGGGTGTCGGAAAATTATTGACATGTAAACCGCACTTGGGGGGTGCGGTCTACATGTCAAAACCGCACCTTAGAGATGCGGTTTGTTCTTGAACGCAGAAACCGCATCTCTAAGGTGCGGTTTAGGTAAGTCAGGCCTAAACCGCACCTCGGCCATGCGTTTCATGTAGGCCAGACATGAAACCGCATGGCCCAGATGCGGTTTAGGCCCACAATTATTGACCGCACCCTCCAGATGCGGTTTACATTTAAAACGCACCTGGGGGATGCGTTTTATATATAAACCGCACCTGGAGGGTGCGGTCAATAAAAAAAGGTGCTAGTTTTGTAAATATTTTTGGGCGGGTGCTAGTTTTGTAATTTTTTTTTTAAAGGTGCTATTTCTGGAAAAAACTCTTAACAAATGGGCTTGCATGGCACGACACGAAAAATGATGGGTCGTGCTAAGCACGACACGAAATAAATGGGCCTGAAGCATGCCCGTGTCATGCCGGCCCAAGCACGGCCCACCGCCCATGTACAATTGAGGCACAATAGTTACGATGGCTAGATTCTCGTAACAATCCACTGCCTCTTTTACTGGCAGCATGCTAGTGATTCTGAAATGCTATCTTCCCATCTCTTCCGCTCCCTCCTCATAATACCTCGTTTTTTGACTGGATTTGTACTCTTGAAGATACCATTTTCAATGACTCCCTAATTCATATTGTATTCCTATGCTGGAATATTTGGAAGGCAAGAAATGAGTGTACTTTCAAGAGTAGAATTCCCTTACCCCCCCCCCCCCCCAAACGTCTGTGTTAACCAATAACCACCATAGAAAAGTGTGTGATGGACGAGCCGAGACTCTTCTTTGTTCCACCTCGATTGAAGCGGAAGCGAAAGTTCTCTTGGAATGTCTAAAATTAGCACAAGAATATGGATCAGAATGCAGTTCAATCTGACTGTCAGCTGTTGGTGAAAACTCTGACATTAATGTCAAAGAGGTGCCGAGGGCGTTGAACGTCATAGCTAATAGGGTTGCACGCTCGAAGGCCAGATCTACTATGCTAGAGGAGTGGATTAATATTCTTGATTTAATTTTTGATCTCTCTTAAGATTGCAATCGCATGCTTCGTGTGTTTCTTTCGATGGTGGAATAAAAGTTGGTATTGTTGTAAAAAAATGAAGTGTTGTATTTTTCATAGATGTGACTTGTGAGTGTTTTGTTTATTAGGAGTTTTAGGATAGTCTATTACCTTCTTTCATTTGTTTGTATTGATTTGTTTCTTGTAGTTAATCAAATGTTCATTTACGTATTGGGCTCTTAACTTAGATGACATCGGTTTCAAGAAGGCCACTCGTAAGAATTCTTCTAACGAGATTTTTTTTTTGAAATTAACAAAAATAAATTATTTTCAATTTAAGTCGGTTTGACTCAGCATGTCAAGTCGCACGTTGAAAGTACATAAGGCGTAACACGTAAGTAACTCACATATGGGCTTTTGACGGACTGGAAGCTAGCTTGTTGAATCGGGGAATGTACCTGATATATCTGTAATATTCTCTTACCTCCGGTTGATGTTGTCGAAATAAATTTAGACACCAGTGTTTTCTTTACATTTTACGCTAACAATAAAAAAACAAATGGAGGCTGGGTGGTCGCCTTTTTTCAACTATGACGAAGTAAAGCAAGTGTAACTTTCGCATAAATAATAGGGTAAATACAATTTAATATCCAAACCTTTCATTTTAAACAATATTATAGCCAAACCTTTTCGAAAACAATCTAATATCCAAATAGTCAACTTTCCGTCCGTTTAACCGTTGGTTGACACTTCAAAAAAGCTTTGTTTTGGGGAAATTGTCACAATACAACTAATTTTTCTTGTTTTGGCATTGAAGATGACTGAATATTTAGATATTCTATACCATCATGGTGGAGTCATGGACTTCTCGGGTTTGGAACCACGATATGTTGGTGGTTTTTCAGAGAAGATATCGATGGATATTGATGAAGCGTGTACTTCGAACTTTTTTGAAGTGTCAACTAACGGTCAAACGAACGGAAAGTTAACGATTTGGATATTAGATTGTTTTCGAAAAGGTTTGGCTATTATATTGTGTAAAATGAAAGGTTTGGATATTAAATTGTATTTTCCCTAAATAATATAATGGCAAGCAAAATTGTATCTCACAGAGATAGTGACTACTAGTAATTAGCTATATTTCTATTATCTAGCTCGTTCTTTTAGTGATTGTTTTAATTGATAAAAATTAACTAATAAACTACTAAAGCATTAAATCAACAAGACAATTTAACTAAGATAAAACTAGACAAATCAACAATACATATATGATTTAGTATTCCCGGACCGTAGGAATTACCAATGTAGTCAAATGTGAGTTTCTACTTAGAAACGTTTTGGTGATCTAGAAGCGTGAAATCGTAAGTTTTAAAGTTTTGAAGCGGAGTTTTTAACTACACAAGTTGTAAAAACTAAGATTTTGTGTAGAAGTGTTTTAGTGACCTAGAAACGTAAAATCGTAAGTGTTTATGTTTTAAAGCGCGATTTTGACTACATTGGGAATTAACCAATGCAGTCAAAAGCGTGATTCTACCTAAAAGCAGAAAAGGAGTAAAATCGAAAAGCGGTGAATCAAAGCGTAAGTTTTTTCTGCATCCTATATAATAGTTCAAAATATGTTAAGTACGACATAAACTATGTAAATATGAGTGCACAGAGTTTATATAAAAGAATAGATACTAGCAATTCATATCTAAATTAAAACAAGCTCATAACATCTTCAAAATAACTTCATAAACATAAATCGTAACTCACAAACGAGTTAAGAATCCAAATTCTCACAAACTGGTTTAAGCATACATAATGACATAGGACTTTAATAATCCAAGTTCTGGAAATCAAAGCACACAAATGTTATAAAGGATAGAAGGAAGCTTTAACCTTAACGTTACTGAAACTCATGGGATCACATCCCCTCCAAACACCCATGAACTCAAACCTATGTGATATACTTTCTGAAAACATAATCAAAACTCATGTGAGGATACTATGAGCTAACGGCTGATTGATTTAATGGGGAGGAATGGAACATAAATGAATTTAGCCCGCTGAGAACAGATATCAGCCCGCCATCGGAGAGCGGGTGAGCTAAGAAGAAAAGGCAGCAGCCAAGGGAATGCGACGGGCGACGAAAACTAACAAGCTATGTTGTGGCCCCGGGGAGTGCGACGGGCGACAGGCAACGGGAACTATCGAGTGCTACGAGCTTGAGCTTTGCTGGAAGGTGGCGGCGATGGTTGCGGACTTGTAGCAGCTGCAGAGAAGGAATGCCTCGCGACGGCGGGGAGGGTGCTCTGCCGAGAAGGATGTTCGTCGAGGAGGTGGGTGCTGTCGTGCTGGAGTGTTGGAGAGTGCTCACCCAATACAAAAAAATTAATCGACTCACACTCAATCCCCTACTTCTATTCTATGGTGCTCTATTTACATAATCAGGTATTCCCTTTTATAGAATCAAAGCAGAATCAGTAATCTTGATTAAAGAAGAATTGAGCCATAAACATGCACAGATTGAATATGAACCCAAGGTTAGCAAGAAAGAAAACTCATACAATCATCCAATCAAACAAAACGTTATAGGGTTCCTCAAAATCTAAGTGAAGTGAAGTTACTTCATAGAGAAGAGAGCCAATACAAAAATATGTATTTGATGATCAATCCTCACTTGCATGCTTCTTCCTCAAGCTACAATGGCGAATAAATCCTCTAAATTTTCTCCAAGATCGCCCTTGGATTGCTTCCCCCCTCTAGGGTTCATCTCTTGAGTGTTTTCGATCCAAAACCCATCTCTCTTCTTTAGAATTTGCAGACAACCTTTTATACCCGCATCATAGTCAATTTCATGGCCGTTCCATTGAACCTCTAGGACATGACCCATGGGTTTGAGTTTGGCTTGGCAAAATCTGATCCAACCTGACACATTGTCATCCCTAATGGTGGAGGAGTTGAATAAAGAGGCGCCTCGAGCCAGACCGGTTTAGTGAAGGCTTGCTAAGAGAGAATATAATTGGGTTGCCCAAGCACATATCATGTGTGATTTGGGGACTATGTGTTGGTCAGTAGAACACCAATGTTTTGGTTACCTAATCTCGACCATGATGCTATAATTGCTCAATAATATAATGATGAATTACTTACTTATTTATTTATTTATTTATTTATAACTGCATGCATAGCATCTCAGCTTCATTCAAAACAAGACGAGGTTCAGAAATTCTCTGAGAGTCATACAACGCCAAATGACGCAAAACATGATCAGAAACAAGAAAAAAATGAAAACCAAGAGGCAAGGAATGCCCCTGACTAACAAGTAAGGCAACACACTTATTGCCCTCACGATAGATATGGTGAACTGAAACCTCCCAATCCCTATGGAGGAGCTCAGAAAACTTGTGGACAATGGTTGCGTGATGGTGGTCTGAAGATGAATTTCTATGACAAAGTAATTAAATTTATAGAAAAAGAAAATAAGAAAAATAAGATATTCAGACTAATTACTGGCGGAAAAGAAAAAGGAAAGAAAAGGGCTAAATTACAGGTTTGATCACTCAAATTATATAAATCTTTCATGTTTGCCACCTAAATTATTTTTCTTTCTTATTTGTCACTAACTTTACGAATCATTTTATCGTTAGTCATCCACCGTTACACTCTGTTAAATTTGTCCTATATGGCAGTCAAACTTTAAGTTTGACTGTTAACTAGATCACTTGGAAATTAAAATAAATTTATTTTTCCACCTCATCATTCCACATTGTTACTATGATTTATCATATTAATTATTTATAAAAATAAATAAAGTAATGACGACGTGATATAAAAAGAGCAGTAAAAGTTAACACACACGACTCTTCTCCCTCATTTCCGGCAAATCCTACTGCTGCTATTACTGCTCTCCGGCGCCTCATCCTCTTCCTTCCGGCCGACCAACCGGTTTCCGCTGTCGTTGTTGTATCATTGCCAATCGTCGTTGCTTCCACAACAGTACTGAGCGTTGTCCATCAACGCCGTCGCGTCGTCCATCAACGCCGTCGCGTCGTCCAGCGACTGGTGATGGCGGTGCTGTCAGTCCTCTTCTACGGCGAGGACTTGTTTTAGATTGGAACGGAGGACGTTGGCCGTTTCCTCGTTGCTCTGCGCCAAATTTTGCTAGATTTGGTTCTAGATGCACAACGATTTTACTTTCTCTTAACGCGCCCAATTCAATTTCCCAATCTTGTCGATCTCATCCTCTTTGGCCTTGAGTCGCTTCAGAATTCCTTCCTCAATCACTAGGATTATCCTCCTCGCTTGCATCTTCCTCTAATCTTCCAATTCCGACCTCACTTTCTTCATCTGTTATAACCACACAAAAAATCCACAATCAGTCACCAATCAAATCGAGAGAAGAAAAAAAAATCAAATCGAGTTACATGGTGAGAAATCCGGAGGTCGACGTCCGGTTGCTTCTGCTGGATTTGGAGGGAGAAATCGTGCCCCAGAAATGAGATCGGAGCACCACCAACTCCGCCGCTGTGGCCGCGTTGGTATTTTTGTTCGACTGAGGTTTCCTTTTCTGTTCATACACCTCCCTGCTGGAAGGCCAACAAAAAAGAAAAATTTAGGACGCAAATCCACACCGGAGAGTAGGGAAATAAAAAAACAAATAAACATCCCCGAGAACAGGAACACGAGCCGTCGTCGGCGGGTAGTTACCGGCTGGTGCGGTGGAGTTGGAGAGGGAAGAGATTGAGATGCCTTACCTCGACCGCCAATACAGAGAGTAGAAGAAGGAGAGCGCGATGGAGAGTAGAGCAGTTGCGGCATATGATTGGTTTGGCGGTGGAAATCGTGCCCCTGAAACGAGATCGAAGTCGCTGTGGCCGAAGAAAGTGACGGTGCAGGGAGAGAACGACTGGTGAAAGAGGCGAGTGAGTAAGAAGGTGACGACGAGGAGGAGAAGAACACCGATCTGGTGGGTACAAACAAGAGCTCGTGCGACGAGGAAAGAGGAGGCTGTTCATTTTCTTAATTCAATTCATTGTTATTAAGTAATTCCTCGTTGGTCGAGATCAGAGCTAGGACTTGGATATTCAAGGAAAGTCAGCTATTTTTTGGTAACTCTATATTCTCTGCTCAATCACAGCTTGGATCAGTAACGACTTTCTTCTCCAACGGCTAGCGAGAGGAGGATTATATATTCGAATCTCTGGGTCTCTCTAAAGTAACTTTTGTAATCTCTGATAATAGTGGTAGAGGGCTAGTCTATCAAGAGCAAAAGTGGGATCTTCTCCAGGGGTATAGGTTCTGTGAGAGTGGCTGAAAGGGTTAGAGTTGGATCAAACTCTGTTTTATTTGATTTGCTTTTTCTTTCTGTAATTGTGTCTTTGAATCAGGAAAATATAGTGTCTCTCGGTAATAGTGTGAACTATTATTGGGACGAGGACGTAGCCATTATTGGGTGAACCTCATTAAATCGTTGTGTTCTTGTTCTTGCATTTGATTTATGCTTTCTGTTGCTCAACTCTGTTCTTCTTCTTCAAATCAGAAAGAAGAACAAGTGTTCTCTAGTTAAAAGGCTTTGCTCAAAACAGGCCCAATTCTTGGTTTGTTTCATATATGTTCAGTTGGGCCTTTATTCTCTTTTGGCCCATAACCTTGTGAGAAGAAGAGCAGAAGCGTTCTCTGTTCTGTCATCTTCTTCTTCTTCAAAGAACATTTCTTCTTTTCCCAAACTTTGTTTCAAATCCCTAGTTCTAAAATCGACCTTTAAGTGGTATCAGAGCTTGGTTTTGAAGAGCTAATTACTGCCAAAGGTTACGATATATGGGAACAAATTTCCCAGCTGCTTTCAGCCCCGCGTCGCATCACAATCCGCCATGGTTTACAGGTCCAACTACAATGACTAGAAAAAACGAATGAAGAATTTCATGTGGGGGATTGATGCAGACCTCTGGTCTATTGTCAGAGATGGGCCAATAGAAATGGATACCGATCGTCAAGACGAGTGGACTGATGCGCAGAAGAGAAGTGCACAGCTCAACTGCCAAGCTATGCACATTCTGCAAACCACCATTTCGCCTGAAGAGATCGACAAGGTGGAGCAATGCGAAACCGTGAATGAAATCTGGTCTATTCTTGAAGCCATGTATGAAGGTACGTCAAACATCAAGGAAACTCGTATAGATTTGCTTATGCATGAATACGAGACCTTTGATATGCTACCTAATGAAGGGATTCATGATATGTATTCCAGATTCACAGGTTTGATTAACAAATTAAAGGGTCTAGGTAGAATTATTGCATCAAAGGACATGGTTGGGAAACTTCTTCGATCCTTGCCAAAGGAATGGCTACCTAAACGGACAACCATTGAAGAAGCGAGAAATCTTAACACACTGACTGTTAATGAATTAATCGGATCCCTACTCAGTCATGAGCATGTCATTATGCAGGTAGGAAAAGAAGATGAAAGACGTAAAAAGAGTCTTGCTTTCAAAAGTCGTGTGTATGAATATGAATCTGAAAATGAAGTTGATTCAGATTTTGAAAGAGAACTTCCCTTTGTCAGTAAGAAGTTTCATCGTATGATGAAATTTAAGAATGATCAAAGGCAACTTGTTGCAGATAATAGATGACGTTATGATCATCATAATAGGTTCTCTGAGCCAAATACTCGCTTTCCTGGATCAACTAGTCGTTATTCTGAGTCAAACAATCGGTTTCCTGATCAAAATCTCAAACACAATGAGTTTGTTCAACGAAACAGTTACATTGGAAGAAATTCTTCAAGCCATGGTAGGACTAAGAATGCTTCTTTTGAAAGATTTGCTTCGCAAGGAAAAGAAGTGCAGATAGGTGCATCTGATCGTGAGCTGCAAGGTTGTTACAAATGCGGAAAAATGGGGCATGTAAGAGCCAACTGCCCTTTAACTCAGAAAGCCAAAGAAAGGGCAATGACAGCTTCCTGGAGTGACTATGAATAAGAGTATGACAATGAAGGACATACAGATGAAGCATACATGGCAAAAATGTCAAGCACTGAAACTTACAGCCTTATCAATGAAGTCTGTGAAACAGAAAGCAAATGGTATCTGGACAGCGGTTGTTCGCATCATATGACAGGTAACAAAGCTCTTTTCTCAACCTTGAACTATGAATTAGGAGGGGAAGTTGTGTTTGGAGACAATTGTGTTGGCAGAGTTGTGGGACAAGGAACTATTGGCTTGTCTCCAATGCCAACTGTTAAAGATGTTATGCTTGTAGATGGTCTCAAACACAATCTGCTTTCTATAAGTCAATTATGTAGTAGTGGGAACAAGGTGACTTTTGAGACTTTCCACTGTTTAGTTGAACGTGTCCGTGATAAAAAAAAATATGTTTATTGGAAATCGTATTGGAAACATGTATGTGATTGATCTTCATGATTTGAAAGCCTTCAACGAGTCATGTCTAGTTTCTCAATCAGATTATCAAGAGAACACTTGGCACAAAAAACTTGGTCATATTAGCTTAAAAAGACTGGTTGCCTTGTCGAAACCCAAGCTTGTCCGAGGAATTCCTGATTTAAAGGAATGAGGAAATTTTTTCTGTGGTGCATGTGCTGCTGGAAAACATTCTAGAAGACCTTTTAAGACAACACCTGATATTGCTACGACCAAATCATTTGAACTGATTCATATGGATCTATTTGGTCCTTGCTCTATCACTAGTCTTGGAGGAAAAAATTACGTGTTTGTTCTTTGGTCCTTGCTCTATCACGATTCATATGGATCTGTTGGGTCTACTTTCTTGCTAGCAAAGATGAAACGTTCAAAAAGTTTCAGTCTTTTGTCAAAATGAATTCTGAAATTAAAAGAATCAAAAGTGACAATGGAGGAGAATTTATCTCTGATGAGTTTTCAGAATTCTTTGAGTCTGCAGGTATCATTCATACCTTCTCTGATCCTCGGACTCCCCAACAGAATGGGGTAGTTGATAGACCGATAATTACACATGTTTTCACCCCTATTCTGAAGCCGTTTGAGATGTTGATTCTCGTGTTTTAAGCCGATTTCACTCTAGGTTGTGTGTTTATGTCATATTTCAGGACCCGGCGTTGGAATCGAGGCGGAGAAACGAGTTCTGGGTCGAAAGGAGCCGAGTTGGGACTAAGTGGGCTGCAGGAGGAAAATACCCGGTCAGGTGGCAAAATACCCGACCGGGTATTTATCATTTTGGGCAACCGTGAGAAACAGAAGGGGGCCCAGGCAAAAGGAAAAAATCCCCCATTCATCTGAATCTGCTTTTGCTTCTTTCTTTATGGAGTAGTTCCCCCATTCATCTGGGTATGGGGAACCCTAGATTTGTATGCTAGGTCTGATTGTATGAACCCAAGTACAGAGTTGGTGAATTGATTATATTCGATTGAGGTTTGAATGATTGAATGACTTGAATCCTGATCAAATTCCTGTTGTTTCTGCTTTGACCTAGAATGAGAATATCTGCCTAGGTTGATAGAGTACCCTTAATTGAAGGTAGCGAATTGGTGACTTTAGTCGAGAAGCCAATTCGCTGTTCTGTACCGAATTCATTTCGGTAGTGGAGGTTTGGCTCGTTAGGGCCTCAATCTGTTTACTCCGGTGGAGGTTAGTCGCCCGCTAGAGACTCAGATTGAGAGGGTCTGAAGACCTTTAGTCGAGACTTCAGGCTATTTAAGAACCTTCCGCAGTATAACTTTCATAAAAACTTAACTTGGTAAATTACAATCCGGCTTAACTGCAGTCTAGGGGGAACCATATCCGGGTGACCTCTCTTGACTTGAACAACCGTTTAACTTGCTTTGTGTTTTTTGTTTGTTTGAATCTGCACTAAAAGTTCACTGCTAGATAACGAGAATTCACCGAGTAGTCATCACATCTAGGACCCGGGTTGACAATAAAACCCAAACCCGCTATACTACGCTTTAGGAAGTGGTTACACTTGGCCATTTTCTAGAGTGACAGTAGGAGTTAGTCAAGTTTTTGGCGCCGTTGCCGGGGACGGCTAGGTTGTTGAAGAAAAGTGATTTCTGTTACTTTAGCATTTTCATTTTTGCATTGAGTGTTTGTTCTTTCCCACTTGTGCCTTCACGGGTTTGCATTGCTTGATTGTGTGCAGATAGTGCATGACCCGTAGCCAGTCGGGAGGTTTACTGCCGTTGGATCCTGAGATTGAACGCACCTGCAACCAACTTCGGAGACAACAGCGAGCTAGACTGGCTACGGTGGAGCGCAGAGACGGCCAATTGAGCAGCGAGTTCGAGGACGAGTACGAGATGGAGGGCGATCACAACCCACCTCCGGGGAACCAGATCCTGGGGAACGACCCCAATCCCCAGGGAGCTGGGGTTCATCATCATCCACCACCACCGGGTCCCACCTTGGAGTACTACTACACTCCACGGATTGCCGACATCCGCCCGGTCATCCTCTATCCGCCGATTCCTGCAAACAACTTCGAGATCAAGCCATGCTGGATTCAACTCATTACATACTCTATCCACTTCCATGGCTTGAAGGATGAGGAAGCCCGGGTACATCTTTCCCGTTTTCTGCAGCTGACGAACGGGTTCAAGCTGAACGGTGTCCCGGATGACGCAATTCGCCTTCACCTCTTCCCCCATTCTCTGGCGGGGAATGCTAAGAGGTGGTTGGAGACCCAGCCCCCATTATCCATAACTTCGTGGGACGATCTGGCAGACAAGTTCGTGCACAGGTACTATCCGGCATCGAAGACCACAGAGATTCAGCGGGAGATCACTCACTTCTGCCAAGAGCCAGATGAGTTACTCCGTGATGCATGGGAGCGGTACATGGGATATTTCTGGCAGTGTCCCCATCATGGCTTCAGTGATGCTTTCACAGTGGGGAACTTCTACAGCGCCCTCACTCCAGACAGCCAGAGGGTGATCGAGTCTCTATGCCCAGGAGGGGATATTCTTACTAAGACTCCACCCGAGCTGAACCAGATGATCAGTACCTTGGCTGCCCGCGATCATTCCTGGGGGCATAGCAGCAGAGGCAGATAGTCCCGGGACCGTGGTGTGCACGCTGTGGAGGCCAGGTCCGGTTTAGAGCAGCAGGTGGCTGAGTTGGTGCAGACATTGAAGCAGCCCAACAGCCTCCTTCCAGGCCGAGGCACAGCTACGCCTCCAGTGTCTCAGTGTCAGTGGTGTGAGAGCCCGAACCAACTGGTGGAGGATTGTCAGTCTATGAGGGAGTCCTCTACTCCCCAAGAGCAGGTGGACTTCATCGCCAATGCTCGGCGCCTGGACCCATACATCAATACCTACAATGAGGGATGGCGCCAGCATCCCAACTTTGCCTGGAGCAGCAACACCAACAAACCACCTGGTTTCCCAGCACCAGTAGGTGGTTTTCAGCAGAGGCAATCCTTCCAGGTTAGGCAGGGGCCACCACCACAGCAGCAGCCCTACCAGCCGAGGCAAGGGCAGCCATTCCAGCAGCTCCAGATAATCAGATGGCTGATATGAAGAATATTTTGCAGGCATTCATGACCACCAGTCAGGCAAATTTCACGAGGATGGATCAGAACATAGCCTCACTGGAGGCAGGCCAGAGAAACCAAGGTGCCATTCTGCAGGATCTCTAGAATCAGATTGGGAGCTTAGCTCGCCAAAACACTACCAGGGCACCGGGGACTCTGCCTGCCACCACTGTTCCCAATCCTCGTGACCCTCGAGAGCAGCTGGACACCATCACCACCAGGAGTGGCAAGACCATATCTGCTGCTCGTGCCCTGCCCAGGCGAGACGAACCACTACCTGCTTCAACACCTCTAGCTGATACTGCAGAAGTGGGGGAAGGCAGCGAAGCACCTGCTCCCAAGCCACAGCCTGTGGTTAAGGAGCATACACCCCAGCTGCCCTTCCCCACTCGACTTCATAAAGACAAGCTGGAGACAGAGTTTGCCAAGTTCATGGCAATGTTGAAGCAGGTCAACATCAGCATGCCGTTCGTGGAGGCACTGTCGAAGATGCCCAAGTATGCCAAGTTCATGAAAGACCTCCTCACCAACAAGAAGAAACTTGGGGATCTTTCGACAGTGATGCTCAGCGAGGAGTGTTCTGCCATCCTGCAGAACAAGCTGCCCGAGAAGCGGAAAGACCCAGAGAGTTTCACTATCCCTCTTGTTGTTGGCAGCATGCATGTAGGAAAGTCCTTGGCGGACCTAGGCGCTAGCATAAATGTCATGCCCTATAAATTGTTTAAGAAGCTAGACCTAGGCGAACCTAGAGCTACTAGGATGAGCATTCAGTTAGCTGATCGTTCTATCGTGCATCCTAGGGGTATCATCGAGGACTTGCTTATTAATGTGGGTGCATTCACATATCCTGTTGATTTTCTCTGTGTCTGACAATGGGAAACATTCTCATTTGCATGATGACATAGATTACTGTGATGTGCTTACCGATTTTGAGACCGCACTCGCCATCACGAGTGCGGGTACTGATGATGCTCTTGAGTGTTGTATTTTGCTAGGTGAGCAGGCATCGCAGGAGCCGCAGCTGGCGGAGCAGTTAGCCGCATTGGAGAATGGCCCCTTCTTGGAGTGCGACAGGCTGTTTAAACCGATCTCATCCTCCACCCGCATCACCACCTCCTTGGAGGAACCACCAGAGCTGGAGCTTAAGCCCCTCCCTCCTCATTTGGAGTATGCATTTCTCCGGGAGGGGAATAAGCTGCCCGTCATCATCAGCTCGACCCTCACACCCGAGCAGAAGACCAGACTGGTGGCCTTGCTGAAGCAGTACGAGCGAGCTTTAGCATGGAAGATCACAGATATCCGGGGGATCAGCTCCTCCTTTTGCTCCCACCGGATACTGCTAGAGGATGAGATGCGGCCAGTGAGGCAGCCGCAAAGGAGATTGACGCTGAACCTGGAGGTTGTGGTTCGGGCAGAGATCGTGAAGCTGATGGACGCGGGGATCATCTTCGCCATTTCTGACAGCGAGTGGGTCAGTCCCACCCAGGTGGTGCCCAAAAAGGGTGGGATGACCGTGGTGCCCAACGAGAAGAACGAGCTCATCCCGATGCGCACGGTGACTGGGTACCGTGTCTGCATCGACTATCGGCGTCTCAACGACGCCACTCGGAAGGACCATTTCCCGCTGCCGTTCATTGATCAGATGCTGGAGAGATTGGCGGGGCACGAGTTCTACTGCTTCTTGGATGGGATGTCCTGGTACTTTCAGATCCCTATTGCACCGGAGGATCAGGCGAAGACCACTTTCACCTGCCCCTTCAGCACATTTGCTTACCGGAGGATTCCATTCGGGCTATGCAACGCCCCGGCCACTTTTCAGCGATGCATGCTCGCCATCTTTGACCGTCTGGTCGGCGAGATCATGGAGGTGTTTATGGACGATTTCTCGGTTTATGGAGACTCATTCTCTCACTGTCTCCATAACTTGGAACTTGTTCTTAAACGGTGTGAAGAAACGAACTTGTCACTGAGTTGGGAGAAGTGTCACTTCATGGTTCGAGAAGGCATAGTTCTTGGGCATAAGATCTCCAAGATGGGGATTGAGGTGGACAGAGCGAAGATCGAGACTATCAGCAAGCTACCTCCTCCTACATCTGTTAAGGGGATCCGGAGTTTTCTTGGCCATGCAGGGTTCTATAGGCGGTTCATCAATGATTTCTCGAAGATCGCCCTGCCCCTAACTAAGCTTCTGGAGAAGGATGCCCCCTTCCAGTTCACTGATGCTTGCACAGCGGCGTTCACAACCTTGAAGGAGAAGCTCACCCAAGCTCCTATCATGGTTGTTCCTGACTGGTCCCTACCATTTGAGCTGATGTGCGACGCCAGTGACTTTGCTGTTGGAGCTGTTTTGGGGCAGAGGCGAGATCAACACTTCCGGCCTATCTACTACGCCTCAAAGACCCTCAATGATGCCCAGGAGAACTACACCACCACAGAGAAGGAGCTGCTTGCAGTGGTGTTTGCCTTCGATAAATTTCGCCCCTATCTGGTCTTGTCCCATGTGACCGTGTATACAGATCACTCCGCGATTCGATACCTGATGAGCAAAGCCGATGCCAAGCCTAGGCTCATACGATGGATCTTATTACTGCAGGAGTTTGATATTGAGATTCGGGAAAAGAAGGGAGCATAAAATGTTGCAGCTGATCACCTCTACCGATTGGACGCACCTCATGCGGACAATCTCGTGGAGGAGATCAACGACTCCTTCCCAGATGAGAGACTGATGATGATATGCTTGGTGGAGAGTGTCACCCCCTAGTATTATGATTTTGCGAACTATTTGGTGGGCCAGCAGCTGTGCAAGGGGATGCCAACTCACGCCAAGAGGAAGTTTTTCTCCGATCTGAAGTACTGCTTCTGGGATGACCCTCATCTTTTTCGGATCGGAGCCGACAGTATCATTCGTTGTTGTGTTATGGAGAGTGAGATGGAGGGCATTCTATCTCACTGCCATGAGGGACCTACAGGCGGTCACCATGGAGGCAACCGCACGGCGAGGAAGGTGCTCCAGTCGGGTTTTTACTGGCCCACGCTCTTCAAGGATGCTGACGCCTTCGCACGCAGGTGCGACCGATGCCAGCGGTCAGGTAACATCTCTGCCCGTGATGAGATGCCCCAGAATGTGTTTATAACTTGTGAGATTTTTTATGTCTGGGGTATCGACTTCATGGACCCCTTCCCTCCATCTTTTGGCAATACATATATTCTGGTTGCTGTTGACTACGTCTCTAGGTGGGCTGAGGCGCAAGCTTTGCCCACTAATGATGCTAGACGTGTTTGTGGTTTTTTGAAGCAGCTATTCTCCCGGTTCGGGACACCTAGAGCCATCATAAGCGATCGCGGCACCCATTTCCAGGGCCAATTTGATAAACTATTGTCTCGCTATGGTGTGACTCACAAGGTGTCCGTGGCCTATCATCCTCAGACCAGTGGCCAGGCCAAGCTGACGAACCGGGAGCTCAATCGGATCCTGGAGAAAACGGTGGATCAGTCCCGCAAAGATTGGTCCACCAAGCTCGATGATGCTCTTTGGGCGTATCGCACTGCCTACAAGACTCCCATTGGTACTTCACCGTACCGGCTTGTGTATGGAAAGGCATGCCATTTGCCCGTGGAGCTAGAAAAATGCAGATGTTGGAGCTGGAAGAGTGGCGTTACCACGCCTATGAGACACCAAGCTGTACAAGGAGCGCACTAAGCGCCTACACGATGCACGGTTGCGGGGTCCGAAAGAGTTCCAGGTTGGTGATCGAGTTCTCCTTTATAACTCTCGCCTGAAGCTCTTTCCCGGAAAACTTTGCTCCCGGTGGTCTGGACAGTTCACGGTCACACAGGTGTTCCCGTATGGCACAATTGAAATTGCCAACCCGCAAACTGAGCCGTTTAAAGTGAATGGCTATCGTCTCAAACTCTACCTGGGAGACGAGGTCGAACGTGCGGAGTTGGTAAAGAAGCGCTTGTGGGGAGGCAACCCCACCACTGTTTGCATTTCCTTTTCCTTTTTTTTCCGCTGTTTTTGTGGCGTGTCGAGTCAGTTGCATGTCTGTAGTGGAGTTCGGTCGTCTGTGATGCCTCGATTTGGTGTTTCTGTGCAGGAGAGGTCGAAATTTTGGAGAATGAGGATTTTGGGCGGAAGAGTAAAATACCCGGTCATGAGCCAAAATACCCGACCGGGTATTTTTGGCTGGTGCCCGGGCGCCCAAAGGTCAAATCCCCGACCTCGGGCCAAAAATACCCGACCGGGTATTTTTGGCTCGAGACCGGGGATTTCCTGGTCTTGATACGCGGCGTTTCGGGACCCCCGATCTCTCGCCAAAAATACCCGACCGCGAGACCGGGGATCTTCACCCCTATAAAACGCCGCGTTTGCAGAATCCCCGGTCGTGGACTCAAAAATACTCGACCGGGTATTTTTGAGACCCGACCGGGTATTTTTGCTATAAATAGCAAACCCCCGGTCAGTTTCTCTCTCTACCCTCATTTTTCCAAAATTTCCCCTCTCTCTCCCTCTCAAATCCTCTCCCCTCTCACCTCTTGAGCGACGCCGGCCGCCGCCCTCCGCCGCCGCCGGCCGCCTCATCCGTCGCCGCCGGTCGTCGCCGGCGACTTTCCGGCGACTCGCCGGCCATTTTCCAGCCATTTTTAGGCGAGCCTCCTCGGGCGATTTTTGGCCCCCTCTCGCGTCCCTCACCCCTTTCTCGTGTCCTAACTACAGTTCTCCTTGCGTTTCCAGGTGTGTTTCTTCTTACTTACTCTTTTCATGGAGAATCGAACTGTAGACTGTAGGACCGAGAACTGTGTTTGCATGCCTGATTTAGAGTAGGGTGAGGGATGCCTTGAGCTTGCATGGTTTTATCTTTGGTGTATGTACTGCCCTTGTCATGAATGCGATTGGTTCTGTGATTCTTGCTTTGATTCCGGTTGAGTTGCTTGTGATTCAACCAGCTGTGTGTATTACTGTTAGCCTAGGTGGCCTTAAGTGTGGGGGAAGTGATGAACCCATGTTGTTGGTCCTGACCAATTTTTCTTGGCTCCACCTTTGGTGTATTGATTTTGCAGGAACATGTCTCAGGACCATCCGTTTGTGCAGGGTCTTCGCCTGCACCCGGACTACGCGGATTAGTTCAGCAAGGTGATCCGGGGGAGATTGGAGCGCCACTACCACCTCGAGTGGGTAGTGCTCGATCAGCTCCACTATATGCAGGAGCTCAGCGCCGCCATCAGTCACCACGATTGGCGGACGTTGCTGACCATAGACGAGCCTACCTACACGGAGCTGGTGTGGGAGTTCTACACCACATTCCAGTATGACCGCAAGAAGGCCCGAGACGCCTTTGCAGTGACATTCAGGATGGGTGGCTATCCCAGGGAGCTGACCATCGACGGGTTGGCCTACGCCTTGGGGATCGAGTACCACCCGTTCGATCGCCACGAGATCGAGATTGCCAACCCGACCGACTGGAACCAGGATGGGTTCTACCGCACGATAGCCCGGCGAGATCATCGATATGGCTACTTCGATGCTGGCCCGACCTACGTCAGCACCCTCAAGCCGCAGTGGCACATCCTGAACTTGCTGATCACCCGCTCCATCGTCCCCAACGCCACCGGCTCGCATAAGATTTCGAAGCGGGTGTTGTATGCCATGTACTCGATGGGGTACCCGGAGCACATGCTCCACTTGGGTTCTTTCGTGGCCACCACCTTCTCCCGGTGCCACGGGAATCCCACCCACCTCTTCTGTGGTCCCCTGATCACCCGGTTGGCGCGGCATTTCGACATAAGCTTCCAGGGGCTTCATGATGCGTCTGCACGGGGCGGCTCCGCACCCCTCAGCCGGGACGTGCTCCACAATGCACGCCTCATGGCCACTGATGACATCCGGACATGGGTAGACGGGCTTTCTATGCCCCCCGTGGAGGTTGTCGATCTCGATGAGGACGAGGAGGATGCTGACTACTCAGGCGAGGAGGTGGATGAGGATGCTGATGATGATGATGACGGGGCCATGGATGCCGATGAGCCGGAGCCCCCGCTCTCTCCACCAGGGGACCTTCAGCCTCGACGGAGACCGGTGCGAGGCGTGTCCTCCTCTGGTCCTTCTGGTCCGTCGATGGCTTCTGGCCCGTCGATGGACTTCTTCACAGAGCAGTTCCAGCAGATGGGGCTCCAGTTCCAGCAGCTCGGTCTTTCGAACCAGCAGCTCATGGACCATCAGGTCCAGTTCTATCAGCAGTATTCGGCCCACCAGGCCGAGTACCGGTCCAGGCTGACGGGAGTTGACGAGCGCCTTGGTCGATTGGAGACCCACATGGGAGTCACTAGTGCTCTCATCGAGCGGGAGAGAGATCGAGGCCGCCGACTGATGGAGTACTCGGAGCACCTGCTCCAGGCTTGTCACCCTCCAGAGGAGCACCACTGGACCACCCGGTGGAATCCTTCACCACCACACCCGCCACCGGAGGATGGCGACGATGACCTCCTGAACCAGATTGACTTCTCCGGTCTTGGAGGGCCCTAGGGGCATGTTTTTGAGTGTTTTTTGGTCTTTGTCAGCATGCAAACTGTCTTGTGTCGGTTTTTGTTTCTTTTTCTTTTCATTTTTGGATGCTGAACTATTGGGCTGACCATTGGACCTAACGTATGTGTTTGAACCTAACGTATGTGTTTGAGCTTTTTGGTTTCCTTTAGCTGTGCCTGTGTTCCCGAATGGTCCTCTCTCCAGTCCGTTTCATGCTGACTGGTCCATTTCCAGTCTCCTGCAGTCTGTGCACACCGGTAACATCGTTTCCCCTTTCCTTCCCTCTTCTCCATTGAGGGCAATGTCGATCTTAAGTGTGGGGGGATGTTTATCTTTTGACTGCATTAGATCTGTTTGTGTGCTTGGAGCCTAGTCCACTGTCCAAATTTTTAAAATTTGAGGGCTCCAAGTACGTGTTCCTTGCAATTGCCTGCTCAGTATGCTTTGAATTGACAGTCTCTGTAGTGATTTGCAACCTAGGGAGGTAGTGTAGCACTATGGAGGATGTTGATGCATTTAAGACGTCTCATTTCTTCTTCATATTGTGTTGGTTGATTGAGTGAATTAGTGATCTTAGGACCCTTGAATTGTGTGGTGTAGTGGACTCTCTGCCTGTCATGGACTCTTGTATCATGTTTTGAAAATAACAGGTGCTCGAAAATGTGCTTTAAAATAACGTCTCCCGTGTGAATAGGGCGAAAGTGTGTAAGGGGAGACGAGAATCCGTTCCCAATTTCCACCTACTACCTCCAGCCTCCTTACATGTCTTTCCCCCGCACGAGGCTCGAGACAACCGCTCCTGGCATGGCCGATAAGAGCCGGGCTCCCGCAAAACCTTTGCTAGGTGGGAGCCCTCGTTTTCTGAAAAAAACAGGTTGGAACCCTAGAAAAAAAAAGAAAAAAAGAAAAAAAAGCAAAAAGAAGAAAGAAAAGGGGTTCCAACCTTCTTCAAGAGGAAAATCGAGCACCTTGAAAAAATGTGAGTCCATGATCCTTTGTTTTTTAGAGTCTCGTCATCCACGATTCATTTGTCCTCTGTTCACTATTTTCCGTGATGCCGACTCGAGACTAGTGCTCTCGCCGAAGAAGCTATGAGATGACTTGTGCGTCGGTTGACCTCGTAAGCTGCTAAATGATCTAGGAAGTCCTCTACCTACGATCGAGGTTGTTTGTTGCTATAGAGGTCTGGAGAGTTGCATTGGTTTGAGTTAGGTTTGCTTGGGGACAAGCAAACGGTTAAGTGTGGGGGAGTTTGATAGACCGATAATTACACATGTTTCACCCCTATTCTGAAGCCGTTTGAGATGTTGATTCTCGTGTTTTAAGCCGATTTCACACTAGGTTGTGTGTTTATGTCATATTTCAGGACCCGGCATTGGAATCGAGGCGGAGAAACGAGTTCTGGGTCGAAAGGAGCCGAGTTGGGACTAAGTGGGCTGCAGGAGGAAAATACCCGGTCAGGTGGCAAAATACCCGACCGGGTATTTATCATTTTGGGCACCCGTGAGAAACAGAAGGGGGCCCGGGCAAAAGGCAAAAATCCCCGGTCGGGGATTATTGGACGAGACCGGGGATTTTCCCCTGGCATGAAACGGTGCGCTTCAATTATACCCGGTCGAGACCCAAAATACCCGACCGGGTATTTCGACCGGGTATCGCGACAGGCAGCAGATTTAAGGGAAAGGAAGGCCAAAATTCAAGGGTTCCGAGTTTTTGAGAGAGAAAGCGATTCCTAGAGAGAGAAAGCGACGAACCAGAGTTCCCAAGTGCCATAGCTTGATCTTCATCACCATTGGAGCCCCGACTTGAGCTTGGAGGAGTGCCGAACAACGTCCAGGAGTAGAAATCCATCCTTCACAGTATGATTTCCGCGTCTGAATCTGCTTTTGCTTCTTTCTCTATGGAGTAGTTCCCCCATTCATCTGGGTATGGGGAACCCTAGATTTGTATGCTAGGTCTGATTGTATGAACCCAAGTACAGAGTTTGTGAATTGATTATATTCGATTGAGGTTTGAATGATTGAATGACTTGAATCCTGATCAAATTCCTGTTGTTTCTGCTTTGACCTAGAATGAGAATATCTGCTTAGGTTGATAGAGTACCCTTAATTGAAGGTAGCGAATTGGTGACTTTAGTCGAGAAGCCAATTCGCTGTTCTGTACCGAATTCATTTCGGTAGTGGAGGTTTGGCTCGTTAGGGTCTCAATCTGTTTACTCCGGTGGAGGTTAATCGCCCGCTAGAGACTCAGATTGAGAGGGTCTGAAGACCTTTAGTCGAGACTTTAGGCTATTTAAGAACCTTCCGCAGTATAACTTTCATAAAAACTGAACTTGGTAAATTACAATCCGGCTTAACTGCAGTCTAGGGGGAACCATATCCGGGTGACCTCTCTTGACTTGAACAACCGTTTAACTTGCTTTGTGTTTTTTGTTTGTTTGAATCTGCACTAAAAGTTCACTGCTAGATAACAAGAATTCACCGAGTAGTCATCACATCTAGGACCCGGGTTGACAATAAAACCCAAACCCGCTATACTACGCTTTAGGAAGTGGTTACACTTGGCCATTTTCTAGAGTGACAGTAGGAGTTAGTCAGTAGTTGAGAGGAAAAATCGTACATTTATTGAAACTGCCAGAACTATGTTGATAGAGTACAATCTCCCTAAGTTCTTTTGGGCAGAAGTAGTAAGTACAGCATGCTATGTGATAAACAGGGTGTTAGTGCGAAAACATCTAAATAAGACGGCTTATGAAGTCTTAAAGAAAATGAACCAAACATCTCTTACTTTCACCCCTTTGGCTGTCGATGCTTTACCCTTAATACTAAAGATACTATTGGTAAATTTGACGCTAAGTCAGATGAGTCAATTTTCTTAGGGTACTCTTTGAAAGGGCAAGCATATAAAATCTACAACAAACGTACACGAAAGGTCATTTCATGTTTTGTTTGATGATGCTAATACCTCTGCTAAGATATGTGAGACAGGTACTCAGTCACTTGATTTGCTGGAATTGACGCACTGGAAAGTAAAAATCTCAGCACATGCGACAGAGTCAGCTGAATCATCATTGTGACAAGAGTCTGAGAATGTTACTCAAGTTCAAACTACAGTCTCCCCTATGTCAGAATCGGTTACTGAACCAGAACCTGAGCTTCATTAGTCCAGTGAAGATAACAATGAAATTCGAGCGCCGCCTCATATTCAAAAGCGACATCCTGAAAGTCAAGTAATTGGGGACATTAGAGATGGCCTGCGCACTCGAGGTAAGTATACTCCAGGTCAGTATGCTTATGTATCTAAGTTAGAACCTAAGACCTATAAAGAAACTTTGCATGATGAGGAATGGGCTTATGCTATAATAGAAGAGTTGTCTCAATTTGAGTATCTAAAGGTCTGGGATCTAGTTCCTAGGCCTCTTGGTAAAACAATCATAGGTACTAAGTGGGTTTTTCGCAACAAGTCTGACGAGGAGGGAAATATAATCCGCAACAAGGCACGCCTTGTTGCACAAGGTTATTGCCAAGAGGAAGGAATAGATTATGATGAAACCTTTGCCCCTGTAGCTCGTCTAGAATCAATTAGATTGCTATGTGCCTTTGCTTGTCATATGAATTTTCCTCTGTATCAAATGGAGTCAAAAGCGCTTTCTTGAATGGGGACATTCAAGAAGAGGTTTATGTGGCTCAACCTCCTGGATTTATTGATTTTCAGCATCCTGACTATGTGTACAAGCTAAACAAAGCCTTGTATGGGCTTAAACAAGCTCTTAGAGCTTAGTTTGATCGATTGACTAGGTTCCTTGAGGATCAGTCAATCCTTCTCTCAAGGATAAGTCGATAAAACCTTGTTCACTAAGACTTTTGGTTCTCAACTCCATGTTGTTCAAATCTATGTTGATGATACAGTTTTCGGATCCACTGATTCTGCTATGTGGTCTGAATTTTGTGAAGCAATGAAATCCGTCTTTGAAATGAGTATGATGGGTGAGCTTCAATTCTTTCTTGGTCTGCAATTCAAACAAACTTCTCATGGTACTTTTATTAGTCAATCTAAATATATAAATACCATGCTGCACAAGTTTGATCTTTATAACATTAATTCTAGTCCAACCCCTATGATTGAGAATTCAAAATTAGATAAAGATGAGAAAGCTACCCCTGTAGATGCAAAGTTGTATCGGGGAATGATTGGCTCCTTGCTATACCTAACTGCAAGTCGTCCTTATATTCAATACAGCGTTTGCTTATGTGCTAGGTTTCAAGCTAGTCCTAAAGTTAGTCACTTAGTCGTTGTGAAACGTATTTTTCGCTACTTGAAAGGAACCATGAATTTAGGTTTATGGTATCCTAAGCAAGATAGTTTTGATTTACTAGGCTATTGTGATTCAGACTTCGCTGGAAGTCTCACTGATCGAAAAAGTACAAGCGGTACATGTTAATTTGTTGGTACTTCACTTATTTCTTGGTCATGCAAGAAACAAGGAGTTGTAGCATTATCTACTGCCGAGGCAGAATATATTGCTGCAGGAGGATGTTTACTCAACTCCTCTGGTTAAAATACCAATTAGGAGATTAAAGCCTGAGCATTCCAGTCATTCCTTTATAGTGTGATAACACGAGCACTATCTGCATGACTAAAAATCCTGTGCAGCATTCTCGAACAAATCACATTGAGATTAAATATCACTACATCCGGGAACTGGTGCACAATCAGGTTATCTCTCTCAACTACATTTCTACTGAGTACCAGTTAGCTGACTTGTTTACTAAGCCTCTGTCTGCTGACCGATTTGTCTTCCTATGCTATGAAATCAGATTACGGTCTACAGAAAATCCTAGAGATTTTCTTGCAGAATGATTTATGGTTTAATCAGCTTATTTTCTTTCCTTGTTTATGTTATTTTCCTTGCTTCTTTTTGCATATTCTGCTTCCTTTTCTTTTCGTGATTTTTGTTTCCTTGTTTTCTGTGTGCTTGTGCGTCGTCTCTACTTCCTTGCTCTATTTATGCCTCTGGATCTTCGCTTTCGGCTCTAAGCCTCTAGCCCTAATTAGCGATTCCTCTCTTTTGCCTTTCCAACTATGAACCGTGTTTTTGCATATACCTATACAGACTCCCTATTCTCTGACCCTGTTTCTCTGAGTCGTCATCGTCATACCCTTTTCTATGAAAATCATTCCATAGCTACCCCGATTCATGTCCATCTTCCTGACTTTGTGGATTATGGTCTTGATGTCAGGGGATTTATTCATAATCTAGGCTGGATTTCCTCTTGGAGGATCCTCCAACTCTGATTTGTCCTGAGCTTGTTCACTTTTTCTATTCCAATCTTCGTTCATTTGGTCTTCATAGTCGTAGCTTCTCTACTGTGGTTTATAGTCACCAGGTGACCATTCCTGTCTCTAATTTGGCTCAGCTACTGAATATTCCTCCCATCGGTGAGTCTCTCACCCATGAATCAGAATTGTGGCGCTTTAACTTTAATATTGTCTCCGAGTTTATTCAGTTGACTGGTATCCCCTGGACCAGCGACTTCCCTTACTGTCTCTTCTGTTCTGCCTAGTCTGCGTGCGTTTCACTTTGTTATCTCCAGGATTTTGATTCCTCGCACTCAGTCTTTAGATGTCTTTCTTCCTCTGGACCTTTGGATTATGGCTCATGCCGTTTCTAATGTTCCATTGGACTTCTCTTATCTTCTGTTTGGAGTCTTTATGACTTATGAAGACACTAGTTATCCTAGTCCTCTTCCTTTTGGTCCTATAGTCACTCAACTCATTATTCGTCTCGGTATATCTCTTTCCTCCTTCCGCACTGAGATTACTGCATGGTTTTTCTCCATTGATCAAGTTCTTGATCAGTTGGAGCTTGCAAACGAGGCGGAGATGGCTGCTGATGATGCTGATGTTGAAAACCCTGAAGAGGAGGATTTTGGAGACGCAAAAATGACTGATGAAGAAGAATACATTCCTGAAGAAAATTCGGTGGAAGGTGCAGAAGAAAATCTGGACGACATTGATGATGACACTCTTGATCAGTTTGTTGCGGCGCTAGCCTATGCTGAAGAAGGTTTTCACATTGTTGCTGCTGTTGTAGGACCTGGAGGACTGGCTGGTGGATTAGTGGACTATAGCTCAGATGATGATTCTATTTAGGGGGGAGCTTTTATCTGAAAAGGATATCTGTTGGTTTTGGAACCATACTTTAAACCCTGTTGATGTTTTTGTCTTAACTTGCTGGATCTGGATTGTTGGATGATTCTTTTGATAGCTATATTGTTGATTGTTTCGTTGCTGCTTGTTTGGAATGCATTTTCTTGTCTTGTCTGTGTGGTTTATCTTTCTCTGCAGGGCTTATATCATTTGCAAGCTCTGATCTTGGGGAGATTGTTGGTCGAGATCAGAGCTAGGACTTGGACATTCAAGGAAAGTCAGCTATTTTTGGTAACTCTATATTCTCTGCTCAATCACAGCTTGGACCAGCAACGACTTTCTTCTCCAACGGCTAGCTAGAGGAGGATTATATATTCGAATCTCTGGGTCTCTCCAAAGTAGCTTTTGTAATCTTTGATAATAGTGGTAGAGGGCTAGTCTATCAAGAGCAAAAGTGGGATATTCTCCAGGGGTATAGGTTCCGTGAGAGTGGCTGAAAGGGTTAGAGTTGGTCAAACTCTATTTGCTTTGATTTGCTTTTTCTTTCTGTAATTGTGTCTCTGAATCAGGAAAATATAGTGTCTCTCAGTAATAGTGTGGACTATTACCGGGACGAGGACGTAGCCATTATTGGGTGAACCTCGTTAAATCAATGTGTTCTTGTTCTTGCATTTGATTCTGCTTTCTGCTGCTCAACTCTGTTCTTCTTCTGCAAATCAAAAAGAAGAACAAGTGTTCTCTGGTTAAAAGGCTTTGCTCAAAACAGGCCCAATTCTTGGTTTGTTTATTATCTGTTCGGTTGGGCCTTTATTCTCTTTTGGCCCATAACCTTGTGAGAAGAAGAGCAGAAGCATTCTCCGTTCTGTCATCTTCTTCGAAGAACATTTCTTCTTTTCCCAAACTTTGTTTCAAATCCCTAGTTCTAAAATCGACCTTTAACAATGACGAGCACGAAGTAGAATGGAAAAAGGTCTCTGTCAGGAGCCGTTACTTCCAACATAAGCACTTGAACAATGACAACCAAAATAGTAGTAAAAAGAGAGCTCATTACAGTAATAATGTTTCCACTGATCTGTCCCAAGAGGATGATGAGTTGAGTCTTTCTGGCATGCTTCATGTCAGGGGAAGATCCAAGTACTTCTGCACAAATGCTTCATCTTCTTCTCCTCATATGGAGTTTGGTAAGTGCCTCACTAAGAACACAGTAAAAATTTCATAACCTCGATGAAACATTAGTATGACATATTTCTACTTTTCGTCTGTCCATAAGGAGGTGGTTGCTCTTCCTTTGAGGCCGATGAAGAGCTCACGGATAAGGAAACCAGAGGAGGCAAATTCGGAGCCAACATCGAGCATTTGAGCCAATATTCCAAGATAGCAGAGAAGTCGGTGGATAGACTTGCATCGGTGCTGTCATTATTTAGATACTCGTCTTCTGGTTCTCGTGCTAGCGGCCTTCGTGCCCCTCTGAAGGACATCAAGCACACTTGTCCCATCAGGTAAGAAACTTTGTACGCTTGGGAAGTATTATCATTATATCAGAGTGCTGTACAAAATCTCATTTCAGTGACTACTTTGTGTGTTGGAAGGTCCACAACTGTTCCAGACTTCACCAAGTTTGCTTATACTCCAAAGATCAAAAGCACTGCTACTTCATCTAAGAGACGATAAAATAAACATGGAAACACAAACGAATCGTTTCTGACTGTCTTGAGTTTCCATAGCAGAGAGCTTCTGGTAATCTGAATGCATTATTGGACGTGGCTCTGTTCATTGTCTGTTTGTATGATTGTATCTACTATCTCTTGGCTAGGCTAGCGTTGCCAATTGCCATTTCATTTTGTTGAGGTAATGGTGGGTCTATCCAAAAGCTAGCCTACAACCTTGTATTTTGCAATCACTGAGAATAAGAGATTAAGAGTGTTAGTACCCCAAACTGAAAACTAACTTTTATGTGGTTACTTTTAACAAGGCAGTGACCAGACTATGAGGGTGCTGGTTTCAGTCCAAAATTTTAATTTGGGTTTGGGTCCCATACCACTTTAACCGTTAGTATTCGGATAATTTCGCAGATATTATGCCAGTAATCTCTCTCTTCTTTTTTTCTATTAGCCATCGTTTAACAAGCTGCTACATTTGATTTGGTTAATTTGAATATTTGGTTTCACACATTCTTAACCAATTAACTAGTTAAGAAATTAACCATACGTCTAATACATTATATACCTATACTTACTTTGCATATCACTTAAGAGTCAAATGTTCATTAGTGTTCATATACTAGATTTTTTTTGGTTAATTGCATGGTTGGTCACTGAGATTACAAAAACATTCAAGTTTGGTCACTCGAAATATTTAAATCTATTGGTGGTACTTCATTTTACTGAAACCGTTCACGTTTGGTCACTCTCCGTCCAACTCCGTTAAAAATGGGTTAATTTCATGGTTTCAGTAAATTGAAGTACCGCCAATGGATTTAATTCTTTTTTTGTTCGTTGAATCAGTCGCTTGATTTATGCAAGAAACCAATACAACGAAAGCGGGATAATCATCCCAAAGTCTCCAACTGGCAAAAACACCTCACAACCTATCTGCAGTCTGTACTAAGACAAAGGAACAAACAACAAAAAAACAAAACTATAAATATCCCAACCCAACTAAGGTATCTCGGATCCCTCTATTCCCATATGTGAGGAGCATTAATTCCTGCTTGATTAGACCTGCAACTTGCCTTGGTGTGCGACTTGAAGCGCCATGGACTACCCCACACCTTTCCTTCCAAATAAACGTCACTAATAAGCACCAAAAGAGAGCTTGCCATTCCCCTGTTCTTGCTGAACCTGCAGAAGTCAGTGAGTGTATCATAGTATCCCAATCAGGATGCAGCAGCAGGTTACACCTTATATCAACAACAAGATCTCTTGCAAAAGTGCATTGTATAAAGAGATGATCCCTGCTCTCCACTCCTTGGCCACAGAGTGGACAGTCTGCTGTCCTGATCTTTCCCTATTTTTGTAGTTTATCCCTTGTGACAATTGCATTATTCATTATTAACCAGGCAATCATGCTGTAACGAGGTGGGCAGTTACTATTCCATACCAACTTGTACCACACAACTCTAGGAGCCCTGCTCCTCAAAGATTCCTAGACTCGACGGATTGAGTTAGTATCCATCTCTTTTGAATCCCAATAGACTGTATCATTATGTTTATGTATCCAGGGGAAAACCACAGTCCTAAGCTTGAGAAGCCTTCTCCAAGCCCATGAGCTACTGTACTGCACTCTTAATGACCACAGATCACATTGCCTACATTTATATTCCTTCATCCAGGCCACCCATAGAGCCCCTGAATTCATAAAAACAACCAGAGCATTCTTATAGTGCAAGCCTGATTCCAAGCAACCAAATCTTTGACCCCAGTCCCCCTTCCCGCTTAGGGAGGGCTACCTTTTCCCACCCCACTTTTGCCTTTCCTTCATCCAGTCAATGCCAGAGAAACTGAGAACAAACTTTTTGTATTCACTTGAGAGCTTGCTTCGGTAGAATGAACATCTGCATCCAGAATTGAACCACCCCCAGGAGTACAGAGTTAAGTAGTTGCAATCTTCCTGCATATGAGAGCTTCTTGGCCCCCCAAGACCTGATCCTTTTAGTAATTTTTTCAACCAGACTATCAATTTCCACTGAAGATAATTTGCCAGACAGCAAAGGCAAACCCAGGAAAGGGACTGGCAGTTTCCCTTCCTGAAACCCTATAAGAGCCAGAGCATTGTGTTTGTAGAGAATTGAGTCCCCACCAAAATAGATTTCACACTTGGCAGGATTGCTGTTAAGCCCTGAGATCTGATAGAAACGCTGCAGAATCACTTTAACCTGCATTATTGCCTGAGCAGACCCCTTAGTGAATATTAGCAAATCTTCAGCAAAGCATAAGTGGTTCAATGCTACTCTCTTACACTGCAGATGGAATGGGAGAACCCCTGACTAGCCTTCCTCAGTTAAACATTGTAGACAACCCCTCCATTGCAATGGTAAAAAGGTAAGGTGACAATAGATCACCCTCACACACACCTTTCCTGGCTCTAAAGAACCCACAAAGGCTTCCATTCACATTGATGCTGTAATGGGCAGTTTGCAAACAACTTCTAATCCACTTCAAAAATGTAGCAGGGAATCCCATGACATTCATCATGAAAAACATGTATCTCCAACTTACAGAGTCGAATGCCTTCATTCTATCAACTTTAATTGCACATCAAGATGAAAGTAATCGCCTATTATACCCACACACAAGCTCCCGAGCCATCAGTATATCATCCATGATACTCCTTCCCTTAATAAATGCAGACTGGGAACTACTAATTATCAAAGGCATAATCCCCTTAATTCTATTTGCCAGGACCTTAGCAACGACTTTGTATAAAAGGTTTATACATGAAATAGGCCTAAAGTTTTTTAAGTTATCTGCATTAGGAACTTTTGGAAGCAAAGAAACATCAGTAGAGTTAACACCACTAGGGAGGGTACCTGAGTTGAAGAAAAAGAGGATCCCCTTGATCACATCCTCACCAATAATTCCCCAAGCCCTCTTAAAAAACCTTGCAGAAAACCCATCTAGCCCTGGGGCCTTCTCTGTGTTCATGCTAAACACCACTGCCTTTATTTCTTCACCAGTAATGTCCTGAATCAGTGCCTCACCTTTAGCCTGAAGGATTTGTCTTTGAACAAGCCTCCTCACCTCCTCTTCACTTGGATTGATATCAACATTAACCTCTCCCAACAGTTTCTTATAGAATCCAATCACTTCCTCAACAATCTGGTCTGTCTAATATATTTCCTCCCCTGTATCTTTACAAGCTTCCTGATGGCCCTTTTCGAATTGCGTATCTTTCCAGCTTGATGGAAGAAATTGGAGCTCTTATCCCCCACAGTTCACCAGGATACTCTAGATTTCTGCCAACAAAAGCTCTCATAGGCCTTGGATATTTGCTCATACTGCTCTGTAGCCTGTGTAACAGCCTCAAAATGTTTTGGTGTAGGGTTGGAAAAGGCACTAATGTGTGCCCTGTGCAGTACAACATCCGCCTCTTTTACTTGGTCTTGAAGATTCCCATATACCTCCATGTCTCGAGTGACCAAACTTGAACATTTTCTGTAATCTCAGTGACCAACCATGCAATTAACCTTTTTTTTTTGTATGTATAGTGTAGAAAACAACATATGGACACCTAATTTATATAAAAATAATACATTATGATAGACGAAAACATGAAATGGAAGGAATTTTTCAACATCTGATAATTACTAAGAGACTAATTAAGACAATTCACACAGACGCACCCAATTCATTAATTTCATACAGTTGACATATATTTTTGTTAGGTGACCATTCTAATAAGCGTAATATAATTGTATTAGTTAGGTCGCATGTATTTATCTTAATCGTTAAACTATCAGTTGATTGATACATTAACATGAGATTTCTTCTTACAGTATAATAATTTAATGTTATATTGGTTAACCAGTTAACCATTTAACCAAACCGATTAAATATTAAATTGGTTTAGTTGTTGTATTAATTGGTTGATTGGTTATGATTTGTATACCATGACCAATGTAATTTAAATTTATTTGATGTGAAATTATCATTGGTAACCATCCTATCATGTGATTAGGGGTGTTCAAACGGAGTGGTTATCGTCGTATATGTTTTAACCGGTAGTATTTGAATAATTTGGTTTGGTTAATTTGGATAATTGGATTGGTTTGGTTAAAACTTTTAGCTTGTTTGGTTTAGGTGGTTTGATTTAATTTCAGACACTTCTAACAAAGAAAACCAAATTAACTAGTTAAGTAATTAGTCATATATCTAATATAATACACATGTTCAATACATTGCATAGCCACTCAGGAGTTAAACGTTCGCATTTAGGCTCATAAAAATAAAGCTTAATATTGTTCCTATTTCATATAATTGTATTTGTAGAGTGTAGACTGGAACATATGGAAGCTTAATTTAGATAACATCATACATAATGTTGAATGAAATCTTGAATGGAAGGTCTTTTTCGCTTTATGATAATTGCTAAGAGACTAAGTCAATTCACACAAAAACAACAATTCATTAACCCAATACCATTGACATATATTTTTGTTAGGTGAATATTTTTATTGATTGTAAGATAATTGTATTCGTTGCATGTACATATGTTAAGAGTTAACCATAACTATGTGTTGATTGTTATGTTATATTCATTATATAATTCCGAATTGATGCATTAACCGGATTTTTTTTTCATTTAATGATATGTGATGTTATATTGGTAAATCTGGTTAACCAATTAACCAAACCGATTAAACTTTAGTTTGGTTAATTTGGTTATTGTATTAGTTTGGACGATTTGGTTATGATATTGTATTCCATGGTTAATAAAATTTAGACTTATTTGGTTCGGTAATTATCATGATAACCATTTGAACACCCCTACATGTGATACGTAGCGCGTGGAGCTGTAGCTAGAGGGATGTTTTGTCTTGACACTCAAGATATTTTTTGGGTAAATTGCAAGGTTAATCACTAGGATTAATAAAAACATTCACGTTTGGTCACTAAAAATATTCAATAATGGTCACTAAAATGAGTATAACAATCCACATTTGGTCACATTCCGTTCGTCTTCGTCCAACTCTGTTAATGGAGTCCGTTAAGTGCTGACGTGGCAAACGGAATCACCTAATCTGGTGGAATTAACCCAACAAATATAAAATCTGACCTGCCACATCATTAAACCCACCCGTTTCTCTTATTCTCTATTTGATCCGACCCAAAGCTCTTCCTCCTTCCTCCCGCTTTCCCCAAATCCACCACCACCACCGCTTCCTTCTCTTTCCTCCCACCTCTTCCCACAAGAGAACGCCATTGCAATCCGGTTAGAGCTCTCGAAGCACGCCGATGGTAAGATAACAATCGATGAGAACGATAGCTACTTCTATTGATAGTAAGATATTTCTACTAGTTGAATGTGCTTATATGCTATTATTTATATAAACTATGAATTGATGCATTAACAATAGAATTCTCCCCACGTACGGAGTGCGGTTAATGTTATGTTATATTGGTTGACACGATTAACTAATCAACCAAACCGATTAAACTTTAGTTTGATTAATTTGGTTGTTGTAGCTAGCTTGGAATTGATTTGGTTGTGATATTGAATTCTATGGTTAATAAAATTTAAATCTAAATGGTTTGGTAATTACCCATAATAATCATTTTATACCAACTCTCAAAAAGTATGTAACAATAAAAATAAATCTATGTGATCCTATAAATAAGTCTAATACGTGTAAAATTGGTAGCGATCACCAAACTATGGTTGGTAAGATAGAGTTGTCCAATATTTTTATAATAAGGTGTTGGAGCTTGTACGCCTATATCATATCATGTCGTCATCATTATCGTTATCAGAGAGCAATGTGCCTTGCGATTGCTGCCGACTGGGAAACGAGAAAGCGAGGAAACGATGATATCCGTCCAAAACTCTATGTGTTTGAGTTCCATGTATATGCATGTCTTGATACCAAACTTCGTACAGAGATCATAATCGAAACTTTTGCGGCCGCCTCATTCGCCTAAGTCATAAACTTCAAACAAGCCTCGCCAAAATCGGGCTTTCCGAAAAAAAAAACCAGGCTAAACAGAGAGCGGAGCCTCCAACGGCAAGGATCTACCAATCGGCCGGCCGACGGCAAGCTGTTGAGGTGACGATACCGTACGTTTCTCCGGAGACATTCCCTATATATATAAAATCATCACTAAGCACCTTAACCAATATCGCAATACAAATATTGTCTCAAGTGATAAAACAACTGAAGCTAGCCCTCAAGCTAGCTAATTAAGGATGAGTTCCAACAAGCTCATGATCAAGGCTGTGGTGGTCGGTGGTTTCGCCGTTCTTCTGTTTGCTTTCCTTCTCCTGCCTTCCTCAACGGCGGCAGTACCGTTCCCCCGCTCTCACCGCCACATGGATCATGGTCCGGTTGCTTTCGCGTTTCCTCCAGAACTTGCATGCATGCATCAATACGTGTGAATGAATCAAAGGCTTTTATATATATAGGATTCACTCATTAAGGGTTATGGAATAGTATTATGCCCAAAAATCCTGCTAATTCGAGGTGTATATAGCGTTTTCATACTCAAGGTATGCGGTACCCCGGATTTCACCCGGGGTACCATAGAAGGCACCATATATATATATATGAATCATGTATGTAAATTTAGTCTGTAATTTGCATTCTATTTTTGTTTTAATACTTGCATTGTACGTTTGCATGTATTCGCAGAGGCGCTCGGCGAAGGCAGTGCATCGACAATTAACCGTAACTGTCGCGTAACTTCTAAAGACTGTCATTCTTCTGGCTATTGTTGTAGTTGTGCAGTAATTTACGGGGGCAAATGCACAACATGTTGCTATGTCTGAGGCGTCCAAATATGTACGTACGCAACCACTAACCGTTTAAAATTTTATATATTACGTATTACGCTAAATGCATCATTGGTTACTATTTCGATTGATTTTCACCTAGTTTAACTGAACTAGATATGTTGTGTGTGCACTGTTTAAATTCAAGCAGTAACTTTAGATCCAATTTCCTCTATTGACATTCTGTTAAATTTATAGCGTACATTTAATGTTGGTTTGATATTTTGCAGAATATACATGAAATCTGTGTTTTTTGCTAAAGCCCACATCAAATGAAAATATGGATGTTATTGTTATGACATCTAATGCATTGAATAATCGTTTTGGATCGTGCAATCCAAGATCGTTTGATCAATTTAGGTCAATCGTAATTAGTGGTCCATAGCTGGATTGGGCCGCATTGCAGTACTAAAATGCAACACCTTACAATGGTCCAAATCACAAAATATATATATTTTGATGGAAACATTAGTTTACAAACTTATTTACAAACATACTATTTACTAATTCCTTTTACATTAAGTATCAATATATATTCCTATAACTAAGGATTATTAGATTTCATACATTCTACCTTGTAACTGTGAAACCAGAGCTAACAAATTTTTTCATTTTTCTCCACACAAATGCAGATGAGGTGAACCGGTAAAAAGAAGAAGACTATTGAGATGAATAATCAAACGTGAATGATTTTATCTACAAATCTATGTGTACTTTGACTACTTTCCCTTTTCAAATAATGGGTTCTTTCCCTTTACTTAATGTTCGTTCTTTCACTGCATCGCTATGTAGAATCAAATATATGGTCCTAAATAAGTATACTTCCTTTATTTTCTTAATGCTATTTGTTTCCTTTAACTCCAGTGTTTCCTGTTCATAAAAAAAACTCCTGTGATTTTATTCGTGCTCCATTAATATCGTATTTGGTACTGATTTAGCTAACTTTTTTTTTTAAGAAACACTGATTTAGTTAACTTGAAATGATAGGGTAAATTGCAAGGTTGGTCACTGAAAGTGCTAAAATATTCATGTTTGGTCACTAAAAGAATTTTATTCCATTCATGGTCATTGAAAGTGGTTAACGTTCCACGATTGGTCACTCTCCGTTAGTTTTCATTAACACCGTTAGTGATTTGCTGACGTGGCAACTAGAAATGCTGATTCATCCAATTTTGACCTGCCACATCATAAAACTGGATATGCCACGTCATTTTACAAGCCTTGTTAGATTACCCAACCCAACCCATGACCAACCCTCCTTATTGACCCGCCTGACCTAAAACTAAATTGGCCCAAATAAAAATCCCATTTTTATCGACCTTCTTAGTCCCTTCTTCTCGGCCGCCATCAACCTCTAATCCCCACCGTCGCCACAACCATCGCAAATGGATTCAACAACACCATCGTCAACTCATCTTTGCCAGGCCTTCAATAGTAGCTTTGAATGTCGATGCTTCTGGTGACCAGCTCTTCCTCAAAAGCTTGATTATGCTCATTTGCTTTGCTCAACGAAATTCGGACACAATTCCACAGTCGATCTCTTCATCCGACCTCTTAGACAAATAGGACAACAACGGTCCATAGGATTCCATCCAACTACACCAATCTACGAAGTGAAGAACCTAAGCAGCATCTGGTGATCATAAGGCTTGGAAGGAGTAAGAATGGTGGAAGGAAAATTGGGATGATTGACAGCATCAGGATACCCCTGAGTCTCCAAACACGGAGCCCCACTCTTCCTGTAGACCACCCCACCTTTCCCTTTCGTCCCCCCAAACCCAGGTACTCCCAAACCCATAACACGGCGAAACCACAAAACCGAGGCACTCCCAAACGCGGCGGCGTTGCGGCTTCTATTCGGGAACACAGATCGTCAACGAACAAATCGAAGATGGAATCCGCCGCCCAGATTTGTCGCTGGTGAAGACAGAGGCTGGCCACCACCCTTGGATTCGGGCCCCGACTGTCTCTAGAGTTAGTTTCGCTCGCCGAGTCTAAAATCGGCGAGGCAAATAGGCGAATCTGCCAGATCTAGCTTGACCAGAGAAGGCAGCGGGATATTCTTGAAAGGTCCAATCGACGTCGGCGTGGTGCGGGATTGGAGTGCGAAGGTGAAGTTGTCGATGGTCGGGGAGACGGAGACGATAGCAATAGCACTTTCTGGGATAGACGGATGATGATTTCCCCTTGCCCTGGGGGTCCCGTCTTGAGAACATGATGAGCAGCGTCGGAGGGTGAGGAGAGACGGGGGAGATCGACGGAGGGCGGCAGGCGATGGCGAGGAGGCACGGCGCAAACACAGGAAGAAAAAGAGGGGAAAGGTTGAGGAGAGACGGGGGAGATCGAGGGATGTGGAGATGTTTGGGTTCCTTCAATTTTTTGTGGTCGGGTTACGGGTTGAATTGGGTTGAGTTATGCTCTGCAGTGTGTTGGGTATGATGATGTGGCAAGTCAAGTTTTATTACGTAGCAGGTCAAAGTTGGTTGAATCAGCATTTTTGGTTGCCACGTCAGCAAACCACTAACGGTGTTAATGGAAACTAACGGAGAGTGACCAATCGTGAAACGTTAAACACTTTCAGTGACCACGAATGGAATAAAATTCTTTTAATGACCAAACGTGAATATTTTAGCACTTTCAGTGACCAACCTTGCAATTTACCCTAAAATGATATAAAAGCAACAAAAGTGCAATTAGAGAAACAAACCTTACTTGTTAAAGGCTGTATTGATGCCTTAGCTCATTTGGTTTTTTATTTCGCAGAAAGCTAAGTTGAAAAGATTAAAAGTTAAATTTATCATCATCATCATCATCATCATCATCATTAAAGTAATAGATAATTCAAGAATGGTGACTTAACTAAATAATAATAATAATTATGTGTTTCTTTTTTATTTCATTTTTTCTGGCACTTGTATACATACCAAACTACACGGGACCGAACGAACATTTAGACCGGATCATACACAATCGAGTATAATATGATTCGGTTCTTGGTCACTCAAATTTGATAAATAGTTAATAA
This sequence comes from Linum tenue, assembly GCA_946122785.1. Classification (NCBI taxonomy): domain Eukaryota; kingdom Viridiplantae; phylum Streptophyta; class Magnoliopsida; order Malpighiales; family Linaceae; genus Linum; species Linum tenue. The sequence continues at coordinate 21,965,581 of CAMGYJ010000009.1, forward strand.
TGAAGAAAAATCGACCGAAGTGACATTTGGACAGGATCAATCGGGACAAAAACGAACCGAATTCATTGATGGTCTAGTCCTTGGTCCATAGAAGTCTCTTTCTATTTGACCGCGATTTTTCTGAGTTTGGTCCGATCCGGTCCGAGCTAAACCGTCAACACACCCTAAATTCACATCGAATTAAAATAGGAAAGGAATAGGGATGCAATTGACAATGTTTAAGTCATTTATGCACATAAATTGACACGAAACAACTCTCAATATGAAGGGTAAATAATACCAATTTAGGTGTTATCATCTAACGTAGTGGTTCCCAGTATGCTATGTTACATAGACTCCGGTCAGCAACATTGAGCCTAACATCCTACCATTTCAAGCATACAAGCAAAATATTAGATAACATTAAGCCAACTATTCTGTCTAAATTCGTGCTACATTCTGCCTAAATTCATGTTCCAATTCAGCCTACTATTCAGTCCCCATTCATTAGATACCAACTCTTTGGTTTACAGAACATGTTCTTGCATTATGAGTTCTTGAACCGCACATAGAGCAATGACCAATTCTAGTTTGCCATGCTGTAGTCCCTGTGTTTCCTGGATTTGTTGTTGCTGTCCTAGGTTGCTTGCCTCTAGGTCAATTGTTGTTGTCCTAACAAAGTAAATAGAAAAATTAGTTAGTATACAATACATTAAAAAGCACAATGAACAAGAAAACCATCGAATGGTAGTATACATACCAGCACTGTTGCAATAGTAGGAGCTATACAAGTTCTTGCATTGTGGTCTTCCCCGCCACACTTCTTGCAATGGGTGATTGCCCCCTTCTAATCACCTCCTCCCCCATACCATTTCGTTAAGGTCGAACCTCCCGCTCGTGGGCACCCGTCCTCCGATTCTTCTTTGGTCTACCAGGCATACTTTTTTGCTTGAGTGGGTGTATTGGAAATCCCTCGTCATCAGACGTCTCCCATCTAGACATGGGATTCCATTCTTGTATGCGTACTTGTCTATCTCCTTCCTCAGATGTGAAATAGCAGAGACGACATGGCATCATATATGGAATGGCACTAAGTGACCACCACCCACATGTACAACACCTTCCTTCTAAGTCAACAAGGTACCATGCACCACCCATCTTGACCTCACATTTATCGTTCAATGTCTATCTTGCCGAGCATGACCTAGCAAAAGCTTTGTCTTTCTCTACCCTTTTTCTAATGCTAGGGCATAACAAATCTGTTGTATCCTACAATATCTTATACTTCACGACAACCCTATCCATCACGTACCCCCTAATACCCTCTAACATGTCTATGATTTGCATACACATGTACTTGACAATCACCCCATTCCAAGTTTCACTAATATTCGACTCAACTGAATCACACTTGGGTAGAGGAGACAAGTAATCTCGGCAAAACGACCGAGGTTCTACATTCATTAAATCTGTAAATGGTGTGGTACCTTGTTCCTGATCTTTAATTTCTTCAATTTTAGTGGCAGCCTTCGTTCATTCCACCTCATTGCAAGCACATACTACCTTCCACAATAGTTTCTAACACGATCGGTCTTGTTTCTCACTTTCCAGTTTGCATACACGTACCTTGCACACTTTCTATGCTCGTCCTCGGGCAACAACTCATGTATAGCTTCTACTAACCTCTGCAAGGTAATGCATACATTAATATAACCAACCACTCAAGCCATTCACTTATTCATTGAATATAAAATAATACCTTTTGTTAGTATGAGATGACAGACCAGCCCCTACCGTCATGTAGGTGCAAGTCCTGAGCTAAGGTGTTGACAAACCATCTCCAAGAGTTTGAGTTTTCTCCCCTTACAACACCCAAGCAATTGGAAACATTTGGTTGTTGCTATCCTTCCCGACAGCGGTAAGTAGCATGCCTTTAACTCCTCCCTTCACAAAAAGTGTCCAATCCAAACATTGGACGACATGCTTCAAGAAAACCATCCCTTAAGATCGAGAATCCGACGTACATTCATTGGAAGTAAACCTTGTCTTGTGTAGGGTGCAGTTCAACTTCCAGTTTGAAGGTCCCTCTATGATCTCGCTTCACCAACTCACCCACGTAAGATCTTACCTTGTGGTACTCCTCTACAAGTGAACTTCCCAACATCTTGATAGAGCAGACCTTGGCTCTATAACATGTTCTTCTCTTCACTTACATATTGTGTTTTAGCTTCACCTCGGCCATAATTTGATCAGGATTCCACTCAGCATGAATTCTGAACCTTTCCAACATGTCACTAGCAATCCAGTGGGTAGTTACTTGGTTGACACGAAGCTGTCTTGCACAAGAATGAGGTAGACCAGCCTTCCTCACCATGAAACTTTGATTCCACCATAACCAACTAACATATTATCTCCATTTGAAGTTCTTTTCCTTGCATCTAACCTCCCTCCTTGATGGATTACTCCTAACCCATCTCAGACAAGCCCCGACAGCTACAGAATGGCGGACCACAAAGACCTTGAATTCCACTAGACTAGCGAACTTCATCCGAGGAAAGAAATGGAGAACCTTGTGATCACAACCCGAATCATATTGTGGTGCATCATCAAATATGTCCCCACCATCCGAGTCAGATAGGTCATATCTCATATGGTTTGACTCTTCGGAGAACCTCCTGTAACTCGAATGGAGTGAGTTTTCTCCCATTGTTTCCTGGATTGGAGGTGCCTCATTAGGTTGGACTCCTTCCCAGCTTGAGAAGAAACAAGAGCTTCAATAGCAGTAACCATCTGTTCATCTTAAGAATCTTCATCATCGTATTCCTCTTCTTCAAAATCATCAAGCTGCTTGACCTCCCTCTGATGGCCATCAATATGCCCCTTTATCTCCCTATAAGCTCGCAGATTTGCCCTTGCTTCATGGTACTCGTCGTCAGATGTATCTGCATCATCCGAGTCGTAATGTGGTATATGTTTCGAGCTATAGAGACCTCAGCTCCATCTCCTGCAGCCAAGGAAGCGTCTGAATCCACCACACCACAGCCTCCGGTTCATTCTCTCCAAACGCTTCGTCCCATGAATCAACCATCTGTATCCAATTCGAGGGCTTTTGAAAACACAGACAATCACAATTCTACCTAGTAGATCAAGCCACTCACCATCAGATTTGGGGGCAAACTCGCCAAAAGGATTCAATCCAATGGTCTCGAAGTTCTTCTATCGTGTCGGTTTCTTGTCTTTACAGCTCGCTACCAACCAAAAAAGGAAGATAAAGACCAATCTATAAGAACCTTCCACCCGCAATCAACAACCACAATAACATAGTTTGAAAGTTTCCTCACCAGTCGTGACACACGAGCGACAACAGAAATCAACCTGTGAAGTGCGATTAGGGTTTCTACGACGAGGTACCCAAGTGTCTGCTATTGCTCGATTGTGCGTTCGTCATCAGAAAAAAGCTTGGGAAGAGTCGACCAAAGCTCGCCGTGGGTTGGTCAACTCATCGGATGAAGCGAGGCGATAGGGTCTTTGTCGATGAAGGGAGGAAAATCGGGATTGGAGGATGGGGGTTGATCGATGGTGGAGGAAGGAATATCAGGGGGTATGAGGGGTGTGGGAGATAGTTCGTCGACTTCGTCGCTCTCGGAAGACATAAATGGTGGGTGGTTCGAAGAAGAAGATAAGACAGAGAATGATGGGTCAAATGAGTGGTTTTTGTTTTTTTGCCCTGTTAATTTTTTTAATTAATCATTTTCCATGTGGACAATTACAGAAGAAAAGAGGAATAAGAGCTCGCCATGTATGCCTCTCCGTTTGCCTAGTCACACTTAACGTGAACACCGTTAAAGAATTGGACGGAAGTATAAGTGGTATTTGTCCAAATTTGGCTATTATTGGCACAAACGTGAAAGTTTTGGCTATACAAGTATATTTTGCCTTAATTTTTTGTGGTTAGGGATTGGCTTTCAAGTTTAGGTGGTTATATTTTAGTGTTAGGGTTTTCGATATTAGAGTGAGATGTTAGAAATTATCTAAGAATTAGTGATTCAATGTTTAAAGTATTAGTTTTTATGGGGTTCAAGGGTTAGGATTTTGAGTTTGCGATTTAGGTTTGAGCGGTTTCATGTTTTAGGTTTGTTGAAAGGTTAAGATTTTTTGTATTAAGGTTCATTTTTAGTATTTTGGTGTTTAGGATAGAGGATTTAGGGTCTATAATTCAGCTTTTATGGAATTCAGGTTATACAATTTATGAGCTTAAAATGTAATATAGACATTCCCTTGTTTTAATTGACTTGTATTTTGTTTGTTTTAACCTACATTTTTTGAGTTCATTTTATAAATGATATCAATTTTTTTATGAAGCCAACTTTTATTACTGGAATTATTTATCTATCTATCTATCTTCTATCTATCTATTTATTTATGTATCTTCTATCTATCTATCTTCTATCTATCTATTTATTTATGTATCTTCTATCTATCTATCTATCTATCTATCTAATCTAAACCATTATTATATGGAGGTTCTCCTCCATTAACCCATTAATTTCCGTTTCCCTGGCTCCTGCGCAGAGAACGGAGGGCCATTTAAGTAATAACAGTAATTTAATTCACATGGACGGTAAGGGGAGCACGAATATGGGCTTTAATTTGTGAGCCCATAATTCCACGTGATACTGATACACAAAGAGGACGAATTTTCCAGTTCAGGAATGATGCGAGAATTTCATTTAGTAGTTTAATTAAATAATATATCATGCATATAATGTTTTTAATTTCATGAACCAATGTATTAAAGCATACGTGATCCAAATTCACATGTCGAGAAACTGTTTGAAAATTGGATATTGATATTGAATTATTGATCAAATAGAATTCTAAAATATTACCAACTAAGAGAAATAGATTGTTGAGTACGTCGAGCCTTTCCGGATGAGGATTGACTAAATTTTCTAGGTGATCGATTTTATGAGCATTTATATACTAATACTACGTACCATTATTACAACAACTGGGCAAACAAACAAAGGGAGAACAAAAAGAAAGAAAGATCACTCCTCACTCACTGAAGGTTTAGACTAAATATTTTTTTGACGGTTACTCTTCTGTAGTTCTATGCCTCGAAGAAATACTTCACGTGGAGAGTTATCCAAACAATCAAATAATGCTTCAATTCGTTTGTTAAAAATTGAATGCGATTTTAAATATTTTTATTAGCATAATTATGTACTTCTTACAATTTCATGTGTGTCCATGTCATTCGTTATTTAGGGGAAAATGTTAGTTATTTTTATACCACTAGAAGGTGGGTGGATTCTAATCAGTCTTTATTTAAAGTGCAGAATAAATTTTCTTATGGTATGAATATCGATGAATTATCAAATGAAAAAGTTACGGATTCACATATACTTCAATGATTAATCGATATAGAACCGTTGGCTAACCGTCGATAGAACCGTTCGTGCGCTATAATATAAAGAAATATATAATATACTAATTTAGAAGTGAATTTATCACTACTCATAAAAAATTACAAATTCATATAATTTATCACCAAAAAATTCAAACTATTTAACAAAAGAAAATTGTACTTTTTTATTTAACAATAGTAAGAATGACTATCCGTAGTGAATATATAATCATGTTAAGAAAGCTGGAAAAAAATGAAGCATAGATAGAATTAATGACTGAGGTTGGATGGTTTTAATTTATGTTAACTTACTTTGCTCTTTAATTTTGTGTGGTTAAAATGGTGAACCACTGAGTCAGTTAAACCGGGGTGGTTCATATGGTTTTATGTCAAACCGTTAAAAATCGTTCAGTCCATCTCTAATTGTCTAATCAAATGAACCGAACCGCTATTGTAACCGGTTTAGTGATTCTACTGGAACATAAGCAATTGAACTTTCTCCAATCCGTCCAGTTATTTCACATCTTCGTTAATTCTGACCTTGCAAATTATTGCATTTATTTTCTCTTCCAAGTTCCAACGCAGCTTCCACTAGCGCTCCAATTTCACTTTCACTCCCAGGTTCTTAACCATACTTTACATAACTTATTCTTTTCCCTACTCGCTACTCGACAGTAATTACCTCAATACAAACATGTTATTATGTATTTACCGTTCACATTACATATACCAATTCACATATGTTTATGGATGTGGAGGGAATAAATTGTATTTCATCCCGACAATTATTCAATCTAGCATTCAATATATTCTTTGCAAGTTTATTATGATAATAATATATTCATAGTTATGTATGCTAATGTCATTATCTCTGTTATTTAAACTACACATGCTCTACATTAAGATTGTGTTCATTACATTTTTGTTAGTTAGACTGATATATATTGTGAAAAATAAAAAATAGGTTACTAATGTTTTTATTGAAGGTTAGCCAATATGCAATATGGATTCTTCAATGTCGTGTTTCGAGGAAGTGGTTGACACTCAACCCTAAGACAGATGTTATTCTTCGTCTAGATATGATAGTCATCGACTCAAAGGTAAACAATCAAAAACAAAAATTATCTATGTGATCCAATGCGTTGACAATTATTGATACGCCTATTTTTTAAACCAGGGCAGTGATATTTTGGGGCAAATTCCCAAAGGGCAAATCATTACCTTCCAGCCCCTGTTTCAGGATCAAAGAGTTTACACTATCAAGAACTCTAAGGTCAGTATGACGATGGGAGATTACAACCGAATACCGAACAAATTGGTCATCAAGTTTCAATCAAATACCCAGGCCGAAGCAAGCGACAATATTCCAGAGATGCCAATTTACAAATTTTACTTCATCGAAGAAGATCAGATCGAGAGGAAGTACAACCAAAGGAAATTTCTTTCAGGTAGTAAGCACTATTCTAAACTAAAAAAAATATTATGCTGCCTGGACAACCAAAAACTTAATTTCGTCAATTATTTGTTACACAGATTTCGTTGGACAACTTATTCAGTATTCGGATTTACTAATATCTACTACACTCACTAGAAGGTTACACGCAGAAGCTCCAACTAAAACTTCTCAAGTATGTAACTCTTTTTATTCTTAATTAGTTAATTTAAAATATCATAATTTTACTAACTATAGTCAAATATACAATTTGAATATAGGGTATTAGTCGTCAAGGTCATTCTCTTTGGTAGGATAGTCGCCCAACTAAATTCAATCCTCGAACATTCAGGCAACCAACCACTCCTCCTGGTTATTATTATTTTCTTATGCATCCTTCCATATAACGGTAAGGCGACATCTTGATTAACTTATTTTCATTCATCAAACAATGACACTAACTAACCGACATTTAATCAAACAACTACTAAATTTGCAGGTAAAATTAATTTCACCACTTCAGGAGCGACCTTACTATCCGCGAATCGAAGAATTCCAGAAGTAATTAATTTTGGACCAAGGTGAAATTCTTTAACATTTACTCACCATATTTTCCTACGTGTTATGAGTTTGATGTTCAACAAACCAAAACGAGAGTAAATATAATTCCTTTTTGGTGATAACAGTAATGACGATGGACCAAATCCACCGGTGAAAAGCGTGTAAGCACCTCAAAGGCAGGATGAGGATGACATGGACAATGAGTAAAGATAAGTGTTATGCAAAACAATTATAGAATTCGATTCCCTGGTAAAAGGGTCAGTCATTGTTTTTCATAATTAATTATGTTTGATGAGTCGTTTAGGATATCCCAGAATACTATGATGTTCGCAAATGAACCCGACATTACTACTTATTTATGCGATTCAAAAAAAAAAAAAAAAAACCGGCCAACCGGCCGGGCTGTGACTAGTAAAATATATAAGGGAGTTTCTCAAAAACCCCTTCTCCACGTCGGACTCTAACTCTCTAAGCCCTCCCCACAACTCTCGGATATACTTTTATTTTTCTTTTTTTATTCTTAATGAATCGTTCCCTCTCCTCTGTTTTTTTTTTTAATTCATATCTTTTATATAACACCCAGTTTTCTCATGTGTATGAAGTACCCGGATTACCCTTCTCATACCCATATTTAAACTAATAATAAACCTAAGCAAGCAACCCTAAAGACGGGAATGGATCAGGTCAGTAACTTTGTGGTGAGTAACCATGAGTAACCCGTCCACATCAGCATGACATCAGCATCCTCTCTCTCATGGAAAGTCTTTAATTTTTCCCTCTTTAATCTTTGATGGACGATTTCTCGCTCATTTTAAGTCGAAATTTAATTTTTTTTGCACAGTTAGATCAGATTAATTGTGCTCTTCAAAATGATATCCACTTTAATATATTTTTCAAACAAAAAAAATTGAGCCATTTTTTACCAGCCTATACCATATGGTATTGACTGGTATTGAAATAAAAGCATACCTATGTTTTGAAAAAGTACCATGGTGGTATGAACAAACCAATACTGTAGGATGGTAAAATACATGATAGTAGAAATATATTAATTGTAATTTACGACTTTTAACATTGTATACCACACAATACCACCCCGTACTAGGGTGGTATTGTATGGTATTTTTTGGTCCTGTAATTTGTTCACCCAGAAATTTGTAGATCCAATAGATCATGATGAACTTGTCCCTTCTATGCAAACGTTTTCAAAAACGAATTAAAAACGAAGAAGATACCATACAATACCACCCCGTACTAGGGTGGTATTGTATGGTATTGTGTGGTATTTTTTGGTCCTGTAATTTGTTCACCCAGAAATTTGTAGATCCAGTAGATCATGATGAACTCATCCCTGCTGTGCAAACGTTTTCAAAAACGAATTAAAAACGAAGAAGATACCATATGGTATGCAGTTGGTACCGAGAGGCCAGAATTTTTTTCCTAAAAAAATATTGAAAATTGATCTCATTTTGTAGAGCGCGGTGAACTCGTTTCATCTGTGCAAAAAAAAAATTAAAATCCGAGTTAAAACGAAAAAGATATGAGTCAATTAAGAAAACTAGTGAAAATAAAAATAGCCTTTAATTCTCCATCCTTAGATCTGGATTTTCTAAATGAAGGGTCCAGATTTGGTTATTGATGGGTGTCTTGAGCCCCTAAAGACGGGAATGGATCAGGTCAGTAACCTTATGGTGAGTAACCATGAGTAATCCGTCCACATCAGCATGACATCAGCATCCTCTCTCTCATGGAAAGCCTTTAATTTTTCTCTCTTTAATATTTGACGGACGATTTCTCGCTCATTTTAAGTCGAAATTTAATTTTTTTTGCACAGTTAGATCAGATTAATTGTGCTCTTCAAAATGATATCCACTTTAATATATTTTTCGAACAAAAAAAATTGAGCCATTTTTTACCAGTCTATACCATATGGTATTGACTGGTATTGAAATAAAAGCATACCTATGTTTTGAAAAACGTACCATAGTGGTATGAACAAACCAATATTGTAGGATGGTTGAATACATGATAGTAAAAGTATATTAATTATAATTTACGACTTTTAACAATGTATACCACACAATACCACCCTATACCAGGATGGTATTGTATGGTATTGTGTGGTATTTTTTTATCCTATAATTTGTTCACCCAGAAATTTGTAGATCCAATAGATCATGATGAACTCGTCCCTTCTGTGCAAACGTTTTCAAAAACGAATTAAAAACGAAGAAGATACCATACAATACCACCCCGTACCAGGGTGGTATTGTATGGTATTGTGTTGTATTTTTTGGTCCTGTAATTTGTTCACCCAGAAATTTGTAGATTAAGTAGATCATGATGAACTCATCCCTGCTGTGCAAACGTTTTCAAAAACGAATTAAAAACGAAGAAGATACCATATGGTATGCAGTTGGTACTGAGAGGCCAGAATTTTTTTTCCTAAAAAAATATTGAAAATTGATCTCATTTTGTAGAGCACGGTGAACTCGTTCCATCTGTGCAAAAAAAAAAAAAAAAATCCGAGTTAAAACGAAAAAGATATGAGTCAATTAAGAAAGCTAGTGAAAATAAAAATAGCCTTTAATTCTCCATCCTTAGATCTGGATTTTCTAAATGAAGGGTCAAGATTTGGTTATTGATGAGTGCATAACCCATGGTTATGCACCCTATCTTGAGCCCCTAAAGACCCCCAGCCGCTAAACCTTTACATCTTTTTTTTTTTTTACATTCTTACATTTCAGCACGTACGATCGCCGCTCAAAACCTTCTTCCCACATCCCGCAACCCCAGCCGCGGTGATGACAATGACAGGAGAACGAGCTCGAGATCCTCCCCCGTTGGACTCCTATCATTAAGAAAAATGAAGTTCCACCAGGGGCAGTAAGGATTTCCTTGACTAATGGGTCTCCGCCATAGCAATCGGGAGGCCACGCATGGTAGTAGCTTGATTGTTGGCGAGAACCCTAAAGGTTCCTCTCATATCATGTCGTCGGTGAGAGGAAGATCTCTAAGATGGTGCGATGCGGAGGCTGGATTGATCGTCAATGACGCGATGTTGGAGGAGGAGATCTGACCACAGCTAGTCGTCACCAGGAGATGCCGTAAAAACGAGATGAGTTGTCACGGGAAGATGGAGTAATCATTAAGGGAGAATCATGAGCAAAGCATGTGACTGGCAGGGGAAACAATAAGGTTTAAGGCGCGTGGTTTGTGGTGCATGGTTTAAGGGGCTAGTTAGTATTTCATTCTTAATTACTTATTTATCACGTTGTTTGATGATGTCTTTTGTTGAGCTCTTTGCTACGTCCTTTTATTCTATTTATGGTTGAACTGGGCATTTACCAAAGATTCATGTTGAAATTCATGAATGGGTTATTACTTTACGTTCAGTATGCATTGCATCACGAAGCATAAGTAGATCACATTATGAGAAATAAAAAACAAGTTACTAAGTAAGTTAACCAGAATAAATCTTCCCATGGTACGGGAGATCATCTTAATCAAGTTTCGGTATGTTAAGTAAGCAAGGGATAACCTAATTACATCTCTCCATAGTGAGAGGGATTAATTTAGGCAAGCAAAGCAAGATTATCAAGATAATAAGTAAGAACAAATAAGAGCATATTTTATCATCGCTTAACTAGCTACGTACGCGACCACCTCCCTTTCCATTGTGCGGAAGTATATATGTAACGACTCGCTCTTTTTCGAAAACCAAACTATAACTCAAACCGTAAACTGGTTACTCCGGAGCAACCCAAACCACTTTTTAAAATAAACAAACCGACAATGTTTAAGAATTAAAAAAAAGCCTGAAGAATTGTGCAAATGACAATCCAAATACTTAAAATGAATGAACTCAGAATCTCCAGTTTATACTCCTAACCATGTAACAAAGAAATTAAACTATTCTAGCTCTGATTCTTCACGAGCTCCTTTACTTCTCATCAATGCTGGTGCAGCTACTCGCCTCGCCTTGCCTCTTCTCGAAATCCGCATCTGCTAACCCTTCCTAGACCTGGTGAGTGAGAAGTAGCCAGTCTCGTCGTAAGTTCCTAGGTCTTTTCCCAAGGCAAAGTTTCTACTAACACGTTATTAGAGTTTCCTTCCTAGCATGAAAGTCGTTCTCGCTTTCTGCTCTTAATAATCATCCTTTCAACTAGCTTATAGAAGCTATCTACTTCTATCCTTAACTCGTAGAATTTCGCTACTTCTATCCTGAACTTAGATACCAAACACTAGGGACCACCACGTTACGTATCGTCCTTCGGTGTCCCTACCCTAGTATGCCAACCGCGTTACATCTCGCCGTGCGGTCGCATACCCAAACTCAGCAATGACACTGCGTTACGTCTCATCGTCCAGTTCATGCCCAGTCAACTACTGCGTTACGTCCCGTCGTCCAGTAGTAACCCAACATACTTGATCAACTGCTGCGTCCAGTAGTGGCCCAACCGCCCGGGGTTCATCTTACCATTAACCAACTATTACAATCATACATCCATACATTCATACATAGCACAACGCGTGCCTCCACCTTAAGTAGGCGGTGGGATGCCTCACACACATATCCCGCATACTAGAAAATTAACGAACATAACTTAAAAGAACGACGTAAATTAAAAGACCTACGACTGAGATTTTACCCCCTTTACACTCACCTCTTAAGTCGCGCCAACGTCTGCATTCTCATGCTCAAGCTCTGGATGTTTTTCCACCTTTGGCTCCTCCTCTATCGGTTTCTCTTCTTCCTCTTTGATGATCCCACCGTTGGAACTCCGCCGTCATTCTCGTCGAGGTCCCTCCTCCGGTCTCATTCAGCGGCCAACTTCGAACTGCCGACACCTCGGGTCGTCTAGGAGGATAGGGTCAGGGCCTCTCCATTGCTTGACCACCAACAGTTCCCATTGCCGAGTTCACAGCCTTTCTCCCGCCTCCTCCAGTCACGACTCTTCCTCTCCTACTCACAGGTGTGAACCTCTTCATCACGCGAGACTACGAAGCTTGATCAACGACTAACTTTCTCACCTTTCTTTCCCTACTTAGCCGGATTACCCCAGGAAACCTATTAATACTACAAAAAAGACTGGCAGATGTTACCAGACGATTTGCGTCACAAAAAGCATTTTCTCGTCACAATAGGGTATTTTTGACGAAATACGGTCGTGGATGAGTCATGGGGTGAAGGTCCATCGCTAATAGTTTAATAGTGTTTGCGTTAGAAAAACATACATTTGTGACAACTATTTTCGGTCGTTATGCAAAATATCGCGTTCAAAAAATTAATGTACTTAACGAAATTATTTGACCAAATCTTTTTTTAAGGGGTGAAATATTATTTGTGAGGGGTGCATTTTGTTAGATAAACTATAAATGAGGCAAAACGTGTTTGTCAGTAAAGAAAAAATTCGTCATCATAAAAATGACATCCCCCTAAAATACCCTTTATATGTTTTAACCCCAGTGGTTGGTCATAAAAGGACGTTTTTTGCGAGATGTAATTATGTTCCCAAAACACCCTTGTGGTATTTATAATGAAGATCTTGCGTCACGAAAACTATTCGTAATAATTGTAATTTTAGTTTCCCACGTGATAATAAGGTCAGAAGAAAATATCGAATTTTTTTGGCGCAAGCAGAATTAAGCTTTTCCTCTGTGTTTTTTTGATTTCCTGAGGGGAGGGGTTCTATGTAGGTAATAGTAATGTGTGAGGACGTTCGTTATAAATAGAAGAGTGATAATCAATGTAAACTAACAGTTGCTGAGTTGTTTCTAGGAATAGGGTAAAGAATTGAAAGCTAAAAATTCGGATGAATCAAGTAACAGGCAACTTATAATTATTATCGAAAGTAAATGCAAGTTTTAATTAATTCATTGAATCATATCAATCTAGACGCTTCGTACCTCCCAGACACTCAGCAATAAATCTCGATAGCCTTCTCGCAGCTTACGCCTCTCTCCATCTGATGACGGATTCTCCGCTGTCTCCTTCAACTCTAGCTTAAAGCGGCGAGAGTTTCCAGAATGATCTGCTCAATTAAACCTTCGACTCGACCATTGACACCGCCGTTGACACTGGCCATTGCAATTTTCATTCAAGGGAAGTCGGGGGAACTCGATTTGAAGGAGTACATAATTAGGGTTCGTCTGAAATGAAAATAGAAAGAGGCGGAAGGGAGTTTCCCCTCTTTCACACCCATCATTCGATGCATATCATCATGCGGCGGTGTTTTTGGTGTTGTTTTCAGCAAACTACCATTGATTAATTTTTTTTGATTGAATAATAATTCAAAAGAGGGATAACGAGTATCCTTGTGTCATATTTAACCCAATTCTTTTTTTTGGTGTGATTTAGCCCAATTTTTTCGAATATAAGTGATCTAAACACATTATTAAAATTTATCTCTAAAATGTATGAATCCAAAATTTAGAAGTCCTATTACATGATTAATGAAATTCTTCATAACCCATGCCACGCAAGTTTAAGTTAACATCGTCGTCCTAGTCCTCGATAACTCGACCCCCATTCATCATTTCGTCTTCTTGGTATGCTTGTTCTTCTAAAATTTTCTCGACATCCGCCACATTATGAAAATTCCTCGGCCATGTCTCAACTACCATGTCCCATTTCGGATCTCTGGCGCACTGTACATAATACACTTGGGTTACATGACCTGCCAAAATGAAAGGTTCGTCCGTTGGTCGCCTTCGTCTTCTATGGAGGCTTATAACACTGTGGTCATCCCTCATATAGCCTACGCCTTCTCACGTGGTGTCATACCAATCACATTGGAATAACACAACACGAAGTCCTTCGGTATATCGCAACTCTATGATATCTTCAATTACTCCATAGTAAGGAATCCCCACACCTACCTCACTTCGCACCATGACTCCAGTATTTTGACTTGTTTTTCTAATCTCATGATCTTGCGTGTGGAATCTAAATCCATTGATGCAATATCTTTAGCAGTGCAACACTCGTTTGTCCATCTCTCGAGATAAAATCAACATAGAGGGATGCAAAGTTGCAACATTGTCATCAATCATTTTGCCCACCTGCATCATCAAGCAATTTTTTTGTTGGCTTGTACACAAATATCATAATACGACAAAACTTCAAATTTTTTGTGTCAGAATAGATACCTTAATAGCGAACCACTTTTGGAATTCTTCCCTGTGCCCCCCTCCCAACCATTCTCACACCGCGTCCAACCAAATATTCCTTGTGTTGTCTATATATAGTATACGTACATATGAAAATTCTTAAAATAATGATTATTGTAACAATAGTCACAGTAATAAGAAATATAAATTGTACGTATCGCCTAAAATCCTGGACTTCGTCACAGTTTTGCAAGACATAAAACGTTGCAGCCTTGAACAAATCATCATTAAATCTTTCATGATGAATGTACCAATAAAACGACCGACACGTGGCAAAATGGACAAATTATGTGGGTGAATGGTTGCCTCTGTAATACTATCATCAATTCTTCCACGCCGATTAAATCGATTTTCCACATCCATCATGCATTGCGAGCAAAATGTAACACACTCATCAGGTACGTACGCTTCGACAATAGATCCCTCTTGTCTTGCCTTGTTACGAACCCAACCTTTCAATTTCTTAAGATACCTAATATTAAAAAAAATGAATTTGTTGAATTTATTTTTAGTACGATTCTCCAATTATATGTCACATAATAATGTGTCAAAAAGAACTTGTAGAAAATTTTAAAACAAAGAAAAAAAATCACAAAATAAAAATTGAAAGCAATAAATGTACCCAAAGAAGTAGGAAAGATTAATAATCCTCTTCATTGGTAAAAATGATGCGGTACATGTTTCAAGATTTAGTAAAAAACTAAAACAAATAAATTTATGGACATGTTTTAAGAATAATAATAAAAATATAATAATAACATTCATACTCAATTGTTAAAAAAAGTATTTAGAGATAACGAACTTCATACCTTTCCACTGGATACATCCAACGATATTGGACGGGTCCTGCAACTTTTGCTAGCCAAGGTAGATGGATGGCCAAATGAATCATGATATTGAAGAATGCCGGGGGAAATACACGTTCCAACTTACAGAGGGTTGTGGCGATTTCATAATCCATGGCTACAACCTTCGGAAAAAACTCCCTAGCTGCAAGAGGAATCAATATGCATGACATCTAAATTGTGGCGTAACTTAAGTGAACTCCAATACGACAGCTCAAAGAAAATGATTTTTTTTTCCAATTTTGTTCTTTACCAAATTCATCGATCTTCTTACCCTTTCTTGTGATCCCAAACATAATTTGATTGAATGAGTGGATCTGATTTGATACCTCGAGTGATGACAATTGCCTTGGTCTGGGCCTCTTCTCTACTCTACCGTTAAATTGCTTCTTTTGGTTGCGCAACTTATGATCCAATGGCAAAAATCGACGATGATCCATATAACACTCCTTATGCCCCTTTGTCAACCTCAAATGCTCAGTTTCCCCTGCACACGATGGACAAGCTAATTTACCTTTCGTACTCCATCCAGAAAGATTAGCGTAAGCTGGAAAATCATTGATGGTCCACAACAATGCAACTCTCATGGTGAAGTTCTCCTTCTTGAATGCATCATAAGTTAACAAGCCTTCATTCCATAAATCCTTCAAATCGTCGATAACTAGTCTAAAAAAAACATCAATACTATTGCCTAGAGCTTTTGGGCAAGGAATGAGCAATGTCAGGAAGGTGAAAGGATTCTTCATGCACTTCCAAGGAGGGACATTATATGGGAATAGAAGGACCGGCCACGTGTTGTGCTTGTTGTTCATATTTCCAAATGGATTGAAACCATCAGTAGCTAGTCCCAAACGAACGTTACGGGGTTGAGAACCAAAAGATGGGTTGAACTCGTCCAAAGCAGACCAACCCTCGCCGTCACATGGATGCCTCAAGATCCCATCTTTCAAACAGTTCCCATTCCTTTACAAAGAAGATGTCCTTCTACCTGGTTCACTGTCATTCTACGCACATTACCACATTCCACGCAAGGACAACTTATTAGACCATCATCGTCTTTAACATGGTCTGTTGCGTACTTCGCGAATTTATCCACTCCCGCAATGTACTGTGTGCATGCCCAATTCTTCAATTGTATCCAAGCTTTGTCTATAGGTCCATACCTACAGATGCAGGAAATGTTTGATGTTAGAAAATATTACAAACAAAGTAAAACTAACTTATTCATGTAAATTAAACTATTGATTTCGAATTAAAAACAATCCAAATTAAATCAAATATTTGTACTTTTACTTTGCTTTTCATATATAAACAAAGAAACAAATTGTTAATCACATTCAATATAATATTAATTCGTGTACCGCTAGGAAACTTAATTACTTTTACTTTGATTAGATTGTTAGTAAAGTTAATATTGAATAAAAGCTGGAAAAAAGAAAAGCTATATCTATCTAATCGTTTTCTTTAATATTTAACCATAAAAAAGGTAAAAAAAACTAAGCATGCGTGTACAACTAAATACCTAGCTAGCACCAATAAGCTAATAAATTAATAAAGAGATGCTGGAATTGGGAAACGTTATCGTTTTGAGCAGTGGAGGAACTGATTACCTTCTGTCCCTCAATCACAGCAGATCGCCGGACCTTCGCCCTCGCATCGCAGCAGATCGCCGGAACTTCGCCCTCGCGTCGCAACAGATCGTATGAATGAAGGGACACATCCCTTTGGCCTAGTGGCGGTTGCATTATTTTATGGATAAGGATAACCTTATGGATAAAGGCAACCCTTCATATGGATAAGGATAACCCAAGATATGGATAGAGACAACCTTTCAATGAATAAAGGCAACCTTTCGTACGGATAAAGACAACCTTTCATGAAACAATGCATGGATTCGGCTCCTATAAATATGTGTGGGGTGGATGATGCCACATACCATCAAACATATTCTTCTTCTTTCTTCCAAAAATTTCTAAGTCTGCTTTAGAGTTCTTGAGTCTAGAACCTAAAGTGGTGATAATTTTATCCCCGGGAGAAATTTCCTGTTACCAAAGGCTTTGTAGAGGGTGGAAATATTCTTTTCGGAAAGTGAACGTTGTTCACGACTCTATCACAATCCTGATCACCCAGTTCGGGCTATCGTACGTGTACCCTCGTCCCTAAAAGTCTCAACAATCGAAAAGAATATTTTCCTGACGATGGCTCGAACCGCTCTTTACAAAAAAAAAAGGCTCTGGTCTATGGAATTATGAGAATTTTAGATGATGGGTATTTCAACGATGGCAGTAGAAGATGTGTGTTTTCGTACTAGTCTCATGGTGTATTGCATATCCGGAAGGTAACTTGGAAGAGGGATGATTCGAAGATGAGGAAGAAGGAGAATGATTAGTAAAATAGAGAAATAGAAGAATGAAAATTGCCTTTGGGTAGGTCATATACTCAATGGTAAATTTGTCTAATTCTTTATTCGATGTTTACGAAGTGCTAGACAAATATGGATCTGTCTAGTGGTTTGATGGTGTGCTTTTGTCTAAGTGGTTTATGTTAAACCAAGGAGACAGAAGTGTATATACAATGTTTGATGATTCCGGTAATAGAGTCATCATATGTTTGTATGTAGATATGCTTATCATCGGGACCAATCAAAGATAAGTGGACTTTATGGAAAGGATTTTTTCATATGAATTTTCCCTTGTGGGACATGAGGGAGGCAAATGTGATTTTGTGTATTAAATCAAGTGGAATGACAAAAAAATCCCTTCTCTCTATTTTTCTGCAATGAGAAGGTACTTGCAAAAATTCCATAGTAGGAATTGTCGTAGACTCCTATTGATCCAAGTATGGATATAATGGTTAATAGTGGTAATCAGTTTATAACTGGAGTATTCCATGTTAAATTGGGGGCTCAATGTATGCATGATGCTAGATATCGCATATGCGATATAACAATTAAGTCGGTACATGATGAATCATAGTACTCATCATTTGAAATGAAGTGAGGCGTGTACTAAGATATCTCAATGGCACATTGTATTGAGTTATAGTGGCTTTCCATCCATTATTGGAAGGATTTGTTGATGTTAGTTGGATTTCTCATGTTAAAGGTGATACTTCAACATTGAGATGAGTCCTCTTGCTTGGGGGAGGTGCCATATTTTGGGCCTCTAGAAAGAAAACTTGCATCACTAGTTCCACTATGAAGTCAAAGTTTGTGGCCTTGATTTCTCTTATAGAGAAAAGACATTATTGAGATGCTTGGTTTATGACATGAATTTATGGCAAAAACTATCTCACCTATTACTATTCTTAGTGATAGTAATGCTACTTTGGCTAAGGCATATAGTCAAGTTAAAATGACAAGTATGGTCATGGGGGAGTTAGGCACTGTCAAATTTGTGAATTGATCACTCATATAGTTGTGTCTATGCAATATGACCAGACTCGAGATAATTTGGTTGATTGTTTGACGAAATGATTAACTAGTGACTTGGTGATAAACTGTGAAAGGGATGGGTTTAAAGTCCATATAATTTATGATCATGGGATACCCAATTCCCTCTAATACAACGCCAGAGGTTGAATTCAATGTGGAAAGCTCATTTTCAGAAATTGAAGCACACAATTTGTCATCTTGAGGTATGTGCTTGTTATCTAGCATGAGAGAATAAAATGAAGTTCTAAACTTCTTAATTGAATCTTTGAAAAAGTGTATTATGCGGGTACACGAATAAGAGATTCAACCTACGTAAGCATGAAGTGTAGCCGCTTCAAGAAACCCGGACTTTGGTTTCGTGTGCGCTTATGAGAAGGATTGGACACATGGCGGATAATAGTGTCAAGGCGCTTAGAAGTTTTGAAAACTTAAGTGTATATTATCTTTGAATATTCATATGAGTCCATGGGTTCAATCGTAACCGACACCCTTTGTATTCGAATATTTGTCAAGTGCAATATACTAAGATGAAAATTCAATCGTCAAGACATTTTCATTTATGCTTAAGTTTTGTTGGAAAAATGTTATAATTTTAGTGAATTCATGGAATACACTAAAATGGGGGAGGAATGTTGGAATTTTGGTTGAACCGGACTAACCAAGTGAAATCAGTTTTGGGTTGGACCGACCAACCGGTTTGGTATTAGACCGACCGAACCGATATTCTAATTACATGAAGGGACACATCCCTTTGGCCTAGTGGCGGTTGCATTGTTTTGTGGATAAGGATAACCTTATGGATAAAGGCAACCCTTCATATGGATAAGGATAACGTGAGATATGGACAGAGACAACCTTTCATATGGAGAAAGGCAACCTTTCGTATGGATAAAGGCAACATTTCATGAAACAATGCATGGATTCGGCCCCTATAAATATGTGTGGGGTGGATGATGCCACATACCATCAAACATATTCTTCTTCTTTCTTCCAAAAATTTCTTAAGTATGCTTTACAGTTCTTGAGCCTAGAACCTAAATTGGTGATAGTTTTATCCTCGGGAGAAATTTCCTGTAACCCATGGTTTTGTAGAGGGTGGAAATATTCTTTTCGGAAAGTGAACGTTGTTCACGACTCTATCACAATCATGGTCATCCGGTTTGGGCTATCGTACGTGTACCCTTGTCCCAAAAAGTCCCAACAGTTACTATAATCCTTATAAATTTGTCGATTTTAGTAATTCGGACTAGTATTATTTTATAATATGATTGTGTATAACTAAAAATAGTAATTCAGATGAACATATTCAAATCACTAACTCTAAATTTAGCATAGAAATTCTAGTCCTAAAGATTTTTTGTCTAAAATTTGGATGATGAAACGAACACCATGGGTGGTTGAGGATAAAGTTCTCAACCTTCGTTCGCAGACTCCAACCATCACGAAACACACCTTCGAGGAGCTAGATGTGGCCCCTTTTTGTGTCCAACTTTGGGACGTAAAAGAGTACTGCTGCACCACAAAGTTTTGCACGAAAGTGGCAAATGCCACCATTGGACGCATTCTTGAGGCTGGAGTCTACTCCTGTCAATATATGGGTCGCTATTTTCTCAAGGTGAAAGCCCTAATTGATTTCTCCCGCCCGCTGAGATAGCAGTTGATGGCCACTAGAGAAGAAACAGGGTGCTTTTGGGTGAGTATGAAATATGAGCACCTCACTAACGTTTGCTTGAACTGCAGAAGGGTGCGGCAT
This sequence comes from Linum tenue, assembly GCA_946122785.1. NCBI lineage: Eukaryota > Viridiplantae > Streptophyta > Magnoliopsida > Malpighiales > Linaceae > Linum > Linum tenue. The sequence goes on from CAMGYJ010000009.1 coordinate 21,986,167, forward strand.
TCTCAACGTGCATGCACTTTTGATCCATCGACGCGAAAGGGAAGATTTGGTCCTCATATGATGACTTAGAAATTGGGAACAAGGGTTTATGACGATGATTATGATAACCTGCCATTCCAAGGGCCACCGAAAACTATGTGGGTCAATAATGACTTCAAGGATACCCGTGTCCCTAACAAACACGTTGGATGACATGATGGAATGAGGGCAACTAGGTTGGCGGAGGCTTATATTCACACTTGCCAACACCACCGCTCCATGCATATAGGCGGTCCAGCCTTCTCTCCCATAGTTGTGGAAAATCCGAGCTGCCAAGGCGAAGCCCACAGGGGTTTCCAATATTGCGATTTACCAAAGTCAATATGGGGCACATCAAATACCGAAAACCCATGCTCATGGAGAGGAACGGGAAAATATCGAGGCTCTGTGGGAATGAAAGGTACTCGGAAGCCTGCCGTTGGGGAGAAATGGATGAAGCGCTAAGTCTCACATGGTAGGCAGATTGGGAGTCAGAGCTCCTAGGAGATAACTAATAATGATCCCCCTAGAGAAATTGCTAGCCCGCAATCTGATCTATACTTGTTGTCTACATGTCTTTATGATTAGACGCGGAGGAGGAGACTGATTTTGGAAGCTGGATCGGAGGGGACGTTCCGTCCCCGGCTTCACCCATGCATGACATGGGATGAGAAACTCCGGTTGGGTAGGACAAATCCTGTCTGTGGCATCGTGCTCCGCACAAATACAGGAAGGAGGGTGAGTTATCCCCACAGACTGCTCCACGCCCGACTACTAATCCAAAATCGCGGCAATCTATGCCAAGAGTGATACTTGAGAAGAAACCGGGCAGGGGAAAGCTAAAGAAGAAAGGAAATGGCCGCCTGGGGAAGTTGGCAATGGATCCCGAAAGTCTTGAGAAGGGGAATTGGTTGGAGGTCCCAATTTGCGATGCTCATAACATCGTCCCCTCTCCGACTAGAGCTATGCTCGACCCGCAGCTGAGTGACCATGTGCTGAAGGACTCGCTGGAGGACATCCCAAAAGGGGATGTCCTTCGCTTTTAATTGAAAAGTAGAAGGTCCAATGGCAAGCCTACGAACCACCGATCCAACCAGGTCCATGTCCAACAAGTCGTGCGCGTCTTCGAAATGACCATAAGCTTACACAAGAGGATGGTGCTCCCTAACAAGATACTGGTACAGAGATGACCGCACTTGTGCACGAGGTTGAGAAACGTCACGATGAAAAGGGAGGCCTGGATAACCTGAATGAATATGGGTCCAATTACGGTGACCCGAAAATTGGCGAGAGGTAAAGACTGATCTAAGAAGTGGCTGAGGACTTATGTGAACCCCCTACACCGAAAAACAGTTTGTAGAGGAAAATGATGATTCTCATAAGGTAGAGGAAGCCAACCTGAAATGGCCCCAGATGGATAAATGAGGCTACTAGGCTGGAATGTAAGAGGAATTGGACCCTCCCTTACATTCCAAACTGATGTTGGTTTAGTTCATTCGAATAAACCGGACCTTGTCTTCCTTTTAGAGGCAAGAGCGTGCCAGAGAATAGTTTCCCGCCGTATGCAGGGGTTAGGTTTTGATTCTTTGCATTATTTCTTTGTCGATGCTATCAATGAATCAAGTGGTCTTGTTGTTGCTTGGTCCCCTAAAGTTGATGCTTCGGTGATTTTTCATTCCAGCTTCTGTATTAGTGCCCAAATTAATGAAGTGGATTTTTCTTGTGTTGTGATTTGTGTATACATTAGTTGTAATGCCGCAATAAGAGCCACTCAATTGACTCATCTTCGGGAAATATGTGATGCAATTCAACTCCCCTTCATGATGATAGGTGATTTTAACACTACTCTTCATGAGAATGAAAAAGATGGTGGAAATCTATGGAACGCTACTCAGTTAGTTAGCCTTCGTGAGTTTTTTTCAGGATCTTTGTCTCCACGATCCTGGCTACCAAGGTCCAAGGTGACCAATTCACTTGGACAAACAAACGTATGGGGACTGTGTGTATTCGGGAAAGGCCGGACAAGGCTCTTTTCTCTCAGCTGTGGGTAGATCGCTTCCCGGATACCCTTGTCAAACATTTTACGGATCAGGGATATGATCACCGGGCTCTGATTTAATTAGATAAGCCCTATGTCTGAAACAGTCGTCCCCTTTTTCGGTTTGATGCTCGATGGGCAGATAATCCAGAAATTAGGGCTATGGTGACGTATGTTTGGCAGGAATTTATCCAAGAAACTCCGATGTACCAACAATGGGAAAAGCTTAAAAAGCTTCACCATTTGCTCAATGATTGGAGTACGGCGGGTACTACTAATTCGCTTCGTAACATCAAGTAGGCAATGGGAGGAGGAGGAAATTTAATGGCAGCAAAAGTCTAGAGTAAGGTGGCTGAAAAAGGGTGACAAAAATACATCGTATTTCCACACGGTCACGAGGGCTCATAGAAAATGGAACTTTGTGTCCGGCCTTCGCAATGATAATGGGGAGTGGATCACTAAGGAAAATGGGAAGGCTGACATTGACAATAATTTCTATCAAAATCTCTTCACCTCGGAGAACCAGGTGGTGAGCATGTTGATTTGGTGACTGACCTTCCCATTGCTCATAGTGTTACCCAGGAAATGAATATCATTCTTACGGCGGAGGTACTGCCTAGTGAGGTTAGGAAAACGGTCTTCTCCATGTGATCTAAACAGGCACCGAGATCTAATGGGTTCACGGGGAAATTTTTCAAAGTCTTCTGGGATATTGTTGGCAACTCAGTCATTGAAGCTGTTTTTTTGTTTTCATAACGAGTAGGATGCTACGGAGCTTTAATCATATGTGGTTGACCTTAATACCCAAGGTGGATAATGTTGAAACCATGAGGCAACTACGACCAATCAGCCTATGCCAGCTTGTGTACAAGATCATTACTAAAATCATGGCTGAAAGGCTTGCTGGTCTCCTACCTCATATCATCTCGGCAGGCCATGATGCTTTCATCTGCGAGAGGCAAATAGCTGATAATATTCTCATTGGGCATGAGTTAATGTACTACTTAAAAATCAAAACATGTGGTAAGAAAGGGTACATGACTCTAAAGGTTGACATGGAAAAGGCCTATGATAGAGTCGAATGGCCTTTTCTGCTAGCGGTTTTGGAAAAAATGGGTTTTAAATTTGTATGGAGAGGTTGGATACATGAATTCCTCTAATCAACGTTGTTCTCAGTCCACATGAATGGCACTCCATCATGATTTTTCTCGCCTTCCAGGAGACTCCGGCAAGGGGATCCCCTTTCTCCTCTCTTATTTGTGATCTGCACAGACGGATTTGCGGCACTCCTCAGTAAAGTAATTGCGGAAAGAAACTTGAAGGAGGGTGAAAGTAGCCCCTCGCGCTCCTCGGATCTCACATCTGTTTTTTTGCAGATGATTCTTATTTATTCCTTCGAGGATCTCTTCGGGTATGCGAGAATTTGATTGAGGTGTTAAATGAATATGATGAACTTAGTGGCCAAAGGGCGAACTTGGCATAATCGATAGTTTGCTTTAGTAAGAATATTGCTCTGTCGAACCAAGAATTCTTGGCTCAAATTCTAGTAGTTGGGGCGGTAGGGGTGCATGGTAAGTATCTGGGATTCCCTACACTGATATCACATTCGAAAATGGCAGCGACTGCAAGGATGGAAGTGGAGGACTTATCATGGGCTGCTAAGGAGATTTTGATTAAATCAAACGTTTTAGCTTTGTCGTTGCATATTATGTCCTGTTTCAAACTACCTCTTTCTATGTGCCATCTGTTGGACAAACAAGTGGCCAGAGTCTGGTGGGATGTTGAGGAGGGCCAGTTAAAGATTTGATGGATATCGTTGCTTAATATGTGTAAGAGTAAGCATGATGGGGGTAATGGGATTTCCACGGTTCGAATATTTTAACCAAGCTCTCTTAGCCAAAATTGGATGGCGTATCCTTAATGAACCCCATTGTCTTTTAGCCCAGGTTTAAAAAGGAAAGTATTTTAATTATGAGACCTTTCTCAATGCTATGACTCACTCTCGGCCATCTTGGGGTTGGCCGAGTATGCTCTATGGCCGGCAGTTATTGGAGATAGGATTATGATGGCAAATTGGCAATGGCAAGACTGCTTCGCTGCTCCATTCTAGCTGGGTTCCTCGGTTACATCCCATCCCCCCTGTATATAATCCCCAGGTGCTACCCGAATGAGGGGCCTGGGGGTAGCTGAGGTTCTATGTCAATGGGAGGGGCGGTGGTGCGACCTTAAGCTTAGTCAGTGGTTTGACCCGCCTACTTGTCAGGCTATAAAGACTATTCCTCTTCCTCTTCAGAGTGTCGAGGACAAACTAATCTGGCATGCCACGACATTTGGGGTTTTCATTGTTAAATTGGCCTACCATTTTGCTGTCCTTTTGGACAAGCAGAGGGGACATTGGCGATCCTTGGCTAGTTGGATGGATAGGCCAGCTGGATTCATTTATGGAAGGCTAATATCCCAACCCAAGTTGAAAGCATTTGTCTGGAAAATCTTTAATCGAATCGTGTCAACTGCGGAAACTCTAATTGAGAAGGAGGTGTATGTGTTTCCCTAGTGCCCGGTTTCTTGACTGCCCGGCAGACGTAGAAACAATGTAGCATTTGTTTCTTGACTGCCCGGCAACACGGGCTCTTTGGGACCATTTGAGGATGGAACATCTTGGGAAAGGACTTCCTCGTCATACCTTCCTCCAAAATTTAATGTCTCTCATTCATCAACCTTCATTGTTAATGGCAGTTGTCACAATTCTTTGGAGAATCTGGCGGTCTCGAAACTGGGTGGTCTTTGTGGATAAACAGTTTGGGATCCCAGCCTTGATGCGTCAACTTAACCAGCAATATAAGGAGTGGGTAAGTTAGCCGGTGGACCATGTACTCCAGCCCGCCATCCCTCGGCTACAACACTTGGGTGATGATGGGACTGATTTTGCTGTTTGTATGTGGGATGAAGCGACTAGGAGTGGATCTCATTCGGCAGGTGAGATGGTTATTATGAATCAAGCTTGGGAAATCCTCTTGGCTAATGGGGTGCATTTCACGTTGATTGATGACCCTATGGTTGTTGAACTACTCGTGCTCCGTGAGGCCATTTTATGATGTCTCGACCGCGGTTTCACGAAGATGAGGTTCGAAGGTGATGCTAAGGTGGTCATTGAAAAGATCATTCGGTTGATAGCAGAGATAGTCAGATGAGGGTTGTTCTTGAAGAAATTGTGAATTACTTCGCTATCCATACTAGGTTTAGTGTTCGATTTGTAGGTCGTCATAGCAATAGGGTAACCCATTTGGTGGCTAGAAATGTCATTTCTTTGTACCAAACTATGATTCATTTCTTTGATTATCAGACCTGGTTGCATTCCAGGATGTAACTACCTATGTTTTGAATCAATATATGAAAACCTTTTGTAAAAAAAAAAAGACATTATGCTTTAGGCAAAGTTTAATGCTTCTTTTAATTTCAATATGCGAGAAATACATTCACTTTTGTATAAAGGAGTTTCCCTTAAAAAGAGGAGTTTCATTTACAACAAGTTATCTGTTACGCTAGTATTTTCTCTTTTCTTCATTTTTAGGTAAGTTTAGCAACATCCCGACCTTTTCCCGAACAAGATATTGTGCGTTTTGGGCCTCGAATTCACGGTTTTTGACTTGGGGTGCAATTCAATGTGACTTCCCATAAGGTCACCCATCCTTGTTGTACTCCATCTTGAGCATGTTTAACTTCGGAGTTCTCACAAGAACTCTTCCATTTCACCCCAAAATGCGTCTTGTCAGTTAAGGTCGATTTCTTACTTATGAACCATGGATCTATCTCGTACTTTGTCGATATGAGATTTGTCTAACGTATTACAATTTTTACATTTTCCCTTGATTTGGCTCTTAGTTTTTCTTTCTTTAAATGCTTGATTAACTATTTATGTTACGCTATATATGACAAAAAAAGATCACGGGAGCATTTATCATGATTAAGAGGCTATGTTGGACATAAGTAAGCACGAGAGTTATTTCTAGTAATTGTTATTTAGTATTTAGTCATGGAAAAAATCCTTTGATTAAATTCCCATGGTTAAAAATCACTTCTCATGTAGTACTCGTTCCGCAACAAACGTGGGTCAAGTCGCGTAATACTCGCGCGAGTATGGTTCGTCGCAATGGACAACGTAACTCATTTTTAACATATAAATATTATTTGCTTAATTCACATGCATAGTCAAAACTATTCACTTTGTGACAAATATAGCCCGATTTTAAAAAATATTGCCTGTTTTTATGGGATAGGACGAGATAGGGCTAATGTAGCGCCGCTCCATGGTATTGTGGGCTGGGTATTACCCATCCCATCGCGGGTAGTTCGGGTAATACTGGACGGGGCGGGTTCAAAATATCATCACTAATTATTATTGATTTACAATATTTATTAATGATTCACGTTTTCACGTCATGTTCTTAAATAGTGAATCATGACCTTTTACAATGACTTTGAATGACATTATTAAAGTTTTGTAATCACTTGATATCACTTTGCGTTGTCATTCTTAGCGATCATAAAAGCGCAACGCTTAGTATTCACCATCTTTGAAACTTTGTGACATGCGCTCATCATCTTTCTAAGCTTTTGGCTTCTTCCTTTTGGACATGTTTAAGGCAGAACAGTCTTACGTGATAAGTTCTTATTTCACGCCATCCTAGTAACCTACACAAAAAATTATCACAACAAATACGTTATTATTACAAAAGCAATCCAATATGACCAAATTAATTTGCACTATGACCTCATCCTTCCCGAAAACTAACATTAAAAAATGGCGTCTAACCGTTAATAACGATACTATAAGTCATTATCACATTTTTTTTACAGTAAAAATCATTCTTTATTCCACTTCAAATTTAGAACCAATTACATTGATCAAAGGAAATCAGAAATTTAGTCAAGAATACTAATCCATTTAACTGGAGAGAAGATTTAGCAAGAGATCGAGCAACCCAATCCGCTCTAACATTAAATTTTCTTGAAACAGCTTTGACCTTCACTTGAGGGTTCGACCGAAGGATAGAGACCATTGATCCAATCCAAGCTGATCCCCTCCATGGCCAACATCGATGATCATGATCGAGAGCTTTGACCAACACCTGGCAGTCAGACTGGACAACACATTCAGTGCCATATTCTTGAGCTAATTTTAGACCTTCCAAAAGAGCTTTTGTTTCGGCTTCGAGCGGGGTGGAACAAAGGAGAGTATCAGCTCGCCCATCACAAAATTTTCCATGGTGGTTAGTGACTACAACACCATATGCTGCCGGCTGGGAGTCGCTTAAGAACGACCCATCACAGTGAATCACCAGATTATGATTGCTTGGCGGTGGAGAAGTGAGTGAGTGGGGTCCCCTGAGCTGAGGAGGAGGAGGAGGAGAATCGGAAGGGGGGTTCCTCGGGCAAGTTGTCCATTCAATGAACTCCTTGTAAGTACGCAAAATCACGTTCGGAATTCCAAGGGATCCGATTCTTGAAAACACATTCATTTCTAGCCTTCCAAATATTCCAACATAGGAATACAACATGAGTAAGGGCTCCCGGATGGATAGAATCCTTGATGGAGAACAACCAATCAAGGAACGAAGAAGTATGAGCCGGCAGAGGAAGGTTTGGGAAGATAACGTTCCAGGACTCCCTAGCGTGGGGACACGAGAAAAGGCAATGGTAGAGGGACTCCATGGGGCACTGACATACTTGGCATGTAGAGTTGGGGGAGCATTTCCTATGAAAGAGTCTCTCTTTTGTTGCAAGGCCGTTTTTAGCACATCTCCATACAAAGAACTTAAGTTTAGGGGGAATGTCAAGATTCCACATCCATTTCCACTTCTCAATATTACTCAACGAGTGGGCCGAAGAAGCTGAAAGGTGAACCGCATGATAAGCCGTCTTGACGGTAAAATTCCCATCCTCATTTAACCTCCATGCCCAGAAATCCTTCGAGTCTTCCTCACCAATCGGGATTCTCAAGATAGCTTCCATCTCCGAAGATGTAACATTTCCCTCGATAATGTCATTATTCCACTTTCTGGCTCCTGGATCAATCCAGGCATTGGCTCTTGTATGATTTTGAGGGCCACTCTGAATGCTTGCCTTGTGGAGGAAACTAACCCAAGGGTCTTGATGAATCCATGTATCATCCCCAGACCCAATCACTCTGACAGCTCCCAAATCGATTACTTTTTTGGATTCCCACAAGCTAGCCCAGATCCACTAAGGTTTGCCACCTTTTTTTGACGTAAGGAAGTTGCCTCTTGGGAAGTACAATCCTTGGAGCAGACGGCTCCACAGAGTATCAGGATTGGTAAGAAGCCTCCAGGCTTGTTTGGCAAGGAGTGCCAAATTGAAGTCTCTAAAACTTCGAAATCCCAATCCACCTTCTTACTTAGGGGAACAGAGGATCTCCTTCTTACACCAGTGCAAAGAACATTTATCCATCGATATTGACCAGAAAAAATTGCAGAGAAGAGTGTCCATTTTCTTGGTGAGGGAAACTGGTAGAAGGAAGAGGCACATGATGAAGGATGGGATGGCCTGAATAACTGACTTGAGAAGAACTTCCTTCCCTCTGTGAGACAGAAGTAGGCTCTTCCATGCTTCTCCCATCTTTTCCATCCTTTGAATAAGGAAGTAGAAGGTTTCTTTTTTTTGAATTTCCCCATTCGGTTGGGACTCCAAGATACTTTGAGTGGCAATTGGACGGAGAAAAACCAATGTGGTTGATGATGTCATTTTTCTCCTCCTCTGGGACATTTGCACTGAAGAAAACAGATGATTTGTTGATGTTGACTTCCTGGCCAATGATTGACCCATAATCTTTGATAAGCTCCAGAATTCTCTCCGCCTCTTGAATGTTAGCTTTCCCAAATATAACTGTGTCATCACCGAAGAGACAGTGAGTAAGAGTGGGGCATCTCAAGTTGAGCTTAATTCCTTTAATACGATCTTCTGCTACTGCTTTGTCAATAAAGAATGTGAGGGCATTAGACATTAAGATGAAAAGGAAAGGTGAAAGGGGATCTCCCTGTCTAATGCCTCTTAAGGGACTGAAGATTTCTGACGCTTCCCCATTGAAAAGTACTGTGAACCTGACCGACCGAATACAGGCGCTAACCCATTTGCACCACTTCTCATTGAAACCATATCTTCTAATGAGGGTCTCAAGACATTCCCAATCAACCATGTCCTAACCCTTCTTCATATCGAGTTTAAGCATCATATCTCTTCTGTTACCGAGTTTGTGGTTCTTGAAATGATGTAGAACTTCATGTACAATAATGATATTGTCCTGGATGAGGCGACCGCCTGTGAATGTTGTCTGAAGCTCTGAGACCAGGGAAGGAGTCCATCACTTAAGACGGGTAGCCATGATTTTTTATATGATTTTGTATCTGAAATTGCAACAGCTAATGGGTCGAAACTAGCCAATGGTTTCCGGGTGGTCCACCTTTGGTACCATTGCAATGTGAGTTTCGTTCCATCAACCGGGCATTGTTGATGTCTCGAAGAAATCCTTAACTTCTCTGCAAAGGGTTTTGCCAACCTTATCCCAGTATCTCCTGTAGAATTCCCCTGAGAACCCATCAGGACCTGGAGCTTTCCTGATTTCCTCATTGCTAACTGCAGCACAAAGGTCCACATTCATCTCTTCAGTTACCATCATTGGGAACCCTTGGAGAAGGTGGGTAAAGGAAATATTAGGCCTTGCTTTGAACAGCTCTTTGTAGAACCCTACTGACATATCCTTCAGCCTTGTCACATCTTCCACCCAATTCCCCATCTCATCTTTAAGACGAAGGACTCTATTTTTATGCTTTCTATGGATAGTGCTTGAGTGGAAGAAGGAAGTGTTTTGGTCACCTTTTTGAAGCCAATTGAATCTAAAGCATTGACTCCAGAAAGCTTCCTCCTCAAGCCATAATCTGGTAAGTTCTGCCGTAAGGCACTTTTCTTCTTCCACATTTTCAATCATCCGTGTAGGTTGTTGGAGAATCTCAAGTCTGGAAACAATTTCATTCACCCTAAGAACACTGTTCTTAAGAAAGTCTTTTAACCACGCTTTTAATTCTCTCTCACATTTGCTAAGCTGATTACTAGATGATCCACCTGGGTCCCATTCTCTGAAAACAATCTCCTTGCATCCCTCTTTCTCCAACCATCTTTCATCCACTCTAAACGGTGTTCTTCTTCTCCTATTGCCCATATAGTGGAGATCAATTCTCAGAGGACAATGATCTGAATCCACCATTTTCTCATGGAACACCACCGCCTCTCCAAACTCTGCTCTCCAAGATGGCGAACACAACACCCTATCCAGTCTCACTCTGACCAAATTTAGGCCATTACGTTTATTTGACCAAGTGAAAGGGTTTCCTTTGAAGCCGATATCAATGAGTGCATTTTCAAAGATGAACCTTTTGAACGGCTCAACATTGTCGTACCTACGCGGGCATCACCCTTCCTTTTCATTTTCATAAATAGCCGCATTAAAATCCCTTACAATTACCCAGTTGTCTTCCCTACTACTCCGAAGGGTACTCAAGTGCTCCCAGAACGCCCTCCTACTAACAGCAGTGGTTGGGGCATGAACAAAAGTGCTAAAGAACTTTTTTCCCATGTCGATAATAACATCCATATAATACTTGTCACTACTAAGTACATCAATACTAATACCCTCCTTCCACCACAAATCAAAACCCCTAGACGAGTTAACCGGTTCAACATACTTCTTGTTAGGGAAAATCTTGATACTTCTTCTTTGCTCTTCCATGAAAACTTCATCCTTGCTTGTTTCCATCAAAAAGACAATAGAAGGGCCATGACGACGTATTAGACATTTTGCATAGCTTCTCGTAAGGGATTGGCCAAATCCCCTACAGTTCCAACTTACAATACTCATGGGATGTGAAGTGGCTTATGGCGAACCACCGCTGCCGTTGAGTCACTTTCTTCTTCCTCACGAACTCCTTCATTTGTCATGTGGGTTCTTCTCTTGTGGTGTTTCTTCTTTTTTCCTCTACCACTTACCCCTTCTGCAAAACCAGAGCTGGTTGGGCTCAAATTAAAGCAGGCCCCTTCATTAATCCCATGCTCAACCTCTCTTGGGCTTTTGAAAGACAAACCCTTCCTTTTCTTTATATTTCGGCCCACTTCTCCCTCCAACTCCTCCTGATTATGTTGGTATGGGCCCTGGGAATGCATAATATTTTGGTTGGCCTCAATATTAATACTCTTTTGGACTTGGACATTGGAGAGGCTTGGCCCAAGAGAGAGTTGAGAGCCCATCTGAAATCTCCTCTCCAACTTCCTTCGGCTCTCTTCTTCCCCATCGATCCGCAGCCTCCCCTGTAATGCTGCCGCCGCCAATTCCATCTCATCTGCTAAATCTCTTGCCCCCATCTCCTCCCTGTATCTTCCCTTCATCTCTTGCCTCCAGTCGTCGAATGGTGAAGCCCGGTGGAATCAAGGGATGACTTCCTCCCCTATCTCCTGTCGTAGTCAGCTCTGCTACCTCAGCTTCAACCCTGCAAAAAGAGGAGTCACCAGAACTATAGTGTTTTCTCCAAGAATCAGGATCGCAACTGGGATATATCGGTTCTTCTTCATTTCGGCCCTGACTTCCGCTCGATCTGTAGGGAGAGTCAATCCCCGCTTTGAGCTCCGAAGTGTAGATGTTCGACAGCTGGACATGCCCTCCATTCTTCCTTTCTTCCTTCATCCTCGCACAAGTCGGCCAGTTGTGGCCAATTCTCCCACATAAATAACATAACTCAACCAACCTTTCATACTTGAATGAAATTTCTTCACAATAATCCCTTCCCGTGGCTTCATCAGTGAAAGGGAAATCAAATCCCGTCGGGACCGGTTCGCATAGATCAACTTCAGCCAGCATTCTAACAAACCTTCTGTATCCATTGAAATGGATACTAGCCCTATCCATATCCAAGAATTTATTGAAATAGAAGGTACCAATAGATATGATGTTTTGTTCACATCTTTGGCTTTGGTGGAGGCCATGGATCTGCACCCAAACTGACAGTTTGTTCATTGGCGTAGCTTCAGGTTCTCCCCGTACTTCCCCCAGGCGTATCTTGCTGCCCCTGCTGCCTTTGCCAAGGTGACTTTGTTCTCGGTAAGCATCTTCCCCAATAACATCGAGATTCCTCTCCCAGCATTGGTAGTGAGCTTGGAACGTTCTCCTCTGCCTCCAGAAGATGAGAGGTTGCTGCGCTCCGTGCTCAAACGTCCAGATCTCTCAGCAAGATCATTGATATCCATTCTGATCGAGATTCTATTTGATAGGTGGAGGCTCTGTTTAGGGAGAAATTTGAGCAAAGGCCAAGCTATCTGGGAATGAGAGAATAGGTTCTGTTTTCGGGCTTTATTGTGGATATGTAAGGTTAATAAGGTGTGAAAGAGAGGGCTATGCTTTGGGGGATTTATGGGGATAGGTATAGAAGGCAAGAGATGTGGGAAGAACCTCTGTTTTGGGGCACTACTAGGAAGATGCAGAGACGTCGAGAGGTAAGAGGGGTTATTTGTAGCAGATTTTGGCTTTGTGAGTTTGCTGCAAATTTTAATGCTCCCCTTCTGAAGATGAGACTCTCTTCCCTCTTGAATGTGGTTGGTATATTTCTTTTCAATAGCTTCATCATTTCCCAGCTGGCTGCAATGAATCTTCCTTTTCTTTTCTTCTGCCAAAACAGGGGCTCTTAGCTCTATTTTCCCTTTACTCTGCCTTAGGCTAGGCGTAGAGTCACCAGAAGCACATCTGCCCAGCAATCTTCCCTTCTTCTTCCCTCTTGTCTTCCATCTGATTTGCCTTCTGCTGCCATAACTCTCCTCATCTGGCGGTTTCCATAACTCACCCTTTTCACCAAGTGCTCTGCATATATTGAGTAGTCTAATCGGGTGATTTCTTTTGAAAAACAAAGTGAGAAAGCGCATATCCCCTTCTTGATGGATAATAGCAGCAAGGATCTCTTTGCAGGTGGCATTGAAGATTAACAGTTGGCTCTTTGAATGAGCAGAATGAGTCCCAAAGAACGGGACGGAAAGAGAGCCGTTGAACGGTTCAGAGAAAATACCCGTTAGATGGAAGTAAGAGAGAGAAGACATTTCAGTCCTTATCACATCAATGTATTCTTTTGATGAGTCATTTTGAAAAGAAAAACTCTTATCACATCAACGAACTATTTTGATTATATTAGCCTAATAACTAAGGACCTAGGAGGTTTGCATGATTGATATGCGATGGACCTAACGAACTTTGTAGCCAAACTAACTTGTCTGTATCCCGCTTGAGCCTGTGTTTGTATGTGATACTATTATTTGCCTCTATAGTATTATTTGCATTGTTTTTTAGCCGACTTTGTCACAGCCCCTTTATCCGGCGCTAGCTGATGACCTTTTCTCCTTGTGTAATTTTTTGTTTCTTATTCCTTTCCTTTCTTTTTGTAACTTTCTACTTCCTCCTGTTTTTTTCCCCTTCTAATTAATGAATGTACTACAAAAAAAAAAGTAGGTTTAGAGACAACAAAACTCGTCCCCGGAAATAGGCAAAATCGTCCCCATAGTTTTGGGGGATGACATACTCGTCCCCAATATTTCGTCCCTTATACGCTTCTCCTCTATTATTTTGGGAACGACAAATATCTAGGTCCTCCCCAATACTAGGGACGACAGTCGTCTCCAATACATTGCAAGTTGTTATCTCATTTTTTAGTGAAAGACGACATGTCATCCCTATAGCTAGGGCTCTGGTGACAAGAAGTCGTCCCCAAATAATATTATAAAAATAAAAAAATGTTGTTCTGTTTTTTATAGGGACAACATGTTGAATTCATAAATGTCTGAATTTGTGTCGGCAAAAAGTAGTCACCTGTGCGAATTTTAGGGACGAGTAGTTGTCTATTAAGCTTGTACGTTAGGGGATAAATTTTAACGCCATTGTATATAAGAAACCAAATTCACAATTGATTTACTACGTACATGTGGTGATGATAAACGAAGATACACGAAACTGATAATTTTGTCAATTTGTATTGACGATAACACATAATAAAAAAGAAAATCAAACTTTTGAAGAAAAAAAATAGCAATTATCCTGCGAGCTATGCCTTCCAAATAATGAACTTCATGTAAATCAAACCCTCGACACCTACGGCCGTCGAAGCCAGAAGATTCAATGCAACAATCTGCACCCTTCCCACCGGTAAGCTCTATTACTTTGTCGGACACAGTCATGGTATCCAACTGCTCCGAGTTGATGAAGTCGGTTGCCCCAGTGCCACCTGCTCCGAATCTTTGCCACTGAGAATTTCTCATCGCAGCGGTGGCCATTACCTGCAAAGTACAGAAAAACAAACAGTTAGAAGCTTAACATAGTAAGAAACAAATTCACCTACATCAAAACTTACCTCCAATCCAAAGGATTATATATGCAAATATCCACCGACTACTACGACAGAGGATAACAGAGATAGTATGGCCAGAACAAGAGAAGATGAGAATTGTGCGAAAAGAGTCGGAGGCTGAGAGAGTAGAAGGAAGAGCGAGGAATGATGAAAATATGCGTCTATAGAGCTATCAATAAAAACTAGGGTTTCTTAGGTTAAGTTTAAAGCAAATCCATGGGTGCAAATTCCGATCCATAAAATGAATGGTTGAGATGAGATGAGTTTTAAAATTATCCATCGTTTTTGTTTCTAACTCTAAGTCCTATATAAATGACCGGTAAGTTAAAAAGAGAAAAATCAGCGTAAACAATATTCCGTAATGGGGAAAAAATCTCGTTCCGTATTTATTTGTTGTTCCTGCACAAATAACTCGCTGCATCAAAAGATTTCCCCTCTCACTTAATAATATTTCTGGAACTTACATTTTTAGGGACCACTAAACAAAATTCCTAATTAACAAAATAATCATCCTTTATTTTATGGGGACAACTTAATACGATTGTCCCTAATTTAACTTGAGATTGTATTTCCTAAGACAAAAGCTAATAGTCGCCCCCTATGTTAGTCCCCGTAATTGCCCAATTTTGTAATGCATAAAGTTGTTACTTTCTGTTTTCATAGTTGTAAACGAATAGAAAACGGAATAAAAAGTAAACAAGTTTTCTCATTTCGATTGTCAAATTTATGACATGAAAAACAGGGTAACTTGTCAGTATGGTCGAGTGTCTATCACCATTATAAAAAAAAATAAAATAAAATAACCGACACCCATCACCGACTTTTGTTGCTGAATCGCGGACCTCGGGTTGCCCATTGAAATCAAACGAACATTCAGCTGAATCCTAGCTAGCTGGGCCATTAGTTATGGGAGGTACTAATTAACGCCCTAATTTTTTAAATTAATCGCCCTATCTTAGACAAGTTGACATTTTTGCCCCTAAATTTTCTCAATCTCTAACCAAATTAAAAAAAATCCCAAATTAAAAAAAAAACACTCGTCTCGCCCCGTCGCCCTAGGATCTCTATCGCCGGACAAGAAGCCCTTGCCCATCGCCGTCGTTCACCCTGGAACCTTGCCCATCGTCCCCCTGGAAGTCCTCCCCCGTCGTCGCCGTTCGCCTGGAAGTCATCGCCCGTCGCCCTCATTCGTCATGGAAGTCCTTGCGCCGTCGTTCCTCCTCTGCAAACCGTCGATCGGCAGACGATTGAACACGGCGATTCAGAACCCAGCAATAGCAGAGGCGTCCGGCAGGGGAGGATTCGTTTCTCTCTTCTGCTTACTCGATCGGCGAGCGGAGGCCTGGAGGCGGAGACGGACCTAGCACCAGAGCTGTCACACA
The DNA here is from genome assembly GCA_946122785.1 of Linum tenue. Classification (NCBI taxonomy): domain Eukaryota; kingdom Viridiplantae; phylum Streptophyta; class Magnoliopsida; order Malpighiales; family Linaceae; genus Linum; species Linum tenue. The sequence goes on from CAMGYJ010000009.1 coordinate 22,002,051, forward strand.
AGATTGACGAAGGATTCCATCAACCGAGCAGTAGAGCGGCCACGCGAGATTCTTCAACCGGAGAGAGAATACCGCCAGTGGATTGGAGAAGGAAAATTAGGGTGCGAGTGAAGAATTTTGCCGGTGAATTTCATTAGCCGGATTTTCCATCCGCTGACGGTGAGCTATTGAATTTAGGATTTAGGGCGATGAATTATGGGTGACCATTTTACAAATTAGGGGTAATATCGTCTGTTTGGTTAATTTAGGGCGAAAAATTTAAAAACTTAGGGCGTTAAATAGGAATCCAGTTAGTTATTTATTACGCTAATCTAATAAAAAAGAGGTTTTCTTCCTTTAAACATCGCAGGATCTGAAATCCAGAATAACAACGTAACTTTTGTCTTCTACTTACCTGTAAAAAGAATCTCACCGAAACTGATCAATGACGTACGGTCTCTTCGAGAAACCGAGAATCACTAGTGTAATTTGCTTTCCCCCTTGTAATTAATTATTCACGTCTCTCTCTATATAAACCTCGTGTATAACACTTACTGCTCATTCATCGACTGAGTAAAGAAACAAGAAGCACCCAAAAAAGAAAAGGAAACAAAGCAAGAAAGAATGAACTCCAAAGCCGTGCTCATTTTGGGACTTGTTCTGGCCGCAGTGCTCTCGCCTCAGGCCATGGCTACCCGTGTAAACAATGGTAAGTTACTTGGTTAATTTTCTGTGGTATGTTATTGTATGACATACATCCTTTGTTATTGGATGGTGTGGCATTTGAAAAAATTACAGGCACGGGAGGTGAAGGCGGGGAGGCGATGACAGATGCTGGTGTATCGTGCTTGACCGTGCTGAGCGCCTGCGGCGTTGGATGTTGTCACTGCGAGAGTAGGAATACCGGCGGAGTCAGCAAATTGTGGTGCACAGGCTGCTGCTAGTGCTAGCTACCTCCGAGCCTTGTCTAGCCAACGTAAGTATATCTATTTTCGAGCATGCTCTTCATATAGAATTTATCACGAAAGCGTTTTTGACTTGTTGATCTTGAAAGCATCTCTTTTTTCTTTTTTCCACAGTCGCAGACGAAGATAAAAATCTTTTGAGCATGTGAACTGTGACTTGTTACTCTATTGTTTGAAAAGAATGTGTTTCGGTACAAAGTGGCAGTCTTGGATCACAGAAGCTATCTCCACAATTCACTTCTCTGTTCTTGTCAATGGAGAATCAATAGGCTACTTTCGGAGCAATATTAGAGGGTTACGTCAAGGTGATCCTTTATCTCCTTTTCTGTTTATTATTGTGATGGAAGGTTTATCCCTCATTCTTGACAAGTTAAAAGATGTCAGGCGTATAAGGGGTTCTACATGAATCATGAAGCATTTTAGGACTGGTCACACATCTCCAGTATGCAGATGACGCTCTTATCTTATGCGATGCTACTTATGACAACATACTACATATAAGAGCTGCACTAGCCTGCTTTGAAGATCTCTGGTCTCAAAATTAACTTGGCAAAGTCCGATTTGTTCACAGTGGGAGAGCTTTCATGTGCAGATAACTTGGCCAACATTCTAGGATGCAAGCTAGGATCCTTTCCTACAATATACCTAGGTTTATCACTGGGTGCCAATCCATCATCCGCTACTACATGGTAACTGGTTGTTGACAACATGATTAGATGATTAACGTCATGGAAAGGTACTATGCTTTCACTTGGAGGAAGCATTGTATTACTCGACAATACACTTTCTGCATTATCTGTGTATTATATGTCCCATCTGTTGGCTTTTATGGCTATTATACAAGTATTGGAAGGGATACTGAAGAGATTCCTTTGGGTTGGTTGTGAAGAAAGTAGCAAAGTACATTTAGTGAATTGACAATCAACAAAGGTTGAACGCTCTGTTGGAGGCATTTGCATTAAAGATCTCCATTATTTAATATCTCTCTGTTAGTTAAATGGTTTCATAGATATCACGCAGATAGACAATCTTGGTGGAGATCCCTTGTCAATCACAAATTTGGTTACCTCGACACCTCTACTTGCAAGTCACTTCAGGAGCAGTTCATAAATATGTTTGGAGAAGGATTCTTAATGTGGAGCACTATTTCTGGCAGGTGGTTGTCATTAGACCAAACTCCAACTCATCTATATCTTTCTGGAGGGATTGTTGGATCCCAAGCTGCATCCTTTCAAAATCTTTTCCCTCTCTTTTTGTTGCAGCAAAAAACAGTAGTTGTTGTCTTTCAGATACCTTTGAAGTCAATGATGGTGCAATCACTTGAAATTTTAAGTTCAACTATGCATTTCGTGGACAGCTTCTGCGACAAGAAGTTTTCAGAGATATTCTCAATAACATTCCTATTATTTGGCTCCAAGGTGTAGATGACAATCTTCAATATCTACTATCAAAATATCGGTTCTCTGTTAATGCTTGCTACAAATACCTTACACAAGAAATGTTCCCCGGTATTGGAGAGGCATTTCCAGAAAATATTATTTGGAATCCAACAGCTGCATCCAAAGTTTCAGGATTCTCTTGGTTGGTCTTTCAAGGTAAAATTCTCACACTTGATCGACTTAGGCAACGAGGCTAGTGGCTTCCCAATCATTGTTGTATGTGCTTCGCAGTAGAGGAAACTTTAGATCATCTCCTACTGCAGTACTACACATATGCAGATCAAGTCTGGAGCTTCCTCTTTTATTGTCTACATTTACAAGGTCCAAAATCAAGGTATTGCAGGGATCTTATCACCGAATGGTCAACTCTCTCTATGGGCTGCCAGTTCAGGAAACCGATACGATTATTACCCTTAATCGTTCTATGGCATTTGTAAATTAAAAGGAACTTGAGAATTTTTCGGGATTGTAAGTCTACCATTGTAGGCAGTATCACCAAAATCAATGGAAGTATATTTGTGAATCTTCTATGGCTCATAGTCTTATCCCAACATATCAAAGTAGCCTTATTTACTCTCTGTTTTGTAGAAACAATTATATCTCTTCTTTTCAATCTCATTGAGCTTGTAACATGTCATACTAGCTCTATTTCTTCATCTATTTCCCTTTATTCTGTAACTTTTATGGCTGTATTTTGGAGTTAGTCCATTTCTTATGGACCCTCCACTTTTTCGATGAATACAAGCACACTCACACATTCATTAAAAAAATGTCAAGAAAGGATACAATTCAATTCCCCCCCCCCCCCCATCATTTTATTATTAGAAGTGAGAGTATACGATGGATTTTTGAAGGTTTTGATTCTCCAAATTGATTCATTCAATCAATTTATGTATTGTAATTTGATACATTGATTAAATGTATAACTTTGAAAAGATTTTGTTTGGAGGTTTAGTTGTGTAATTGTTATTAAAAAAAAGTTTGGTAGACAATTCCTTGTTAACAATTTCACATTTTGGTAGAGACGGATGGGAGCAGATCCGGTGAGTAACCCCATCCATAACCCAATAAGAATCTGCCACATCTGCACCTCCTTCTCTCTCCTGGAAAAATCATTAATTTTCTTTCCCTTAATCTTTAACGGACGATTTCTCACTCGTTTTAACTCGGAATTTAATTTTTTTTTGCACAGTTAAATCAAATTAATTGTGTTCTTCAAAATGATATCCACTTTGATATTTTTTGGAACAAAAAAAATTTGCCAGTTATTACCAGTCTATACCATATGGTATTGACTGGTATTAAATAACAGCATAGCATATGGTATGAAAAATATCAGTCAATACCATATGTTGTTATTTAATACCAGCCAACACCATATGATATTAAATAACAGCATACCATATGGTATGAAAGATACCACCTCATACCAGGGTGGTATAGTATGGTATGGAGTTGGTAATGAGAGGTTTGAAAAATTTTCCCCCATAAAATTTTGAAATCCAATAGATCATGATTAAATCGTTCCTTTTGTGCAAAAATTTCCGAAAATGACTAAACAACGAAGGAGATACCATATGGTATGGAGTTGGCAACGAGAGGGATGGAAATTTTTTTTCTCAAAAAATATTGAAAATGGATATCATTTTGTAGAGCACAACGAACTCGTTCCATCTGTTCAAAAAAAAAAAAATTTGAAATCCGAGTTAGAATGAAGAAGATATGATCCAATTAAGAAAACTAGGGAAAATAAATTCATTTTATTCTCCACCCTTAGATCTGCAATCACTTAAAAGAAGGGTCCAGATTTGGTTACTCATTGTTACTCACCCTAAAGTTACTCACCCTATCTTGAGCCGAGACGGATAGTCGCTCATTTTAAGTAATTGTAAATGAGCCCATAGAAAAAGAGAATACATGTATTCTATCTCAAATTTAGCTAAAAATTTATTTAATCTTGACATTAGTTGGTTATAAATGAAATCCCAGCCTTCAAATGCACCAAGATTTGTGAATCCAAAGATTAAGAAAAGGGCTTAATTGCAAGTTTGGTCACTCGAATTGCTATAAAATTTCACGTTTGCCACTCGAATTAATTTATTCCATTTATAGTCACTCGAATTAGTTGAACAGTCCAAGTTCGGTCACTCTCCGTTAACCTCCGTTAGACTCCGTTAAATGTTAATGACGACCGTTAAGTGATGACGTGGCTAACAGAAAGACACAGTTAGCACATTTTAACATTAAAAAAAGACGACCCGACCCGCCAGCTCAGCCTTACCCGCCCTGTCAACCATTTTTTGCCCAACCCACGAACCAACCGATTCAACGGCCATCCACTCGTCGTTGTCGCCTCCTCATCTTTCATTCATCAGCCATCCACCTGCCGCCCTCTCCCTGTTCTTGATACGTCTCCTCTCTCGCTCTTTTCTTCTTCTCTGCCTTAAATTCGCGAGCAAGAGTATCGATCGATCAGGAAGAAGAATTAGAGGCATTGAATCAATCATTCAATCGACGCAACTACTCTCTCCCTCGTCTTCTACTTACTCGCTCAGATCCGGCGAAGAGTGATATCAGAAATGGCGTCAACGTTCAGCGGCAATGAGACTGCTCCTTTCTTCGGCTTCCTCGGAGCCGCATCCGCCCTCGTCTTCTCCTGTAATTTTCGGAACCTTTCTATTTCCGATTTCCGATTCAGTTACTGTAGATCTATGAGGATTAATCTTGGATCTGCGGTTGCGCTCGTGTAATTTGTTGTTGCGAGCATGGGAGCTGCATATGGCACGACGAAGAGCGGGGTTGGAGTGGCGTCGATGGGGGTGATGAGGCCCGAGCTGGTGATGAAATCCATTGTTCCGGTGGTTATGGCTGGTGTCGAGCAGGAAGTGTCGAGCAGGAAGTAGAAATGGCCCGAATCCACCGACCCAATGAACCCTTGCATATCGTCGAACGCGCGAATCGCTTGGCGGGTGAATCCGGCGGCGATCTGCCGCCGAATGAGGACGGAGAAAGTGGTGAAATTGGGCTGGGAATCTGAATCCTCGTCGTTTTGCTGCCACATCTGGATGGTTAGCTGCCAACAAACGTCGAATTGGTGAACCTTCGCGAGGATATCGATCATGAGGTTGTAAGCGGCGGAGGTGGCCGGAGAAGAAGGGAGGGAGAGAGAGTAGTGGAAGAGGGATAGGGCGATCTTGGAGCTGTGGCGGAGACAGATTAGGGTATGGAGGAGGAGGGAAGGCGTGAGCGAGATTCCGTTGAGCTGGAGGCAAGATTCCATGGCGTGGAAAGGGTTGTGGTGGTGGAGGAGCATCTGTGAGAGCAGTTCGGCGTCGGCGGATGGTTCGAGTGTGGGGAGCTCGGAGGTGACTGCGGATGCGGAGAAGTTTCGACGGCGGAGGAGGAAGGTAGTGGTGGCGAGGGCTCGATCTCTGTTTATTTTTCAGGGGGGTTGTGTCTCGGGTTTGGATTTGGGTCAATTAATTGGGTTGGTTCGCGGGTTGGGCAAGAAGGGCTGACATGGCGGGTAAATATGACGTGGCGGGTCGTCATTTTTTAGTGTTAAATTATGTTGACTGTGATTTTCTGTTAGCCACGTCATCACTTAACGGTCGTCATTAACGGAGTCTAACGGAGGTTAACGGAGAGTGACCGAACTTGGACTGTTCAACTAATTCGAGTGACTATAAATGGAATAAATTAATTCGAGTGGCAAACGTGAAATTTTATAGCAATTCGAGTGACCAAACTTGCAATTAAGCCTTAAGAAAAGGGAAAAGCCGGCTCAAGATAGGGTGCATAACCATGGGTTATGCACCCATCAATAACCAAATCTGGACCCTTCATTTAGAAAATCCAGATCTAAAGATGGAGAATTAAAGACTATTTTTATTTTCACTAGTTTTCTTAATTGACTCATATCTTTTTCGTTTTAACTTAGATTTTAATTTTTTTTGCACAGATGGAACGAGTTCACCGTGCTCTACAAAATGAGATCAATTTTCAATATTTTCTTAGGAAAAAAAAATTCTGGCCTCTAGGTACCAATTGCATACCATATGGTATCTTCTTCGTTTTTAATTCGTTTTTGAAAACGTTTGCACAGCAGGGACGAGTTCATCATGATCTACTGGATCTACAAAATTTCTGGATGAACAAATTACACGACCAAAAAATACCACACAATACCATACAATACCACCCTGGTACGGGGTGGTATTGTATGGTATCTTCTTCGTTTTTAATTCGTTTTTGAAAACGTTTGCACAGAAGGAACGAGTTCATCATGATCTATTGGATCTACAAATTTCTGGGTGAACAAATTACAGGACCAAAAAATACCACACAATACCATACAATACCACCCTGGTACGGGGTGGTATTGTGTGGTATACAATGTTAAAAGTCGTAAATTACAATTAATATACTTCTACTATCATGTATTCAACCATCCTACAGTATTGGTTTGTTCATACCACCATGGTACGTTTTTCAAAACATATGTATGCTTTTATTTCAATACCAGTCAATACCATATGGTATAGGCTGGTAAAAAATGGCTCAATTTTTTTTGTTTGAAAAATATATTAAAGTCGATATCATTTTGAAGAGCACAATTAATCTGATCTAACTGTGCAAAAAAAATTAAATTTCGACTTAAAATGAGCGAGAAATCGTCCGTCAAAGATTAAAGAGGGAAAAATTAAAGGCTTTCTATGAGAGAGAGGATGCTGATGTCATGCTGATGTGGACGGGTTACTCATGGTTACTCACCATAAGGTTACTGACCTGATCCATTCCCGGAAAAGCCCAACAATAATTATTTAAAAGGGGAAAGTACATAGAGAGAATTTGTAAATGTAAACTGCAGCAACAGTAAGGCTGAATTATTCATCATCATGTTGACAGTGATGAGCTTCTTTTACTTTGCGTTCCACCAGCCGATTATTAGCAACAGAATACGCAGTTAGGCGTTAAAAAAGAACGACAGGAACAACACCATCGTTTGGGGCATTCTTCATCCCAATTTCTGCAGAGGATCCGCGCTTCGTCTATCGTCTCTGCGAACACAAACACCAAGTAATTAGCAAAAGCGCATAAGATCTCAAGAATCAAATAAATCTGAATTATCATCACAACAAAAGATGGAGTACTCGTTTAATAAGTTCATGTACTAATCTAATATGCCATGATTAAGAAGTGCACAAAAAATAGGAATAATTAACTGAAGATGACCTGAGTGGTGGTCAGAGCGGGGGAATGGGATTGCAGCCACCGAGGAAGGCAAGACGGCGACGACCAACGCAATTATGAGTAGAACTCTAATTAAAACACCAACTGATTTGTTGGCCTTCATCGTGTCAATCAGTAGTCGGACGATGGAAAAAATGGACGGATTTGTAGTAATGTACGTGTGTGAGTGAGTGAGTGAGTGAGTGAGTGAGTGAGTGAGTGGTGGTGTTTATTTTTGTGCTGTAACCATTTATATATATGGGCTAGGCCCAAAGGTGCTGCCGTCGCCGGTAGAGGTGCTCCCTCCGGTAGATATGCTCCGTTTTTTAACCTCAGACAAAAAAAAAAAAAAAAAGCAATGCCTGGTTAACTTTCTCAACATCCATTATATAAAATTAAAAGAAGATAATTATAAACAAAAAGGGTTTCCGCAACCGACACCCGTCACCGACTTTTATTGCCGATCAACCGCGGACCTCATATGCGCGATCGGGTTGCCCATAGAAATCAAATGAGCAATTAGCTGCATCCTATCCTATCTAGCTGGGTCGTTAGTTATTAGGCTAATATAATCAAAAGAATACGTTGATGTGACCATAGTTTTTCTTTTCAAAATGATCGCATCAAAAGAATATGTTGATGTGATAAGGACTTATATTATCGTTATTAACGGTTAGCTGTTAATTTTTTAATGTTAGTTTTCAGAATGAAAGAGGCCATGGCGCAAATTAATTTGTTCAACAGTCTATTACTTTTGTAATAATAACATACTAGGTGGCGATGCCCTGCCTTGTCGCGGGGCGGAGATGGTCTATTGACATGTATTATGTGGCCCGTTATGGTGTTTTGTTAGTATTATTAACCTAAAATTAGTTTTTGTTAGCAGTTTTGTTAGTAATATTGACTTGACAATATGATATTGACTGAGAATAGATATATGGCGGTCAACATCCAATTTAGAAATTTTGAAAATTTTGGCTAATAAATGATTTTTACTTAAATCCAAGTAGACTCATTGATTATGGGTAGGGTATGTGTGACGTATATATGAGTTTGGAAGTTTGTAGATGGTTTGGGTAGGATATAAATATTTACTTTCATAATCTAAAGATGTGTATGAGTTGGGTATGGATACCCATTTATTCGAGGGTGTTTTAATTACACATACAAAAATTATACCTATTTATAGAACTTCAAAAGTTTAGGTACTAAGATGTAATACACAAAAAATTAGGTACTAAAATGTAATGTTCCATAAATATTTTGAAGACTTATATGAAAAAAAATTAATTTAGGATATAAATCTAAAGATCTATTAAGTTTAGGTATCCAACTGTAATTTGTATAGTCGAGGCTTAATTTCTTTTATGGTGATGTATTTAAGATGATAATTATTTACTTTTTTATAAAAATATAAAAATATATATTTGATATTTACAATTGTTGAAAATTCCATGTATAATTGTTGAAAAATTTAGAACGGGTGAAAAAGAAAAACTCTAGAGTGAAGCAAAAGATATACAAACTAGAACTCGCTAAAACTTTGATGCCTTAAAATCCCATAGTGGAAAATGATGACTTTCTTATAAGTAATAACATATATATTTGTTTTTAACTGGACTCAACATTGAGCTGAAAAAGTTAGTGGTTCATGGTTCAATTATTAATTCTCTAGACCGTTGGTTAGTCGTGTATGGACACGTTCATACTTGTGATTAGAATACATAAAAATATTATACTAATTAGGGTTAGACGAAGAAGGCAAAGAAACAAATAAAAAAAGGGTTATGGAAGGCGAGTAAAAAATGAATTGAAGGGAAAGTAGATGATGGAAAGGTTTTGACCAATTCTTTTAGTTGACCGTCAATGCAACATTCAACCATTTTCACAGTAGCAATTTATTGACACTTGCTTATGTAGATATCACTGTTATAAACGCGCTGCTACGGATAGGGAAATCGCTGGAATCGATAAAGCAAGAATACAAAAGCGAGAATCGAAAACACGACACACGATTTACGTTGTTCACTAACACGATGTGTGTTAGCTACGTCCACAGGCGAGAGAGAGCCAATTTCACTATATCGAGGAGATTACAGATTACAGAGGAGTATGAGAAGTATTTATAGTACTTCTCCATGTGGGTCTAAACCTAATCCAATCTGGCAAAGGAAACGGTTACAGACCAGGCCCAGAACCCGAACCCAAATAACATTGAGCCCATACACCGTGGTCAGCGAGACCCCCGGTTACCAGTCGTAGCGGCTGATAGTCCGATTCAAGTCACATCAACAAATCTCCACCTTGACTTGAATCCTCTTCCTCTGAAATCTCTGATGTACTTTGCTCCTTCTCTCTCTCCTGCCATCAATGCCCCGTAGGGCGGAGTCACCCACTCAAGACATTCAGCAAGTCCAAGCAGTGTTGGAACTTGCCATGTGGAACCGGCTTCGTGAACATATCAGCAGGATTATCCCCGGAGCCAACCTTCTTCACCTTAATCCTCTTCTCTGTCCTTAAGAAATGATACCTCACATCGATGTGCTTAGTCCTCTCATGGTGGACTTGATCCTTGGCCAAGCATATTGCACTCAAACTGTCGCAATACACCACTGCCTGATCATGATGTAGACCCAGATCACCAACCAGTCTCTTCAACCATATTCCCTCCTTAGCAGCTTCTGCCAACGCCATATACTCTGCCTCAGTAGTAGACAATGTCACTGCCGACTGCAGAGTTGCCTTCCAGCTCACTACAGAACTCCCAAGAGTGAATACATAACCGGTCATCGATCTCCTCGTGTCAACATCTCCAGCATAGTCCGAGTCAGAATACCCAGACACCAAGCACTCTGTATCACTTCCGAAGCTAATCCCCACATCAGGTGTACCCTTAAGGTATCGGAAGATCCACTTCACAGCCTGCCAATGCTCCTTCCCAGGTTGTATCATAAACCTGCTGACAACACTAACAGCATGTGCAAGATCAGGTCTAGTGCATACCATAGCGTACATCAAGCTACCTACTGCACTAGCATATGGGACTCTCGACATGTACTCCTTCTCATCCTTTGATTGCGGTGCATAAGCTGAGGATAGATGAACATTTGAAGCACTAGGAGTATTTAAGGGCTTTGCTGAAGACATGCCAAACCTCGACAGTATCTTCTGGATGTAGCTCTTCTGTGACAAGAAAAGCTTCTTCTTCGACCTGTCCTTGTAAATCTCCATACCCAAGATCTTCTGAGCAGCTCCCAAATCCTTCATCTCAAACTCAGCACTGAGAAGCCCCTTTAACTTCTGGATATCAGACTTTGACCTCGCAGCTATGAGCATATCATCCACATACAGAACTAGATATATCATCGAACCATCCTCTGCCTTGCTGTGATATACACAACAATCATATGGACTTCTGTTATAGCCCAGATCAAGCATGTAACTGTCAAATCTCTTGTACTACTGCCTCGGAGACTGCTTAAGTCCATACAAGGACTTCTTCAACTTACAAACATAGTCTTCTTTTCCCGGAACCTCGAATCCTTCTGGCTGAGTCATGTAAATTTCTTCCTCCAACTCTCCATGTAGGAAAGCTGTCTTCACGTCTAGCTGCTCGAGCACCAAGTCATAATGTGCCACTATTTCTAGTAGCACTCTGATCGAAGTATGTCTGACCATTGGTGAGAAAATCTCATTGTAGTCGAGAAGCCTCGTGCAACCACCCGAGCTTTAAATTTCATGCTCTCTTTAGAAGTGATTCCTTCCTCCTTCTTGTAGATCCACTTGTTTGTCACAATCTTCCTTCCCTGTGGTCGTTTGACTAGCTCCCAAGTCTGATTCCTGTCATGGGATTCAATCTCATCTCCCATTACGGCAAGCCACTGATCAGCTTCACCACCCGAAACTGCTTCTTTATAGGACTGTGGCTCTCCTGCATCCACTTCTTCAGCAACCTGAAATGAATACGCCACCATGTCCTCGAAGCCATACCTCTGTGGAGGTACTCTTGCAGTGGCTCTCTTCGGTCTACCGGAAGCAATAGACTGTTGAGCTCGTGCACTGGACTCTGAAATTTTTGGCTCTGCAGAGACATCCTCATCATGTTGATCTTCTCCACCTTGGTGCTCAAACTCACTCTCTTTGAGAGTTTGCAGCTCCACCTGTTTATCAACATTCCGGCTACCTTCCACAACAGTAACCTTCAACATGGGGTTAAACATAGACTTCTCATCAAATATCACATTTCTACTGAGTATAACTCGATGCTCAGAAGGCGACCAGACTCGAAATACTTTAACTCCATCTCCGTATCCCACAAATACACCCTTCTTTGCCCTTGGGTTCAGCTTACCCTCATCCACATGATAATAAACAGGACACCCAAACACTTTCAGTGAAGAGTAATCAGCAGGCTTACCATACCACACTTCATAAGGAGTCTTCAACTCGATACCTGTATGAGGTCCACGGTTGATAAGGAAGCACGCCATGTTTACTGCTTCTGCCCAGAATCTTCTCTCTAGTCCAGCATTAGAGAGCATGCACCGTACTCTCTCCAACAATGTCTGGTTCATCCTTTCTGCAACGCCATTATGCTGGGGTCTCACGGTCCGATGACGGGCAATCCCTTCATCCTTGCCGAATTCGTTGAACTCAGAATTACAGAATTCCATACCATTGTCCGTTCACAGCTAATTGATCTTTTTACCGGTCTGATTCTCCAGAATGCTCGTAGAATTCCAAATTCTGCACCTTGTGCCCGCAAAGAAGATCCTTCTTCGACAGAACTTGCATCCCTCGTTCACTCATATGCCCAAGTCTCATGTGCCAGAGAGTGGTCATATCTTCCTAATGAACCTGAGACGATGCAACTGCAACAGAACCAGACAACACAGACCATTGTAATGCATACAAGGTCCCACGCTTCACGCCCTTCAGCACCTTCCTTGAATCTTTGCAGACATACACAACTCCACCTTTTCCTTTGAAACTGAAACCCTTGCTGTCGAGTAGACTCAAGGATATCAGGTTATTTGTCATTCGTGGAACATGCCTGACATCATTCACGGTACAAAATGAACCATCATGTGTCCGAACCTTTATGGACCCGATTCCAACAACCTTGCAGACAGCTCCATTAGCCATGACCACGTTACCACCATCTATCTGCTCGTAGGTTGTGAAGCAATCCCTGTTCGGAGACATATGGTATGAGGCTGCAGTATCCAGAAACCCACATCACCACGATGTATCTTCTCATCTACAGCCAAGGCGAGATCGTCTTCAGAACTGTTGTCCACTTCTGCCATGGCAACTGAACCATGTTTCTTCTGTTGCCCTCTTCTCTTGGGACAGTTGTACTTCCAATGCCCCACTTCCTTACAGCTGTGACAAGCATCACCTGGCTGTGGACCGGGACCCTTGGAATTCTTGTTCGAATTCCCTTTACCAGATTTCTTCTTTCCCTTTCCACCTGTAACAGCCAAACCCGATGCCTCACCACCTGTACTAGATCCAGACGCTTTATGCATGATCTCTCTCGTATGAAGAGCAGACTTGACATCCTCCAACGACACGCTTTCTTTACCAGCAATAAAAGAATCAACGAAATTCTCATATGAACTCGGCAAAGAAACCAGCTGGATTAGGGCAGCATCCTCGTCATCAACTTGAACATCTATATTACGCAGATCCAGCAAAATAGAGTTAAGATGTTCGAGATGTTCCCTCAAAGGCGTACCTTCTTGCATCCTCAAGCAGAACAACCGTTGCTTGAGATGCAGCTTGTTGGTTAGAGACTTTGTCATATACAGACTCTCCAGTTTCAACCACAAGCCCGCGTCAGTCTTCTCAGCAGCGACTTCAATGATGACGTCATCAGACAATGATAGCATGATGGTCGAGTGGGCCTTCTCCTCCAGGGTATTCCACTCATCGTCATCGACCGCTTCCTTCTTCTGTTACGCAGACAGCGGCCCCCACAGCCCTTGTTGTTTTAATAAAGCCTGAATCTTGATCTGCCATATAGCGAAGCTGTTCTTCCCCGTGAACTTTTCGATTTTCATGTTCACCGACGTCATTCTTCTGAATCGAATTCCTAGCCTGATTTCCAGTCGCGGCTCTGATACCACTTGTTATAAACGCGCTGCTACGGATCGGGAAATTGCTGGAATTGACAAAGCAAGAATACGAAAGCAAGAATCGAAAACACGACACACGATTTACGTGGTTCACTAACACGATGTGTGTTAGCTATGTCCACGGGCGAGAGGGAGCCAATTTCACTATATCGAGGAGATTACAGATTACAGAGGAGTATGAGAAGTATTTATAGTACTTCTCCACGTGGGTCTAAACCTAATCCAATCTGGCAAAGGAAACGGTTACAGACCAGGCCCAGAACTCGAACCCAAATAACATTGAGCCCATACACCGTGGCCAGCGAGACCCCCGATTACCAGTCGTAGCGGCTGATAGTCCGATTCAAGTGACATCAACAATCACATATTTTGTTACATGTAGTTAATAGAAGTGTGTTTAGTACCCCGTAAACGTACTAAATGAAGTGTGTTTAGTTCATAGATTGGTGGATTAGATTCATGAATTTAAGTGAAAACTAAAAATTGGACCAATATGTGTAAAAGTAAAAAAATGTACATACAAAAATCTCCTAAAATTTAGATTTCAAAACATGTACATTATAGTGACTAAATTGTAATTTAATTAAATTAAGGATATCAAAATGTTATATTTTAGGCAACAGTAACTTGACTTCAACTTTGATTTTAATTTTGGGGTATCAAAATGTAAAATATATATTATAGTGACTAAATTGTAATTTAATTAAATTTGGGATATCAAAATATAATATTTTAGGCAACAATAACTTTACTTTAACTTTATATATACTAATATTTCTTGTGATTATTCTTTGTGTAGGTTATCGGTATGGCGCAAACTAAGAACACATCACGGAAGACCGTTTCACCCAGGGGTGGACCCAAGTTAGTGTAAGCAGCGGCGGATCCAGGACACAGCGTAGCACTGGGCCGCATTTCATTAGAAAATTAGATATCGTAAATAAATCACAGTTTTTTTTACAATATCAATTGTACACGTAAATTTTTTAAATTTTAATATAGTGAATTCATCAATAATAGAGTTTACATCCACATCAATAGCATACTCTCTTTAAGATAAAATAGTTAACCAATTGGAGAGAAATTCATCGTTCATTTTGTTGCGCAAATGTCAACACAATCGACTAATCAATTCCTATTTTCAACAGCTGCTCAAGTAATTTCTTAAGAGAATAAACCTCATATTTCTTTTAGTCTTTTACGTTTTAGAATTTTAGGTTTCATTGTTTGCTTTTCTTTATATGAGAACTATTGGAGCTAGAATTTTCATGCTAAATTTAGAGTTGTGATTTGAATATGTTCATCTTACCCATTTTCCTAATTACACATAATTTTATTATAAAATAACACTGGGCCAAATGGTTAAATCGATAAACTCATAAGGGATACACTAGTTCCGCATCCCGGAGAGGGCTGGGCCGGGGCCCGGGGTGGCCACCCCCTGGATCCGCCACTGAGTGTAAGGGTTGTCAATTGACAACGCTTGGATTCAAATTTGGGACAAAAAATCTTTGTAAAATTTGTTTTTGTGGTGATAGTATTCAAACACTATACTATTTGACAACCCTAAGTGATTTTGGTATATTTTTTAATACCCTTAATAAAATTTTTGGGTCCGCCACTGGTTCCGCCTAAAACATACTGAAAAGGAAGAAGCCAGAAGCTGAGAAAAATAATGACGATAGGTTGAAACAAAGATGCAGTATGTTTGCCAAAGATGGTGACTAATAAGTGTTATGCTTTTTTCATCATTGAGAACGACAATGCAAAAAGTTAATCGAGTGTTCACAAAACGTTAATAATGTCATTTGAAGTCACTGTAAAAGTCCATGATTAGCTATTTATGAATATTTAATGAAAATTGAATCGTTAATAAGGATCTTGTAAATCAATTATATTATTAGTGATGGCCGCATCGGATGGGTAATATTTAATCTGCAGTAGAGTGGCGTTGAACATGGGTATTACTTTCACCCTATCTTGCCTGATTCCTCCCCATTCTTGACCCAATTTATTTCGATTTGTCTCATTATTTTATTCCTTTTATTTTGATTAACTTCACTTATATTTTCACTCAATCATACTTTAGATGAGTTCAAGACTACATCTTTCAATTAGTTGGATTCCATTCATCTACCTATTATTTATACTTTTCATTTGTAAACTATTTTTTTTTATTGTTAACACATAAAAGTTTTCTTCAAATAATATATAAAAATATGTTGACCTACCCTGATTCGTACCCAAGAGAATATCACCAGATCTAACCCACACTTAGTATGAGATGAGCACTACTAGAGAAATTATTTTTTACCATGGGATAGTGATCACCTTTTTCTATGACTAATACTAATAACCGTCACTAGAAATAAAAGGGAAGGTATTTTCTACTGAAAAAGAGTGAAGGTTGTGTACATCAGGTCTCCTTGACGTGACATTTATGTGACTACCACGTTAATAAAAGTTAATGTCAAGTGGACCACCATCTGGTCAATCATATCTATAATGGTAAAAAAAAAATTGACAGGACATAAATGACACATAATTAGTATACGTTGAGATTTTTTTGCATTATTGAATAGGTCGGAACACAAGTGACATTTTTATAGTGGTATTAACTCTACTTATTAAGGATATTTAAGAAAACTTTACTACTATTTATTTCAATTCCTTTCGTTTCTTATGTTGGTTACTGATTTAATTTAACAAGGGCATTTGAGTAAAAGTAGTGCATGGCAAAGCTACGATGTTTCACCAAAGATCGAAAATATATCATTTTTTCTATTCAATATTTTTTTTAAAATATTCCTAATAGATTTTGGGTCGGAGTTTCATTTCCCTGAATATTCTAACGTAGAACAAAAAATGATGAATAACAAAAATTGATGAATATTTTTTTGTGAACAAAATTGATGAATAATATTGCACAATTGATAAGTTTTTATTTTCCTTTTTGAATTTGACAATGTGCATTGTAACACCCCACCCAGAATCACTATGGTTAACCCGTGGTTCAACCGCGCAGCCAAATCATCGGTGTTACTGGTTGAACTCAATCATTTCAAACATCATATCCGATAATTAAACACAAACATAAACCGTTATCATACAAACTCATCATTCGAATCCCAACCCACTTATTGAATTTTACAAAATGAGGGTTTATTATTCAAACACTCAAAGCAAAATCTTAGGTGACCATGACAGAACAGTGTTCCAAACTACCTCATGATGGTAGTACAGAAGGATAGGGCAGCCTCAGTAGTCCGATCCTAGTTGCACCTGCGAGCCTGAAAACAGACGTGGGTCAGCAACTAAGCTGTGTGTGTGGATCTTTCCCACGACCTAATTTTTGGACCGCAATCAGCTAATCAAACAATCATAATCAATCATAATTTAGTACTCTAGATGCCATCTTAAATCATCATATATAAATTACCGATCAAATTATCGAATCCACCAACTCATCATCACCAAATCAATTTATCCAAATAAGATAATGACATAATTTCACGAACACATAATCAATGCATGATATGAAAATTCCGATTAATTATTAATGGCGCCAAGGTCACCATACACTTACCCTCGCTCGAGCAAATCATCATCCGTGGTGCTCATGCAACCACAACACTCAATCCGTGGTGCTCATGCAACCACAACACTCAATCCATGGTTTTTAACCACAACACTCATCTGTGGTGCTCATGCAACCACAACACTCAATCGCATAAGCGAGCTAAATCTACCCACTCTGAAGGGGTGAGGGTAAGTGTAGGCCCTTTCTATATCTACGTGAATTAATATGATCACGAATCAAACTATTTCCATTTTTCTCATCCATCACAATCAATCCGTAATCGATGTAGTCTCACGGATTGACCAGTCCATATATATATTTCCCGTCGATTATCAACTCGACGTTTCAAAAAAATCAACTATTTCATCATCCAATACCGAATCACATAAATCATTTCATTCTCCAGTAAAGCTACTCATCAGTACCATGTCACCATTCCTCATCCAAAATTCATCAACAATTTCACGAAATAGCGTCAACGCAAATAACTATAAATAACCCGGTTGCGGTTAAAAATATCCTTAACTCAAAATTCACTTTCCTTCATGAAAATCCTCACAAAATTCATGTAACTGAATTTATTGACACAAAATCCATTTAATCTAGTTCTGGTCATAAAAATCAATTTAGACAATAAAATATAAAAAAACCCGTATTAACCATTATTTTACGGTAACTTTAATTTCCACCAAACGGTAAATCCGAAAATCTCCCAAAAATACAAGAACCTCCATTTATCATCCTAAAATAGGTCTGTCCAGTTTTTATATTTTTCAATAGCTCAAAACCATGAAAATAATATTAAACTCGGTCTTTACGGCAAATCTCGAATTAAGCTCGTTTTTACCATTTTAAAGATAAAAACTCCACCAACTGTCTAATTTACTATTTCCAGACCAAAACCCATTTAACAATCCATACTGACCATTTTAAAGTGATCAAAATCTTAAAAATAAATAAAACATGTTTTTACCGAGCTTTCCGTAAAATTCACCGTTATGCAGTTTTTAATCCAGAAACAATTTTCAAGCGAAATCTTCTGCTCAATCTGCCCCAACATCATTTTGGACAAACCAAAATATCTTAGACCAGTTTTAAACTCAATAAACCCAACTATCCATTTTTACGGTGAAACTAGTCAAATACCGATATTTACACCGTAAAATCCACAACAATAAAGATTAATCACCAAATAATCATTTCAGCAACCAAGTCATCAACCACACCAATCCATCCATCCAAATATGCAAATCAAGCATAAATAGTCGATGCAAAAATTAAGGTCCTCTTAATCCCCACACACCTTTATTTAGCCGATTCCAAGTCGGGAATTAAGTTATAAAATTCCAGAGATTGACTCCTAAAAATTCTCCTCATTTCTACGGTCTTGTAGGCGAAAACGGTTCGTCGTTTGGACGTCAAACGAAGAAACTGCGAGTTGCTCATCGTTAGTACGAAGTTACGGATTAATTGTTAATTTTCTGCATGTCCCAAAATCTGCAGAAAACTGGAAATTTTCTTACCTCGCGTACCAACTTCCCGGCCTTATTTCTCCCTCGTCTGAGCTCAGAATTCAATTCCGTAAACTTTGTGATGCTCGCGGAGACTTTCGCTTCGCAATAGTATCAAGCTTCGTAGCTGATACTGCCTTTAATGGTGCTGGTTTGGCTGACGAAAAGGTTACGGCAAAAGTTTCGGCGAAGAATTTCCGTTGAGTTGGTTGGACGATTTTGGCTTCGTAATGGGATTTGTGTGGGTTCTAAACCTTTGCTGGGCATACAGATGTTATGATAGGCGTTTGTCAACTATCCTTCCTTCCTTTCTTTTCTTGTCGTAAGAAAGTGGTGATATGAAGCGGGGAAGAAGAAGGGAGTCTTCTCCTCTTATTAAGCCCTTGTTTCAGACCTTCCTCACTCCTAGTTAAGGCCCAGGCAAACCCTCATAAAGCTAAAGGCCGCCTTCTAAATCCCCAGGTCAGTTATGGAGTTGAACGGACGAGTTTCAAGGGTTGCACCGCTTGGTAGAGTTTATCTACAGCAGCGATGTAAGTTAAGTTTATGAAAATGCTGGAGTAGTATTTACACAGAAAGTCCCGTGTGGCCTAGTGGGCTGGCCACTTGCCTCTCCCTGGAACCTGGGCAAGGCTACAAGTTTGATTCCTGCCAGCCCCTTATTTATTTTTATTGCATTTTTTTAGGCTTAGAGAGTTTCAAAGTGATTTCATTGATCCTATCTCGTATAGGATAACTTATAGATTTTTTCCAGCTTCAAATCGTACTATATGCGTCCGCTACTTGGAAAAAAAATTATTCGAGGTTCTGGATGTTACAGCTCTCTCCCTCTTAATTAGATTTCGTCCCCGAAATCGGCTCGTCCAAAATATTGATTAACTCAGCACGACGACATGATAATTTTCCTTGGCCATTAAGTACCTAATGGCTTGGGAAATTTTTATTTCATACTTATTCACCCACTCTACCGTAGAGGTTATATATTACAATGTACCCTACTCATATCGATCTAACACATGAGGTACTAGGTCGACATACGTTGAGCATAAGCTTCAACTAACTCGGGGTACTTCTTCTTCATACTCTCATTAGTTTCCCAGGTTGCAGCCTCCTCCTCCTGGTTACGCCATATAACCTTGAGCATTGGGATTTGCTTGCTTCTTAGCACACGTACCTGATGATCCACAATGCTCACAGGTTTTTCTTCATAGGTCAAATCTGGCTCCAACTCCACCCTTTCGGGTTGTATCACATGAGATGGATCGATATGATAGTTTTTCAACATACTCACGTGGAATACGTTGTGAATTTTCTCCAACTCACGGGGTAATGCGAGCTCATATGCCGCAGGTCCTACTTTGGAGATAACCTCGTAAGGACCAATGTAACGAGGTGCTAGCTTACCCTTCTTTCCAAACCTCATCAATCCCTTCCATGGGGATACCTTTAAGAAATTCTTATCTCCCACATCATAGCTAACTTCTCGAGCCTTCCTATCGGCATATAACTTCTGGCGATCTTGAGCTACCCGCAATCTCTCTTTGATCACCTTCACCTTCTCCTCCGTATCTTGGACCATTTGTGGTCCAGTAAGAACCCGAGTACCCTCAACATCCCAACATAGCGGGGTACGACACTTCCTTCCATACAAATGAGATTTTTCCAGAAATAGCACTGTTTAATTTTTTTTTTTTCCAAAAATAGCACCCAACTCCGAAAAATTCCAAAAATAGCACCATTTTTGTAAAACCGCAACCCGGAGGTGCGTTTTTCGATGAAAACGCCACCCGAGGGCGCATTTTTTTATGAAAACCGCACTGGTAGGGAGCGGTTTTGCAAACCGCACCCCCAGGGTACGATCTGCCTTTTTTTTTTTTTTTGAAAAATCCTAATTTAGGTGGAAACTTCAAACGAACGTATCTTCATGTTCGGGTATCCGATCGTCGCGATTTTTTTTTTATTCCGCATAACTTTTTGAGATCTTGCAAGCCGAAGACTGCCAAAGGTGGTTTGGTCTCGCATTCGTCCCAAAAAATGTCGTTTGCTACCCTGAACGAACTTTTTTCTGATTTCGTCAAACTTTGGACAACCATAACTTTGTGCTCCAAAATCCAAACGACATGAAATTTTTTTTTATTTCACATAAATTTTTAAGGAATACAACTTTTATCATAGACATAATTTCAAAATGTATGTGGATTGCTGAGAAGGGAAGATAAGCTATTCCCAAAATCCTGTATATCCAAAAATAATTCCTGTTTTGAAAATACATTCCCAGTAAAAATTATAGTCCTTAAGAAGTTATGCGAAATAAAAAAAAAATCATGCCGTTTGGATTTGGAGCACAAAGTTACGGTTGACCAAAGTTTGACGAAATCGGAAAAAAGCTCGTTCGGGGTAGCAAACGACATTTTTTGGTACGAAGGCGAGACCAAACCACCTTTGGCAGTCTTCGGCTTGCAAGATCTCAAAAAGTTATGCGGAATAAAAAAAAAATCGCGACGATCGGATACCCGAACATGAAGATACGTTCGTTTGAAGTTTCCACCTAAATTAGGATTTTTCAAAAAAAAAAAAAAAGGCAGATCGTACCCTGGGGGTGCGGTTTGCAAAACCGCTCCCTACCAGTGCGGTTTTCATAAAAAAATGCGCCCTCGGGTGGCGTTTTCATCGAAAAACGCACCTCCGAGTTGCGGTTTTACAAAAATGGTGCTATTTTTGGAATTTTTCGGAGTTGGGTGCTATTTTTGGAATTTTTTTTTAAACAGTGCTATTTCTGGAAAAATCTCCATACAAATCTTCAAATGGTGCAGCCTGCAAACTGCTATGGTAGGAGTTGTTATAGGCAAACTCCACTAAGGGTAGCAACTCCGTCCAAGGTCCACCGGTTTCCACTGCACAGGTTCGTAATAACTCCTCCAGAGTAAGTATCGTACGCTCAGACTGCCCGTCCGTCTGAGGGTGATAAGCTGTGGAGAAATTAAGTCTCGTACCCATCGCCTCCTGCAAGCTCTCCCAGAAGTGTGATGTGAAACTGGGATCTCGATCTGAGACAATGGATAGAGGAACACCATGAAGTCGTACAATGTGAGTTATGTACAACCTCGCTAACTCTTCCATACTTGGCTTGAACCGAATGGGAATAAAATGTGCCACTTTATTCATTCGATCTCAAGAATCAAATAAATATGAATTATCATCACAACAAAAGATGGAGTCTCTTAATAAGTTCATGTACTAATCTAATATGCTATGATTAAGAACTGCACAAAAAATAGGAATAACTGAAGATGACCTGAGTGGTGGCCAGAGCGCGGGGGGAATGGGATTGCAGCCACCGAGTAAGGCACGACGACGACCACCGCAATCATGAGTAGGACAACGCTGACACTGATTTGCGGAGGCAGATCAGCTTTGTTGGCCTTCATCCTGGAAATCAGTAGTTGGACGATGGAAGTTTATTGGTGTGCTGTAACCATTTATATATGAACTATACGCCTACGCCCAAAAGGTGCTGCCGTTGCCGGTAGAGGTGCTCCGTCCGGTAGAGATGCTCCGTTTTTAACCTCGGACGAAAAGGAAAAAACAAGCAATGCCTCATAACTTTCTCAACATCCATTATATAAAATTAAAGAAAATAATTAATTTTAAACAAAATATAGAAATGATATTTGCAAGTTACTAAATGATATAACATTCGTAATTGAATCACATTTGCCTTATTAGAATAACTGGATAACTATTTGAGAACAGTCTTGTTAGTGTTGACAAATTATTTAAAATAAATTGAAGTTGTAACTAAAAAATCAAATAAAGCCACAACCGACACCCATCACCGATTTTTGTTGCTGATCAATGGCGGACCTCATTTGTGCGAGATCGGGTTGCCCAATATAAATCAAATAAGCAATCAGCTGCATCCTAGCTACCTGGGTCGTTAGTTAGTTATTAGGCTAATATAATCAAAACAATACGTTGATGCGATAAGAGTTTTTCTTTACAAATGACGCATCAAAACAATACGTTAATGTGATAGGGACTTATATCATCGTTATTAACGGTTAGACGTCAATTCATTTGTAATGTTAATTTTAAGAAAGGAATAGCCATGGTGCAAACAAATTTGTCACAAAAGTATCAAAGATGGTGAATAATAAGCGTTGTGCTTTCATGATTGCTGAGAACGATGAACGAAAAATCAAAGCGATTGACCCGTCAGACCCTTATCCGATAAACTCGTAACTCGATTAACCCGCAATTCGACGAATGTGTAACTTGACTAACCTGTAACCCGATAATCTGAATTCGACTAATCCGCAACCTGATGGACTCGAAATCCACTAACCCATAAATCAAACTCGGCCGATTGAGTTATCATAATTATAACCTTTTATATACAAACCGAATCAATTGAGTTATCATAAAGCACGAGGATGGTAATTTTGTCAATACCTATGAGTATTTTACTACCCAACCCAATTGGGTTGGTTATGAAATCCAAATAGATGGTAAACGGGTAGAGTTTGATGGGTTTATACCCATTTATTTTGGTTGGGTTGAGTTGAGTTCTTAATACATAGATTTAGTTTTGCACCCATCCCAAAATGGAAATTACAGTTTGGATATCTAAATTTAATAGATCTACCGATTTAGTAACTAAAATTACTTTTTTTTGCTTATAAGTTCTCTAAATATCAATGGAAAATAACATTATGGCACCTAAATTTCATTGGTTTTACATTTTGATACCTTAACTTGTTAAGTTTTATAGATAGATCAATTTTTTATGTGTAGATAAAACACCCTCAAGTAAATGGGTATTCATACCCATACTCATTTAGGTTATGAAAGCAATATCCATGCATTAACCAAATCCACACTTCACCCATACCCAACCCATTTATGGATTGATGCAACCTATTCTCTCTCTCTCTCTCTCTCTCTCTCTCTCTCTCTCTCTCTCTCTCTCCCTCTCTCTCTCTCTCTCTCTCTCTCTCTCTCTCTCTCTCTCTCTCTCTCTCTCTCTCTCTCTCTCTCTCTCTCTCTCTCGTTAAGCGTTACTTATCTTTTCGTTTGAGCCGACCAAAAATGAGAGGGCAGAAAGGACATAGGAGAGGAAGTGATGGCAATTGGCGGGTATTACCGGACCGGAACTGCGACGAGATGGGTATTATCCGACCGCAATAGCATCGAGTAGGACATGGGTATCTACTTTCGACCCGCTCTACCCTGCTCCGTGCCGTTCTTGGTCTATTCTATCGCAATTTCTTACCGTATCTATTCATATTTCTCATATTTGAATTTTCTTCAATTATTTAGACTCGTCCTTTCAACTATTTAGACTTAAATACCTGTTCTAGTGTCACTATTTTTCATTCGTAAGTGTTTCACCCTTCATTTTAACGTAAAAAGTAACAATTATATGTACTTTTTTCAAATAACATGTAAGAGTGGATCGATCCGCTAGAACCCGTACCCGTGCGAGTATTACCCGCTTCGAACCACAGTAGCGTGGGATGGGACACGGGTATTGAGATACCCGCCCTGTCCTGCCCAATTGCCACCGCTAAAAAGAGGTAGCGAGTGGCGGACGAGTGTGAGAGGAGAAGGGCAAATTTTTTTTTTTAACGAAGAAGATACAAACCAATTAAAAAATACATGATTGATGATAATGCATCTCATCCTACACCCTTTATTCTAAGAATTCAGCAGTCCAATGTCAAGAAAAGAAACAACTCAATTTTTTTTTTATCATTGTTTGAAAGGCTATGATTATTATTATTAGTAACGAGAGTACACAAAGAGTTGTAAATGCAAAGATTAAGAAAAGGGCAAACCACAATAATTATTTGAAATTGAAAGGAGAAAGTACATATAGATAGGATTTGTAGATGTAAACTGCAGCAGTAATGCTTGATTGTTCATCATCATGTTGCCAGTGATGAGCTTCTTTTTCTTTCCGTTTCCACCAGCCTAACGATCTTCTCGTGGATTAGCAACAGTCTCTGCAATTATATGTTTTCTGAGGACCACAGCTACAACAGGATCCTGAGGTGCAGCCAATATTACGACTAGGGCATTTTCGATACCCTTGTGGGTGAGCAGTCGCTGCTGCGACCCCTTCGTCTATCGTCTCTGCGAACGTAAACACCAAGTATATTTGTCAAAGTATAATTAGATCCCAATAATCAAATAAATATAAATTATCATCACAACAAGAGATGGAGTCCTTTGTGTACTAATACGATTAGCTATAATTGAGAATTGCACAAAAATAGGAATAATTAGTTGACATTCATTTACTGAAGATGACCTAAGTGGTGGTCGGAGCGGGGGAATGGGATTGCAGCCATTGAGGAAGGCACGACGACGACCAGCGCAATGAGTAGAACAAGGCTGACACTGATTAGTGGAGGCAGATCAACTTTGTCGGCCTTCATCCTGAGTGGTGTTTATTGTTGTGTTGTAACCGTTGTAACCATTTTAATATAGGCTAGGCCCATAGATGCTGCCGTTGCCGGTAGAGGTGCTCCGTCCGGTAGGGATGCTCCATTATAACCTCAGACAAAAAGAAGAAGAAGAAAAAAAAGAGAGTACTTCCTTGTAATTTTCTCACCATTAAATTTATAAAATTAGAAGAAATTAATTTAAACAAAATATAAAAAAGATTTTGCTAGTTATTAAATGGTATAAGATTCATAATGGAGTCTCTCTCGTTCACTTGAATTATTAAAACTAATGTTGTCGGAACCGAATCGGAGCATGACTCGGTAACATGAATGGCTCACACTTTAATGGTCCAACCGGTATTGAACCGTTAACAAACCGTTAGAGAACTGTGTTGGTTGCGTCGAGCGCGAGACTTTTATACCTGTCTATCAAAACTTGACCACAAGTAAGCTCAATTATAATGTTTAAACTAAAGAACAACCTAAATGATTAATCTACTTGCTACACCAACTATCAACTTAGAGTATCTGTTTACCAAAGCCTAGGCTTAATCACTACACAATAATCAAACACTTTAACTTTACTTAGTCTATTAAACTAACCCACGCAAGATAAGCCTACTGAAAGCACAATTGGGCTTCTAGGCCCAAATCCTCAATCCCTGCGGGGATAATTAAACAGACCCAGTACCCCAGCCCAACAATTAAATCAACCCGACCCAGTCTCTAATTGGCCAACCAAAAACGGCAGAGTTTTAATATTCAAACTCAAAGTCCCTCCTGCTATTTCCTTCGATCAAATGTTACCCTGCTTCTATTCGTGCCAAGAACAAGAGACGAATGAAATGAACACAGCAATTAAAACCCAGACACAGCAATGAACCCAGTAAAGGATAACCCCAGATGAGTTAAACCCAGCTTCACGAGTTCCTCAACTCTGTTGAGCCAAGTCGCCTTTACTGGCTGTTCTTGAATCAAGTACCCCAGCACAGTCTGATCGCGAACAGACGCAAGCAGAGACACACACAGACAGAAACGAAAAGCAGAAAACAAAGGCAGCCCACGATTTTTACGTGGTTTCCAGTATTGGGAGAATGAGGATCCCAATACTGACTACTCCACGGTCAGAGAATCACGATGGTGTGATCTCCGACGATTCACTATGATTTTGCGATGAAGTTCGTCGATACAAGCTATCTACCCAAGAACCCTTTGATCAATCTCTACCCGATTGATCAAACTCTCTTTTCTCAAACCCGAATTGCTTCCCCAGCAACTCGAACACAGTGTTTCCCCAACACTAACCCTCAAAGCAATTCTCCCCGAACCCTTTGAGAAAAACCCCCTTTCCTATCAACTTTGCTACTCTCACAAAATCCCCTTGTTGATCTCTTGAAAGGTTAATTTTGTTCTTCCTTCAAATCGACTTTTATAGGCTGTAATGTAGCTGTTGAGAATTTGAATTCCCTTGAAATCTTCAAGCATGGCAAGTTCTTATTCTTTCTTCTTTTGACCCGAAAACTTGCCTTAACTGTTTTTGGGCAGCCACTGATTTTTCACCTTGATTTGATTCTTGTCTTGGCCATCAAGAAGTTCTGCCATTGTCAAGTTGATGCCAACAAACTGATACCTTAAAAAAAATATTATAAGTAGAAGACAAATAAAGTAGTAATTTAAAATTTAATGATTAAAATAATATTTACTTTTACATGTACCACTTGGTAAATTTACACACTTATATATAACAACTAAAAAAATCATACTGCATCTTATGTGCAGCGCCGTTCCCTACCCTCCCCATCCTCCCCCCACCTCTCTCTCTCTCTGAGAGCTTTCTTCAGCAGCCGATTCCTTCGCTTGAAGAACATCATTTTCCCCCTCACCATAGATCAATCTCTTCCCACAAAATCAATAAGCTAATCGTTCCAAATTCCAAATCAAAGTAACATGCTCACTGAATGGACATGTGTGGTAAGGTGGTTATAAACCGTAGAGAAATTCAACAAGTAGCCAAACGCCACTCTCTCGGTCTCTAGGTCGAGGGAATTCGATTCAAGCCACCAAAATGACTCTCTCGACCTATCGACTAAGGGTTTTCAAGACTTCAACCTCGTATCGGAGTTCGGATGACCAATTACTACCAACCCTAGGTGCTCATACAAAATAAGAGGGGTGCCCTACATTAAACTAGATAGGAGACACTGAATTGCCTAAGAAAACAGAGCTTTGCTAGCCTCTTTCAAATCCAAGGGGGTTTTTCTCTACATATGTTAGAATGGCAATTAGATTGATAGGTTTTCACATAACACAATCATTCATGAATAATTCCTCCACATTCACATTAAACACATCCACACAGAAATCATTCAATACATACAAACATTCACATAATTATAGTTAGAGTTTACAAACACCAAAGTGAAAGAAGAGACTACTCCATGCTAGGAGAAGGGAAAACACAAGAGAGAAGAAGGAAAATCATCAATGAGATGCTAGCCTTGCTCCTTGTATTAAAGAGATCCTTCTTTTGGGGAGGAATTCCCAAATCCTTGCTTGAAGATGAAACCCTAGCTTCTCCTCTTCTTTGGTTTGTCACTTTCTCACTCTAGAAATCTGAAGAAATAGAAGTTTCTCACACTAGTTCTCTCTCTCTCTCTCTCGCATATTTTTTCCCTTCAGCTCAACCTCCTTTATATACCCAGATCGGGCTCAAATCGTGGTCCCAGTTCACGGCCGTGAACTGAAAGCCCGAACTGTGATCTCAAGTCAAAACGCGGCGCATCACTAAGTCAAGTTCCCGGGCAATGGCCTGATTTCACGATCTTACGACCGTGAACTGACTTGTGTCCTGTGAAAGCGATTTATGATCTGGATGCCTGGCGGATCACGAGTAGCGCCTCGTGTTCACAGTCTTAGTGATCGTGAGCACACAGCCCAAACCGTGATCTGCTGCTGCTTCCACCCTTTGACTTGATTTTTCGCCCTTTCGTCCAACTTTTGACGCCGGGGTTGGTTCCACCTGCCATAGTCTGAACACACCTACCATAGAGCCGCCGAGGGTCAAAGGCCCTCGAGGAATTCAATTCCTCTCTCCTTAAAGCACCAGCTTCTGGTTGTATAGAGTATCCACCTGAAACGGCTCTGTCTGTTCGATGATAGAACACCGGGCCACATCAACCCCGAATAGTCGAGCCATCCTGGTGATTGACACGCCAAAACACAACACCAAACTGCGGCCAAGTGTAATCGCAGTCCGGGAATGCAGTAACAGGCAAGTTCTATTATCAACCCGGGGTCTAGATCTACTGCTTACTCCATGATTAACTATTATCTAGCCAACTAAGTTGAGTGATTGTTGTTTAAAACAAAAGCAGTAAGAAAGCAGGAAATGGTTCGGTTCGGTTTTCTAAAGCAGGAAAGAGTCACTCGGGAATGAGTCCCCCTAGTTCCTTAGTTAGGTTCAATTGTAATTACCCAGGGTTGATTTACTGTTGATTAGACTGCGGAAGATCCGACAGTAGCTTGGAATCTCTTAAGCTGACCAAGCCCTCTCAGTCTAACTACCCGGCAGACGATTAGTCTTCACCGGGATAGAAAGCTGAAGCAATGAGCACAGAACTCCACTACTGGAATTGAATTCCAGTACAAAGCAGTAAACTGGCTAACTCTCGTATAACCAATCTCCTACTATCGAATGAAGAGGCTCTAACAACCTAATCAGATTCTATCTATCTCAAGTTGCAGCAGAAATCAAGAAAAGCTGATCAGACTTCAATCAATTCAATAAAACATGCATCATTCGATTAAAACCAAACAGTATAATCATCCCAAGTCATTACAATCAAATCCCTAACACAAGGAACTAGGGTTCTTCATACCAAAGTGAGAGAAGGGTTCTACTCCATAGAGAGAGAGAAGAAAACAGTAATCAGAGTAGTAATACTCATAAAGATGAGGAAAATCTGCTCTGGGATGATGATTTCCACTCCTATGACGATCTCCAAGCTCGATTTGACGAAACCCAGCTCCAAGATAGCTTCTAGGATGTGTTCTTCGCACTTTTTCTCACTAGGGCTCTGTTTTTGCTCTGAAAATCCGATTCTCTCATTTGTGGCTCGGAATTGGCTGAAAAACCAAGATTTCCCGACTCACACGGGCAGGCCACACGGTCGTGTGGCTCACCCAGTTGCCCGTGTGACTCAAAACGCGGCGTATCAATTAGTTGAGTTTCAAGCTTCCCACACGGCCAGGGTCACACAGCCGTGTGGAAAATCTGCTCTGCCCGTGTTTGCTCTCGGCACAACTCACACGGCCACCTTGCTCTTTCACACGGCCGTGTGGAAATTAATTGTGCCCGTGTGAAGGCTCGCACAATCCCACACGGCCACATTGGTCACTTGCACGGGCGTGTGGGGTTTGTGTGTACCCGTGTGGCTTCCTTAGCACCTCGCCACGCGTCCGATCTTCGTCCAATCGACCCCAAACTCGCTCCCAAGCCTCCATTCACGTACTAGGACCTGAAATATCACAAACAAGCACAACCTAGCGTGAAATCGGCCTAAAACATTAGAAACCACATCTCAAACGGTGTAAGAACGGGGGTAAAAACATGTGTAATTAATCAGGAGGTCTTAGACACAGGTTCAAATGACTGGCTAGGGTCTTGGACATGGGGAAAAGGCCTTTAAGGTGGTGGAAGTATTCATAGCACAAGGTTCCACAATTCCAAACCCACACAATCACAGTCAAACAAACCGGTATTCCCTTTCTGCTATTCTGCATTACTCAATATCTCAAAAGCACAAGAGCGAAGGGGGTATAAATGTTAGCATTTCCAAGCCAGACTGCTAGGAAACACTACTTACTGGGCTTTATTCAGATTTTTGGTAGTGGCTCTCTTCTACTTTCATTTTTTTTCTTTGTTTTTCTTTCATTTTCTTTTCATTACTTAAGAGAGCCACCACTTCTGCATATATTTCAAACACATGGCCAACTTTTAAGCACTACCTCCAACACTCACATTAAATTGAGCAGAAACAGTAGAGAACATGTAAAAACCACTCTGTGGAACCTTCTAAAAGATGCAAAAGGGTGATTTTTTTCATTTCAGACCAAAAGAAAGAATAACACACGGCTCAAAGGGGCTGACTAGGGGATATGACACATCAGGACAGTCAATTTGGTCGTGGGCTAATCCTATGCCCCCATCATCTTAGATAGTGACAACGTGAATGCTACACATCATGGAAGAGGGATCTATCGCACAAGAAAGAAACGAGCAGGCTCAATTCTCACATGGCTACCTATATGCTCTATCTCACATTCTGATACCCTGAACTAGATGCATAAACGACTGTCAAGAACAAGTAATCAATCCAAGTCACAGTTGGTAAGGAAACAGTTGAAAAACTGAACCCCTACAAAATTCTACTGCACATCTCAGTCCTCATCATAGGTTGTCCTAGTCACAATCAAGCTGTCATGCATCAATCCGAAAACCATTCAATTCATCAATCAAAACACAGTGCCAATATGATCAAACAGCAGTACTTGGAGCCCTCAAATCGTAAGATTCGGACAGCGGACTAGGCTCCAAGCACTCAAATATAGATTCCAACCGATACAAAGCACCCCCCCCCCCCACACACTTAAGCACGACATTGCCCTCAATGGAGTAGAGGGAGAGATAAGGGGAACGATGTTACCGGATTGACATACTGCTGGGGGACTGGAAGTGGACCAGTCAGCGAGAAACAAACGGGAAGATGGACAGTTCTGCACGAATCGAACACCAAGAACACACTAGCACAATGTGCGTTAGGGAAAGTGTTAGCCCAGATGGCTACAAAATAAACAATCCACCAAAGAGAAACAAAAACAAAAACAAACGACACTAAGTTCCAGCTCCTCACACATGGAGCAAACACACAAAAGCCTAAAACAAAAAACACACTGAGATGGGAAACGAGTACAGCCTACTCGTCGCCAAGGTTATCGAAGTCGATGTCGTCCATGAAGGCGTCATCACCATCAGCTCCATCATCACCATCAGCTGGGGGAGATGGAAGTGGAGAGTCCTCCCAGGGAGTCCTCCAGACGGGCTGCTCGTCCGGCAGCAGCTGGAGCAGGTGCTGCTGGACCTCCTGCATGCACCTAGATCGAGCCTTCTCTCTCTCGATATGCGCCAATGTCACCCCCTGCTGGGTGGCCAGCTTGTCTAGGCGCTCATCATAAGCAGCCATCCTGTGCTGGTACTCGACCTGGTGAGCCGCGTACTGCTGCTGGAACTGGAGCTGCTGGTCAAGGATCTGCTGGTTTTGGAGACGCAACTGCTCGAACTGGGAGGCGAAGTAGTCCTGCCCGGGGAAAGCGGAGCTGCCACCCCCGTACTCGAAGGTGGTGGGGCGGGGGGTAGCAGCAGCATCCACCTCCTCGGGCTCCACCTCCTCATCAGCCGCACCCTCGGGAATCTCCGGCTGGACCTCCTCTGGGATCTGGGGTTGTGGAAACCACTCAATCCACTTAACACCTCACTCTTCTCGAAGCAGGTGCACTTACTGATGGTGAACTCGCCGAAAACACTGGTGTCGCCCTGCTCTGTGCACCCCTGCAGGGATAACTCGAAGTAGGCTGCCAGGCGGGTGATGAAGGGGGTGCAGTGGAGTTTCTTCAGCTGGGAAGCACTCTTGTCGAAGGTCCTCGCCACCACCGAGCCCAAGTGGAGAGGATGATCCCTCTGGTGCATAGACTGAATGAGGTACAGGGCGCGCTTGGTGATGGCTCTGGCACTGTCCGAGGCCGGAGTGTAGGACTTGGCCAGCATGTGGTGGAGCATGCAGTTGTCGAGCTGCAATGTGCTGGCCTTCGTCTTCCCCGCCGATGATGTAGTCCCCCTCTGGCTCGTGAAGCTCGGTGATGTAGTCCCTGTCATCAACCAGGCCGAGGCTGAGGGCGGTCGCCAGCTCCTGGTAGCTCATGGATTGGGGTGCACCGCCGAGCCTGAACTGGACGGCTGCTCCGTCCTTCCAATCGTCCGTGTCTGCATACCTGAAAGTCGTGTAGAACTCAAGTACGAGCTCGTAGTAGACCTTCTCTCGAATTTGGAGGAGACGGCGCCAGGGGCGGTTGATGACTGTGGCGGAGAAGTGCTCGTAGCAGTTCAGCTTCTCCAACTCGCGCTTGGACCAGCAATGATGCTGCCCAAATTTGCAGGCCAGGACGCTCTTAAAACGATCCTAGTGGGGCCCCCTTTTCAAATCTTGAATAAATGGGTGCCTGAGGTTGGGCTTCTTCATCGTCCTGCAAAAGAACAACCCAAAGTGGAACCAAGAGAGCCAAGAAAAATGTTAATCACACCCCCACACTTAAGAACAGAAAACATCCTAACCATGGTTTCACCCATGGTTCGGGGGTCAAAAACTCGATAAATCAAGCCTAATCTGAGTGGGGGTGCTCATCCATGAAAAAGTAGGCAACTCAAGGTTCACATTCATAGCAAATACACCCTCAAAGCACATAATTAAGGGTCCCAACCGACTCCCACAAAATGGTAAGAAAACAGGCATTTCATCGAACACCTTGTGTGCACTATTAAGTTAAG
The DNA here is from genome assembly GCA_946122785.1 of Linum tenue. Classification (NCBI taxonomy): domain Eukaryota; kingdom Viridiplantae; phylum Streptophyta; class Magnoliopsida; order Malpighiales; family Linaceae; genus Linum; species Linum tenue. The sequence goes on from CAMGYJ010000009.1 coordinate 22,034,946, forward strand.
CATGAAATTAGCACATTCATAGCACACAAGGCCTCAAATCAACATTGTAAATATGCCCTAACATCAATCATACATTATCCAAGCATTCCCCACATTCAATTTCATTCAATTCACTCATTTCAAGTGGATTCTCAAAACACACACCCTAATATCCAATTCTCCTTAATTCATAAGGTAAATGGCGAAATCAAACCTGGAGACTCAAGTAGGATTGTAGGGAATGATGAGATGAATGAAATGCACTTAACGAAAGTGCGAAAATCTGCGCGGAAGTGGTCGTCGGAGTCTCGCTGGAGTCTCGCTGGAAATCGCCTCCGGCGACAAAAACGTCGGCCAAATCTCCTCAAAATAGAGGGATAGGCCGCTTTTGGGGTGGGGAGGATGGTTTTATTGTTGGTTTGGTGAAAAGATGACATAAAATGGCCGAAAAAATCGAAATGGGGTGGTTTGTCGCGGTTTTCCGGCGAGTTTCAGAGGATTCCGGCGAGGATTTTGAAATTTCTGACCACTCGGCCGTGTCGGCCGAATTTATAGGACGTGGCTCGGCCACACGGCCAGGCTAACATGGCCGTGTGAGGTGCACTTTTGCCCGTGTTGGCCGACACGGCCAGGCCGAGAATTCCACATGGTCGTGCCAGTTGCACATTTGGCCGTGTGGAATTTGCCGAGAGCTCACACGGCCAAGGGATCAAAACCCACACGGCCGTGCGAGCATAAGAGTTGCCCGTGTCGGCCACATGGCCAGGCCAGGCCAAGCCACACGGCCGTGCCAGTTGCACTTTTGGCCGTGTGGAATTTGCCGAGAGCTCATACGGCCAGGGGATAAAATCCACACGGCCGTGTGAGCATCAGGCCTGGCCGTGTGAGCTTCTGGAGCCCCGAATTCAACCTGTTTTCACTCAAACACGACATTCGACTCTGGAACAACACCTCAAGACTCAATAAACACAAAAAACAAAAGGGAAAAAGTAAGAAAATGCAAACCTCGGTGGGGTTGCCTCCCTACAAGCGCTTCTTTACCGTCTTTTAGCTGGACGCCAGTAGAGGAACTAAGGGTCCTCGAGCTTGATCAGCAGCTCTGCGCGCTCGACAGCACCTCCCAAATACAACTTTAGGAGGTGGCCATTCACCTTGAATGGCTCGGTTTGAGCATTGCTGATCTCCACCGCACCGTGCGGGAAAACTTGGGTGACCGTGAAGGGTCCCGACCACCTCGAACGGAGCTTGCCCGGAAAGAGTTTCAGGCGTACATTGAAGAGCAGAACACGATCACCTACCTGAAACTCCTTCGGGCCCCTCAACCTCGCGTCGTGGAGACTCTTGGTGCGCTCTTTGTAGAGCAGGGTGTTCTCGTAGGTGTGGTAACGCCACTCCTCCAACTCCAGCAGCTGCAACTTACGTTCTGTACCTGCAACACTCAAATCCAGATTTAGCAGCTTAATGGCCCAGAAGGCCTTGTGCTCTAGCTCTACCGGCAAATGGCACGCCTTCCCATAGACAAGCCTATAGGGAGAAGTGCCAATCGGATTTTTATAGGCAGTCCTATACGCCCAGAGATAATCATCGAGCTTGGTGGACCAATCCTTGCGGGACTGATCCACCGTCTTTTCAATTATTTGTTTTAGCTCCCGGTTCGTCAGCTCGGCCTGCCCATTTGAGTGGGGATGGTAGGCCACCGACACCTGATGCTTAACGCCATAGCGAGAGAGGAGTTTAGTGAATTGCCCTTGAAAATGGGTTCCTCTATCACTAGTAATGGCGCGAGGTGTCCCGAACCGGGAGAACAGCTGCTTCAGAAATGAGCAGACCCGTCTTGCATCATTGGTGGGCATGGCTTGAGCTTCTGCCCACCTCGAGACGTAGTCCACTGCAACCAATATGTACAAATTGCCAAAAGATGGAGGGAATGGGCCCATGAAATCGATACCCCAAACAACAAAAATTTCACAAATAACAGAGATATGTTGGGGCATCTCATCCCGGGAAGAAATGTTACCTGACCTTTGGCAGCGGTCGCACTGTCGTGCGAAGGTGTCTGCATCCTTGAAGAGCGAGGGCCAATAGAAGCCCGACTGTAGCACCTTCCGCGCCGTGCGGTTTCCTCCATGGTGACCTCCAGTAGGTCCCTCGTGGCATTGAGACAGGATGTCTCCCATCTCATGCTCCATGACACAGCGCCGGATCACGCCATCTGCTCCGATTCTGAACAGTTAAGGATCCTCCCAGAAGTAGTGCTTCAGATCGGAGAAGAACTTGCGCTTGGCATGAGTAGCCATCCCCTTGGGTAACTGCTTTCCCACCAGATAATTGGCAAAATCAGAATACCAAGGGGCCACGTGTCCACCAGGGTCATCGCCAGCAATCGTTCACCCGGGAAGGAGTCATCGATCTCTTCCACGAAGTTGTCCACCGGAGGGGCTTCCAACCGTGAGAGATGATCTGCAGCAACATTCTCTGCTCCTTTCTTGTCCCGGATCTCGATATCAAACTCCTGCAGCAGCAGGATCCAGCGGATGAGCCTAGGCTTTACATCAGCCTTGCTCATCAGATAGCGAATCTCCGAGTGGTCAGTGTAGACCACCACATGGGAGAGCACCAGATAGGGTCGGAACTTATCAAACGCATACACCACGGCGAGGAGCTACTTCTCAGTGGTGGCGTAGTTCTCTTGTGCATCGTTCAAGGTCTTGGACGCGTAGTAGATGGGCTGGAAGTGCTTCTCGCGTCTCTGACCCAGAACTGCTCCGACTGCATAGTCACTCGCATCGCACATCAGCTCAAAAGGAAGAGACCAGTCAGGAGTCACCATGATAGGTGCATGGGTAAGCTTCTCCTTCAGAGTCTCAAATGCAGCTGTGCACTCAGGAGTGAACTGAAATGGTGCATCCTTCTCCAGCAGCTTGGTCAAAGGCAGGGCAATCTTCGAGAAATCTTTGATGAAGCGCCGGTAAAAGCCTACATGACCCAGAAAGCTGCGAATCCCCTTCACAGAAACAGGAGGAGGTAGCTGACTGATCATCTCTATCTTCGTGCGATCCACCTCAATCCCCTGCTTGGAGATCTTGTGCCCGAGCACAATACCCTCACGAACCATAAAATGGCACTTCTCCCAGCTGAGTGCCAGATTAGTCTCCTCGCACCTCTTCAGAACGAGTTCCAGGTTATGGAGACAGTGAGTGAAGGAGTCTCCATACACCGAGAAATCATCCATGAAGACTTCCATGATCTCTCCAACCAGTCGGTCGAAGATCGCCAGCATGCATCTCTGGAAGGTCACCGGTGCATTACACAGCCCAAATGGAATCCTCCGGTAAGCAAAGGTACCGAAGGGGCAAGTGAATGTGGTCTTCACCTGATCCTCCGGTGCAATAGGAATCTGGAAGTAACCAGACATGCCATCCAGGAAGCAATAAAACTCATGGCTCCAGCATTTGATCAATGAAAGGTAGGGGAAAATGATCTTTCCTGGTGGCGTCGTTCAGGCGCCGGTAATCGATGCAGACTCTCCAGCCGGTCACGGTCCGCATCGGGATCAACTCCTTCTTCTCATTCGGGACCACAGTCATCCCGCCTGTCTTCGGGACCACCTGAGTGGGGCTGACCCACTTGCTATCAGATATAGTAAAGATGATCCCTGCATCCATGAGCTTCACAATCTCTGCCCGGACCACTGCCTCCAAATTAGGAGACAATCTCCTCTGTGGCTGCCTGACTGGCTTAACCTCATCCTCCATCAAAATTCTGTGGGAGCAGAAGGATGGGCTAATGCCTCTGATGTCTGTGATCTTCCATGCCATGGCCCGGGCATACTTCTGCAGCAGAGCCACCAGCCTGCTCTTCTGCTCGGGTGTCAGATCCGAGCTAATAATAACCGGTAGCTTATTCCCCTCCCGGAGAAATGCATACTCCAGGTGAGATGGGAGGGGTTTAAGCTCCAACTCTGGTGGCTCCTCCAGTGATGTAGCGATCCGGGGCGAGATAGGGATTGGCTTGAATGGTATCTCTCGCCCCTCGATCGCAGCCTCGTCCAGCTCCGCAAGCTGCTCCTCCAGCTGCACATCCTGTGATGTCTGTTCCCCTAGCAAAAGACAACGCTCAAGGAAATCATCAGTACCCGCACTCGTGATGGCGAGTGCGGTCTCAAAATCAGCAACAACATCACAGTAATCTAAATCATCATGGAGCTGGGGGTGTTTCATATTATCAGAAACAGAGAAGGTGATTTGTTCACCCCCCAACTCTCAAAATCAGTTTTCCATCATTCACATCAATAAGCGCCTTGGCGGTGGCGAGAAAAGGTCTACCCAGTATCAATGGCACATCAACATCCTCATTTATGTCCAAAATCACAAAATCAACAGGATATGAAAATGGCCCTACTGCGACTATCAAGTCCTCTACTATACCCCTTGGATGCACAATGGATCTATCAGCAAGCTGGATGCTCATCCTAGTATCACTGGGTTCACCTAGGCCTAGCTTTTTAAACAGTTTATATGGTATGGCATTTATGCTAGCGCCTAAATCCGCCAAGGACTTCCCTACATGCAAACTACCAATCATGCAAGGGATAGTGAAACTCCCTGGGTCTTTTCGCTTCTCTGGTAGTTTGTTCTGCCGGATGGCAGAACACTCCTCGTTGAGCATCACCGTTGACAGCTCCCCAAGCTTCCTCTTGTTGGTGAGGAGATCCTTCATGAACTTGGCATACTTGGGCATCTTCGATAATGCCTCCACGAAGGGCATGCTTATGTTTACCTGCTTCAGCATTGCCATGAATTTGGCAAACTCAGTCTCCAGTCAGTCCTTGTGCAACCGAGTAGGAAAGGGAAGCTGTGGTACATACTCCTTCACCACTAGTTGCGGTTTAGGAGCAGGCACCTCAACCTCCTTCTCCATTTCTTCCTTATTAGCTGGAAGTGCTGAAGCAGGGGTCTCTCTCTCCTCTGCCCGAACAGGTGGATCGGCAGTCACCTTGTCACTCCTGATTGTGATGGCACTGCAGTTGGTATTCGGGTCCTACGGGTGAGGAATGGTCTGACCAGGCAAGGTACCAGGAGTCCTCTAAGCTATAGCCTGGGCAACACTCCCAAGCTGGGTCTGTATATCCCGCAGCACAGCCTGCGTGTTTCTCTGACCAGCTTCTAGCTCCAAGAATTTGCCTGAAGCTTTCTCCATAAATTGCTCAATGGTCACTCTGTACTGGGGCTGCAGGTGCTGCCCCTGTCTGCTGAAATGGTTGCACCTGTGACTGAGGTGGAACTGGCCCCTGTCTGGGCGGGTAGAGTGGCTACTGTGGCTACTGAAATTGCCCTTGTCTAGGCTGGTACGGAGGCCTCTGGAAACCAGGTGGTCCCTGGGGAGCTGGTGGTTTGGGATTTGCCCCAGCCCAAGAAAAGTTAGGATGTTGGCGCCACCCCTCGTTATAGGTGTTGCTGTAGGGGTCGAAGCGCATGGAATTACTGATGAAGTCCACCTGCTCCTGGGGAGTAGACGATTCCCTCATCGCCTGACAGTCCTCCACGGTGTGATGGGAGCTCTCACACCACTGGCAGTGCATCGCCTGCGGCTGTCCTGTACTTGCAATCAAACCAGAGCGATCGATAGCTGAAACCAGCTTCGATACCACCTGCACCAAATCAGATGACTGGGTGCCCACAGATGCACACCCCGTCCTGGTGCTCGTCTCGATTTCCTGGCAGTTCCCCAATCGTACCCGTTCTCCGCCATCTCCTCAAAGAGTTGATTCAGCTGTGGCGGTGTTTTGGTCAGCATGTTCCCGCCACAAACCGAGTCAATCAGCTGCTTGTCCTCCGGGAAGAGGGCGTGATAGAAGGTGCCCACCTTGAAAGCATCATTGAAACCATGATTGGGACACCTGAGAAAGAGACTAGTGTATCTCTCCCAAGCATCCCTGATGGTCTCATCCTCATCCTGAGCAAAATGGGTAATTTGCTTCTGCAAGTCAGCCGTCTTGAATGGAGGATGGTAGCGGGTGAGGAACTTGTCCGCCAGGTTGGCGAACGTGGTGATAGAGCAGGAGGTCGAGTGTCTAGCCACTCCTTTGCCTGCCCCTCCAAAGTAAATGGGAAGTACCTCAGCTGGATGGCATCTGCTGGGACCCCATTTATCTTGATTCCATCAATCAGCTCGTGGAATCTCCTCAGATGCGATTTGGGGCACTCACCCTCCTTGCCACAGAACACCACTGAACCGCGCAGCATGGTGATTACTGAGGTGCTCAGCTCAAAATTGTTGGCTGGGACATGAGGGTGTTGAATGGGTGACCTCATGTCCGCGGCTCTGGCGGTCCAGTAGGATCCCATGGTCTGCTCCTCTGGATTGATCATATTCTGGTTCTCTGGATCAGCCATCTCTTCTTCTTCTTCTTCAATCTGCAGCTGTGATAGCGCCTCCTCCGCAGCCAGTCGCGCCTTTAGAGCCCGCTTGAAGTTCCTGCAGGTTCGTTCAAGCTCCTGGTCTAATGGTAGTAGATCTCCCGACTGGCTACGGCTCATGCACTACCTGCACACAATCAGCAGAAGCAACCCGTGAAGGCACACAGGTGGAAGAGAAAAAATGCAATAAATAAAAAACTAGAGTAACAAATTCTCACGTCTCCCCAATAACCTAGAGGTTCCCCGGCAACGGCGCCAAAAACTTGACACGCCAAAACACAACACCAAATTGCGACCAAGTGTAATCGCAGTCCGGGAATGCAGTAACAGGCAAGTTCTATTATCCACCCGGGGTCTAGATCTACTGCTTACTCTGTGATTAACTATTATCTAGCCAACTAAGTTGAGTGATTGTTGTTTAAAGCAAAAGCAGTAAGAAAGCAGGAAATGGTTCGGTTTTCTAAAGCAGGAAAGAGTCACTCGGGAATGAGTCCCCCTAGCTCCTTAGTTAGGTTTAATTGTAATTACCCTGGGTTGATTTACTATTGATTAGACTGCGGAAGATCCGATAGTAGCTTGGAATCTCTTAAGCTGACCAAGCCCTCTCAGTCTAACTACCCGGCAGACGACTAGTCTTCACCGGGATAGAAAGCTGAAGCAATGAGCACAGAACTCCACTACTGGAATTGAATTCCAGTACAAAGCAGTAAACTGGCTAACTCTCGTATAACCAATCTCCTACTATCGAATGAAGAGGCTCTAACAACCTAATCAGATTCTATCTATCTCAGGTTGAAGTAGAAATCAAGAAAAGCTGATCAGACTTCAATCAATTCAATAAAACATGCATCATTCGATTAAAACCAAACAGTATAATCATCCCAAGTCATTATAATCAAATCCCTAACACAAGGAACTAGGGTTCTTCATACCCAAGTGAGAGAAGGGTTCTACTCCATAGAGAGGGAGAAGAAAACAGTAATCAGAGTAGTCATACTCATAAATATGAGGAAAATCTTCTCTGGGATGATGATTTCCACTCCTATGACGATCTCCAAGCTCGATTTGATGAAACCCAGCTCCAAGATAGCTTCTAGGATGTGTTCTTCCGTCTTCGCACTTTCTCTCTCTAGGGCTCTGTTTTCGGTCTGAAAATCCGATTCTCTCACTTGTGGCTCGAAATTGGCTGAAAAAACAAGATTTCCCGACTCACACGGGCAGGCCACACGGCCGTGTGGCTCACCCAGTTGCCCGTGTGACTCAAAACGCGGCGTATCAATTAGTTGAGTTTCAGGCTTCCCACACGGCCAGGGTCACACGGTCGTGTGGAAAATCTGCTCTGCCCGTGTTTGCTCTCGGCACAACTCACACGGCCACCTTGCTCCTTCACACGGTCGTGTGGAAATTATTTGTGCCCGTGTGAAGGCTCGCACAATCCCACACGGCCACATTGGTCACTTGCACGGCTGTGTGGGGTTTGTGTGTGCCCGTGTGGCTTCCTTAGCACCTCGCCACGCGTCCGATCTTCATCCAATCGACCCCAAACTCGCTCCCAAGCCTCCATTCACGTACTAGGACCTGAAATATCACAAACAAGCACAACCTAGCGTGAAATCGGCCTAAAACACGAGAAACCACATCTCAAACGGTGTAAGAACGGGGGTAAAAACATGTGTAATTAACGGTCTATCAGTGATAATGCCCCCCAAGTGCATCGTGTCCACTCAGTCCCGACCGTGGCATCTGGTGAAGGTGGTAGCAACCACAACTCTCATATGAAGAGGATTTGCCAGCCGTTCATGGAATGGAGGGTTATCAACCCTCTATTCATGATCATGTGCCCCGACATTAGGCTGGGGATGATGGAACTCGTCCGCAGGATGTGCAGAATCCCTCAGTTCACGGACATAGGAGCCAGTTCTCGGTCACTAAGACCGTGAACTTAACTCGCTGCCTGTGAGCTAGGGTTAAACGATGAGTTTTGATAACAGGGGGAGCACCCTCAGCTCACGGACGAAGGCACTAGTTCATGGTCACTAAGATCGTGAACTGAAAGCACAAACCGTGAACTCAGTAAAAAACAAGGCACTCCCAAAAAGTGAAAAATAAGGAAAAGAAAACAAACTATCATTGAGTTGCCACCCAACAAGCGCTAGTTTAACGTCACTAGCTCGATGTTATGGATCTATCATGCTTGAGGGCATGAAGCCACCGAGAGTGGATCCGCCACGGTCTCGGGGCGAGGCCTGTCACCTCCTACATTTATCTTTTAGACGGGAGGAGGCTCGGTTAAGCCTATCCCTCCACACTCTCTTCTTCTTTCCTCCGGGCTTAGTACCCGCCTTGGTTTCCGCACTTAATCATCAAATGGAACACACACACTAGTGAGGTTTGCCTTGAGAGGCTCACCTCCATTCATACCACTCGAGTCCATTTCTTTCACAACATCATTTTTAACCTTAGGATCAGTTGAAAGAGTGAGTTGCTCCTCTCCATCTCTCAAAACCAGAGTTCCCTCATTAACATCGATTAAGGCCTTGACGGTGGAAAGAAAGGGGAGTCCTAGTATGAGTGGCAAATCCGCATCTTCACTGATATCAAGGATAACAAAATCCGTCGGATAATAGAAATTGCCAACTCTCATTAGGATGTCCTCCACAATACCACTAGGACTAATGATAGAACGATCGGCCAATGTGAGACTTAGCCTAGTGTGCTTCAATTCACCCAAATGCAACTTCAAAAAAAGCTTGAAAGGAATCACATTAATGCTTGCTCCTAAGTCCACCAAGGAGTTTTCTATATGATGGTTTCCGATGCAAAGAGGTATAGTAAAACTACCTAGATCCGGTCTTTTTAGGCAACCTGTTGAGGATAAAGGCGGAGCACTCCTCACCTAAGGTGACATTGGCGAGGTCTTCATATTTTGGCTTCTTGGTGAGAATCCCCTTGAGGTATTTGGCATAACTCGGCATGGGCGCCATGGCCTCCAAGAATGAAATGGTGATGCGGAGCTTCTTGATAATCTCCATATGAATCCACCACATTCCACCTTCAATCGGTCCTTGTACATTCTTGTGGGGAAAGGAAGAGGAGACTTGTACTCAGCCACTTGTGGTGGCGTCGGCAATGCCTTCTTAGGCTCTTCTACCGTTTCTCACACTTCTTCGTGATCATTGGCCGTTGGAGGGGTCTTTTCTTCTTCCATCATTTCCTCAGGAACAACCTCCGGGGTAACCTTCCCACTCCCCAAAAGAATAGCATCGCAACCGACATTTTGATCTTTGGGGTTGACAATGGTTTGTGAGGGTAGAGCTCTGACACGCTAAAACACAACACCTAACAATGGCCAAGTGTAACCAATGAAAGGGACTGCAGTAAAGGCAAGTTTAATTATCAACCCGGGGTCTAGATCTACTGCTTACTCCGTGATTCTCTATTATCTAGCAAACTAAGTCGAGTGATTGTTGTGAAAAGTAAAAGCAACAAGAAAGCAGTAAATTGTTCGGGTTTCTAAAGCAGGCAAGAGTCACTCGGGATTGAGTCCCCCTAGCCCCTTAGTTAGGTTCAATTGCAATTCCCTGGGTTGATTTACTGAAGATTAGACTGCGGAAGATCCGACAGTAGCTTGGAATCTCTTAAGCTGACCAAGCCCTCTCAGTCTAACTACCCGGCAGACGACTAGTCTTCACCGGGATAGAAAGCTGAGGCTATGAACACAGAACTCCATTACTGGCGTCAAGAACACCAGTACAAAGCAGTAAACTGGCTAACTCTCGTATAGCCAATCTCCTACTATCGAATGAAGAGGCTCTAACAACCTAATCAGATTCTATCTATCTCAGGTTGAAGCAGAAATTGAGAAAAGCTGATCAGACTCAAATCAATTCATTAAACATGCGTCATTCGATTAAAATCAAAAAGTAATATCATCCCAAGTCATTACAATCAAATCCCTAACACAAGGAACTAGGGTTCTTCATACCCAAGTGAGAGAAGGGTTCTACTCCATAGAGAGAGAAGAGAAAACAAGAATCGGATTAGTCATACTCATAACGATGAGGATAATCTGCTCCGGGACGATGATTTCCACTCCTATGACAATCTCCAGGCTCGATTCGATGAAATCCAGCTCTAGGACAGCTTCTAGGATGTGTTCTTCGCACTTTCTCTCTCTAGGGCTCTGTTTTTGCTCTGAAAACACCATTCTCCCACTTTTGGCTCGGATTAGGCTTTAAAACCGGTTTCCCCGAGTTGCACGGCCAGGTGCACGGCCGTGCACATCACCATTCTGGCCGTGCACCCTGAAATGCACCGTTTCACTTAATCGGCCTTCAACCATCCTGCACGGCCAGGTGCACGGCCGTGCAGATCTTCAGGGGTGCCCGTGCAGCTCCTCGGCATAAGGCGCACGGCCAGAGTTGCATATTGCACGGCCGTGCAGCCTCCCTGGTCTGCCCGTGCAGCTCTCCAAAAGGCTCGCCATTCGTCCGTTCGTCGTCCAATCAACCCCAGACTCGCTCCTAAGCCTTCATTCACGTACTAGGACCTGAAATATCACAAACAAGCACAACCTAGCGTGAAATCGGCCTAAAACACGAGAATCAACACCTCCAACGGTGTTAGTATGAGGATAAAAACATGTGTAAATGACGGTCTATCAAGCTCCCCTTGGTCTCTCGGTGAGGATTCTGGCGAGATTACCAATTTGCACCTCCAAGTTTTGAAGGCCTGCTTGATCGCTCTTTAATCCTGCCTCAATCGAGGTAAACTTTGTTGTTACCACATCTATAAATTTCTCAATCTTCTCAAACTTTTGGGTGCTCATGCTCACAAAGGTGGCCACAAGGTCTTTAAGTTTTGCAAACTTTTCGGGTTTTTGGAACCCTTAACTTCCTGGAGCTTAAAACGGTTGGAGCCTTGGAATTGCGGCATTTGTTGAATGAAAGTAGGCCTTAGTTGATAATTTCCCGTCGATCCTTGGAAATCGGGGGGTCTTAGTTTGGTAGGAGAAGACCAAGAGAAATTTGAATCATTTTGCCACCTCGGGTTGTAAGTGTTGCTATAGGGGTTGTTCCCCCTAGCATTGGCAATGAAACTCACTTGCTCCTCGGGGGTTCTTGATTCCTTTATCATTTGACAGTCCAATATCTTGTGGTTAGTATTTGAACACAAATCACATGCCATTACCAGCCTCTTCCCATGCTTCTTATCCTCTATGAGTGCATCAATTAACCGATCAATCTTCGGTTCAAGCAGGGAACTCACGCCTACACTTTGCACTCCCCTTGCGGTGCTTCTCTTCCCACTTCTCATCAAACCCCAATCATACCCTTTACTTTCCATGTCTTCAAGCAACTCGGTCCCTTGGGGTGGAGTCATGTTTATCAATTTCCCTTGACATAATGAGTCAATGAGGATCTTGTCGTCTTGGTGGAGACCACCATAGAAGGTCTCAATCCGGAATTGCTCCTCAAATCCATGATTTGGGCATTGGAGGAAGTAGTCGGGGTACCTTTCCCAAGCATCCCTCGATGTCTCATCTTCCTCTTGCTCAAAGTGGGTGATCTTCTTGCGCCACTTCGTCGTCTTTCAAGGTGGGCAATACTGAGTGATAAACTTGTTGAGCATGTCATCCCACGAGGTGATCAAGAGAGCCGACCTATTGTTGAGCCACCAAGACGCATTCCCCGCAAGAGAGTAGGGGAATAGCCTCAACTTCAAAGCATCCTCGGGGACACCATTGATCTCCAAACTCCCCGCAAGTTCAATGAACTTCTGAACATGCTCCCTTGGAGACTCGTTGCTAAGCCCATGAAATAGGGCATTATTTTGAATCATGGTGCCAAGGGCGGGCTTGATCTCAAAAAATTTTGCGGCCACGAATGGATGTTGAATGGGGGGTTGAATATCTGTCGCCCTTGGAGCCATGTAGTAACCCATGGTCCTTGGTTGCTCCTCTGCAGTCACTCCATCTTGAGCGGGTTAATTAGCCGCCATCTCGGCTTCACTTCCTTGCTCTTTGGAATCAACTCCTTCTTCAACTACAACTTCCTCTTCTATCCTTCTTCTTGCCTCCGCCAATTCCCTCTCATGAGTCAAGTATCGGAGTGTGCGTTTGAGATTCTCGTCTAGTGGCGCCGAAGGTGTCGGATTACTCGGGTCGATACACCTACCTGCACAAACTCAAAAGAACCACAACACGTCTAGCACAAGCAAGATTCACAAACACAAAAGCGAAAAGTAAAAGCTAAATTAACACCAAACAATCTTTTCAAAATAATAAATTGTTTGCTCCCCGGCAACGACACAAAAAACTTGACTCGTCCCGAATGCCAGAATAAAACTCCCAAATAAGGCCCAAGTATAAACCTTAATTGGGTGCAATATAAGGCAAGTATGTTTAAATGTTTACCCGGGCTGGTTCGTGTACACCTACTTTGATTGTTTGTAACATTATCTAGCAGTTAATTTTTGGTGAAAACAACGATCTATAGCTAAAATGTTCGGAAAAGTAAATGGATTTGACACTAATTGAGAAGGCTTCACCCGGGTGTTTCTCCCCCTAGCTAACAATTATGACTTGTCAGATCAAATGCACATGTGTGGTAAGGTGGTTCTAAACCGTAGGGAAGTGCAATAAGTAGCCAAACGCCATTCTCTTGGTCTCTAGGTCGAGGGAATTCGATTCAAGCCACCAAAGTGACTCTATTGACCTATCGAATAAGGGTTGCCAAGACTTCACCCTCGAATCGGAGTTTCGACGGCCAATTACTACCAACCCTAGGTGCTAATACGAAATAAGAGGGGTGCCCTACATTAACCTAGATAGGAGACAAGGAACTGCCTAAAAAACCCAGCTTTGCAAGCCTCTTTCAAAGAAAGGGGGTTTTCTCTATACCTAGGTTATAATGGCAATTAGATTGATACGCTTTCTCACAACACAACACAATCATTCATGAATAATTCCTCCACATTCAAATTAAACACATCCACTCACAAGTGAAAGAAAAACAAGAGTGAAGAAGGGACTACTCCATGTTATGAGAAGGGAAAACGCAAGAGAGAAGAAGGAAAACCGTCAATGAGATGCTAACCTTGCTCCTTTGTGTTGAAGAGATCCTCCTTTGGGGGAGGAATTCCCAAATCCTTGCTGGAAGATGAAACCCTAGCTTCTCCTCTTCTTTGGTTCGTCACTTTCTCACTCCAGAAATGTGAAGAAAAAGAAGTTTCTCAAACTAGGTCTCTATGATTTTCTTTCCTTCAGCTCAACCTCCTTTATATACCCAGATCTGGCTTAGATCACAATCCCTGTTCACGGCCATGAACTGAAAGCCCGGATAGTGATCTACTGATCTCAAGTCAAAATGCACCGCATCACTAAGTTCAGTTCACAGACAATGGCGTGAGTTCATGATCTGACTTGTGTCCATTGAAAGCAATTTATGGTCTGGATGCCTGGCGGTTCACGGGTAGTGCCTCTAGTTCACAGTCTTGATGACCATGAGCACACAACCCCAACCGTGATATGCTGCTGCTTCCACACTTTGACTTGATTTTTCGCCCTTACGTCCAACTTTTGACTCCGGGGTTGGTTCCACCTGCCGTAGTCTGAAAAACACCAAAACCAGGCAAAACCCGGCCTAAAACAAACTTACCGGAGTAAAAATGCTTCAAATGACTAAGCAAACAGGTGGTAAAAAGTGTGCAAATGAGCCAGAATCAACAGGTTCAAACAAATTAGACATCAGGTCAAAGCATGCAATGATATTCCAGCCATACCAGCTTACAAATTTCATTTCATCAAACAAGATTATATTGAAAAGAAACGCAACCAATAAAATTTATTTCAGGTTCATATTACCATTCCCACATCAAATTTACTTTAATTAAATGCATGTACAATCAAGACATTAACTTTTCAATGTTTCATTTTACACATGTTGATGTTGTTGGTCTGTCTTATTTGGTATTCATATTTACTGACTTCTACTAGATTTACTAGGAAAGTTTCCCGCAAAGAGCTTCATGTAAAACTTCACGAGTATGTAATTCATTCAGGTCACGGTTAAAATAGCATACATTATTTTAACTTCAATTGCGAATCTATATACAATTTGGGCACAAGGGATTGGTTATCAAGGTAACTCTCTTTAATATGATAGTTACTCAATAAAATTTCATCCTTACAAATGCGGATAATCGCCCTCTCATCTTGGTCTTTATGTTATTATATGTTGCTAATTACAATAGTAAGGACACATATTAATTAATCCAAGCATTTTTAAACAATTTAATTATATTTAATTAAATGATCGTCAAATTTTCATACAAGAACACCTTTTCCTCAACTAGAGCAACCTTGCTGCTGGCGAATCGAAAAATTCTGGAAGTCATTAATTTTGGGCCAAAGTGAAATTCACGATTATAATCATCGTATGTGTTTATGCATATAAGGTTGAAGTTCGAATGACAAATATAGATTAATTAACATTCTTTTTCGGTGAATAAAGTGACGATGATTTAACTCAAACCCCAACCAAAACACAACATGAGCTCAATCAATTAAAAATGAAAAATGGAGAAGAGCTAAGTAACACGTCTGATTTAACTCTACCATTAACTATCAAATACTATCTCTTTCTGCAATATGTAGGGAAATATGTACTTAGTCAAATGCAAATTTATTGAGGTTAAGGATGGACAGTACTATGCTGGATGCGAAACCTTTCCACAAAACTCGAAGGTGACTCCGATGAGTACTTCTACGGGAATTGTACAACGACATTAAAAATGACAACATCAAAGTAACTTAACCATTATTAACATGAATTTGGATTTGGTATAGTTTGTTTGACGAATATACATGTCAATTGATTGGATTTTAATTTTCTTCAACAAAATTTAATTATTTTTTGTTGAAGCACATAAATTATATTACAGTATAGGTTCGAGTTCAAAACTTTTCTTTTTGTAATACTACAAAACCTTATCTAATAGTTGTAATTTGGGAACAAGAGATCTAATGGTCCAAATTATAATGGCGCAAGAAGGGAAATAAGGGCTTAAGGGTAGAGCTGACCTGATTTTTAGGGTAGCATTCAAATTTATGGATGTGTGGTCAATACACTTGTCAAATCTTCTCTAAAAATTCAACAGACCGTATCCATTTTGATTTTTTAACAACAAATTTCCAAGTCATCTTACAGACTGTAATATGATATCATAGTGGTATGATGTTGATAGAATAGTGATATGATAGTGATAATACAATAACAAAAAAATACCATTTTCTTAGCAATTAGCAATATGCATTGACGCCCTGAATTCAACAGGTTACATAAATATATATTACAATATCAAATTAAAAGAGATTCCAGGAGATTGGTGTCTGGGTAAAAAATGAATATGTGCATTTCATATGGGGTTACTTTTTCTTCTACTCATATTTGGTTTGCATGAGAACATAAAATGAGTTGATTGCTTGATTAACGTGGGCTTCCCATTGCCAATTTATATTTTGGTGGAATGTATTGATTAAAAAAATTGATATTTATTATTTACTAACTAAAAACAACATCTACTACAACAATTATTATTATTTTTTATTTTTTTACCATTATTATATAGATTTAAGATCAATTTTTTGAATGTCGGTTGAAAAGCTATTCCAAGAAAATGATAGATTTAGAGGACCACCACCTGCTCATCTTACACAGTGGAGAGCATGACATTGAAGTTCGGTATCAAGCTCATAGATTACAATATCACTAATCCAACAAGTGAGTAAACAATTTTCAAGAGAGAGAAAGTTGAGGAAGATCATAACAACGAAAATCTTACTAACTTGATCGAGGTAAATTCTATTTGAATCAAAATGATAATCAATATTAATTTCAAATTTGTACTATTCACTATTGCATTTGGGTTTGGACTTTTATACCATGCAGAGGTCATATTTAGTTATATTCTTTAATATATTTGATATCTTGCAAATGCCAGATGAAGTAAGCTGATGTTTTAATTAATAGAATTGGTTTGGATGAATTATATTCATATAAATCAATCACCAGTTAAAAGGTGGAGAACACCCTTTTATTTCTTTCGTTGACTACTTGAAAATATAGCGAATTTAGTATTTCTAATTTTGGTATTCTGTTGGGAACTTTGCTTCTATTCCCACTAACTTGCAATTAATTATTAGTTCTATACAGCTGCAAATTTATCTACAAAATACTGACCACTTATGATTCGATAAAATCACACCATGCTTTGTACTTTTGAATGTCAATAATCTAAACTAGTTTTGTGCCCGCCCAATGGTCGTCGAGTGTCATTTGTTTGTACTTTTCCTTCTATTATTTGTTATGTTTCCAATTGTATCAGATTCCTATTTTCATATTTATTTATTATTGTTACATATTATCACTAACTTATATTATATGAGGGCCGCTACATTTACTCTAGGTTTTAATGATGATCAACAATAAAGTCAAACAACGTTGTAACTTCATCACCGCTTAAAAAATATTATTCATGACCATCAGATCTTTGATTGACCAACAATTGTCAACTTCATCAGTTGTACATGGTTTAAACTCGTGTACACCACCTTACCGTACTCCTATAGAGTTGGTATTTAGACCACGAATTAACGGAGTTTGACACATGATGTTATACCATATTCTCCAATAGGTGAAACACAGTCTCTAATTCTCTAATCCAAATCGTACGATTCATTTAATGAAAAATAATAACCACCAATTCTTATTTGTCAAAATATATTAACATACAACTAATAGGTATGAATGAAGGTTCATATTACACCTCGAGTGTACGCTAGCCTTTTCCGCCATTATATCAAAGTACAACCAAACTATGCTGCTATATATGTTTCTTACCTTCAACATTGTACGAATGATATCAAAGCAAATGTTAGTTATGGAGACACTTTGTCTTCACTTCACATTATCATCCAATATTAAATATGTGAATAACTTGAATTGTGTGATAAATTAATACAAACATAAAGGCGTTCTGTTGTGTAGTCACCATAGTAACTGAATTTATAGAACATCGTCATGATATGATCCTGTGTTGGTTTTACAGGACACCAGTCCGGGTACGTCCCACCCTGGTATACATGACATCGGTTAGGGTAAGGACCCGCAATGGCTTTATAGGACACCAGTCTAGGTACGATCTGTGGTGGTATGCATGACATCTACTATACTACCCGATGAGTGTATGACTTGGCAAATTAAGATGTAAAATGCAATGAACCTAACCATGCATGTGATTCAATCCTTGTATAAATATTACAATGATTTTCTATGATGTGATATATGAAATGTGCACATCGATGATGATGATTTTCTATGGTGTCTTATATAATGATTTAAGATTGGATGATATGATGTTTTTCTATGTTGGGATAGGGGTTACATGGTAATGCCAGTATGATGTGATATTTGATGCATACATGTTTAAACATTGAGTTATCAAGAGACTGGGTGATGCCTACATGGTATTTGAGATGATGAATGTGATATGGCATGTGGTGATGAATGAATGTTTATTTGACTGAATAAGATATAACATATCGGATGTATCTTGACAGCTAAGTTAAGCCAGTAAGGTCTGAGAGGTGGGTGACGGGAAACTGAATACTTCATGTTCTGTCATGGTCAATGGGAGGGACAATAAGTTATTTTGAACTATACTCTTAAAGGTAATGGAGAAGATATAGATCATTATCTTATGAGTAAGGTTGTCTGGCGAGTATAACTTGTTACTAAAAATAGTAATAGTAATATATGTATTAAGGTGTCACATTAAGTAAGGATTAAAATAGTTATTTACATATCAACCATCATATATCCAATAGCTTAAGATTCGTTTACAAATTTGCTTAACTTAGGTGTTATTCATCTAAATATGACTCAAAGTTGCACATCTACACTCATGTAGGCAAAAGAAAAGAAGTTATGTCAAACAATAAAAAGTGAAAAGAAAGAAATTATAATTACATTAGGAAAAACGTAAAGACAATGTTTTTTATAATTGTGCATGAAAGAATATTTTATGACGTACGGAAAATGAAAAGAGAAAGAAGTTGGAATACCATAAAAGAAAAGATAATGATATCATTTTAATATGCGAGAAATGTCAAATTCAATCCTAAAAATGACAAATGCATTATGTATATGTACATGACTTTTTTTGTAACTTCTTTCACCAATTGGTCACAAATATATTTAAACCATATAACCATAGTTCGGTTCTGAAAAATATACAAAAAAACTTGGTGACCATTGGTGTCTAGTGATATTCTTAAACACATGAAATTTTGTGTATATATCACCGAGCATATGACTGAACTATGTTGATTTATTTCATATATATAATTATAGTAAGTATTTTCTAACAAATTGCAACATATCTACATTGATTCACATATTTATAGTAGTTCGTACAAACAACATGTTAAATTCTTCGTCTTCTAGAATGCGAAAGAAGATTATTTTATTCTATTGGTTAAAAAATTGAAATGATTATAGTTTGAACTTCTAGATTGCATGATTAAATCTTAGTTATGGTGATTAATATATGTGTTTTGTTGTGGTTAATAGCATCAAATATACGTTATCCTGGTGGTTGAACATTTGAAATGATGATAGTTTGACCTCATAGGTCACAGGTTCAAATCTTGGTCATGATGATTGATATACATGTTTATTTAGTTTTTATTTTAATGTAACTAATAACTTAAAATGTTAAATATGACAAAATGACATGGAATATTGTGGAGATTTAGTTGGTCCTACGTGGCAAAAATTTGCTCCACAACGGCCATAATATAAGTTAAGATAAGATAAGATAAGATTCATAATGTTGGTGTAGGAGAACAAGAATGACACTGCTAATTGTGGAGGTAGTGCTAGATATGATGATGTCGAGAAGAAGAGAGACATTGTTCATGAGGAAGATATAAAGACTGGTGTAGGGGACATAGAAAAAAAATCCTAAAAACGATTCGTAGGTTGGACGAGAGAAATTCTACTCTAATGAAAAAGATGATTGCATTTGCAAATATATTTTACCATCAGATTTTTGTGTTCAATGGAATACAGGGAAACAAAGGAAGAGATAATTGCAATGCAAGAGAAGAGGGAAGAGTCAATTGATATTGGAGTTAAATGTATCAGTAATAGAGATGAAAACATTATTACCGGTGATGATGAGCCTTTTGCTTATCCAGAGGAAATGCAAACAAGTAAGAAAAAATGTGTTGTAATCTCTGGCAATGATGAGAAATTAGAAGGATTGTTTCAATTTGTCTTTAAAAGTTGGTTCCTTTTTAACTTTTGGGTTTTTCTTTGTTAAGATTTTAGCCATTTAGTCATTAAAATATCGAAAAGTATGATGTTTATCCTTTTGAATTGTTGAACCATGTTAATAATAATGTTTAGAGAATTTGTAAAACTTAGATTTTCTTATATTAATGTGTAACTCATATACAAATTGTTGTTATTTATGTGATTCCCAACAAAATCCGGCCATCTCGCCGCACCTGTAATTAGGAAGAACCTTATGTTCTATGTGTAGGGGACATAAAAAGTTTAAATAAAAAAATAACACATCGTGGAAAAAATATATTTTACTTTATTTCTAAACTAATAGTACTATTAATAGTTATAAAATATATAAAATTAATTATTTTTAAAATATAATAAAATATAAATAATATGTAAGCTAGCAAATTCATCCATGAAATACAGATACTAAACATGTTATAACTACAAAAAAGAGGAGGTTTGGGGACGACAAAAGTCGCCCCTGAAAATAGGAAAAATCGTCCCCATAGTTTTTGGGGACGACTAAGTCATCCCCAAATAGTGGTTCCCTATACTCTTGTCCTCTATTCTTTTGGGGACGACGAAAATCTAGGTCGTCCCCTTTACTAGGGACGACTGTCGTCCCCATTACTCGCAAGTCGTCGTCTTGTTTCTTGTCCACGAAAGACAAAATGTCGTCCCCATAGCTATAATTTTAGCGACAATAAGTCGTCCCCTAAACATAATTTCTAAGGACAAACTGTTGTCCCACATAATCAATTTCATAATTGTGTTGGGACAATATGGAGCTAATTTGTTTTCCTCTTTTCTTTTTATAGGGTCGACATGTTGTTCCTATAGGTGTCAAATTGGAGTCCAAAATTTGTCCCCAAAAGATTTATTCATGGACTACGAGTGGTCTCCTATATTATATCTTTAGAGACGACAAGTTGTCACCTTTGACTTTTAGGGACAAATAATTGTCCCTTAACTTATATATTGGGGGACGATGAGTTGTCACTTATGCGCTTTTTCGGAACGACTAATTGTCCCCTATGTAACTCGTATGAATGACCTGTTGTCTCTCAGCATATGTCTTTGGGGACGAATAATTGTCCCATGTATCACTTGTGGGGACGATCAATTTTCTCTTAAATTGTATAATTGGGGACGCCTAATTGCACCTGTTAACTGGTAGGCACGACAAATCATTCCCTAATAAGTATCTTCAGTGGCGTCAATTTGTCACGTACATAACTTATAGGGACGACCAATTGTCTTTAACCTTTCTCGTGGGGGACGACTCATTTTCACCCATATAACATTTTGAGACAACTTGTTGTCCCTTAAGTGGTAGCATAAGGGACGCTGAAATGTAGTCTACGTATATTCTAGGGAAGACTAGATGTCACTTAAACGGTGTCTTTGGGGACGAGTAATTGTCACATTTGTAATTTATAGGGATGATTATGTATCCAGGAGGGGACAAGTTGTCGCCTATGTGAAAACCAACATTTAAATCAATATATCAAAATGTCATAAAATCATCTCCATGAAAAATAAAGCAAACTACTACAATGTTATCCCAACTTTCATCTTTTAAAAGGCTAAACATGAGATTCAATGGCTTTTTATATTCCTAATTTTATAATTGGCTTTTATCTTATTTGTTTGAACTTGAATTTCAATATTTTCTGTTAGATAGAACGGGTTCGTTATGATCTACAAAATGATATCCACTTTTCAATATATGTTTGAGAAAAAAAATTATACAACTCGTTACCACTTTGGTATCACCTTCATTTTCAACTCGAATTTTGAAATTTTGTTTAACCAAAATGAACTAGTTGGACGTGATCTTTTGGATCTATTAGTTTTAGAGGAAAATAATTCAATAACCAAAAATATCACCCTATACCACCCTAGTATAGGGTGCTAACAGGTGGTAGACAGTGATGAAAAGTGGTAAATGATCATTAGTATGCATATTCCTACTATGATGTATATAACCTTTTAACACTCTGGTATATTCATATCACCATGGTACACTTGCATACCATGTGGTATAATCTTATGTATTACCAAACATTACTCATGCTATGGACTCGTAATAAATGTCTCAACTTTTTTGTTACAGAATATATCAACGCGAATGTCATTTTGAAGAGCACAAGTAACGAGATTTTTCTATGAAAAAAAAATTAAAACTTAAAAGGACAGAGCCTTCAATAAATTATAAGTGTAGAATTATGCATGGTTATTAATAGATAATTTATGCATTCTATCTGTTCTCGAGGAAACACTGAAGTTCAAGAAATTAAAAAGCATCATGAAAATAAAGAAAGTTATACTCATGTTCGACTATCTAGTGAGAAAGGAACAATGTAGTTTTTGAAGATCAAACAACAATATGATGAAAAACGGTTGCAGTTAAACAGAAACCGCACTGAATAAGCGATGTTTGCATCAAGAATTCTCATCATTTTGCAGATCAAAATGAACCATTCCTCGTGTGCAAATATTTTCATAAGTTCTAGTTGAAAGGAGTTAAATGGTAATATAGGGTGGTATCGAGTGGCCAGCGAGCAAATTTCTCGAAATATACAAAAAAACATATATATTTTTGTATATCACAATGAACTTGTTCATTTTGTGAAATGATTTTCAAAAACAAAGTTAAAATGAACGAAATACAAAATACGAGAATATCAAACATTGCATTCTAAACTCCTAAATTGTAAAACCATAGTCCCATAAAAGCTCAATTGAATGTATACCCTAAATCTTTATCCTAAACACCAAAATACCGATTAGCCTTTCAACAAGCCTAAAACATGAACCGCTCAAACCCTAAATAGCTGACTGTAGATCCTAACCCTTGGACACCATAAAAACTAGACAAAATACACTTTCATAGCCAAAATTTTCATATTTGTGATAGTTATAGCTACAACTTTCAAAATAAAGCACTCTACTGGAGTTTCCTTTCAACAAGCGATAAATCCTCTCAAGGAAATCACTCAGAAACCTTGAACCCTTCTAGCTACCCATCTACTATATATCCAAAGGTGTTTCCCCAACCCCTTTTCAATTGAGGTTCTCCCTGAACTCTCAATTCTCTTTTCTATAAGAAAATGCACCAGTACTCCTCTAGCACTCTCTTTTGTTTTTTTTTATCTCCAAAAAGTGACTGTCCACTACAAGAGATATGACCTTAAATGAAAAATTAATTTTTTTGCCATAAATTTTTTGTCATATTAGGCCACCAACTATGACAAAGAAGGACTTGTCACGTTTATGTTTAATTGACTATATGTGACAAAAGTTATATTTGTCATTAAAGGTTGTCATAATAGAGTTCTATAGTGACAAAATTCTTGTTGTCATTAGAATGTTGTCACCATATGTCTTATTTACCGCGTAGATACGGCTATAGAATGATAAAACACACTGTCACATTATGGCTTGTCACATTAGATGCAAAAAATCCTCTGATATGACAATAGATTTTGTCATAATATGTCGTGCAAAATGAAATAAACTTTTTCTGTGAAATGCGTTTTGGAATTGCTATTTTCGACGACAAGTCCATTCGGCGGGACTATTATTCCCCTTCCCTCCAAAACGAAAACCCCCCCAATCCTCGCTAACCCTCAGCGCCAAGAACAGAAACCCCAATTCCTTCTCCTCTGCGAATTGAAAAGTCCAAATCGCTCTCCCCGTATCCTCTTTAGCGATTCGTTTGGATACGTTGTCCTTCCCGCGAATCGATTGTCTAATAAGTCTCGCTCTTCTCCTCGCCCTAAACTCCTTGTCCTCTGTGATTTTGATTTTGATTTGCATGGTGGATGCTTGATTCCTATAAAAGCTGAGTTGGGTTCCTCATGTTTCTTCTTCTATCTTTGTCGTTCATAAGCGCTCTTGCACAAGTGTAGGGATTTCGCTCTGAATCAACAGTCTAAGATTAGAAGATCGCAACTCTGCTTCGACGTCCTGCCTTCGCTGCCGCGAGTTCCCTCCGTCGACAATTCGAATAAGTTTGGCAGTCGATTCTGTGTACCCAGTGTATGGATTGGCTTACATAGATAGCTGTTAGGCAATCTTTTAGTTGGTGCGCGAGATGAGTCAATTTTGATGGAATGGATTTTGATGAATGCGATATCTGTGAAAAGTGCTTTTTGATGGGGATGGTGGTTGTTAGCAAATTGTGGAAGTTTTTTTTCAGAAAACCCCAATTCAAATGTTGTGTCATGAAAACAGATTGGTCTTCATCGTTGCTTGCTGCAATTGGTTAATGTGCCCTTGTTCTTGTTGATTCTGAAACGTGTATGATGTTAATCACCATGCTTTTTGGGTTGAACTAAGATGACTATCTCTTTACTTGGGTTGGTAAGTATAAGTTGTTATAAGCTCCAGCAACATGTTGCTTGTACTGTTTATCTCCTTCCTAAGTTCAAATAAGCTAAATTTGTTTACTAGATTTGAGCCCCTTTAAACTGATTTCAAGGTTTAATATATACTACATGCAGGTTAGTATCTCACTGGTCGATTACAACCTGTTGCGTCAAGTTACAGACTGCAACCAAAGGTTAGTTATACCTTAACGCATAATTAGTCGTCAGTGCATTATGCTCAAAGCTCATTGTTGTATTGATTATGAGTTGGGTGTTAATGAGTTCATGGAAGCTGCTTCTAAGCATGTCGATGCAATTGGTAGGGTTAGATGTTCGTCCAAGAACTGCAATAATCTCTACTTTAAGACATTAGTCCAGGTGCGGGGAGACATATTTAAGCATGGCATGGTCAGACATATAAAACGTGGGTCCATCATGGCGAGTCATACGGAGTTAGTAGTAGCGATGTAAACCCACCGAATGAGTTTGAAAACATACCTCTCATTTTGTGTAAGCTTGAGATGTTATACCCTCCATCATTTCTCGTGGTTATGATGCACCTTCCCGTTCAGTGTGCTCGTCGACATATATCAACTAACCTACTGTTATGGTAATCGAGTTTTTGTGTTCAAATGCGATTAGTGGAATGTACGAGATGGCATACATGGGATACGGGCAGAAATGTGAGCAAAATTGCCACTGAGGCCTCAAAAGAAAGCCAGGACTGGGAAGCAACCGATGACGGTCTGTGAATAAGTGACCAAATCCCATCCAACGAGTAGTGTAGAGAATGCAGGGAGCTCTTGCAGGGGTCCAGTGAGGTCTCCGAGGGGTGGAGGGAGGTATCCGATGGGTCCAAGGAGGACTACTGAACCTATAGAGAAGCTTGAGGAGAATGCAAAGAATACTGCCACATCCATGCCTGAACAACCGGAAAAGACAGGTGTGTGTGTTATCCTAACTCTTCTTTACCAATTATACTATCAAATCCTTTTGTCACTCGAGAAACATGGATTATCACATATCTATTACTGTTTTGGATGATTTTAATTTGACCTGCATCCATAGGTGGCCGAAAGAGGCGGCTGACCAAAGGTGTTCAAGTGATGGCACAAACCACTGTGGGGAGTAGGATCGATGGAGTATTCCTGCACGAGAACAGCCACGCAATTGTGGGCCCTAACCAAAAGTTGCTGTAAACAGGAACGACCAAATTGTGACAATGTTCCATTATCATATTAGATTTTAAATATGACAAAAAATTCAGAATCCTGACGTATATATTGTCACAAAAAAATGGTATTACGACAGAGAAGTTCCTTATTATGACAAATTGGACCTTCCCTGAATTCAAAAATATGACAAAATTAGTTTATCATAATTGATTGTAAGGGCACCTGCCCAACAACTTATAGTGACGAATGAGAATGACAAACAGTTCACTCATAATATCACGTTTTGTCAGTTGGTTGTTGACACGCTAAAACACAACACCAAACTGCCACCAAGTGTAATCGCAGTCCGGAAATGCAGAATAGTGGCAAGTTCTATTTATCAACCCGGGGTCTAGATCTACTGGCTACTCCGTGATTATCTAT
This sequence comes from Linum tenue, assembly GCA_946122785.1. NCBI lineage: Eukaryota > Viridiplantae > Streptophyta > Magnoliopsida > Malpighiales > Linaceae > Linum > Linum tenue. The sequence continues at coordinate 22,060,673 of CAMGYJ010000009.1, forward strand.
TATCTAGCAAACTAAGTCGAGTGATTGTGATTTTAAGCAAAAGCAGTAAGAAAGCAGGAAATGGTTCGAAGTTCTTTAGCAAGGGAAGAGTCACTCGGGAATGAGTCCCCCTAGCTCCTTAGTTAGGTCAAAGTTGTAATTACCCTTGGTTGATTTACCGTTGATTAAACTGCAGAAGATACGACAGTAGCTTGGAATCTCTAAAGCTGACCAAGCCCTCTCAGACATACTAACCGGCAGGCGACTAGCCTTCACCGGGATAGACTGCAGAGACAATAAACACAGAACTCCACTACTGGAATTGAATTCCAGTGCAAAGCAGTAAATTGATTAACTCTCGTTCGTATAACCAATCTACTACCGATTGATGACGCTCTAACAACCTAATCAGATTCTATCTATCTCATGTCGCTTGTTTCATCAGCTTTATATCAAAGCTCCAGTGCTGTTGCTTCTTTGTTTCTTTTTTGATCATCTTGTTTAAGTTAAGAATTTGAAAACCTTCCTTGTTGAGTTTTGTGACCGTTTCCCAGCATCCTTGTAGTCCACGAAATAATGAGGAAGTTAGCTCCTTTTGACAAGCTGCTTCCAACACAAATCAGCTCTAATACTATGTAATGAACCAAATAGTTTTAATAACTCTAGTTATTGTGAGAGGCTAATATATGATACTTAACCACTTTCTTAAACAACACAATTATAATTGTTATTATTATTAGAAAGGAGAGGACACAAAGGCTGGAAAAGGGTAAAGACGACCGATAATTATTTGGAAGTGTAAAGTACATAGATATGATTTGTAAATGCAAACTGCAGCACTAAGGCTTGATTATTCATCATCATGTTGACAGTGACGAGCTTCTTTCTCACTCTGTTCCACCAGCCGAGTTCTCATGCATCTGCATTTGTAGGGAAGTAATGGCCATCACAATTAGTTGGGTAATGATGCGTACAGTACAGAGTTGACAAATAGATTTGATTTACATATTGGTGGATTAAATGGATTGGAAGTTGTGATTCTTCAAATTGATGTGTTGGGACAATTAGTGTATTATCATTTGATGGATTGAATCAATTGATGTATTAGGTAAATATCTTGTTTGGAGGTTTAGATTGTGTTTTTGTTCCAAAGGTTAAAAAGAATGTTTGGAAGTTGTGATTCTTCAAATTGATGTATTGGATCAATTAGAGTATTATCATTTGATGCATTGAATCAATTGATGTATTAGACAAATACTTTGTTTGGAGGTTTAGAATGTGTTTTTGTTGTAAAGGCATAAAAGTTAATTTTGAGTGATTGTGAACAATCTCAACAAAAAGTAGAGATTCACAATCCCTCAATTTTGAGTGATTGTGGTGGGGCCTCCAAAAAGTGAATGCATGCATTCTAGTTCAATATAACCCAAAAAAACGACTTAATCTCACAAATGCATGAATTAGCACAATACACCATTTGAAATCACAACTTCCAAACGACCCCTTAGTATTGAGTGATTGTGAAGAATCTCAACAAAAAGTAGAGATTGTGAATCCCTCAATATTGAGTGATTGTGGTGGGGCCTCCAAAAAGTAAATGAATGTATTCTAGTTCTATATAAATAAATAAATAAAAACGACTTAATCTCACAAATACATGAATTAGATCAATACACCATTTGAAATTACAACTTCCAAACGACCCCTAGGATTCCAATGAGAAATCCAAATTGGTGGATTTGGTATCCGGATCATGTCTTTTGATCCTGATACCATTTTCTTAAAACAAAGCTTTTACCTTTATCAAATAAATTGGTGGATTTATGGTTTGAATCAAATAGATTGGTGGATCGATCCAAGGTTCCAAATGATAACATCTAAGCCTTGCATCACTATGTAAATTTAAAAAATTTGCGTTCTAAAGTGTTATAATAAAAAAAAAATTAGGTACCAAAATACAATTTTCAGATGATATTTTTTTGTAAAAAATATATTTTAGATGCCGAAATGTAAATTATATAAAGTATAGGTACTGAAATATAATTTGTCAACAATCTATGAATCCATTCCACGAATCCACCTATTCAAATGAATTTGAATCAAATGAATCGGACTAATTTGATATTTAAGTGAAATGGAATGAATTTATGAATTTGAATACTAATTATCATCCTCTAATATTGCTTGCCCATGCAAGAACTTGAATAATCCACACCCGTTCACGCCTGTTTTATTGCCAAATTTGACGAGAATGGTTTGCAAGAGACACAGCCATATACTTACGGGTGGCGACTCAGCGTTTGCAACATTTTCCGCAGTTGTAATATATAGTACCGCAATTACAGCAGTATCTGGACGAGCAGCGCAAATCATGAGACGGCAGCTGCCAAACCCCCCTCGTGGGTGAGCAGTCATTGCGCCCACTTCGTATGTCGTCTCTGCCAACACAAACACCAATTGTATATATAATTAGTTAAAACTCAGTTCATCGTGTACTAATAAGAACCGCAAGAAATAAGCACAATTACTGAAGGTAAACCTGAGTGGTCAGAGCGAGGGACTGGGGCTGCAGCCGTCGAGGAAGGCATGAAGACGACAAGCGCAATCATGAGTAGAACAAGTATAACACTGATACGCAGGGTCTGATCAGCTTTGATGGCCTTCATCCTGTTTGTATTGCGATCTTAACATAGGCGTCCTGTAACGGTTTATATAAGAGCTATAAGCCCAAAGGACAAAGCGGCTGCCGTGGCCGGCCGGATGCTCTGTTTTAGCCTGAGACCAAAGAGAAAGAACTTTCTCACTATTCTAACCTATAAAATTTTAGGAATTTTACAATGCTATATAGCATTGGTGCTATAAGTTTTTTCTTTACCGTACAACTTGAAATTGTAACTTTAATGTTATGGTACAACTTCATATTTTACCGATACTTTTTGTTCAAATTCTTTTATATGGTACAACTTAAACTTGTACCTTATGTGATGGTACAACTTCAAGTTGTAAAGTTGTACCATAACATAATGATACAAATTTCTTTATGGTACAACCTAAACTTATACATTTAATGTTATGGTACAAGTTCAAGTTGTATATTAAAGCACCAATGCTATATAGCATAGTAGAAGTGCTCATAAAATTAAAGGAGATTACTTTAAATAAAAAGTATTCGGACATGTACAAACTTTAATTACGTATGAGTTTACCTTCGCTTGAAAGGCATGTCAGTATAGATAGAAGAATTATAATTAAACCTCCTCGACTTATTAGGCCAACCCTATGTTGACAGGCAATCTTATTATTACTGTTAAATGAAATATTTGAAAACCAAATAAACAAAAGACACACCGATTTAACGTGGTATCCTCGTTCTTCTTGAACGAGACTAATCCACGGAGAAGACGACCCTTCTTAACTCCTCTTATTCATCGGTCTCAAAAACATGAGCCGCAGCTCGGCTAGGGTTACCACACGTAGGGCACATAAAAGCCATAAGAGGAAAAGACTAATATGTCCCTACTAAAACACGTGATCTACTCCTTTACCCTCCCCCCCCCCTCGGCAAGCGAGGCATGCAGGTTACAAGTGCCTAGCTTGGAGTGCAGAAAATTAAAACGATCACTACCAAGACCCTTAGTGAAGAGATCCGGGACCGGGTCATGGGTGTCAATCTTCTGAGGAAGGATAGCTTGAGAAACAACATGATCACGGACAAAGTAGCAGTCAAGCTCCACATGCTTAGTACGGTCGTGGAATACAGGATTGGCCGAGATATGTAACGCAGCCTGATTATCACATTGTAAACAGTAGGACCAGCGGCGGGAAGTCCCAGATCGCGTAGTAAAGCCTGTAACCAAATCACTTCACTGACGATATGAGCCATGACGCGATACTCTACCTCAGCTAACGAACGCGCAACCACAGTTTGCTTCGTGCGTCAGGACACTGGAGAAGAACCCAACATGACAAAATACCCGTAAGTGGAACGACGAGTCGTTTGACAACACTCCCAATCTGCATCAGAATATGCGGTCAACCGAAGATCACCATCTGCAAGAAGGTGAATGCCTTGGCCAAGTGCATTTTTCAAGTACCTGAGGACGCGCTCTGCTGAAGCGACATGGACTGGTGTAGGAGGGTTAACAGATCGACTCAAAATGTTAACTGCATAGACAATGTCCGGGCGGGTAACTGTAAGATATTGAAGTCTTCCCACCAAGCGGCGGTAGGCTGAGTCGTCAACCGGAGGTAATCAAGCAAAACAGCATCATCCGGGGGCCGAGTAAGTTGGTGGTTTTGTTCGATGGGAAAAGAACAAGGACGACCACCAGTAAGAACGGCATCCTGAAGTAGATCGAGGGTGTACTTGCGCTGACACAGAGCAATGCCACAGGAGGAGCGAGCTACCTCGATGCCCAGGAAATACTTTAAGGGCCCCAAGTTTTTAATGCCGAAACGACTATCCAAAGTAGTCTTTACCTGCTCCATGAAGGCGGGGTCATTCCCGGCAAGAATCACATCTTCGACGTAAATCAAGGCACTCACAAATGTTTGCCCAGTCTGCCGTACAAAAAGTGAATAGTCAGCCCGAGAACAAGTAAAACCCATCTCCATAAGAGTAGATGCGAACTTCGCATACCAGTTGCGAGAGGCCTGCTTAAGTCCATAAATCGATTTGTTCAAACGAAAAATGCGATCATCGCCGGGAGCTGCAAAACCTTGGGGAATTTTCATGTAGACTTCCTCTTCAAGATCCACATGAAAAAACGCATTGTTTACGTCTAGCTGGTGAACTGCCCAACCCTTGACTGCAGCGACGGCGAGCAAACAACGATCACTGACCAACATCGCCACCGGAGCGAAAATGTCATGATAGTCAACCCCTTCCACCTAGGTAAAACCCTTAGCTACAAGACGTGCCTTGTATCGCTCTATCTCCCCATTCGGATGATACTTGATCTTGTATACCCACTTAGGCGTAATCTCCTTCTTTCCCGGTGGTAACGGAACCAACGTCCATGTCCCATTCTCTTCCAGCGCCTTCATTTCTTGCTTCATAGCCTCCCGCCATTCGATGTAACGGGTTGCTTCATGAAAATAGGTAGGCTCGGAAACTTTCGAGATAGCGGATAAGTAAGCCCGGTTGAGTATCAGAAAAGGCATCATAGGTGAGGTGCTTGGCCATGGGGTGTGGGACATTAGACGGAGGCAAAACTGTATCGTAAACCTCCAAATGTTTGGGAACTGACCGCTGCCACAAACTTTGGCGAGGAAGAGTCGTAGAGTCACCGTGTGAAGCAGGCACCGCAACCTCAGGGGTATCAACCACTTCGTGATCAGCTGATGATAACAGTTTCGGACCAAAACCTTATACCATTAAGGTCTTTATTCTGTTTTGTTTCGGTTTAAACCAAAAAACCAAACCCATTTTGACACCCCTAAGTAAGTGAGATGAATCAGTGTATTATCAAGGATCCATCATTGAGTATGATATAAGGACAAAATGGTTGCAACTTGCAACAAAGATATCGAATAAATTAAACTGAGGACAACCCTTTCTTTAGGACAGATTGTTGGAGCTAGCTTTTCAACATGGGACAAATCGAAATTGTTGCTCTAATTAATATGTGGATACTTGGAAGTAATGGCCCTTATTCTTTGTCCTAAGCCATAACCGACACCCAACACCGACTTTTATTGCTGAACCGCGGACTTCATTTGTGACGACGGTTGCCCATAGCAATCAAACGAGCATTCTGCTCAATCATAACTAGCTGGGTCGTTAGTTATTTATTAGGCTAATTTAATAATAACAATACATCTATCTATCTAATCTAAATCTAAACCATTATTATATGGAGGTTCTCCTCCAGAATCTCTGACGATGAGAAGTAATTAGAAGAGGTATTTTAATTGGTCTTTAGGAGTCGATTCTCTTGCATGGGGATTTCTTTCATTTTGGTAAAAGGTTTAATCAATTAGTTGTTAATATGTCGGAAAATGGTACAATATTAGTTCTTCTAAATTGTTGAACTATTTTAATAATTTCAATTCTCTTATTCTCCCAATCTATTTGAATAGTTTAAGTATTTGAAAAACTTAGATTTTCTTATATTAATGTGAAACTCGAATATAAATTGCTACTGTTATTTGTGTGATTGACAACTTAATCCGGCCAACTAAATGGACCCTTACTAGTTGATGTGATAGAGATTTTCTTTTTTCAAATGACGCATCGAATCGTCGTTATCGCACGATCAACCTGCAAATGCTAAAATATCCAGATGTCTGAAATCCAGAATAATAACTTTTGTCTTCTGCTTATCTGTTAAACGAATCTCACCGGCACTGATCAATGAGGTCTTTTGAGAAACCGGAAAACTGTAGTGTTTCGTTAACTTGCTTCTCCCTTCCAAGTATTTCATTCATTGGTTAGGAATGTAAAATTTGCAGGGGGGAGACCTGGAGTCCAGCCGTGACCAGGAGGGAGTCAGGATTTCACTAATTATTTACAAATTGATTTGCACATTCGCTTCAAAATGTGTTCCACCAAATAATTATTCGCAATTTCGTTATTATTTCATATTTAAAACATCGTTGAAATGCTATTCTTACACCATTGGAAATGGAGAATAGTAATAAGATTAGTTGGCTAATTTATCAAAATGGCCAAATAAGTTTGGATCAATAATAAAATGGTTACAAACTTTTAAAACATTATGGAAAGATCAGCTACTTAGAACAACATTATTAACAAAACCATCGTATTTTGTCATGTATCTATATTTTCATTCAAAATGTGCAATTAGCTTACTCTAGGTAAGAGGTAGGTTTCTGAATATCTTATATTTTTTGTTCATTTTTGCAGTGACTCGGCAAGTTCATTGGCCATTTTGGATAAAAATATGAATGGAAAGAAATAAAATTGTTGTTTTGTTCTATATATGTGGTTCAGGCTAGCATATATCACGGGTGTACGCTTACCTTACCGTATGTCAGTCCATATTTGTTATTTAAATCTTGATTTAGCCGGAGTTTTGGGCATTATACTATACGCTAACCTCTCAGGGGTGAAACCAAGTCAAAAATTATCTAACCCAAACCATAAGATTCATTTAATCTCAAATGAAACCAATGGTTCCAATTTGTTGAAATTACCCAAGTTCAAATAATGTGTGAATGTAAGCGTATAGCGTGTACTCCTGACATACACTAGTCTTTGCCATATAACTCGAGTTGTTAGGAGAGGTTCAATGATAAATCTTATACCATACACAAACACGCCCCCTCATATATAAAAATCACTCACAAGGGTTTGAAGTTTGTACAGGTCTGAATACCATATGCTTAACAAATGGGGTCGTGGAAATTCGAACATAAGACCTCTACGACACAGAAGCCTCTGATAACATGTCAAGAACTAGTTGATCCCAATAACTCAATTTGTTGAAAGGTTCAATAATGAAGCTTATGCCGTATACTAACACTGAGTCGGTTGCGACGGAAAAGAGTAGATGTAAGTCGGGGGTGGAGGAGATTTTAATGGTTAGAGTTGTTTTGTTATATCTTGATGTGTGTGAGATTTTTGTATTTTTTAAATTTTTGTAACCAGTTTGTTACAAATCAATATAGCTATTTTGATCCATTATCCAAATTTAGTTTTATAAGCAAATACGTTGAAATCTAATCATAATCATGTATACCATAAAACTTCATATATCTTTTTCGTGAAAGATTGATCATATTTCGTTTCTATATATATAAGGAAATCAGGAATCATGATTATATTAACTAGTTTTCCCCCGGCCATCGGCCGATTAGTTTTACCATTATTGACAATTCGAATTATAATTATACTATTTTATAGTTGGAAATTTGGATCAATGTAATTTATTTGTAATCATAAAATTTATGTTTATATCATAAGATCCACTCTAAATTCATCTAAATTTTTGTTCATATAGATTTTAACGATCAAGTGAAAGATGAAAAAAAAATCAGAAGTAACATATTAAATACGCTTGATAACATGGTATTTTCAATCTTATAATAATAATATAATCAACGCAGTTTATCTTATTATTTTTGCAATCAATAGCATCAAATATAGTTTGTCTTACTGACGTGGAAGTTTGGAAGAAAAGGAAAATTTTAATCCGTGAAGTGTTAATGGTAAAGTCTTTGTTATCTATACAAGATTAAATCATGTTTGTAAAATTGAACCATACCAGCGATCCGAGCGGAAAAACTTCCTGCCAAAGTCTAAATTGATAGACGGTTTTTAGCATTACAAAACGGTTGAACCACGATTAACTCACGATTTCAATATGAAGTACTACTCTACTAATTGACTTTTCCTGCCTGCTACCGTATTACTATTGAGATTAATGAAGAATGGAGATGCGGGGCTGTACCATCGTTGAGATTAATGCAAAACAAAACAAAAAACAACTTCAAAGTTTTGTATATATGCATTGTGTGCCGGTGATGCCGTCCCGGGCTCAATAGATAAATCACCGTCACCGCCCTCTCATCTATAACACACATTACTGATTCATCATCAACAGAGGAAAGAAATAATTAAGTTCTGCACAAACCCACAAAGCCCAAAAGAGAAGTCAAAAGGAAAGCAAGAATGAACTCCAAAGCTATGCTCGTTTTGGGCCTTCTTCTCGTTGCGTTATTGGTCCTCCCACAGTCAATGGCTGCCCGAGCAAAAATTGGTCAGTTACAATTCATTCATTCTCTTTACACGAATCTGGTACATTGTTTTATTAACTCCGTATAACGAACATCCTTTTTATCTAAATCGCTGAAATGGCATACAAATTACCGACACAGCAGCAGCAGGCGGCGAATTAGGTGAAGGCGGCCCGGTGCACGCAGAGTATACTACTTCCTGCCCTTATGCAGGCGGCAGCTGCAACAGTGGGCTCTGTTGTGGTTGCGTCAAAAGATGGTACACTTCTTGCACTAGCTGTTGCGCCTGATCCGTGTCCTCCAACGTATGTGAGTATGCATATAATAATACGTCGACCGTGCTTAATTATTACAATTATCCATGCATAATTTGCTTTGCGAAAACTATTTTTATATGGATAGACATCCGGTGAGCTCTTTTCTCTATCAGAATCGCAGACATGCACGAACATGGGATCACATCACCACGGCCACGGGAACTTGGATCATGACGACTTTACTATTTGCTGTTATGTTTGTTTTTCATGTATTGTGTTCATCTGGGCGCGCGTCCTCTACGTAACTTGCTTTATGTCGATTGTTATGCTTTACAATGATCTGATGTTTGCTAATCAGTGTCTCGTTATTTCTCAATATATACCTACGGTGTGTACTACACATATGCAATGATGCAATGAAATAAATATTTTATTTCTTAATTTGTTTTGGATGCTTCTGTCTATGATGATCTATTCTTGTTCGCGGTGTGCCAGTACTATGGGGAAATGGACATTTGCCAACATGTGAAATGTGTTGTAAAAAGTGTCGAAAGCGTTTTTTATAATGTAATATGCAACGGTATGCTTCGTAGTGTGACCTATTAGGTGGTGTTACATTAAGTATAATATGCAACACTTTTTTTTACCGTTGTCAACGAAAAAGAGTGTTGAGTATGTGTACCCCATATACGCAACACTATTTTAGGCAACACCTCAATGATTTATGCAACACTTATTGACAAATATAACCAATATGTATATGTTGTATTCTTGAAGGGCTTTGTCGTCACATAAAACTTACTCGATGGTGACAAATTTTCCTTGTTAGGAATATTCTACACTTCAAGTGAGTTTATATTGTCACCAAATGAATTTCAATATTGACCAGTTTATGTTGTTACAAATGAACCAGCTCTCCTGCTGTACTTTTGGGACAACTATAGAGGTCGTTGCTTATAGGATTTTAGAAAATGAAGGATTTAGGTAAAACCTTGGATTTTATGGATGAAGGATTGTGTGAGATTTTGTTACTTTGAATTTATATTGGATTTTAAAAAGTGCATGTTTGCTTGTTGGATTTCATATTGGATTTGTGTCCATGGGATTTATCAATTATGGGGTGAATTTACATTTATATCCTTAATGATTTGTGTCCTTAATGTTCAATATAGGAAATATTGAAAAGAGATAAGGATAGACCCATCATTTACCATCATGCATTTTAGCCTCTCACAAAATTCCAACTAAATAGGTGAGATTTTATAATCCGTGGAACCCATGGATTTTGACCTCAAAATAATCCCACATACACGGGGCCCACACACCATAATCCAACACCACTTTAACACCAAACATGGACTTTGTGCATAATCTCATGGATGTGGAATTTTGATCCAAAATTCATGATAAAAATCCTACAAGCAAACGACCTCTATATTTTTATGTGTAAGTCTTTTAGTTACAAGAATTGTGCTCATAGAAATCTTCATCATTGACGAGATAAGTTATCGTCAATTCACTCCTAAGCCAAATGAAGCCGGGCTGGGGTAACCACCAGCAGAATACCCGTGGTATACCCGAAGCAGAATACTAAACCGAAGTCACCCGGTCTAACCACATCTGGTGACCCGTCAATACCCATCAATGCGATTACTTCTGGAAATAACATTCACCAATACGGGGGGAAAAGCGGCTTTTTTCTCATTAATCCATCATATCGTTCAAAGTAACGGGCCCTTCTTTACCGCCCCAATACCATCAACCCACATCAACATTCTCTTTCGGCCATCAACGATTGGGCCCACCTTGCATGATTTTCCCAACTGATTTCCCGTCGACTCCGAGTCCAGTGTTTTCTTTGGTCGTATTAGTCCAACCCAATAACTTATTAAAAGCAGCCCATCGTAGTGTGATAGTAAAAGACGGCAGATACCCCATTCCCTGCTTCCTATGTTCCTAGAGAGTGTACTGTTTTTCCCTCTTCCCCTGTTTTTTTGTTTTATTCCCTTTGTTTTTTTTATAACAATCGATATCACCGTTAAAATAAAACTAAAATATGGGGGTCGCAAAGATGGCAAAATAATTCATTATTTCCCTTCAAAGATTTGAAAGAAGTTGGGTATGATCGACTGTATTAATGCACCATAAGTTTGGAGCTTTGCACTCTGTTTGTGCTTGATGCTCTGCGCCAGAGGATTGAGTATTAACATCATTTATATCCGTTTATGCAATTTTAGTTAGGGGTGGCAGAACGGTTTCCGGTTAGCAGTTAACCGGACGGTTTCAACCGAATCGACCGATTTTTGGCTAATCGAAAAACCGTTTCTGCTTGCATCGGTCGGTTGGCGGTGGAGATGGGAAGAGGTTCGGCTAGCCGACTAACTGTGGTCAGAAACTGGCGGTTAACCGGCTAACCGACCCCTTCCCTTTCCCCAAAACGACCCCGCTTCAATCCTCCTCCTCCCTAACCCTAAGTCGACTCCCTCCTCCTCTAAAAGCATTCGACCTTCGTCGCGCCGCTCAACCCTTCCGCCCTTCCCCCTTCTCGCGCAGCGGCGCAAAAAATCTCGCCCTGCCTCCTCCACCTCATCGCCCCGCCGCCTCCACCTCGTCGCCCCGCCACCAGCAACAGCCAGGCGACAACCCGCCGCCTCCACCCTCGTCGCCCCAGCGCTAGGTACGAATTCGCTCTAAAGAACAAGCCCCACTCGAGATTAATCCCGGCGAGCTCAATCAGCGGCTTGGAGGTCTATGGTCGGGAAGCGGAAGCGGGTTGGAGCGTCGACGGGAGGTATTGTTGGGCGGCGGTGCACGAGGTTGGGATGAGAAATGGAGGAAGGAAGGAGAGAAGAAGAACTGGTTTGGTGGTGGTGGGTGTGAAATGGTGGAGGAAGGAAGGAGAGAGAAGAGAAGTGTCTGGTGGAGGAAGGAAGGAGAGAGGAGGAGATAAGGGATGAGTGGTGCAGAATTTTTTTTTTTTTTTTTTTTTGTAGAAAAGCTAGTTTTCCGGTTGGCTGACTAACCGAGCCTAAAACCAAAACTGACCGGTCGGATGGCCGGCTAACCATGACCTCTATCACGGTCGCTGGTCGACAGCTATAGAGGGTGGCTCGATTTAACCGATAACCGGGTTTTCGGTTTTTGGTTAAACCGAAACCGACCGACTGCCACCCCTAATTTTAGTGATTCCCGGCCTCTATATAAATCATCATCAGCGCCCTCATCTATAACACACACTACTGGTTCATCTACCACTCAACCAATTAAGTGTAATCGAAAAGGAAAGAAAGCATGAATTCCAAAGCTGTGCTCATCTTGGGCCTTGTTCTCGTTGCGCTGCTACTTCCTCAGGCAATGGCTGCTCGGCCGGCTGGAGAAACTGGTCAACTACTTCATCCATTTCTTTGTAGTAATCTTATCTTATCTATCTATGTAAATATATGACATTAAAATTACAGATGCAATAAGCGAATTAGGCGAAGGTGGCCAGCTGATGCCAGATTCTGCTTTCTGCACTAACGCAGACAGCAGCTGCACCGCCGGTAAAGGCTGTTGTTCTTGCAAGAAAACGACTTCCTTTTATTGCAACAGATCGATGTTGTATCTAATGTCTACCCTCCGACCTTCAAAGTAAGTATATATATTATGCCAATTATTCAAACCATCATCCGATACATTATCAAATAGTATGTCGTCACTAATTATATAAATTGGTTACTAAATTGGTCACTTAAGTAGTTAAGTGTTCGAAGTGTAGAATTTGATAATGCGGAATTGGAACAACACATGAGACAACAATTTAACGTGCTATCCTCGATCGATTGATTGATCGAGACTAATCCACGGTGAGCTCATAAGAGCTCACAGCTGATTTCTTATTAGGATTGCATCTTGACGGCTTGCTATCACACAAGTCGATAGCTAAGCTTATATAGATAAATTTAGGGTTTAAACCCTAATCCAACGAATCAGACGAGGCCCAACAAGGCCCAATACTAACACGGTTTAAGTAACCGCAACACTCCCCCTCAAGAGAAGACATGAATGACAAGAATGTCGAGCTTGAAGAAGTAAATGTGAAGAACAAGCATGATGGCTTGAACCACAAAACTCGAGATGAATAACATCTCGGACGAGGTTGATTGGAGACGACTGACTCTCTCTGAACAACCTGATGATGGAGACGATTGATTGCGTCTCTTGAACTTGAACACACTTGGTACATTGCGGTCGACTTGATGACTGAGTTAGTCGACCGACGTATGTTGACCTCCTATTCAAAGAATTATATTTGATGGATAAACATGTGATGGGAATAGGTTAGGGTGGTTACTCAATTTTGAGTAATCACGGTGGCTACCAACATCTATACCATTCATTATCTTTATTTTATTATATTTTTAAATTAACGATTAAGATTAACTAAGGGTAATTTAGGAAATGAAAAACATACCACACCTGATTACTCTATATATTATACTCAAACCCTAATACAACCTATCTACCTAGCCGCCGTCTCTCCCTTCTCCAACCCCACAACCGGCGTCCCTCCGACCTTCCCACAACCGGCGTCCCTCCGACAAGCAGAAACCCATCTGGCTGAGGGAGCCTGAGGAGATCACCAAGGAAGAGTATGCCTCGTTCTACAAGAGCATCACCAACGACTGGGAAGACCATCTTGCCGTGAAGCACTTCTCTGTTGAGGGCCAGCTTGAGTTCAAAGCCATCCTCTTTGTCCCCAAGCGTGCCCCATTCAACCTCTTTGACACCCGCAAGAAGGCCAACAACATCAAGCTCTATCTCCATCGACAGATTCGCTGGAAAAGGTGGGATGAATAAAAACCCTAGATCTGATTTTTCCCCGCATTGGTAGTGATTTTTTCGTAGTGGTAGTATTTTTTTGCATTGGTATTGTTTTTGTCGCATTAGTATTGATTATCATGTAATGGTATTAATTTGCATGTATTGGTATGGATTCAATTTGCAATGGTATTGATTTTTTGTGAAACGGTATAGATTTATATTGGTAGATTGTTTATATTGGTAGTTTTCGTGTAATGGTATAGATTTATTTTTGCAATGGTATTGATAATTTTCAAAGTGGTAGTGATTGTCTAATGGATTGGTAGTGATTTCGTGTTTTTTTTTCTTTTGCAGAAAGATTGAAAAAAATAAGGAAACGGGATCTGGATGAAGATTATGGAAGTGAGAGAAAGAGAGAGAATTGTAATTAATAGATTCTTGTAACTACCTAAAATGTAAATTCTTAAAAAAATTAATTAATACAATTTATTTTTCATACCCAATTTACCCTTAGTAACCACGGTGATTACTACCTATGTAGTAATCACCGTAACCTGTCCCACATGTGATGAGCTCCTTTTATTTCACATTTTCAGACACGCTTGAATATGGGATATCATCACCACGGGAATCCAAAAAAAAAAACTATCTTCGTTAATGCACTCTTGGCCTGTATAAGTACTACTGCTTTACTAATTGTTGTCTGATCACCACTCTCTTTGGTGAAGTTTGCTACTTTGTGTGTCGTAATTTCTGCTATCTAGTATATGTACTAATGTATGACACGATGGAATGGAATAAAGATTGCGTTCTTACTTTGTTTTGAATGGTTTTGTGGTTATGATGGATTTTTTTTAGTTAATTATAATGCATGGTAGAAAAGGAATGAGAAAATAAGCATGGATATTTCACTACAGTCAATTTTATGGAAATAAATGGTTTAAATTATAGTTAGACAATCTATTGGGTGACCAAATATTTTTGTCGCAGTTTTTGGTCATATTCATCTCGTTAGGAAAACTATTTTTTTGCCAAATTTTTGGTTTGGTACTTGAGAGAGTGCTGAAAAATCATACAAACTCCACTATTTGAAGCAAAGGAGTAAGGCTAGAAATAAATATCATGGAAATTCAATGACAATTTATATGGGTGTGCCCTATTACTGCTAGATATAATCCCATTACAACAATTGACTCTAGTTTTGTGAAGAATCTCTTCATTAATGGGATCTATTTCATAAAGACTTATAAAGTTATTCATATGTGGAAAATGAATTTTTTCTTACTCTTTTAAGGACATCATAAATAACGAAATTAATTTGAGCGGCCCATTTCAACCCAAAGACTTTCTTTCTCCTGCCTGATTCGCCGTCCACCTTTAGCTAGCATTGATAGGTACACCTCCCTTGTCGAGCGGATGCCAAGACCTCCATTATTTTTCGGCAGTAGCAGCTGCGGCCATCCTACCAGGTGGAGTTTCTTTTTGACTTCTGTTTCCCCCCAAATGAAGCCTCTATTAATCCGGTTGAGAGTCCTGCAAACATTCATAGGGAGTAGCTCTGTTTGCATAGGATAAGTAGGGATAGAGGTAGAGATAGATTTCACCACTGTAATCCGAGATGCAAGGGAGAGGTGTCTAGTCTTCCAGGGGGCGAGCTTCTCCTGGATTCTAAGCACGAGCTCTCGATATCTAGCTTTAGTAACCCGTCTGTGGACTGCCATAACCCCTGGGTACCGCCCCAGATCCATTGTGTGTTGAATCTCTGCTCTGGTAGATAGACGACGTGCCATCCTCCTATCGATGTTGGCCGAGACAAAACTAGCAGACTTGTTGTAGTTGACTCTCTGCCCCGAGCTATGACAAAACTCATCGAGGCATTGCTCAATGATCCTAACTTGGGAGCTTTCTGCTTCTGCAAAAAG
The DNA here is from genome assembly GCA_946122785.1 of Linum tenue. Taxonomy (NCBI): domain Eukaryota; kingdom Viridiplantae; phylum Streptophyta; class Magnoliopsida; order Malpighiales; family Linaceae; genus Linum; species Linum tenue. The sequence continues at coordinate 22,076,331 of CAMGYJ010000009.1, forward strand.
GATAAGATCGTATGCAAAAAAACAGGTGAGATATCATAGGGCCCTCTTTGGACAACCTCAGGGGTTTCCAGAGCTTATCCTGTATAGCCTGATCAATCCTGTCAGACAGTCTTTCCATGCATAAAACAAAAGATCAGGCGAGAGAGGATCTCCCTGCCGGACTCCTCTAGTGGGAGTGATCGGGGCTGAGAGTTCTCCATTCTACAACAGTCTCATTCTGTTATGCTCGACAAAGAACAGAATACAGTTGATCCATGAGCTAGGAAGGCCCACCTCCTTGAGAGTATCCCGAAGAAACTCCCATCGAAGTCGGCCATAGGTCTTTCCAAGAACAATCTTCAGCACTATCCCCCCTTCTTTCCTTCTTCTTCCTCAAAGAATGTAAAACTTCCTACAAAACAATGATGTTATCTGTGGTCTGGCGCCCAAGGATGAAGTTACTTTGTCTCGGGGACACCAGCTTTCTCATGATGGGTTTGAGCCGATTAGTAATGGCTTTGGTGATAGCTTTAAGGCACACATTGTTGAGGGAAATTGCGCGAAGCTGCGAGACCAACTCCGGATGTTCCACCTTTGGTATGAGTACCATTGTCGAATCCTATACTTCCTTTGGCAGCACCCCTGTCAAAAAAAAAGTTAAGAATAAATGTTCAATGCTTTCTCGACTATCCGTTTTCGATTTGAGGCCAAAGATGATTCATGAGCCAGGTGATAGCCCTATTTGACTATTTCTATGGAAATAAGAAACCATAGGTTATGCACTAAGGAAGACTTCATCGTTTGAAATCATGAATTCTTGGCAATAAAAATGGGACTAAACAATAAATAGGACAATTAATCGTTACCTACACATATAGAAAAAATTAATGCAAATTAAATTCAGGACTGAAAATTCGAAATTACTCGCCAATGGCTTGTAACTGTTCCAGCAATTAATTGCCAATACTCTCCGATGGTGAAGGTTTTCCAGCGAGTTCGCCGTTTGTGGTACCACACCGTAGAAAACTAGTTTGTGCCAATGAAGAAGGAGATGATGGTGATAGTGATGATGGTGGTTGTAGAGTGAAACTACTCCGATACAGGTTGCCTCATGGGAGATCGGAGGGGTCGTTTGGATGCATTGTTTCAATGTGTTATTCTGACCCAAATAACTCACAATGAGTTATTTGGACAGAAATAACACGTTTGGCAACAAATAAGTGAAATAAGTTATTTTGTGTTGTGGTACTTCTAAATAACCGAAAAATGTGTTATAAGAAATAAGTAAATAATAAATACCGCGTTTTACCTTTTACGTGTTCCAAGACTGCCCTCCTTCTCTCCACTAACTCTTTCTTCTCTCTCCCTACGCTTTCATCTTCTCATTTCTACTCTGCCCTAACGATCTCCATGCTCTCCTCTTTCGGGTTCCACAAAATTGAAGAGATTTCTTCATTACCTCAAGGAAGCAAGGCATGCAGCGTTGGATGGATTTGCAGACAATGAGGGAGATCTTGAATGCAGTGGCAGTGGGTCAAAACGAAAAGAATTGATCTGTGTTTTGGCTCCCTCCTCGGCGCTCTTGGGACCGAATCCACCTCGCGGACGGGGTCCGACGACACCGCGCGGACGGGGACCGACGCCACCGTGCGGATGGGATCCGACTCAGCCTTGCGGACGGGGTCCGCCGCCGACAGTCGGACGGTAGCCGCCGGCGAACTTTTTTTTTCAAAATTATTAATAAGTTAATTAAATATTTTTGTTAAATTATGATTTTTGATAATTTCTATTTATGTACGCAATGATTTTGAAAGTTCTAATCTAATCATGGTAATTTTTTTTATTAAATGGGCGGAAACAATAAAACTAATAGAATAAACTTATATTATTAAAGTAATTGACGGACTATCACGACTGAGTATACTTACAAAATTAATAACAGAAAATATTTTCCTTATTGAACATACATGACCTTTACTCCACAAATTTTCTTATTACTCACGTCAAATTGACAACCGAAACACTTAATTACATAAAAAAGGAAAGCAAACATATGTCATGATGAGCAATTAGTGGTTACAATGTACAGGGCTACAGGCTGTATATTGAGCAATTTGTGGTGCATGTATATTATAAGGCTGGAGGTTCGGTTATTGATTGCTGGTTAACCTGCCGATTAAACCGATAACTGACGGTTACCGGTTAACCGACTCACCGAAATTAACGGGCGCAGGCGGTGTTCGGTAACGGGGTTGGAGAGGCCGGTTAACCAGCTAACCGACAGTGATAACCGCCGGTTAAACCGACTAACCGGCACATCATTCAGCTCGTAAAAATGACGCCGGCACACCCCTCCTTCCATGTTCCACCCTAACCCTAAGGCCGCCTAATCGATCCGCTATTCCACCCCTTGTCCCCTTTCTCTTCCTCTGCATCGCGAGACGGCGAGACCCCTGCCCTGACTCTCCCTGCCACCACCGCCGCCCTAACTCTCCCTGCCGCCTGCCCGACGCCGCCGCCGCCATCTCCCTCCCCGACGCCAGCCGCTCTCCGCCATCTCCCAATTCTTTCCTCGTTCTCTCCGATCTCCGATTCGTGACACAAACGCAAATCTCCAACTCACAACCCACTACTCTCCCTCTGGCGGCCTCTCCCTTTGGTCGATGACCGCTTAGTCACAGTGAATCTGAGGGAAGGAGAAGATGAACAACGAAGGTAGGAGATACGCGGTGACAACACGGCGATGGAGTGACGACGGTGGAGATGACGAGACGGTGATGACGATGGCGAGATTGGCAATGGAGAAAGAAGAAACAACAGCGGGAGATAGGTGACGGTGATACGGCGTGGGCGGTGCCTCTGTATGCAATTTCCTCAACGAGATCCGACCTTGACTACTGAATCGACGGTGAGGAAGATGGTGGCGGAGGCAATGATTTCTAATTCGCTCGAATTCGATCTTCCAAGTCCCATCATAGAAGAGAGGCAATTTTCTTTTGGATTTGGTTTGACAGGGAAGAGGCAGAGGGAGGAGAAGAATCGCGAACTTGATTTAATTTGGTGGTTTTAAATATATTTTCTATGAAAAAAAAGATTGAAACTTGACTTGTGGAGTGATTTAGATGTAGAAATGTAGGGATGAACGTTTAATTTTAGGCAATTTTGGCGAACTTGTTTGTATAGGGGCATTGTCCTGTTCGGTTACCAGTTCGGTTACTCGATTAAAACCGGTTTACATGGTGTGTTTCGGTTATCACGCTAATCGATAACTGACCGGTTGGTTTTCGGCTAACCGATGAATTCCGTGGGGCGGTTGGTGGTAAACAAGGGTGGCGTCGCGGTTAACCGGTAACCGACATTTCGGTTATCGGTTATAAATGATCTAACCAAAAAATCCACCCCTAGTATATTATGTTGAATTACGTGTCCATTTTAGCAGTTGATACGCCAGAGATTGGAAAGAATTATGTAAAAGATTATTGATTATTAATTAATTAATTAATTAGTAATTAAATATTATAGTAAATGGTTATAAAATATCAGAAATAGTGTTTAATTATCTAGTTAGATTAATGGTTAAGTAATTATATTGTGTTAAATATATATAATTACCGGATAAGGATTTAAATATAATAAGGTTTGGAATAATTAGGGTTTAACTTTTGAGTAATTAGGTTTTAACGAGAATAGGGTTTGATCACTGGTAAATCAATCTGATCCAAGATGACAGATAACAAAAATAAGAATAAACTCGATTAGGGTTTGATCACAGTGCAATCATAAATTATTATAAGTATTGTAAAAATATGAATAATTCATTCATATATGTAAAATAGTTATAAAATATTTATAATATTTTATTAAACCTTTTTAATTGTATTTATTTCATAGTTAATTAGGTCATCATCCCTAGACTATGTTTTCTAAAACTTCCAAGGAATCGGGGCATGAAGAGGGCTCTTTGTGGCTTGAAGAAGGTCAGGCAAAAACATCTTTTCGCAATTACTAGAGTCGCTGACATGAAAAATTATTGAAACCCTTATTATCTCTTAAAATGTGGATAGAAATGTGTTGGAATCTACTGTTTCTCGATCGGACATTCCAGGCAAAAAAAGATGAATAGTTCCACAATTTCCATCGAGGTTTTTTTGGGGGCTAAGAGGTTAATAGGAGTTTCTTGAACCTGTCACGTATATTTCCACGATGCGAACAATTGTTGTTACTGGATGCAGAGACGATTTTGCCTCTAAAATAATGTCATAATAGGATTGGATGGATCGAGGTTGAAGGTAGCTATTTGGGGGGAATGAGGGTTTAGGGTTTGGAGGAGTACTATAAGGTGTAGGAGGGGAAGAGATGCTTTCCTTCTTTATTGTCATGATTGGTCTGTTTGAGTCGAGTTGATTCTTATTGTTTTTCTCCGTCATCTTGGATGAGATGGTTCAACTATGGTCAAACCCTAATTCAGGTCAAACCTTTCTTTTTGGGATCCGTCATCTTGAGTTGAAATGGTTTAACTGTAGTCATATACTTGACATAGTAGTATAATTATTTAACCATTTATCTAACAAAATTATATTTATTTGAAAAAAATAATATATAAGTAATAGATGTGGTTTGTCTTTTTGATAGGTACGAGTATGATTACATATGAAAGAAAATCCTAGTTGGTCAAGTAGATTAAATGTGGGTGGGACCTTAATTTTAGAATGTAATTAGGGAAATGTTGTTAACCGTGGGTTATTGCCTTAAGAAGGATGAAGTTTTTTTTTGTGTGTGGTTAATTAGGAAAATAATCATTAAATGTGGGTTATTGGGGAGGATATTTCATACATCTAAACTTATAAATTTTCCATAAAAAATTACTCAAAATAACTATTTAATGTAAACTTAATAAAAAACGTGGGTTAGTGAGGATATTTCCTTCCGAAAAATTTTACTCAAAATGAAATATTTCATAAATGTAAACTTATAAATTTTACCATAAGAAAATTCTGTATATAATATTCGACTGAAAATATATCAACGGAAAATCAATCTTACCTTAAAAAAATCCTTTTAATAGGGGTTGTTATTTTCCTAATAATCAGATTTATAATTATTTATAATAATATAACTATTTAATCACAATTCTTTTTTTATTGTAAGACCTTAATCACAATTCTAATAAAAAAAACTCCCTTTATTTTTCGCAAAAAAAAAAAACCACTAGCGGCCTGTCCGACGTCGGAGATCGGACGGGGTTCGACGTCGATGGTTGGACCGCTGATCTCCGTCGGACAATGGGGAGACGACGATGCCAGGAAGACGATGATGATGCCGGTAGAATGGATTCTTTTATGAGTTTTATTTGAGATTGATTGTATTACATGAGAGGTTAGTTGTAGGTGTTTTTTGAAGTAGTGAACTAAAATTGTGATTCAAGATGTATGATTCAGACTAAGTAAATAGGTGAGATTGAGTTTATTTGTCTACACAATATATAAAGGTAAAACATGGGTTCATTTTTCAGCATTTTGAATTTGCTGACAGGAGAGTATTTCACATAAGGGTATTTATGACAATTCCACCCCAACTTAAAAGCTGATGTGCGTTTTAATATGCAGACCTTTTCCGTTGTTGTGTCAGTCGGGCCATCCTCCCCACCAATTTGGGCCCGAATTGGGCCTTCCTCTCTACACCATCGCCTCCCGCACCCCATCTCTGGTTTCCCCCTCCGCCACCCCTGGTTTTTTTTCCTCCGACGATTTCTCTAGGCGGCTGGCCGAGTTTATATTGGAGGCCACCATGAATCCTTTTGTCCGCATTTTTGTGGCTTTACCATAGCTCATCACTCAGTCTGCAACACCGACTCTATCAACAAAATCCGGTTGCTACCACAATCGGAAACCATGGGCAGACCACAAAAGTTCTCGAAATGGCTAACCCACAAAAGATGGCAGGTTTGAGTTCCATTCAAAAGAACGAAAAGGAATATTCTTGATTAATGGCTCCCTCCAACACTCTATGGATCTGTATGCACATGGTAATTTCTATCAGATGAAAATCCCCACAACCCAATTTCAATTACAACGGCTACTTGCAGGCCTAGCTGGTCCGACATCGTTTCAGGAAGGGCGAGTGTATTAAAGCCAACGACGCCGTCTCGAGACAAAGGGAAGCAGAAGGTCGATGCGCCATCGTTTTGACCGAGAGACAGAGTGTCACTTTCTTCCTTGTACTTTCGTTGCTTAGGACTCTGTTTTCCTTTGCTATAATCGACAGCTCACTGAAGCTTGTCTTCTTCCTCCAATCCTTGTATAAAACCCGAAAGATGATCAATGAGAAATCAAGTTAGGGTTTTACACTACACATTCGTTGTTATGGTATCAGGAACCCTAGCCGCCGCCTCCCAAATGGCCGCTCAAGAAGCACCTCCAAACATGGATCCAATGTCGGATCCTTTCTTTCTACATGGTTCTGATCAACCAAGGTTGCTGTAGGTAGGTGAGAAGCTTACCACCACCAACTACAACGACTGGAGCAAGGCTATGCTCAACGCATTGGCCGCCAAGAATAAGCTTGGCTTCATCAATGGCACAATCGTCGCCCCTGCCCCAACAGATGCTTCCTTTTCTTCATGGACAAGAAACAATTTCATGGTCCTCAGTTGGATTCAACAAGCAGTCGATCCCCTCATCAAGAAAACCATCATGTCCTGCAAACTCGCCTATGAAGCTTGGCAAAGCCTCAAATCACTCTATGGCCAAGGGGACATGATTCGTGTTGCAGAGTTGATTGGTGTTATTGCCACCATCAAGCAAGGTAACCAATCTGTGACTGAATACTATGGGAATCTCATTTCCTTGCAAGATGAACTTGATAATTACCAACCCATTGATCCCTGTCGCTGCACCAACACCAGCCACACCACTTGTGTTTCCATGAATGTTGTTTTTGGTTACAAAGATGTGAATTCTGTTATCCAGTTCCTTCGTGGCCTGAATGATAATTTTGCCACTGTGAGATCCCAAGTCCTCTTTGGAGACACCTTACCATCAATAGATAGGGTCTTCCAACGTGCTCTCCAACACGAGAGACAACTGTTTGGTACTCAACAAGGCCAAATGGTCACAGCTGAACCATCAGCCTTTGCTGCTCAGGGCTACAAACACCCATTCCCCTCTGGAAAATGCCCTCACTGCACCTTCTGTAAACACACCTGGTCATACAGAAGAAACATGCTACCATAAGCATGGTTGGCCCCCAGGCTACACTCCAAGGGGATCCACTGCTCCCTCCACTCCTTCTTCCAAGCCTCCTGAATGCACCTTTTGCAAACGCATAGGGCATACTAAGGAGAAATGTTCAAGAAACATGGTTATCCACCCCCTTCCCAGTCCAGACCTCCAAGTACTCCAAGACCAAGGTCCTTAATCAATGCCGCTGACAGCAATTCTTCAACTGAACCTGTCCAGGAGTTCAAACTCACAAAGACAGACTATGACAAACTGATGTCTCTCATGAATGAAACCATGAAGGGCAAGTCCTCCCACTCAGCAGATCTTACCACTCATTACACATCTGGTTCTTCAGGTAATCCTTCCTGCAATATCACTCATCACACAGGCACAATCATTCCATGGACACTTGTGCCACTGACCACATTGTCAATTCCATTTCTTTTCTTTCCAACTCACAAGAAGTACATCATATTTTTATTAACCTTCCCACTGGTGATAGAGTTCAGGCCACACATAAAGGCCAAATCAAATGCCTTGATGGTTTAACTCTCCAAGATGTCCTCTTTGTTCCTAAATTAACCTTCAACCTACTCCCAGTGAGCAAGCTCACAACTACCAGCTCTCTTAGCTTAACTTTTTCTTCTGATTCTTGCACTATACAGGACTTGAAGCTGAGGAGAGTGACTGGTTCATCTAAGCTCCTCCATGGCCTTTACCACCTCAACCTCCCATTAGATAGTACACCTAACCACATCACAGCAGCTGTTAGTTCCCCCACTTTTGACATTTGGCATTTCAGACTTGGACATGTCTGCCATAGTAGAATACCACAGTTGAAACAAATTTGTGATTCCATAGAAACCAACAGTTCATTACCACAGTTCAATACCACAGTTCAACTCATCCATGTAGACATCTGGGGTCCAAACTCTTCCCCTACCTATGATGGTTTTAAATATTTTCTTACCATAGTGGATGATCATTCCATAATGACTTGGCTCATTCTTCTTCACTCCAAAGCAGAAGCCAGACCAAAATTGCAAAACTTCTGCACAATGGTAACAAACCAGTTTTCCAGTTCTGTTAAAACCATTAGAAGTGACAAAGGGAAGGAATTCCAAATGACATAATTTTTTGATCAAACTGGCATTCTCCATGAAATGTCATGCATAGAGACACCCAACAAAATCGCAAAGTAGAGCGCAAACACCAACACATACTAGCCATAGCTCGAACTTTAAAATACCAGGCAAACCTTCCAATTGGTTTCTGGGGTGATTGTGTCAAGCATGTTGTCTTCCTCATAAATAGGGTTCCAACCCCAGTTCTTAACAACCTAACCCCCTATGAGAAACTCCACCACAAACCACCTGATCTACAAGACTTAAAAGTCTTTGGCTGCCTTTGCTTTGCTTCTACCATTACCAACCATAAAACTAAGTTCCAAGAAAGAGCCAGGAAAGGAGTTTTCCTGGGTTACACTCTGATAAGCTTCATAAACATATATGTATTTTGTGCATAAATGATTGATCTTTATGTATGTATGTGTTTAAATTGCTCTAAATTAGTTCATATTGACCATGGAATGGCCCTAGTGTCATTACCAAGACATGAAGCGATTTAACACAGATTGAAGCTAAGATTGTGAACAAAACAAAGTGCAGTGGACGAATGCAGGTGCAGTGTCAAAATGCAGATGTGCAGAGGAAAACGCCCAGCAGGAGGCCAAATCGATGAAGACCCAAATCGAATTATTGTGGTTGGAATCTTCACTCAACTCTCAGCAGCCCTCAGAAATTATTGGGATTTGATCATATTTCTTGAAGTGAGCAAATGGATTTGGTGGCTCACCAATAGAGAAAATTATGCAAGAATTTATTGCAAAGAGAGAGAGAGTTAAGCTGGCAGCAGCCTTCTCTTGGAAATGGGGTCTGCAATCTCCTTGTTTTGAGGGATAAAAATCTGGAGAGATGAACTTAAAAGGGGCAGCAACTAGGAGAGCAAAGGAGACACTTTTGGAGACTAGTTTTAGACAGAAAAATCAAAGGAGAGAGCTCACTTTGGCACACTATGGAGTTGAGCATTTTGAAGAGAGGAAGACTCTTGTAAGTTGGGGATTAACTTCAACACTTAGTACTTTATCTACTCCTTTGTTTTGGTAGTTAGTCATCATGTTGAACCTTAGCATGTTTATGTACTTTCTTCTCATCATGAACTAATCCCCCAATTTCTGGGGGAAACTTATGGATTTCATTATCTAGCCTCGATGTTTTAATCATGACTTTTTTTTCTTCCATTTTCTATCATGTGGAATTGTTTAACGCTTTGTGTTGATTGGCCACAATCACAATGATTTGTAGTTTTCTAGGTTAATAATGATAGTGAAAACCTAGTAACCGAACACATTTCACACGACATAATTGCCTATCGAAGCGATAGTGGATTAAATAGGGAATTATGCAGTCATTTCAGGGATATCGTTCTTAATGCTAATTAATTAATTCAGTTAACTACGATAGTAGAAATTGTCTTAATTAGTTAGTACGTGGTAATTCTCGATAGAGATAGCTATCAAATTATAGGTATCCCGATTGTAGAAATGTGGATTAAATCGATTGACAAGGGTGATTAAATTACTAAGGTAAAATAGTAAAATCTTGTGTTTTCCGCGGAACTCTCCAATATCAATTTCTCCAAAATAGTTGATTTATCGAGTTACTTAATTTGTGCAATCTTTGCAAATCATCACTTGATTACAACCTTTGCAATTCCTATAGTTTCTTGAACTAAATTTGTTAATTATTGAGTTTCACCAATCCCCTAGAGAACGATAATTTTACTTACACTTTATTACTTGTACGACACTGTGCACTTGCAGTTTTGTCGCCACCACACTCCAGGAATCAAAAGGTACAGGATCTATGATTTGCTAACCCATGATATATTTACCTCTAGGGATGTCCATTTCTATGAAACAGAATTTCCCTTCCATCCTACTCCTCCCTCCCCTTCACCACCAGTACCCTCTCCACCAACCTACACCTATCCACTCCCTTTCTCTTCTGACCCACAAGAACCAATTCTTCCCAACCTTCCCCCAGTACCATCACCCCCATCTTCTCCTCCTCATGTTCCCCTGTCCATTCCAAGCCAATCTCCTCCCACAGATCTTCCCATTGCCATCAGAAAACCCACCAGAACAACTAAACAACCATCCAAACTCCAAAACTACCATTGCAACCTACTTCAGCAGGTTTCTTCCTCCAGACATTCTCTTCAGCAACATGTTCCAGGTATCACCTACCCTCTTTCTGATGTACTTGATTACAGTTCATTGTCTCCTCCATATCTCAAATTCATTCTTAACATCTCCTGTTACAAAGAACCTGAAACTTATGAAGAAGCAGCACAAAGACCAGAATGGAATCAAGCAATCAACCATGAGATTGATGCTCTTGAACAGAATCAAACTTGAGATGTTGTGAGCTTACCTTCCAATAGGAAACCTCTTGGCAACAAATGGATCTTCAAATACAAGTTCCTTTCTGATGGCAGTCTTGAGAGAGAAGGCCAGACTGGTTGCAAAAGGGTATAACCAACAGGAGGGCATTGATTATCAAGACACCTTTGCCCCAGTGGTGAAAATGACTACAGTCAGACTCTTCTTAGCAATTGCAGCATCAAAATCCTGGCATGTTCACCAACTGGATGTGAACAATGCCTTCCTTCATGGAGATCTCACAGAGGAAGTGTACATGAAGCTTCCCAAAGGCTACAAAGCACCACCCCACATCAAAAACCCAGTTTGCAGATTAAAGAAATCTCTCTATGGCCTAAAACAAGCTTCAAGACAGTGGTTCTCCAAGCTTGCAGATAGCCTCACCAGTCTTGGCTACACACCAAGCCAGGTTGATCACTCTCTCTTCTATAAGTCCAATGGTTCCAATTTCACTTGTGACCTGGTCTATGTGGATGACCTAGTTGTAGGAGGCACTGATCTGGCAGAGATAAACAACCTCAAGCAGTTCCTTCACACCACCTTTAGCATCAAAGATCTTGGTCCACTCAAGTTTTTCCTTGGAATTGAGGTTGCCGGGAATTCCTCGGGCATACATCTGTCTCAAAGGAAGTACACTCTTGAAATACTAGAAGAGGGTGAAGTTCTACTCTCCAAACCAGTATCCACTCCCATGGATTACAAGCTCCATCTTTCTGCCAACCATTTTGACCCCTATCCAGATCCTTCCTACTACAGAAGAATTGTTGGCAAGCTGATATATCTCACTACCACCAAACTTGATATCAATTTTGCCACCCAATAGCTTAGCCAGTACATGTCCAACCCAAGTAACCAACACTATCAAGTTGTGGGCAGAGTTTTAAGGTACTTAAAATCGGCTCCATCCACTAGTCTATTCTTCCCAGCATCATCTGATCTTCATCTCAAGTCATTTTGTGACTCAGATCTTTTCACCAAGGCTCTGCCACCTGCTACATTTTCTACTCTCCTCTCCAAGCTTGGTGTGCACAATCTGTGCCCACCAGCTTGTGGGGGGGTATCAGATGAAAATCCCCAAAACCCAATTTCAATTACAACGGCTACTTGCAGGCCTAGCTGGTCCGACATCGTTTCAGGAAGGGCGAGTGTATTAAAGCCAACGACGTCGTCTCGAGACAAAGGGAAGTAGAAGGTCGATACGCCGTCGTTGTGACCGAGACAGAGTGCCACTTTCTTCCTTCTACTTTCGTTGCTCAGGACTCTATTTTCCTTTTTCCTTTGCTGTAATCGACAGCTCACTGAAGCTTGTCTTCTTCCTCCAATCCTTGTATAAAACCCGAAAGATGATCAATGAGAAATCAAGTTAGGGTTTCTCCTTGCTCGATACTCCCCAATTCAACTGGCGGTTAGATTAGCCTCTTCTGTTTCGATTTGATTCAATGGCAATTAGATCTTAGTTGAATGTGGATTATTGACATCCTTCTATTTGTCCAACTTTGTGCATCTACTTCAACTAGCATCCAGAGGTGAAGAATTGTCCGGGGCCAGTTTGACTACATCAATCGTCGTTACTTCACCACCGTTGGCACCATTCCCTGCAAAGTTTCTTGATTGGAGCTGAAGGTGCATATCAATAGTTGTTGACATCTTTTTATCTCTCCAACTCTGTCATTCTACTTGAACAAGCATTTGGAGCCCATCAATTGAACGTAATTAGGGTAGCATGTTGGCGCTGAAGGAGTGAATAAAGCCGAGGATGGGTGAGAAGCTAGATAATGAGGGCTGGACAGAGAGTGAGAATTTGAAGGACCTTCGACATTCTAATTAATTAATATAATGAGGATTCTTAAAAACTCTTCGGGTATTTGTTTTGTGGTTTGAGAAATACTATAATCAGTGGATGCATTAAATATATGCATGTCATACACGTTGAAGAGGAAGGATGCAGGCCACTTAGCTACCCCTACTATCTTTTTTATTTGATCATTCTTTTTCCATTTTAATTTGTAGGCTTTTGATAATTTCGGATGACATGTGGTTTTAATATGAAGTAAAAACAATCACATCAACCAGAAAATTAGTTTTTATAGTCTAAAGCGCGATTCTAACTAGAAGCGGAAAGCGGAAAATGGATAAAATCGTAAAGTATAGAATCAAAGCGTAAAAGCAAGTTCTTGATGCATGCTGTAAAATAGCTAAAAATCTGTTAAGTAAACATATATTATGTAAAATACGAGTGCTCTGAATTTAGATAAGTTAATTAATACCTGCAATTTATGTCTAAAATAGAAAAACTCATAGCATCTTAACAATAGTTCATGAACATAGGTCTTAACAATAAGCCACATTCCCCTCTGTGCTAATGAATTTGGGAAGGGCCTAGCTGGTAAATTAGATTTACTCTATTGAAGCTAAGAATGCATCCAACTACCTGGCACATATCTTTTAATCTCAAATGTATCATGGTGTTGGTGATTTACCTTTAAAATATACTTTTTATAATTAATTTCATGAAAGAATACCCATTTAGTGAACTAGAAGCGTAAATCGTTTTAGTGAACTAGAAGCATAAAAACGTAAGCTTTTAAGTTTTAAAGCGCAATTTAGTATGATTTTATACAATAAAGATTTCATATGGAAACGAAAGCGTTTTGGTGACCTAAAAGCGTAAAAAAAAAAAGTAAACTTTTAAGTTTTGAATCGCAATTTTAACGGCATTGGTTGTATGTAAAGGATACGTAAAAGAATTTTTATAATTTATGTATGAAAAATGTTATTTTAAGGATGTGTTGCAAGAATATAATACTAATGTAAGAAAATTATGTTGCCAAGTATTTTTCTTCTTATTTGTATGAGTTACACATAGTTGTAAAAGATATTTCTTGGCCACCTCCACTGACTATAAAATTTTCACTTATCCAAATTTAAAAGGTAGTAATTGTTAGTGTTGTGGTATATGATCCACGATTGAACCTCTCCCAACAACTCGAGTTATTGAGAGCAACTGGTTCGTGACATGTGGAGACTTGAATAGATTTGTTGTTGTGATTTACATTAGTTGGGAGAGGTATATTAAATACCTTCTCTACAACAGAAAGCCAACGTGTGTGGCTACAAAGGAGGAGCCTCTATGTACATGATCTAAGCCACTACTATCAATAAGTAATTATAAGAAATAAATAATAACTAATTTAAGTAGTGCCCTTAACACGCCCCCGCAAGATGGTGGCCGAAACGACACCAATCTTGGACCGAAGTAGCTGAAAACGGGCAGTGGAAAGCGGTTTGGTGAGGGAGTCCGCTAGCTGATGAGCTGTGGGAATATGCCGGACATGTAGAGCGGAGGACTGAACCAGCTCACGAACAAACAAGTAGTCGAGAGCTAAATGCTTCATACGAGAGTGATGAATGGGGTTGGCGGAGAAGTTGACAGCGCCAAGATTGTCACAGTAAAGGACAGGAGTGGACGAGAGGGGCTGATGAAGCTCGGACAGAAGATTTTGAACCCATAACAACTCGGCAGTGGCGTGGGCAAGAGCCCTGTACTCGGCCTCCGTACTTGAACGAGCAACCGAACGTTGTTTCTTGGACTTCCATGAAATAAGATTCCCACCAAAATAGATGAGATAAGCCATCGTGGACGTACGATCATTGGGATCACCTGCCCAATCAGAATCAGCAAATGCAACAAGGCCAGTCGGGGTGGCAGCGGACAAACAAAGACTGTGGGAGGCCGTGCCCTGAAGGTAACGAAGCAGCCGCTTAACGTGTTGCCAGTGCAACTCGGTCGGGGCATGCATGAATTGAGACAGCTTGTTGACGGCGAAAGCAATGTCAGGTCGAGTACATAATAAATATTGAAGAGAGCCAATAGCCTGTTTGTAGAGAGTGGCATCAGCTGGTGGTGTGCCGTCGGTGAGAAGAAGGCGAGCATTGGAGGATAGAGGAGTCGGGGCGGGTTTCGCATCAGCCATACCAAAGCGCTGGAGAATGTCATGAATGTAGTTGGTTTGGGAGAGCACGAACCCATCAGAAGTAGGCAGCACTTCGATGCCTAGAAAATAACCAACAGGCCCAAGGCTTTTGAGGGAAAACCGGGAAGCAAGGCGAGCTTGGAATTGAGCCAAGGTGGGAGCATGATTGCCAGTGAGAAGGATATCGTCAACGTATACCAAAAAGTAGTGAGTGACATCGCCTTGATGATAGATGAACAAGGACTCATCGGAGCGAGACCTGACAAAACCTTCGGTCTCAAGAAAACCCGACAAGGCCATATACCAAGACCGTGGAGCTTGACGCAGACCGTAGATGGCTCGAGAGAGGGAGCACACATGATCTCGATGATGAGGGTCACGAAAGCCAGGAGGTTGAGCCATATAAACTGTTTCTGCAAGAGAGCCCTGTAAAAAAGCATTGTTAACGTCAAACTGCATAATAGGCCACCGGTGAGACAGGGCGATGGTGAAGACCGTGCGAATAGTGACGGGCTTCAATACAGGGCTGAATGTGTCATGAAAGTCGACACCAGGACGTTGAGTGAACCCCTTGGCAACAAGGCGCGCCTTGAATCGATCAACAGAGCCGTCAGGATGACGTTTGATGCGGAATATCCAGCGACAGCCGACGATATTCTCGAAGGACGGGCGAGGGACGAGATGCCATGTATTGTTAGCCAGAAGGGCTTGATACTCAGCCCACATAGCGGCGCGCCAGCGAGGGTCTTGCAGGGCCTGAGCAACGGAAGTGGGCTCAACCTCGTCAGAAACCTGTGAAACAAAAAGCCTTTTGGGCCGAAATATACCGTGTTGGCTGCGTGTCACTGGACGAGAGGGAGCCTTGGCCGGCGGTGGAGGCATCGGATTTTGATGCGTGGAGGAAGTAGCTGGGGACGCAACTTGGGGAGGCACAGATGGGAGTCTATGAGCTGAGCCGGGCACGGGAGTAGAGGCGGATGGCGCAGCGGGGCTTGGCACTGATGGGACGTGGATTACACGAACCGAAGGTGTAGTAGAGGCAACCCAATCAAGGCTGTCAATGGTAGGGGCAGGCGGAGTGGAGAGACCAGGAAGAAGCGACTCGACAAACTGAACATGGCGGGAGGTAAAAATGCGATCAGTGGCAGGGTCATAACACTGATAGGCACTCTGAGTGAGGGAGTAGCCAAGAAACAGACAGCGGCGAGAGCGGGGGGATAATTTATTAGCCGAATAGGGTCGAAGCCATGGGTAGCAAGCACAGCCGAAAACCCGAAGCTTGCTATAGTTGGGGGACTCATTAAACAAGGAGAAATATGGTGTTTGGCTATGTAGGGCAGTGGAGGGTAGACGATTTATGAGGTAAGTAGCAGTACGGAAAGCGTAAGACCAGAAACGAACGGGAAGGTGAGCAGTGTGAAGAAGAGCAAGGCCGGTTTCAACAATGTGCCTGTGTTTTCGCTCAGCAAGACCATTGTGTTGAGGGGTATGAGGAGGGGTCAAAAGATGTGTAATACCATGGGTTTGAAGAAAAGCACATAATTTTTGAAATTCACCTCCACCATCACTATAAATACGACGAATAGTGGTATGAAAAAAAATTTCAATCATATTTTTGTAAGTGGTGAAAATGTGATGAACATCTGATTTGCGAGACATAGGATAAAGCCACGTATAGCGCGTGAAATGATCAACAATGACAAGATAATAGGAAAAATTGTCATGAGAAAGAACAGGGGAAGGTCCCCAAACATCCATGTATAACAAATCAAATGGCCGAGTGCTGGATAGGCTAGAAACTGAAAATGGAAGTTTGTGACTTTTATGAAGGGAACAGGATTCACACGAAGAAGATGACAAGGTAGTAACGGGAAGAGACTGGTTACGCAACACAAGTGAAAGGAGCTTGCCATGTGGGTGGCCCAGCCGATTGTGCCAAATCGCTGACGATGCTTTGGACGCCGACATAGCCAGTCGAACAGGTTGAGTGACACGCCAAAACACAACACCTAACAATGGCCAAGTGTAACCAATGAAAGGGACTGCAGTAACAGGCAAGTTTAATTATCAACCCGGGGTCTAGATCTACTGCTTACTCCGTGATTCTCTATTATCTAGAAAACTAAGTCGAGTGATTGTTGTGAAAAGTAAAAGCAACAAGAAAGCAGTAATTTGTTCGGGTTTCTAAAGCAGGCAAGAGTCACTCGGGATTGAGTCCCCCTAGCCCCTTAGTTAGGTTCAATTGCAATTCCCTGGGTTGATTTACTGTTGATTAGACTGCGGAAGATCCGACAGTAGCTTGGAATATCTTAAGCTGACCAAGCCCTCTCAGTCTAACTACCGGCAGACGACTAGTCTTCACCGGGATAGAAAGCTGAGGCTATGAACACAGAACTCCACTACTGGCGCCAAGAACACCAGTACAAAGCAGTAAACTGGCTAACTCTCGTATAGCCAATCTCCTACTATCGAATGAAGAGGCTCTAACAACCTAATCAGATTCTATCTATCTCAGGTTGCAGCAGAAATTGAGAAAAGCTGATCAGACTCAAATCAATTCAATAAACATGCATCATTCGATTAAAATCAAACAGTAATATCATCCCAAGTCATTACAATCAAATCCCTAACACAAGGAACTAGGGTTCTTCATACCCAAGTGAGAGAAGGGTTCTACTCCATAGAGAGAGAAGAGAAAACAAGAATCGGATTAGTCATACTCATAACGATGAGGATAATCTGCTCCGGGACGATGATTTCCACTCCTATGACGATCTCCAGGCTCGATTCGGTGAAATCCAGCTCTAAGACAGCTTCTAGGATGTGTTCTTCGCACTTTCTCTCTCTAGGGCTCTGTTTTTGCTCTGAAAACACGATTCCCCCACTTCTAGCTCGGATTAGGCTTTAAAACCGGCTTTCCCGAGTTGCACGGCCAGGTGCACGGCCGTGCACAACACCATTCTGGCCGTGCACCCTGAAACGCGCCGTATCAATAAGTCTGCCTTCGTCCATCTTGCACGGCCAGGTGCACGGCCGTGCAATCTTCAGGGTCTGGCCGTGCATGGCCTCGGCATGAGGTGCACGGCCAACTTGCAACCGTGCACGGCCGTGCAGCATACCTGGTCTGCCCGTGCACTCCCCAAACAGCTCGCCATTCGTCCGTTCTTCGTCCAATCGACCCCAGACTCGCTCCTAAGCCTTCATTCACGTACTAGGACCTGAAATAACACAAACAAGCACAACCTAGCGTGAAATCGGCCTAAAACACGAGAATCAACACCTCAAACGGTGTAAGTATGAGGGTAAAAACATGTGTAAACGACGGTCTATCAAACTCCCCCACACTTAACCGTTTGCTTGTCCCCAAGCAAACCAAGTCAGACACTAGGTAAGCTTACATATTTCAATCAACCAACATTGGGGACAAGTCATAAAGGCACAAAACACGTGAATCGCACTGGTTTTCAAACATCAATACATGCACAACCTCAATAACAACCTGGACAACCACCACAAAGGACATTCGAGTGCAGCAAATCGAGTAAAGGAAGAGTCTCCCTTCTGTTCACTGGCCAACCTAGACTTGATTCAACCACTTACTCAAAACAGTCAACTCATGCATCCAACTCAAGATATCATAATAGAGACCGAGCAATCTAGGTCCTCACCGGGGTACAAGAGCATATAGAAAATGAAAATGAATCACTCACTCTCGACCAATGGGGTCAGGACAGTTTGATGCGAAAGATGCGCATGCTATTTCTCTCAATACCTATCATCTCTTCACCATGATGGCAGCCTCTAAATGCTAGAGTTCACATATGGGGTGTCACAGGTTCAAATGACTGGCTAGGGTCTTGGACATGGGGAAAAGGCCTTTTAGGTGGTGGAAGTATTCATAGCAAAAGGTTCCACATTTTCCAAACACACAAAAACAGTCAACAACCCGGTATTTTCTTTCTGCTATTCTGCATTACTCAATATCTTAAGAGCATAAGAGCGAAGGAGGCATAAACATCAGCATTTCCAAGCCAGACTGCTAAGAAACACTGCTTACTGGGCATTATTCAGATTTTTGGTAGTGGCTCTCTTTTGCTTTCAATTTTTTCTTTGTTTTTCTTTTATTTTTCTTTTCATTTCTTAAGAGAGCCACCACTTCTACATAAATTTCAAACACTTGCCCAACTTTTAAGCACTACCTCCAACACTCACATAGACTTAAGCAGAAACAGCAGAGAATATGTAAAAACCACTCTGTGGAACCTTCTAAAAGATGCAACAAGGGTGATTTTTTTTCATTATAGACCAAAAGAAAGGATAACACACGGCTCAAAGGGGCTGACTAGGGGATATGACACATCAGGACAGTCAGTTTTGGGCGTGGGCTAATCCTATGCCCCCATCATCTTAGCTAGTGACAACGTGAATGCTACACATCATGGAAGAGGGATCTATCGCACAAGAAAGAAACGAGCAGGCTCAAATCTCACATGGCTACCTATATGCTCTATCTCACATTCTGATACCCTGAACTAGATGCATAAACGACTGTCAAGAACAAGTAATCAGATCAAGTCAGATCAAGTCAAAGTTGGCAAGCAAACAGTCAAAAAACTGAACCCCTACATCGTTCTACTGCACATCTCAGTCCTCATCATAGGTTGTCCTAGTCGCAAACAAGTTGTCATGCATTAATCCGAAAACCAATCAATTCATCCATCAAAACACAGTGCCAATATGATCAAACAGCAGTACTTGGAGCCCTCAAATCGTAAGATTCGGACAGCGGACTAGGCTCCAAGAACCATTATAAATATTCCAACTGATACAAAGCATCCCCCCACACTTAAGCACGACATTGCCCTCAATGGAGTAGAGGGAAAGATAAGGGGAACGATGTTACCGGGTAAGAACACTGCTGGGGGACTGGAAGTGGACCAGTCAGCGAGAAACGAACGGGGGAGTGGACAATGCTGCACAAATCGAACATCAGAAACACTAGCACACTGGCGTTAGGGATGAGTGTTAGCCCAGATGGCTACATCAAACCACAAAGGAAAAACCAAAAACAAAACAAACGACACCAAGTTCAAGCCCCGCACACATGGAGCAAACACACAAAAGTCTAAAAAGAAAATCAAAACAGACACACTGAGACGGGCAACGAGTACAGCCTACTCGTCGCCAAGATCGTCGAGATCGATGTCATCCATGAATGCATCATCACCAGCAGCGCCAGCCGCACCGTCATGTGGAGGGGAGTCATCCCAGGGAGTCCTCCAGACAGGTGGATCGCCCGGAATCAGCTGAAGCAGGTGCTGCTGAACCTCCTGCATGCGCCGTGAACGGCGCTTCTCCCGCTCGATATGGGCGAGAGTCACGCCCTGCTGAGTCTGGATCGTGTCCAGCCTGTGCCGGTACTCGGCCTGATCGGCCGCGTACTGCTGCTGGAACTGCATCTGCTGGTCGAGGAGCAGCTGGTTCTGGATCCTCAGCTGCTCGAACTGCTGGGTGAAGTAGTCCTGGCCCTGGAAAGTGGAGCTGCTACCCCCAAAACGGAAGTCAGTCTGTGGGGGATCATCAGCAGCATCAGCAGCAGCATCCACCTCCTCGGGGTCCACCTCATCGGCAGCCTCCTCCTCGGGCTCCGCGGGGATAGGAGGCTCCGGAAATCCCTCGACCCACTGAACACCGTTCCTCTCCCGCAACAGCAGCATCTTCCCGATTGTCGCGCTGCCAAAGATGGGGGTCTCCCCCTCCTTGGTGCACCCCTGCAGTGAGAGGCCGAAGAAGGTAACCAGGCGGGTGATGAGGGGGGCGCAGTGGAGGCTCTTCAGCTCTGTGGCCGTCTTCTCGAATGTCTTGGCCATCACCGAACCCAGGTGGAGAGGATGGCGGCGCTGGCGGATCGAATCGAGGAAGTACAGGGGCCTCTTCGTGATGGCGCCGACGCTGTTAGATGCAGGAGTGTAAGACTTCGCCAGTAGGTGGTGGAGAAGTCGGTACTCGATCTGCAGGGTAGATGCCTTCGTCCTCCCAGACTTGAAAGGACGCGTCTGGCCAGGCTGAGCCAGGCTGGTGTACAGCCTCCTGAAGTCCACCTCCGGTGGCTCATTAACCTCGGTGACGTAGTCCCGACCGTCGTCGAGGTCGAGGTCGAGAGCCTCTACCAGCTCGTGGTAGCTCAAGGACCGGGGAACACCGCCCAGCCTGAATTGGACGGCTGTACTGTCATGGCATCGGGTCGTGGAGTTGTGCTTGAAAGTGGTGTAGAACTCCCACACCGGCTCGTAGTAGACCGTCTCGCAGATCTGGAGCAAACGGCGCCATGCAGTGTTGGCGAGCACGGCGGAAAGCTGCTCGTAGCAGTGCAGTTGCCGAAATTCCCGTTTGGACCAGCAATGGTGGGCGCCAAACGGGGTTTCCACGACCTTCTTGAAGCGCTCTGCGGTGGAGCCCCTCCTGAGATCCCGGATGAATGGGTGCTGGAAATTAGGTTGTGCCATTGCCCTGCAAAACAACAACCCAACGTGGAACCAAAAGAGCCAAAGAAAAGGTCAAGCCCACCCCCACACTTAAGAACAGAAAGCAGCCGAACCATGGTTTCATCCATAGTTCGGGGGTCAAAAACTCGATAAATCAAGCATAATCTGGGTGGGGGTGCACATTCACAAGAAAATAGCCAACTCAAGGTTCACATCCATAGCAAATACACCCTCAAACGACATCATTAAGGGCCCCAACCGACGGCCACAACATGGCATGGAAAACAGGCATTTCATCGAACACCTTGTGTGCACTATTAAGTGAAGCATGAAGTTGGCCAAATTCTTGCACACAAGGGCTCAAACAAGCAAAGGGGACATTGCCCAACATAATTCAATCACATCCCATGCATTCCCCTCAATCAATTTCACACAAAGCACATGATTCAATAAGATTCTCTAACATACACCCTACACACTCAATTCTCCACAATTAACATAGTTAGGGACAAAATCAAACCTGGAGACTCAAGTAGAGGTGTAGGGGATGATGAGGGGAAGACAAGGGAATCGACGAAATGCCGAAAATCTGGCCGGAAATGCTCGTCGGAGCCTCGCCGGATTCTCGCCGGAAATCGCCTCCGGCGACAAAAATGTCGCCCAAACTCGCTCAAACTCGGGGGATAGGCCGCTTTGGGTGCAGAAGGAGTGGGTTTGGTGTTGGTTTGGTGAAAAAATTACCCAAAGTGGCCGGAAAAGTCGAAAAAGGTGGGTTTGGCGCGGTTTTCCGGCGAGGGGAGAGGTTTCCGGCAAGGAAAGTTGGTTTTCTGACCACAATGGCCGTGCACGGCCATTTATATAGGCCGTGCCTAGGCTGCACGGACAAAGGCGCACGACCGTGCACCTTGGGTTGTTGCCCGTGCAGGCCGACACGGCCTGGCCGAGGTGAAGCGCACGGCCGTGCACAACGCACATTTGGCCGTGCAACAATCACCGAGAGCACGCACGGCCAGGCCAGGCATAGCGCACGGCCGTGCAATGCTATGCCATGCCCGTGCAAGGCGCACGGCCAAGCCAGGATGAGCGCACGGCCGTGCGTTGTGCACTTTTGGCCGTGCACTCCTGGCCGAGAGCTCGCACGGCCAGGCCAGGCTAGGCGCACGGCCGTGCAAGTTGATTTTCTGGCCGTGCGACTTGCTGGGGTCCCGAAATCAACCTGTTTTTTCACTAAAAAACAACACGTAACTCCGGATCAACGTCTCAAGACTCAAAAACACACAAAATCAAAGGAAAAAGAGTAAGAAAATGAAAACCTCGGTGGGGTTGCCTCCCCACAAGCGCTTCTTTACCGTCTTTTAGCTGGACGCCAGTATGGATGCTCAGGGAAGTGTAAGATCAGGTGCCTTCAAGAGCGGATCCACATCGCTCTTGAGGTACAGCTTCAAATGGTGGCCATGCACGCGACGAATGTGGCCACCTGCATTTGCCAGCTCGACTTGGCCATCTGGTAGGATGCAAGCGAGTGAATACTCGGATGGCCAAGGTGGGGGCGGGACCAGCTCATAGTGGTCTCCGGCTTTCTTGCGAGCAGGCTTAGCTGCCTGCAGTTTCGGCCGCCACTCCTCCTTGACCTGTTCTTTGGATGATGGAGTGGTCCGGAGTGGCGGTGAAGGTGTGAGAGGCGGGTCCTGCAAAATAGGCAGCACAGAAGGATACACGACAGACTCGTGCTCCTGGTGAGATACAGCATGCAGAGGTAACGAAGCAGGTATAGTGTTAGCAACAGAAAATGTTATTCGCTCCTCGCCATCCCTCAAAACTAAGGTCCCATCATGCACATCTATGAGAGCCTTGGCGGTGGCCAGGAAAGGCCTGCCCAGCATAAGAGGCACTTCTTTGTCCTCACTGATGTCCAGGATAACAAAATCCACAGGATATGTGAATTTGCCAACCTTAACCAGAAGGTCTTCCACTATACCCCTAGGATGCACTACAGATCTGTCAGCTAATTGAAGGGTCATCCTAGTAGCACGGGGTTCACCTAGGCCTAGTTTCATGAACAGTTTATATGGAATAACATTGATACTAGCACCTAAATCCGCCAAGGACTTCTCTACATGCAATTTATCAATAGAGCACGGGATAGTAAAACTACCTGGGTCCTTTTTCTTCTGCGGAAGCTTGTTCTGCAGAATAGCCGAGCACTCCTCGCTGAGCTCCACAGTGGCCAGCTCACTCAGCTTCTGCTTCTTTGAGAGAAGCTCTTTCAGAAACTTCGCATACTTCGGCATTTGCGATAGTGCCTCCAGGAAAGGCACTTGAACATTCAGCTTCTTAAGCATGGCCATGAAGTTCTCGAACTCTGCCTCCAGCCTGTCTTTGTGCAACCGAGTAGGGAAAGGGAGTTTAGGGACATACTCCTGCACTACTGGTTGCGGTTTAGGTGCAGGCACCTCAACCTCTTTCTCTGCTTCCTGTGCACCCGCTGGAGCTGCTAAGACAGGGCTCTCTTTCTCTGGTTCCCGAGCAGGGGGGTCAACAGTCAGCTTGCCACTCCTGGTCATGATGGCATTGCACCGCTCATCCGGGGTCTGCGGGTGAGGGATGGTCTGCGCTGGTAGAGTACCAGGCGCCCTTTGAGCCACTGCTTGGGCCACGCTCCCCAGCTGGGTCTGGATATCCTGCAAAACAGCCTGGGTGTTCCTCTGACCAGCTTCAAGAGCCAGTAGTTTCCCCGAGGCCTTCTCCATGAACTGCTCAAAGGTGTTGAACTTCTGAGCACTAGTACTGGCGAGAGAACCCACCAAGTCCCGCAGGTCAGCCATCTGATCATTCTGCACTGGGGCAGCAAGGGCTGCACCTGGCTGCTGAAAAGGCCGCGGCTGTGATTGAGCAGCATGCCCCTGCATGGGCTGATAAAGAGACTGTTGTTGCTGCTGGAATTGCCCCTGTCTGGGCTGATATGGTGGCCTCTGGAAGCCTGGTGGTCCCTGGGGAACTGGTGGTTTGGGATTTGGCCCAGCCCAGGAGAAGTTAGGATGCTGGCGCCACCCCTCATTGTACGTGTTGCTGTAGGGGTCATTGCGCCTGGCGTTATTAATGAAGTTCACCTGCTCCTGGGGTGTGGTTGATTCCTTCATCGCCTGGCAGTCTTCCACCATATGATGGGTGCTCTCACACCACTGGCAGAGCATCGCCTGCTGCTGTCCGGTCCCTGGAATCATCCCGGAGCGATCGATAGCTGAGACCAGCTTCGATACCACCTGCACCAAATCAGATGACTGGGTGCCCACAGCATGCACGCCCCGGCCTGGCGCTCTCCTCGATCTCACCGGGAATAGTTATTGGGAGCAACTAGTTCATGACATGGTATCAGAGCCTTCTGTGACCGAGAGGTCTTGTGTTCGATTCCCGGTGACCCCCATTTGTTAAGCACATGGTATTCTTGTCTTCAGACCTGTGCAAACTTCAAGCCCTTGTGAGTGGCTTTCGTTTGAGGGGGCGTGTTAGTGTTGTGGTATATGATCCACGATTGAACCTCTCCCAACAACTCGAGTTATTGGGAGCAACTGGTTCATGACAGTAATATGATACAAATTTTCAATAGATAAGATTATGAAATGTTGTTTGTTAGTTCTTTTATTGTGCATTGACCGAATGATGAGTCAAATTATAGTTTACATTGTTGGTTACATTTGTTGATAAGGCTAGATAGTTGGACAATCCCACCTATCTAATGTACAGTACCAAGAATTTATTGTAAGAATTCATGTAATCATGTTAGAAATTAGAATATTTTATATGTTAAAATTAAAAATGATTTTATCGAGCACATACTAAATGTTAAATGTTTATTTTTATCGGGAGATGTTCACGAGGGATGCTACTAGAGTGATGGGGGAAGGAGAAACGAGCGTTGTCCCCGAGATCGAACTTGGAGTGGGATTATATGATATGTGTACCAAAATTAGAAAATTAATCCGCAAAATATTTAATTTGAAAATCACTGAGCTCAATACTTACCTTAGTATATCATTGAGAAAATGTGATTTTACAAAATATGTATATAAACAAACTATTCAGACGAAAAGTATGTCATTTTAAAATTAAGTGAAATTTTGTCGATTTGGCTTCATAGATAAAGTTTTGCTTATATGTTTTTCAGGCGGATGTCATTGGTTTCATCATGGTACTAAAATGTCTATTTGTTCATAGAATTGGTTTCATTAGCTTAGCAAAATTCCATATTTGATTGTGGACTTAGACTTATGTAGAAATATTGAGTGCCTAATTATGAATTTAGTTAGGCCAAATTTAGGTAAACTCATAGATCATAGATAGGATATAGGTGAAGTCTCTTTCTTTTTTCTTCATTGTTGGTAATTAAAAGTGTACTCATACTTTGTGCAACATCAATCCAAATGACTTTAGGTGGTAGAAAGAAGCATAAAACTAAGAGGAGAAAACAAAAAGTTGATTATGTATGTATTATAAGAAGCATCTTTAATGTTCAATTATATGGTCTACTATTGAAAGACAATTAATTATATGTATTTTTTCTATTAATAATTATATTTACTTTTTAGACCATATAAATCTTCTGCTTATGATATTCTAAGCACATTGTGTATAGACAGATGTTGCATACATTTTCGAGGATCTATTAAATCTATTATTGTATACCATAATTTCGATCTAACCTCTCCCGGCCAACGGACCGGATCCAGTGCTAGTAATTGTAGAGGGCAGAAGGTTGGTTATTGTGGAGGACATACTGTTATTTTTCCCTTTCTGATATAGAATTCATTATTAAAATAACTCAAGCCAAACATGTCATTTCATTTCTCCATTCCCACAAATACCACAGAAATCCCACATAATCAATCTTGAGTTCTCTTAACCTAGAAATACCACACAACAATAAAAATCATCCGAACGACCCCATAAACTTTTCCACGTTTTTTATTCCAAAGTGGACCTAAGTTTATTGCTTAAAATTAGCTTTTGTGGAAAAAAAATTAGTTGACCATTTGCGCACAAGAAGATTCTTACCCTTGATATTTTTGCAGAAAAAGGGTTTGTTCATCGCAAACAGACATCATCACTACCATTCGTTCTTGGAACTCTGATTGTCCTACTGACTTGAATAGATGGATTGTGTATTGTGCTCTACATTCGATTGGCTGGCAGGTGTGGCTAGAGAGGAATCAACGAACGTTCAATGATTGCTGTCTCGGGTCACTTCTGTTTACCAGAAGGTTGTTCATGGCGTTGTCGAGTGGCTCGTTGCATTTATAAAGATCAGCAGAGTTCAAGGAAATTGGTGGTTAAGAGTGAATTCACATAATATATAGTTAGATGGTGCTGGTTGTTTCAGGGGGTTGGCTGTTGTTGTTGGGTTTCGGGTAGGGCTGGCTATTTGGTCCCGGACTGTTTGGTTTTATCCGAAACCGGACCGTATAACCCGGACCGGGACCGGACTGGGACCGGATAGCAAACAATACAATCTCATATTCGGGCTTAGATTTGAGGTAAAAAACCGGATAAGAGACCCCCAACACCTAAAATCAAGATAAAATTGGGACCGGACCGGATCAAGACCGGACTGTATCCAATCCAATCTTTGGTCCTTATATTCCCGAAAAGACCAGACTGAGACCGGATCAATTTGGTCCAATTTAACCGGACCGGACCGTATAGCTACCCCTAGTTTTCGGGTGATCAGCAGAGGTCATTTTGGGGAGCTGGATTTCAATTGTTTTTACTGACTTCTTTTTTGCTCTACTGTTCGGGTTTTCTTGTAAAGATCAAGGTTGCAGGGAAGTGTGGCAGAGGTCTTTGAAGTGTTGCTGCTATCTTTACCTCTGATCCGGGGTTGGGTGTCGTTTGTAATATTTAGAGCTTGCTGTCTTGCGTTTTTTTTTTTTTTTTTTTGTGTTATAGTTGCAGGGGCTTCTCGGTTTGCCCAGCTTCCCTTTTTCTTTGTGTGTGCCTTTGTCTTGCGTTCGGGCTAGCACCGCTTGTGCTACTGCTTTCTTTTCGCTCCTTTTTGTACTGTGACTTGGTCGCTTTTTTATATTTCTTAATGCATCTCTCATCATTATAAAAAATAGCTTTTGTGAAGTTCATCGACCTATTGGAACAAATGATGAAATATAAAATATATTATTTTATTCCCCTATTTAATGACATATTTAGCATATTTTTAATATATTGATTGTCATAATATATTGGAATTGCTTGATATATAATTGCTTAAAGGTGTGTTTAGTAGCTCTTATGATCACTTTTACTGTTTTTTTGTTTTGATTTCATAGATAATCAAAACGAATTGAGGAAAATGAGTTAAAAGAAATACTATGACGAATGCAGAGATATAAAAATTGCTCTTGCTCAAGTAATAATGGTCTACTGCTCTAGTAAATAAAAAGCTCATTAAAGGTTTTGTCTAAAGATTGTAAAATCATTTCAAAGTTAAAATCATTTTCAAAAGCTTCACCATATTTGTTTTGAGGCTCGAGCATGGCTAGTTGTTTATGATTGAATTGAGTT
This sequence comes from Linum tenue, assembly GCA_946122785.1. NCBI lineage: Eukaryota > Viridiplantae > Streptophyta > Magnoliopsida > Malpighiales > Linaceae > Linum > Linum tenue. The sequence goes on from CAMGYJ010000009.1 coordinate 22,104,043, forward strand.
TCCTATTATTCATGCATGGTGATATGGTTAGAGTTCTCTCGTGAAATATACCATATAACAAATGTTATAAACGCGCTGCTACGGATCGGGAAATCGCCGGAATCGACAAAGCAAGCATACGAAAGCGAGAATCGAAAACACGACACACGATTTACGTGGTTCACTAACACGATGTGTGTTAGCTACGTCCACGGGCGAGAGAGAGCCGATTTCACTATATCAAGGAGATTACAGATTACAGAGGAGTATGAGAAGTATTTATAGTACTTCTCCATGTGGGTCTAAACCTAATCCAATCTGACAAAGGAAACGGTTACAGACCAGGCCCAGACCCCCGATTACCAGTCGTAGCGGCTGATAATCCGATTCAAGTCATATCAACAAATCTCCACCTTGACTTGAATCCTCTTCCTCTGAAATCTCTGATGTACTCTGCTCCTTCTCTCTCTCCCGCCAGTCACCCACTCAAGACATTCAGCAAATCCAAGCAGTGTTGGAACTTGCCATGTGGAACCGGCTTCGTGAACATATCAGCAGGATTATCCGCGGTGCCAACCTTCTTCACCTTAATCCTCTTCTCTGTCCTCAAGAAATGATACCTCACGTCGATGTGCTTAGTCCTCTCATGGTGGACTTGATCCTTGGCCAAGCATATTGCACTCAAACTGTCGCAATACACCACTGCCTGATCATGATGTAGACCCAGATCACCAACCAGTCCCTTCAACCATATTCCCTCCTTAGCAGCTTCTGTCAACGCCATATACTCTGCCTCAGTGGTAGACAATGTTACCGCCGACTGCAAAGTTGCCTTCCAGCTCACTACACAACTCCCAAGAGTGAATACATAACCGGTCATCGATCTCCTCGTGTCAACATCTCCAGCATAGTCCGAGTCAGAATACCCAGACACCAAGCACTCTGCATCACTTCCGAAGCTAATCCCCACATCAGGTGTACCCTTAAGGTACCGGAAGATCCTCTTCACAGCCTGCCAATGCTCCTTCCCAGGTTGTATCATAAACCTGCTGACAACACTAACAACATGTGCAAGATCAGGTCTAGTGCATACCATAGCGTACATCAAGCTACCTTCTACACTAGCACATGGGACTCTCGACATGTACTCCTTCTCAGCCTCTGACTGCGGTGCATAAGCTAAGGATAGATGAACATTTGAAGCACTAGGAGTATTTAAGGGCTTTGCTGAAGACATGCCAAACCTCGACAATATCTTCTGGATGTAGCTCTTCTGTGACAAGAAAAGCTTCTTCTTCGACCTGTCCCTGTAAATCTCCATACCCAAGATCTTCTGAGCAGCTCCCAAATCCTTCATCTCAAACTCAGCACTGAGAAGCCCCTTTAACTTCTGGATATCAGACTTTGACCTCGCAGCTATGAGCATATCATCCACATACAGAACTAGATATATCATCGAACCATCCTCTGCCTTGCTGTGATATACACAAAAATCATATGGACTTCTGCTGTAGCCCAGCTCAAGCATATAACTGTCAAATCTCTTGTACCTCTGCCTCGGAGATTGCTTAAGTCCATACAAGGACTTCTTCAACTTACAAACATAGTCTTCTTTTCCCGGAACCTCGAATCCTTCTGGCTGAGTCATGTAAATTTCTTCTTCCAACTCTCCATGTAGGAAAGCTGTCTTCACGTCTAGCTGCTCGAGCTCCAAGTCATAATGTGCCACTATTGCTAGTAGCACTCTGATCGAAGTATGTCTGACCACTGGTGAGAAAATCTCATTGTAGTCAACTCCTTCCCTCTGCGAGAAGCCTCGTGCAACCACCCGAGCTTTAAATTTCATGCCCTCTTTAGAAGTGATTCCATCCTTCTTCTTGTAGATCCACTTGTTTGTAACAATCTTCCTTCCCTGTGGTCGTTTGACTAGCTCCCAAGTCTGATTCCTGTCATGGGATTCCATCTCATCTCCCATTGCTGCAAGCCACTGATCAGCTTCACCACCCGAAACTGCTTCTCTATAGGACTATGGCTCTCCTGCATCCACTTCCTCAGCAACTTGAAATGAATACGCCACCATGTCCTCGAAGCCATACCTCTGTGGAGGTACTCCTGCAGTCGCTCTCTTCGGTCTACCGGAAGCAATAGACTGTTGAGCTCGTGCACTGGACTCTGAAGTTTCTGGCTCTGCAGAGACATTCTCATCATGTTGATCTTCTCCACCTTGGTGCTCAAACTCACTCTCATTGAGAGTTTGCAGCTCCACCTGCTTATCAACATTCCTGCTACCTTCAGCAACAGTAACCTTCAACATGGGGTTAAACATAGACTTCTCATCAAATATCACATTTCTACTAAGTATAACTCGATGCTCAGAAGGTGACCAGACTCGAAATCCCTTAACTCCATCTCCGTAACCCACAAATACACCCTTCTTTGCCCTTGGGTTCAGTTTACCCTCATCCACGTGATAATAAACAGGACACCCAAAAACTTTCAGTGAAGAGTAATCAGCAGGCTTACCATACCACACTTCATAAGGAGTCTTACACTCGATACCTGTGTGTGGTCCACGGTTGATCAGGAAGCACGCCATATTTACTGCTTCTGCCCAGAATCTTCTCTCTAGTCCAGCATTAGAGAGCATGCACCGTGCTCTGTCCAACAATGTCTGGTTCATCCTTTCTGCAACGCCATTCTGCTGGGGTGTATCTCTAAAAGTCCGATGACGGGCAATCCCTTCATCCTTGCAGAATTCGTTGAACTCAGAACTGCAGAACTCCAGACCATTGTCCGTTCGCAGCTTCTTGATCTTCTTACCGGTCTGATTCTCCACCAATGTCTTTCACTGCTTGAACTTCGTGAAAGCCTCACTTTTCTGCTTCATCATGAAAATCCAAGTAAATCTCGAATAATCATCAATAATAGACAGAAAATACCTGCTGCCTCCAATGGATTCAACTCGTGAAGGACCCCAACAGTCAGAGTGGAGGTAATCCAGTATCCCCTTCGTCCGGTGGATACCCTTCTTGGGAAACTTGCTGCGATGTAGCTTCCCAAACACACAATGCTCACAGAATTCCAAATTCTGCACCTTGTGCCCGCAAAGAAGATCCCTCTTCGATAAAACTTGCATCCCTCGTTCACTCATATGCCTCAGTCTCATGTGCCAGAGAGTGGTCATATCTTCCTGTTGAACCTGAGACGATGCAACTGCAGCAGAACCAGACAACACAGACCCTTGTAATGCATACAAGGTCCCACGCCCTTCAGTACCTTCCTCGAACCCTTGCAGACATAAACAACTCCACCTTTTCCTTTGAAGCTGAAACCCTTGCTGTCGAGTAGACTCAAGGAGATCAGGTTCTTTGTCATTCGGGGAACATGCCTGACATCATTCATGGTACAGAACGAACCATCATGTGTCCGAACCTTTATGGACCCGATTCCAACAACCTTGCAGACAGCTCCATTAGCCATGACCACGTTACCACCATCTATCTGCTCGTAGGTTGTGAAGCAATCCCTGTTCGGAGACATATGATATGAGGCTGCAGTATCCAGAAACCACACATCACCACGATGTGCCTTCTCATCTACAGCCAAGGCGAGATCGTCTTCAGAACTATTGTCCACTTCCGCCACGGCAACTGAACCTTGTTTCTTCTGTTGCCCTCTTCTCTTGGGACAGTTGTACTTCCAATGCCCCACTTCCTTACAGTTGTGACAAGCATCACCTGGCTGTGGACCGGGACCCTTGGAATTCTTGCTCGAATTCCCTTCACCAGATTTCTTCTTTCCCTTTCCACCTGTAACAGCCAAACCCGATGCCTCACCAACTGTACCAGATCCGGAAGCCTTATGTCTGATCTCTCTCGTATGAAGAGCAGACCTGACATCCTCCAACGACACGCTTTCTTTACCAGCAATAAAAGAATCAACGAAATTCTCATATGAACTCGGCAAAGAAACCAGCAGGATTATGGCAGCATCCTCGTCATCAACTTGAACATCTATATTACGCAAATCCAGCAAAATAGAGTTAAGTTGTTCGAGATGTTCCCTCAAAGGCGTACCTTCTTGCATCCTCAAGCTGAACAACCGTTGCTTGAGATGCAGCTTGTTGGTTAAGGACTTCGTCAAATACAGACTCTCCAACTTTAACCACAAGCCCGCGGCAGTCTTCTTAGCAGCGACTTCAATGATGACGTCATCAGACAATGATAGCATGATGGTCGAGTGGGCCTTCTCCTCCAGGGTATTCCACTCATCGTCATCGACCGCTGCCTTCTTCTGTTTCGCAGACAGCGGCCCCCACAGCCCTTGCTGTTTTAATAAAGCCTGCATCTTGATCTGCCATATAGCGAAGCTGTTCTTCCCCGTGAACTTTTCGATCTTCATGTTCACCGACGTCATTCTTCTGAATCGAAAACCGTAGCCTGATTTCCAGCCGCGGCTCTGATACCACTTGTTATAAACGCGCTGCTACGGATCGGGAAATCGCCGGAATCGACAAAGCAAGAATACGAAAGCGAGAATCGAAAACACGACACGCGATTTACGTGGTTCACTAACACGATGTGTGTTAGCTACGTCCACGGGCGAGAGAGAGCCGATTTCACTATATCAAGGAGATTACAGATTACAGAGGAGTATGAGAAGTATTTATAGTACTTCTCCATGTGGGTCTAAACCTAATCCAATCTGACAAAGGAAACGGTTACAGACCAGGCCCAGAACCTGAACCCAAATAACATTGAGCCCATACACCGTGGGTTACAGACCAGGCCCAGAACCCGAACCCAAATAACAGCGAGACCCCCGATTACCAGTCGTAGCGGCTGATAATCCGATTCAAGTCATATCAACAACAAATTTATGAAATATCAAAAAGCCAACTCTAAGTATAGTTTGATTTGCTAATACATCATTAGTTGGTTGGTTATTTTTTTTTTCCAAATAATAAGACAATTATGGGCAATAAAAGTGTATAATAAGCTAACTAAATATCAAAACTGAAAAATTAAAGAAAATCAATAACCATTAATGGTAGTTTCATATATAATATAACATCAATTGTCAACAACAAACATTTTATTGATAGTTATCATATATTTTTTTTTTTATCTAATTGACGTATAATGTATATTTTAAGTCAAACAAAACTTACAACAAATAATTATGATTTAACCGATTCAATCACGATTAACATTTTGAGATTAAAATGATAGGTGTTTTATCATAGAAAGTATAACGGTGACATAATAATTGAGGTGGATTAGCAGGCCGATGACATATCCGACCTCCAACCAAATTGTAGGGGCCACAAAAATACGACTCTAGCTCACTCACTCACCATATCCATTCAAATACGTATTAGATGAATTGTACACCGGATGAATCGAGAGGGGTTTAGCGATTGACTAAGACGGCTGATACCATGGCCAATACCAACAACTTATTAAAAGCAGCCCGTCGTAGTGTGATCTCTAAGACTAAGGCGGCTGATACCCATTCACTTCTGCCTGTGTTGTATTGGGAGAGTTAAAAAAAAAAAAAAAAATAGCGGCCGGCAACATATTCCCGGTGAAAGATTTTATATATAAACATTAAGGGTAGGATTGATTATATTAATGCCCTAAAAGTTTGGAGCCTTGCACTCTGTACGTGACTCTGCCGGCGATTTACATGGATCCGTTTTCTGCCGCTTTAGTGATGCCCGGTCTCTAGCTATATAAATGATGATCATCAGCTCCTTCATCTATAACACACATTGCTTATCCATCGACCACTCAACCAGATAAATTAAGGATACTCGAAAAGGAAAGAAAGCATGAACTCCAAAGCTGTGCTCATCTTTGGCCTTGTCCTCGTTGCTTTGCTGCTGCCTCAGGCAATGTCTGCCCGGCCGGTTGGAGAAACTGGTCAGTTATTATTATCTTTATCTTACATCCAGATTCATTCAGTATATATATACAAATAGATGGGTGATATAGCTAATTAGATATGTTATTTAAATTTCAGAGGCAGATAGCAAATTAGGCGAAGGTGGGCAGGTGATGCCAGATTCTTGCTCTAGGGCAGGCAGCAGCTGCGTCAGTGGCCGCTGTTGTTCTTGCAGGTCAAGCAGTTCCTTTTCTTGCAAAAGGTGTTGCTAGCCCATGCATTGTCTAATGCCTCTATCCACGTCCTCATCCAACGTAACGTAAGTTTTTCATCATATATGACCATTAATTATTACAACTATGAATTCGTGCACCGTCGCTAATCATATAAATTTGTCACTAAAGTGATCATGGTCACCACTCTGATATCCAACATTAGGCTGGTATTTTTTCTTACCGTGAAAGCACGCATAGATGAAGGGGAAACAAATTCATTAGATACGTACGCTGCATATTCAATAATTTATATGCCAACCTTACTTTCGATGGACAAACATGTAATTAATAAGCTACTTTCTATTTTCACCATCTCAGACATGTGCTTGCATATGGGATATCGTCACCGCGGGAGCCGAAATACTGTCTTCTTTGCAGTCATGGCATCTGTCATTACTACTTTATTGCTATTTCATGTGTGATCACCACTCTGTTTTGGTGAAGTTTGCAACTTTGTGTCTCGTTGTTTCTAATATCTGCTATATGTACTATGTGTGACGTCAAATTTAATCGAATAAAGATGTTATTATGTGTTTATGATTGATTTTTTTTTTTTTTTGTCCGCGTTAATTATAAATTTATAATGCATCGTAGCTAGTAGGAAAGGAATGGGAAAATCATGACGTTTCACTACAACACAAAAATGGATTTTTCTGACGGATGAGAATTATGATTCAAATCAAATCTATTTGGTGATCGAGCAAGTATTTTTGGTTGAAACTTTGGTCATGTACATGCCTTGTTAGGAAAACTATTCTATTTTTCATTTATCATCAATTATACTTGACAGAGTGCTTTAAGCAATCATGCCTACTCTAATATTGAAGCATAGAGGAATAAGGCTAGAAATAAGTATCAAGTAAATTCAAAGGACAATTCCCTATATGCCCTATAGCGGCAAGATACCCCTTCATTAGTTTATATTCAATTCCTTTTTATTTTGTTTTATGCGATAAAATCAAGGGGAACCTCAATCCCGAAAGTATCCCAACATTAATAGTCCATCTCAAACCCATGATTTAGTGACTGGACGTGAGAGGTCTTGAGGAAATACAATCTTGATTGCCAACCAGGTAAATTCAACTCCTCTTGTGCAACGGATCAACAACTGAGCAACATAGCAACAAGAGCATATGCTAGAATTTCAACTACATCAATCATGGTCAAAATTTATAATAGCTAATTATAGTTTAACCGAATCAATCACAATTAAATATTTTAGATATAAAAATAGTACTTATAATATTATAGCATGTAGACTAGTGACACGGTATATTAGGTGGTTTTTGAGATACAAAGGGACGTGTCCCTTTAATGGGTGCAAGTGAAGATTGGAACGTCCTAAATAACAATGTGGTCTTTCAAAAATTGGGTTAGGTGGGTCGGTTAATTCCAAAGCATGATGCAGTTACATGGTTTTTATTAATCATGGAAAGCATGGCCATGGACCAACTCTTAACTAAGTCTCTCTCTTCAGAAACTCTGTCTCTAACTTTCCTCTCTACTTTTTCAAAATTCAGATCTGGAATTCCAGATGCATCCTTCTCTGAAGGTGCTGTTTCGGCCTCCTTAAATCATTCAAAGGAGAAGATACATGTTTGTTGCTGGATCTTAGGGACTAATCCCATCAAGAGTAAAAGTAGAGGTGGCAATTAGGATCCAAATCCATGAATCTAATTCAATCCATCCACCAAATTATCCACCTAATCCAATCCATTTAAATTCAATCCATTTGATCCAAATCTAATTGGATTGGTGGATTCATGGATCAATCCATGGATTCAAATGGCAAATTACGATTTGGTACCTATATTTTTTATATTTTTATATTTTGGTACCTAAAATTTATATTTTTATACGAAAAATACCATTGGAAAATTACATTTTGGTACCTAAAATTTTTCATTATGACATTTTAGTACCAAAACTTTTCAAATTTTACATTTTAGTCCAAGCATTGGATGTCATTTGGATTCATGGATCAATCCACTAATCCATTTGATCCAATTCATGAATCCACCAATCCATTGGATCCAATCCATTTGATCCATGGATCCACCAATCCACGAATCCGATCCAATTGCCACCTCTAAGTAAAAGTCATCTGCAATTTCTAGCCAATGGAGTTAATGCTTTTCTGCTTGCTCTCTGGAAGGAGCGGCCATTCCCCAGCTACCCAATCCCTCAAGATCTCATCCATTCAATGCACAAATCCTTAAACCAGAATATCCCCCACGAATTGTCAGAGACAGAAAATGGAAGGATCAACCTCAGCCTCTTTAAACCCCCTAAGCCAAAACCCAGCTACTTCTTCTGCTCTAACTTCCTCGAGCCTCAGAACCATAATTCAATTTCATCCCCCAAACATCACATCTCACCAAACTTAGGACCGCCTTCAATGGAGGTTCTGATGGTGAAGGCTTCCTCTGCTTCTCTTCTCATTCTATTTATTCACCAGACACTTTTCTTTATACTCTCACCCATACCCAACTTCAAATACCCCACTTCTATACCGCCTTTGCCCACTCAAAATTTCTGGAAAAGAAAAAGATGAGCAACCTTGTCAACCGAGAGAGAGCAAGCAGGGGAGGATGAAGACAATGAGGCGGTTTTTAATGATGAAGCACCCCAACCCCATGGTGGGACTCGACTGAGGCTGGTGGGAAGAATGTTCGGCGACAGGGATATTAGCAAGCAAGCAATGGTGGGTATGATTAACAGGGCGTGGTCACATTTTTGTGAGCCATCTGTTCAAGAAATCTCAAAAATCAGGAACACCTTCATCTTTATCTTCAATCGCAAAGAAGAGATGGACCATGCCTGGGAAGGAAGGTCGTGGCAAATCTCAGGTAACACCCTCCCACTGAAGCAATGGGAGGAATCTGTTCGACCCCAAAATGTCAACTTCGATCTTGCAGACTACTGGGTTCAGATCCATGGCATTCCAGATCACAAAAGAACCGCCTCTAATGTCGAATCAGTTGTAGCTATGTTTCCAAAGATCCATGGCATAGACATGAGAGGGCTTAATCCTGACAAGTATATGGAGTTTGTTAGAGTTTTCGTCCAAGCTGATCTGAATCGCCCCCTACCCCCAGGCTCGTACTGCACTTTTGAAGCTTCAAGAGAATGGTTGGGGTTCAGGTACGAGAAGCTGTACATCCTCTGCTACTATTGTGGAAGGTAGGGACACACAAAGCAAGAGTGCCCAAAGAAGAGAGCTGATGCTGAACAGAGGATTGCTTCCCCACCAGAAGGAAGATTCACCCCTTGGATGAAGGCAGGAACTAGGGCTGTTCGCCCACCCCCTCCCCCAAGGGGAAGAGTTGTGTATAACTCCCCTAGCGACGCCGGATCTAGCTCGGGGTCTCCGGGTTTCGTTCAGAACAAGTTGTGGATCCCCAGGAAAGATTCTCCGGCAGAAGGATCTACCACTTCAAGATCGCCGGCAACTCCCTCCGACGATGACATGGAGCACGGTATTCGAGGCCCTCCAGGTTTCACGCCTCACCCTTTTCCAACGGGCTATTCTGCATCAAGCCCAAGATCTGCTGCTGGGAATGCTAGTCATTGGTTCTTCTCCCCTAGTCTTGACCCTAATCTAAGGGTCTATGAAGCGCTGCCATTCTTCTCACCTCCTGTCAACTTCCATCCTCACTCCCCCTCCTCCTCCACTGCGAGGAACCTATCATCAGAGATGGAAGCTACTGCTTGGGCCCATTTTTTCCCTCAACAAGCTGATTTTCCGAATGGGCCCTATCAAACTCAACAGGCCCATATGCAAGCCTCTATCATTCAGTCTCAACTTAACCTCCAAGCCCAACATGCTCAAGCCAACCACCCAAATGTCTCTCAGATGGTGGAAGAATTGGGAAAGAAAATGGACCTCAACAGAAGGCCCAACGAGTTTGGGTTTCCTCTTCCTACATATATATTAATGAAGGCCAGGCTGAACCAAAAAAAAGAAAGCATGGTCAGCCACTGGATTTTGGAGAGCCTTATCTCTCTCCTGGTGATGACAGCTGCAAGCCTCGAAATGCTAGAATGAGAGTCAAGGGTCGCAAAATGAAGACAACCGCTGGAGATGCAAATGAAGAATATCGTGAAGAGAAATAAATAAGGGAGAAACTGTTGCATAATAACTCTGAAGCGAAGGTGGCCAGCTCTAAGCCACCGGGGGAGGAATGAGTTATATAAGCTCGAACTGCCGGGGAATTAGGCAAACCCGGACAGAAAATCACCTTCGACAGATGGTAAGAAGGTTTCGCCCCTCTCTTGTTTTCCTGATGGAGACCATGAACACTAGAGAGACTATGGAGCAAAAAAGGATCAGCAACAACTTTTTCAAGGGTGAATATGTCAACTCGGAAGGGACAGTCGGCGGTTTAGCTCTCTGGTGGACAGCAGGCTTCCCTATCCAATTTTGGGATTGCGGACGGAATTTTTTTGATGTCTTTATTAATTATGGTGGAGGTTTCTTCATGACTTTTGTTCACGCCCCCTCCGTCCCTAGTGAGAGGATGGCGTTTTGGGATAGGCTTTCTAGTCTTAGAAGTGATGCTAATGTACCACGGGATGCAATAGGAGATTTAAATGCAATGTTATTTGACTACGAAAAGTGTGGAGGAGGTCCGTTGAGACGAGAATCAGTTGATCCTTTCAAGACCTTCATTTTCAACAACGGACTCATTGATTTGGGATATAAGGGACCGCACTTCACGTGGACAAATAAAAGAAGAGGTGACCGCAATATCAAAGGATGTCTTGATCGTGCCTTATGTTCCCATTCGTGGCGTGAGGTTCTTGATGAAAGTACACTTTTTCATGAGTGCAATGTCAGTTCTGATCACAGAGCCCTCTGACTTGAGCTGCACTCGCCAGGACCATGGAGGAAAAGACCGTTTCGATTCGATGACAGATGGATTGGCAAGGAGGATTGTGACCAAGTAATTATTAATGCTTGGGCTGGAGAAGGATCCCACGACCAACGTTTAAAACGTTGCGAGTATCAATTAAAAGTTTGGGCAAAAGAGATGAATGAAGCACAAAACAAAAGAGAAAAGGAGATTATAATGTGCTCGGATTTTCTTGCCCAAGCTTTTCGTTCAGAGGAGGTTCATGAAGAAGAGACTAGACTTTTGGAGGAACTTGATGGCATTTGGCGGGATGAAGAAATTAGGTGGCTCCAACAATCCAGAATCCAATGGTTGGCCAAAGGAGATCGCAATACTAATTTCTTCCATAACTCGACGATCTTCAGAAGACACTACAACCGGATCCTTGGTTTGAAAGATGATGATGGAAATTGGATCAAACAACCAAACTTGCTTGCTGCCCACATCAATGACTTCTATAAGGAACTCTTCACAGCAAAGGAGCTCAACTTTGATGTCGATCTCCTGACAGGCTTCCCTCGGCTTGTCACTGATAACATGAACATGAAGCTCACCAAACCGGTGACAAGGGAGGAAATCAAACAAGCTGTCTTCTCTCTGGGACCCCATAAGTCTCCAGGACCAGACGGCTACTCTGGTATTTTTTATAGGAAGTTCTGGGGCACAGTTGGGGAAGACTTTGTCAAAGAAGTTCTTTCCTTCTTCTCCACAGCTTCACTTCCTCGGGGATGGAATGATACACACATTGCCCTCATTCCGAAGGTTCCATCCCCGGACAAAGCCAGCCAGTTCAGACCTATCAGTTGCTGCAACTTCAAGTATAAGGTGGTTTCAAAAATCATGTCGACCAGGATCAAGAAATTCATGCCTAGCCTGATCTCTGAGATGCAAGCAGCATTCACTGGTGACCGATTGATCCAAGACAATATCACTATAGTGCACGAGGTTCTCCACCAACTCAAGAACCATCGCAGGGGAAGAGGTTTGATATGATGCTTAAAATGGACATGAGAAAGGCTTTCGATCTGGTGGATTGGGACTGCTTGGACTCCCTGCTCATTGCTTATGGGTTCAACCATTCCTTGTGCAAGTGGATTAGAGAATGTGTTAGAACTGTGCGCTTCTCCATCCTGGTCAACGGGGGTTCGTCCGAGTTCTTCTCTCCTTCAAGGAGCATCCGATAGGGAGACCCTCTCTCACCTTTCTTATTTATCCTTATGTCGAATGCTCTCTCCTTTTTACTTGATAAGGAAGTCTCCCAAGGGGTCATCCATGGTATCAAGCTCAAACCTAATTGCCCAAGGATTTCTCACTGTTTGTTTGCAGACGATACTGTTATCTTTGGAAAAGCATCAATGGAGGAAGCTGAAGCCATTTTGGAGATCATTAATACCTACCTACAAATACCTTACTGGTCAAGAGGTCAATTTGGAGAAATCCTCTGTCTTCTTCAACAAGAACTCTCTGGAGGATCTCAGGCTTCTCATCACCAACCGAATTGGTTTCCCCACGGCAATTTGCCATGACAAATACCTTGGCGTCCCCACGGAGTGGGGAAGATCGAAGAAGGAAACCTTTGCGTTCCTTATTGAAAGGATGGAAAAGAAAGGAGAATCTTGGAAGAGTCTCACCCTCTCTCATGGAGGAAAAGAGACTCTACTCAAGGCCGTTATTCAAGCAATCCCAACTTTTATCATGACGTTTTCCTCCTTCCTGTTTTCCTCACCGAGAAAATGGACTCGCTACTTCACAGATTCTTTTGGTCCGGCTCGATGACAAAGCGATCCATTCCTTGGCGAAAAGGGGAAGTGCTCAATGATTCCAAGATGAATGGCGGATTGGGTTTTCGGAATTTTCGTGATTTTCGGAATTTTTTATGGCTAAACAGGGATGGAGACTAATCAATGAGCCGGAAGCCCTTTGGGCAAGAGTGCTTCGGAGGCTCTACTTTCCGAATGGCTCCTTTTCCTCGGCATGCAAAGGTCGTTCCTCTTCTTGTATTTGGGCTAGCTTCTGTGATGCAAGGAAAGTGCTTGACCTCGGCATCATTCGGGTGATTGGTTCGGGAGAGAGCACGTGGTTCCATAGTGACCCATGGGTTCATTCTCTTCATGCTCAAGGTCACAGGATTTCATCCCACTTGGGCCCTCCCTCTCGTGTTCGAGATTGGATGAACGAAAAATGAATCAAATGGAACTTCAGTCTCCTCCGACGACACTGCACGACAGAGGAATTTGAGGCAATCTTAGTGATTTGCATTGGCCCCGATGGAACCGACGACTAGTGGGCCTGGAAGTTCACCCCGAATGGGGATTTCTCTGTCCGTTCTGCTTACCATGGGTTACGCAATCATCGTTGGGAGCTCAACAATCTTCATCATCATGATCTCAACATGCCTGCTTCAGATGATAGCTGGAAATGGCTTTGGTCCTTGAAACTCCCTCCAAAGATCCGATTCTTTATGTGGAGAGGTATCCGTAATGCCCTTGCCACCAGCCTCAACCTCTTCAATCGAAGGTGCCCTCCTAGCCCAAGATGCCAGTTATGCAATGCAGAAGAAGATTCACAAATTCATTGTCTTTTCCATTGCCCTCATGCCTTGGCTACGTGGGAGAATGTCGTCCCATCTCTCGTCTCACCTCTGAAAATTACCCAATGGATCTTTTCCTTTAAAGATCAAGACTCACAGATCTCTATCAGGCAAAAAAATCTTTTGTGCTTGGAACATTTGGAAGGCCCGCAATGAGTGTATTTTCAGAGGTGTCGTTCCCTCCCCGATGATGACCTCGATTGGTGCTTTTCGTGATGCGGCTGAGCCTCACTACTCTCCACCTCTCTCTCCTTCATCTCAGCCTGGGGTCATTCCCTCTCAATCATGCCCACCGCCGAGCTTCGTTCGTAAGTTCTACTGTGACGTATTTTTGATAACGTTTCACAGGAGGCGGCCTTTGGAGTGGTTATTACCAACTCTGAAGGACAGATTTGCGATGCAAAGGCTGGAAGGATTCTTTGTTCTACTCCAATTGAAGCTGAAGCACAAGCCATCCTTGAAGCTTGTCAGGTGGCAGCTAATGACCGTGTTCCTTCAACGATCCTCTCCGATTGTAAGATTTTGGTGGACGCCGTTCAAAGTGCCCCTTCTTTGTGGCCTTGGCGCTGTTATGCGACGCTTGCCTCAATCACCAAGATTCTGCGTTGTTCGAATTGGATCCATCTTTTCTTCATAGGTCGTCAAAACAACAAAAAAGCCGATTGGGTTGCTCGAAATTGTAGAACAAATTCCCTTCACCCAGATTGGCTATCTGTTCTGATTGTATTATCCGATATGTTGTAATTGCTCTGCTTCTTTTGGATGGAATGAAAGAAAGTACGATTATTCAAAAAAAAAAACTAATGGGTAGCTGCTAAGAAACGATAAATAGGAGTTTCCTGGAAATTGAGGGCACGGGTTTCTCACTGTTTTCCGGCGGAAAACAGTATTAATTCATTAACGAAGTCGAGATTTCAAGTCACCATGCCTACCATTTATTTTTTGCCCGTGTGGCTTATCTTGGCGACCAATCCTTCCTCCTAATTCCCTAACCTGACATCGAAAATTTTCCAGCTTCGTCCTCCTCCTTCTCCAGTGGCCGCTCATTCCCCATCAATCCCCACCGAGCTCCTTCCTCAAACTCCAATTCGACCTAGAATGCATGCAGTTATCGGTTTAGAGAGAACCAAAGTGTGGTTGCACAATCAAACCCCCGTGTCTTGGTTCTCGGTAGGCAAAGTGGCTCCCATAAATAGAAGCAATGGTGACCTCAATTCAGAGAAGGAATTTTGGGAGATTAGTGTTCTACTCCCTCACATTGATTATAATCAGGCCCGGCCAAGGCCCTGTGCTGGTCAGACCCACAGCATAGGGCCTCATAATTTTAAGGGCCTCGTATGATTCATTTATATGGCATGGGCCCAAGTTATTAATTCGTTGATATGGCCAGAAAATTACATGTGGGCCTAAGTTAAAAGAAATAGTTATTAACTCGTTTATATGGGCCATGTAAGGATTTATGGGCCAAATTTAAAAGAGAATGAATTAGTTAGTTTTTCAGTGGGTCCAAATTAAAAAGAAATTAAATGGATATGTTGATTTTTAATAGACCTAATTTAAAAGAAAGTGAATAGAGTAGTTGGTCTTTTAATAGGTCATATTTGTTCTAATTAATTGTGACAAAATCATGTCTAGTGCAGCCAAGAGCCACGGAAAAGAGGCCTTAATCATTTTTTAAATTTATGTATTTATTATTATTTAACAACTTTTATTTTTAATAAATTTACAACGAAAAATTTTAGGGCCACATTTTAAAATTTTGAACAGGGCCTCGGAATATTATGGGCCGGCCCTGATTATAATATAGTACTTATATAATATAATATATTGTAATTTTATTGTGTTTATGCGTTTATTAGGTATTTAAAAACAATATGATTTGTAATTAAAATTATAATAATAGACTAGAGTTGTATGATACCTAACGAAAAAAGTGCTAATCAAGTAAAAAAAAACAAATGAAGTAACTAAACAGGTTTTCGTTTTCAGAACTATCAAAATTCTCGACTAAATAAATATTTTTTAGGTTTTGTTTCACCGTAAACGACAACTTTGTTTTCATTTTAAAATTTTTTCTGTTGTCAATTATGAAAAATGGAATGTCAAGTGAATAGGCCATTAATATATCTAATTTTGACGGACATCACAAAAATATAACACTATCTCGGCCCAGAAGTCCCCACAGGCCCACACACACATACTTTCATCTTGGCCTTCTATTTGATTGATGATGTCAGCCTGACAATTATCTTTTTTGTCTTCTACAGTTTATATATATATATATATATATATATTTACTATAGCTAACTATACAGCCTCATGTAATACTTTTTCTAAATCACAAAAAAGTTGTATTGCCAGAGACCCGGAATTTGGCAGCTTCCTCCTCCTGCAACATCACCAGAATTTCACTACTAATTACCTTCTTCAAACCTTCCACACTTCTGTTTGTCCCTTCAAAAACTCTAGTGCATCGTTCTCTCCATACATGACTTATCAGTGACTGCCACACATTTCTACCATGCCCTGCATCCGTCCCTTTCTTCCCAAACTTTCGAGTTGCCCACTGCAACCCTTCCTCCCAATCCCTCGGTAAGAAATCAGAAACCCCCCTCCCCCCCCCCCCCCCCCCAACAGTTCATAAAAGAGCTTCCTAAAAAACTCACATTGCGCAAATAAGTGGTCTCTGCTTTCTGGGTGCTGATTACAAAGACTGCATAAGTCAGAACCTATAAATCCACATCTCTTCATTTTATCCTTAGTCTGGATCCTATCCTTAATGATAAGCCATACGAGGAATCTATTTCTAGGAATAGAAGGAGCCAACCATACCAAACCAGCCCATGAAACAAAGCTTAATTTAGGTCTTAGTGACTCCCAAATAATTTTCACGGAGTACCTTGGCATCACATTGTTATTCCAGTATACTTTGCCATCAATCAAACTAAAAAGGTGAGGAAGTTTACCTCGCATCTTCAACATCATCTTCCAGTTCCAAGAACCATCTATGCTTGTCTCCCAAAAACTCCTCCCTTTCAGTTTGTATGTCACTGTCCAAGCCACCCAAAGCGATCCTTGCTGCAACATGATGGCCCATATTTGGCGGCAGATACAAGCATTGTTCCAAGCATACATATCTCTCAGCCCTAATCCACCTTCTTTCTTCGGGTAAGTTAAGTACTTCCAGGCTATTTTTGCTTTGAGCCTCGGTTCTTCTCCCACAGCCCACAAGAAATTACTACAAACTCTTTCTATATCCCTTAGGACCTGCTTAGGAAGTGAGAAAACACTCATCTAGTACTGAGTGATGCTATACAACACAGAGCTCACCAATTCCACCTTCCTTGCATACGAGAGAGATTTAGCCTGCCATCCTTTAATCCTGTCAGTAAGCCTATCAATCAGTGGCCTACAAGTAGCAACTGTTAACTTTCCTGCAATCAGTGGCACACCTAGATAGCGAACAGGGAAGTTTCCCAACTAATACCCAAATCGAGCAGCCCTAACAACCATCTCTTCCTTGTCCATTCCTACAAAATAAACCTCACATTTACTAGGATTGGACTTCAAGCCAGATAAGTGATAAGATTCATTCAACACATTCTGTACACTCTGCAGACCACGATTAGAACCATCCGAGAGATCGTCTGCAAAGTACAAGTGAGTCAATCTGACCTTTTTGCACATTGGATGATAAGGGAAATAACCCCTCTCTGCTTCTCTATCCAAAAGACAAGTGAAGACCTCCATAGCTACCACAAACAGATATGGAGACACAGGGTCCCCTGTCTTAACCCTTACCTAGAGGGGAAATATCATGTCAACTCTCCATTAAATGATATGCTTAACATACGCTCAGTAACACACATTCTGATCCAATCAATAAACTCAACTAGGATACCCATAGCTTCAAGCACATTGAACAGAAATTGCCAGTTAACAGAATCAAATGCTTGGTGTTGGTGTTCTCAAAGGCCCATGTTATGGACTAAAATCAAGATGACTAAATAATCCTCTTGTGCTCTGCCCAGGAAGCAGCAAAAGTGAAACCAAAGTGGTTTGGAGGAGAACCTCCATATATTGATTGTAGGATAGGATGTAGGATAGGAAATAAATAATTTCAAATGAAGATAAAATAATTCCAGCTATGAGTAACTGGCCTCGATGGCGCACTGTGCACCTTTCCTTCGGTATTTTCTTCACATCATAGTTGGATTATTTACCCCACATTTCTTCACTAGCAATAAATAAATAAAATAATTAACACCAATGTGAACACCGAATTAAACGATAGTATCCGTTTTGTACTAACAACCAACAATATAATAATAAACCTATTTTTTACTCTCTTTTTTGTGTGCTTTTTTGAAAACATGAACAAAACCCATTAACAGCTTGGCATTGTTGATAATTTCTTCTCTTTCCTTTTTCAGTATTCAATTTTCCTAATTACTACAACACCACAATCCCACCCTTGGCGAAATTTGGGCCAACGGTTACCTATAAGAAAAACACCAGCCCGGAATTCGGCTGGGCTGGGCCGGCGAAGTGACCAAACATGAATCCATACGCTAATCAGTTTTAATTTCCGCTTCTTCTCCTCTTGCTTTTTTTTTTCTAATCAAAAGTTGGAACTACGTCTCCAGAAAGCCAGTCATCCGCAGAATCGAATTCCTGACTTGGCTCAAATCTCGCCCCTTCAACGTCCGCCCGTTCCCCGTGCAAACGGAGAACGCCATTTCCCCGGCCACCCTCCTCGCCAGGATAACGTGGGGAGGGACCAATCCTTGGGCTTCCTCCTCTTCATACTCATCATCCTCCAACTCCTCCAAATCTCCGAACCGGAAAACATTAGCTGGGATGCCTACCGGGACCGAGGAAGCAGCAGCAGCACTATTATTATTAGAACTACTACTGCTCCATTTCTTCTGCTTCTTGTTGCTGGACCGCGGCTGCCGTCGGATTTCGTGACGATGATGATGAGGATCTGCCGTTTCTCGGTGGTGGTCGCCGGAGAAGAACACGTCGGACTCCTGGAACTCTTCCACCGCCGCCATGGAGAAAGAGATGAATAATAGATAATAAAAAAAGTGCGGGAGGTGGATGGATCTGGCGGAAGGATTGGCGGTGGGAAATGAGGGAGAAGAAGCTAGCAGCAGGAGCTGAAATGGAGGGGAGGGAGAGGGATTGGTATATATAGAGGAAGAGGAGAGGAGAAGGGATTGGGGAATTTTTGGGATTGATGAGCGAGCGAGCGAGCAAAATGCGTGGGGAGGACTTGAGGAGGAGTACTCTTTTGCGTTGTGAGATGTCGTCACACCAAAGGCGTTTCTGAGACAGAGTGTGGGGCCCCTCACTCCCCATATTTTATGTGTCATCTAGCGGGTCTAATCTTATTATTATTTTATTCAAAAAATGAGATTTCCCCATCTTCTAACCGATTTTCTAAATTAGATTCCATGACCTTACTTTAACCAACCATAGGCAATAGTTATCGTGAACTCTTTGTTTATGATGACAAGAAAAAGTAAAGAGAATGTTCGTTGAAGAAGTTTTTTTTTTTTTGTCCGTTAAACCAACGGCAACCAAAGAAATATAACTTTAACATCTTCAATTTTCTTCCGACAATATATTGTTCGCTTTGTACTTACATCCTCACATATTTTATTTTGCGATGCATATCAAGGTCAATTCCTATAAGGTCACCCATTCCTGCAATGCTCTACAGTGAGCATGTTTAACTACGAAGTTCTTATAAGAACAACTCCATTTCACCCCAAAATGTGTTTTGTGAGTTAATTAATGTCGGTTCCTTACTTATGAATTATGGATCTCTCTCATTCTTTGTCGATGTTATATTTGTCTACGGTCAGGTGTTGCAGTAGCTCTCGTTGCTACGTTGAAGATTGAGGTTCCTTACAACATCAGTTATGTAATAGCTCTATCTAACTAGCTTTTATTTCATGATTGCTAAAATGACTATATATGGAGCAAAGGATAACTTACTCCTGACATACCTATACACATACATTCACATCTATTATTTGTCAATGAATAATTCCGATGAATCATTGTTAATTTTTATTTTAAGATTAAAGGAATATTGTGATTTTGATTAGAAAATGAGAACTGAGATTTATCTATTTTTATTTTGTTAATAATATCATGGCCCTTAGGATGCTGCCTTGCAGCATTCGCTTTGAACTTGGGTGTATGCTCCATCACCCGAGCTGAATTGAGGGGCGCGGTGGAAGGTCTTCAGCTGGCTTGGAATTTGGGGTACAGGCGTATTAGACTTGAGGTTGATTCTCAGTGTGTTATCCAGCTCTTGCGGAGCCAGGATACTCCGGACCACCAACATGCAGCCATCATACACAGGTTCCAGGAGATGCTGCAGCGAGATTGGGAAGTCACCCTCAATCATGTGTACCGCGAAGGCAACAAGGGAGCGGATTTTTTGGCCAACCATGGCCACAGTTTACCTCTTGGTTTTCATACAGTGTCTTGTTCGTTTCCTCCTTTTAATCACATTCTTATGTATGACTCTCAAGGTCTCTCAGAGACTCGTTTGGTTATGAATAAAAGCTAGATGCTCTGCATCCATTTATCAAAAAAAAAAATATCATGGCCTTAGTGGCTAGCGAGATATGAGATCTCTTCGATAGGGGAATCTCCGTTGGATGAAAGTTTTGGTGTGAAGTAATGTTAAGTCGGCGGCATAAGCTTAGCCCTTCTCTTTTCTTCTCTTCTCTTCTCTTCTCTTCTCTCTGCCCTCTTTGGCTCTTTCGTCTACCCGGCTACATTAATTACTTGAGCCTCACGGCTTCTTGTTGTTTAGCTACGTTACACGGGGGACTTGGCTGTTGCTTCTTGTCAACTCGCTTGTTTAGCTACTTAACTTATGTATATGTCTACACATTTGGCTTTAACCTGTCCTATTTGTCTTGACTTCTGGGTAAGTATAAATTTCAGCTGCCTTTTAGTTTACGTGCCCAATAAAGAAAAGGCCAGAGAGGAATTGGAAGTCATTATGGAAACAATTAATTGCCTAATTTCACCTTGTACTGCAAGCCTGCAAATTGCATCTAACTAAAACTGTACTTTTGTAATATTATACTGAATTGATCCATCAATTTATTATAAGATATCCTAAGTAATATATTAGGAATGAAAACATGCAACGTATGCTGATACAACGACTTTGAGAAACTTGCAAATCACGATAAATTTGATTCTATCATTTAAATTCGTTCGATAGGTATGTCATAAACCAATTGGTCCCAATAACTCGAGTTGTTGGGAAAGGTCCATGTATTGTCCCAATAACTCGAGTTGTTGAGAGAGATCCATGTATGGTACTTAACCACTTCCTTACACGCTCCCTCAAATGAAAGTGGCTTGAGGTTTGCACAGGCCCGACATATCATGTGCTTGAAGACAACAATTAATATTTGAGTCGTGAGAACTTGAACACGTGACCACAAGGACAAACCAACTCTGATATCATGTCATAAACTAACTGATTCCAATAACTCGAGTTGTTGGGAGAGGTCATGTATGTTAATTAACTACTTATGTAAGGTAGGGGTAATGATCGCTCGCCCGCTATAATGATATATATTTTATGTGATTGGCAGGATTTACTATTGTGCTCAAGATGACATGCATGCCTACATCAGCAGCTTTTTTTGTTCTACCGGTGGACCGTCTGATCATATAGGGTTGCTTTCAAATGAAAACACTAATCCACTTTTTAAGATTATATAATGACTCGAGTTGTTGGAAGAGATCTATATAATTATGGATTTTAACTAGTCATATATATGTCTCCTCAAACGAAACCAACTCATAGATTTGAAAATTACATAGACCCAACATATTATGTACTTGATGAACTGTTAATATTGAGAACCGTAAAGATTTGAACACGTGATATTCAGCGGCGGATCCAGGATCGGGTAGAGCACTGGGCCACATTAGAAAAAAGACGAATAAGACTGAGCCGTAATACGACGAACACTAAAACGAACACCGAAAATAAAAAATTTACAAGTGTCATACTAGCTCTAGATCGAGGGAGGGCTAGGCAGAGGCCTGGGGGCGGCCCCCTAGATCCGCCGCTGGTGATATTGTAATCAAACCGATTCTGATAATGTCTTAAACCAACTTATCTGAACAACTAAAAATGTTGAAAAAGCTACATGTAGCTGCATCAACCCACTCTCAACACAAACAACGAGCTCTCTAGAAGCAATTTAGATAAATGGAGGCAAGCGGAGCTATACATTGGCAGTGAAAGAGTGTACACGCCACCATAGGGAATTAACGTGGCGTTGACATATGTATGGCAGTTATGAATGAGGTGTGATTATGTACATTGTTTGACTTGTAAGAAAAGGGTTGTTTGAGATATAGTAGTAATGGGATAACTGTTTAAATATTATATTGAACTTACATTCGATCGGGTTACGTTGGACGAAGAAGGAAGCCAAAGAAAGATTAATGAAAAAAGGAAAGAAAATGAGCTAGCGAGTAGCGAAGGAGGGTATTATCATATAGGAATAGGATAATAATATATGAAGAAGCGTGGGCGCAAAGGTAGCAAGTGGAGGAAGGAACGGCGTCGACGGCCGCATCCGGCGCCTCGTCCTCCGCAGCAACCGCGTTACAGGCTAGCTAGATGCTAGATCGCAGGAGGTGGAGTAAGGAGTTTGCGTTGCGGCCGCGGTGATGGTCTGAGTGTACAAGGTCAACTTCCGCAATAACTTATTATCAAATCCCTGCATTGGAGATCAACGGTGGGAGTGGGAAGGGAGAGAGGGAGGCAGAATTGGGAAACAAGCAAGGAGAAATTCATAGTTTATGCTAAAGATGTTGATGAGGGGCTTTTACACATGCTCAAATGCATTTGACACGTATGATTTACTTGTTAAATGAAGTGGCATATATAAGATTTATTTTGTTTATAACATCCAAAATCATGGATACCATCTAAATTTTCGATAGACGTAATTATGCGGTAACTGTTCAATTCTAAAGGGATGCACGAGCACGTTACCGTCCAACATAATATGGTGGCAATCTATGGCACACGACGAATGGTTGTCAGGGATGGGTTAGCATGCTAACCCCTTAAGGGGTTGGGAAAATGACACCCCCTTGTTAATTGGTCAATTTTTCATTAATTATTGACTAGTATTAATGAAAGTAACCATAGTAAATGTTCTGTTATTAAATACAAAGTAAGCATTAAATACACCACATTAATTACTCATTTTTTTAAATAAAATCTAAACATATACAAAATACAATTCTCTCTCTCATCTTTGATTTTTCTCTCTCCTATCTCTATTCTTCCTTTCCGAGCAGCCTCCGACCACCACATTTCGCCGGTAAAATCCGCCGACAGACTCTCTCCGGTCACCTACGAAAATATACCACTGCACTGATATGTTGTACCACTGTACTGGTATTTGTACCACTGCACTGATACTCATATATGACATTGGTACCAGTCCACTGATATCACTACCAGTGCAGTGGTAATGCTACCAGTGTAGTGGTACAACGTATCAGTGCAGTGGTATATTTTTTGCAGGTGGTCGGAGGGAGTCTGCCGATGAGATTTTCACCGGAGAAGTGTGGCGGTCGGAGGAAGTCGGGTGGTCAGAGGCTGTTGAAAAAGGAAAAATCAGATATAGGGAGATAGAATATATTTAGTGTAGGTTATAATTTGAAAAAACAATAATAATTAATATGGTGCATTTAATTCCTAATGTGTATTTAATGTGTGTATTAAATTCTATAATTGTATTTAATACACTAGGGGGTGTCATTTTCCCAACCCCTTAGGGGTTAGCATGCTAACCCATCCCATGCCATGGTGATGTGTCTAGGGACCGGGGGGCGACCTAGGTTAAGAGGAACTGAGGAAGTGTGTCAAGCGACACATCTCCACCAAGATTTTGGTGAAAATTCATCTCGCCATTATAAAAAAAATTATGAATGATGCAAGTAGGACCCTCGGCATTATAAAAAGTTGAAAGTAAGATCCTCGACATACCTCTAAAAGTTGCAGTTGACACATTTGTTGTAGTCGTAAAATTCTTGATGAATTTTCAAAGAAGTATATATATAATTTGTAGCATAAAAGCCCGCATATTAAAAGATGTGTAAACCAAATAACAATAATTTTCTCTATTTTTTAGGACGATATTGGCAAAAAGCCCGCATATTAATGATATCCATCGACCATCATCCAAAGGACAAAAGGAAAGGGTATATAATTGACCCTCCCTAGCTAACAAATTCCAGCACGAGGGTTGTCTTTTGTTTAATAGAACATAGAGATTAGATTAGATAGGAAAATGGGCCTTAACTTAATCCACACAGATTATTGGAGTTGTGGTGGCGGCCCGTGGGAGGGAATGCATCATGTCCATGTGGAAGAGGAAGGTAGCAGACAGACACGTGGGTGGGTGGCTCTGGCTCTGGCTCTGGCTCTGGCTCATCATTATTATGTTGAATTATTGTAGCCACAGAATCTGGGAGTTATGCGGATTTGGAAGCTACAGAGGGTTCTTGTTTTCAGGTGCCACGTACCCCCACCCCCTTCGTTTTCGTGCAAGTCATTGTTTGTTTTGTGGCCAGCTACCTGCCTGCCTGCTGTGCCTCTCTGTTAGTTAGTATTGGACAATTGTTACATTTAACATACAAGAAACATCGTTACGATATTTAACATAAAAAGATACTAAACTTTATGTAAAGATGTGTTTTAGGCACACAATTTAATCCAAACCCTTACAAATAATGACATTCCACAATGAAGACGTATTGAATGCAGCGTGCACATGGCTTCTCCATCCTAAAATCCAAGCAAAAACTTATTCAGGTTGACAGGTTGTTTCCATTGTGGTTGGTTAGGGGGGCCATGCAATAATGCCTACTTGGTTGATTAATTAGGTCATTAACGTCCAAATTAATATTATGATTCAATACGTCAAGCTGCTGCCACATAATTACAAGAAGTTGGAAGGAATCGTGGTCCAGACTCCAGATGGTGAAAACCCATTTACGGTCGAAGGCCCATTTGCGTTTGAGATCGGGATTGACATTGGAATCGATCGATCGGGGCAGCTACGTGACGTACACTAACACTGGAACTGGGACTGGGACTGATCACTCGACTTTGCCCAAAAGACAAAGCAGCTCTTCATTTTCTTTCATCCCTTTCAGAAATTACAGTACGTCCAGATTATGCTTTAGAGACGTTCCAATCTGTACAGAGAATTTGACGATCGAAAATAGTGCTCGTGGGTCATATGGTTTGCTATATTCCCATGCATAGCGGGTGATAGCGATAGAGTATATAGTATATAGTCTCGTCCGGGAATGAAAGACCGGTTGCAGTAATATGGAAGTCAATGGAGGATAAACTCTAGTTTCTAATGTGCATGTTTGAGTCACGGCATGATTTAACTAAGGACCTTATCCTCTCGGCTTGTGATGATCCGTTTCGGCGCATGAACCAACAAGGCTCCAATGATTTCATCCACTATCCGGAAAAAAAGAGAAAAACACTAATAACTAGAAGTTCTTTGTCCTAATTGTTTCTCTGCGAATCTAAAACTGGGAGGATTCGACAAAGCAAGAATACGAAAAAAAAATAAACAACACACGGACTTACGTGGTTGGCTAACACGATACGTGCTAGCCAGTCCACGGGCAAGAGAGAGCCAATTTCACTATTGTTGGGCGCATAGTTGAGCGATATTGGGCTTGAAGCCCACGGAGAGTTTAGCAGATGGGACCCGAAAGGGGAGCTAAAAGCGAAGCCCAGCAAGGGCCCAAGGAAGGAGCAGGCGTGGGGAAAAGAGAAAGGAAGGCGGCCGCTCTATGATGGGACGGAGAGT